>CM030375.1:15933443-16533443 GCA_003604175.2 Clonorchis sinensis
ATATATATATATATATATATATATATATGAAAGTAGACGAACTTCATGGTTGTACGCAGTGAAGCATCAGTGTCAACACTGATGTTGCTGTCTTTGATGGCGATGATGACCTCATTTAAACCCCCTTCCTCGGCCCGGGCAACCAGGAAGTATCATTTACCCGTTCTGTGTCCGCCGATGTCCCTTCCCAACCCCTTCCCACCACACAAGCAAACTTTTTTGGATCATTTGCCTGTCAGTTTCTGACCGATGGGTCTTATGTACCTCGCTGCCCGCTAAAAATAAACAAAATAACCTTTCTAAATAAACGAGATCCTTCCTACCTAGCAGCTTCTAACGTTTATACCATATGTCAACTTGGTAAACAGGTGATGCTCGCTGAAAACTTATACTCCTTTAAAATTGATGTGCGCTGTGTCTCCGAAACCGCGTACAAGACTTAAGCGTGGATATGCACCTCAACACGCTAAGGACGAACTCAGCTCTCTCATATTTCTCCCTACGTATGTCCGGTGGTACAGGAGCGATGAATCGTGGAATACATGGCGTGGGAGTTGCATTCAACCCCAGAGCTGAACAAGCTTTGCTGAATTGGATCCCAATGAACAGCCGTCTTTGTGCACTCCCGTTGTCCAGCTCACTCAAGCTTAATGCCTCTCGACATAAAAGACGGTGCCTGTTTGTAATGTCGGTTTAGTCGGACTATAGTTCTGATGATGAGAAGGATACTTCCTATCGAGAGTTATCCAGGCTCATTCCATTCGTCAGGCAAAAAGCACTGATATTGTGATCCTTGAAGGCGATATGAATGCTCAAGTAGGTCGTCTTAGCTCCCTGGAATCATATTTGAGCGGTCGATTCGGAGTCCATACTCGTCGTGCAGACAACGGAGAATGATTCCTCCAGTCGTGTTCTGATCATCAAATGTTCCTAGCCAGTGCGGACTTTCAGCATAAACTTTCGCATTGCGCGTGGCGGCCACCAACTGCGAATCAATCGTGGACCAAATTCGATCACGTGGCCATCAACCACCGGTTGAGAGGCACAATTCAAGACTGCCGTTACTTTGGGGTACACAACTTGATTCCGATAACGCCGTGGTGCGTGCACGCCTGATTGTTTACTTCCCTTCAGGCCCTCCCAAATTAGCAAGAAGCATGCCAATCCACTATCTTTGAAGAACGACCATAGCTCAACAGCACCGATCTGAGCTAGCCCAACAACTCTCCACAGTAAAACAATACTGCACTGGCAGTGAGCATGTGGATGAAGCATGGCAAAATGTGAAAGGAGCTATGCTAGTGGCGTTCATTGCTGTCTATCTGACTTCTCCGATTCGACCACAAGACCACTGGATGGTGTCAGTGGAATTTTCACCGTGGGAATGGGTAGGGGAGCTGTGAAATGAAGGTAGCAACTTGGATGGATGAGCGCCATTGAGGGTGCGACTGGGCCATGCCTGACGATGTCTCCAACCATTGATATGTCTCGCCTCGGCATCCCCATCCAGGGAGACGGCAATGATCAGCACAGCTTAGTTTGCTGGTGATGGCTTCCACACTTCGTCGCCAGGTCATTGTTTGACCTCCTTCCCGTGGTTGTGCGAAACGGGTAATTCGAGGAAGTCGGTCGACTGGCACTTGGAGCACGTGGCCAAGCCAGCGCAACCTATGCAGTGTGATCAGTTCATCCATCGTGGGTGAGTTACTTC
Organism: Clonorchis sinensis; assembly: GCA_003604175.2. Lineage (NCBI taxonomy): Eukaryota > Metazoa > Platyhelminthes > Trematoda > Opisthorchiida > Opisthorchiidae > Clonorchis > Clonorchis sinensis. The sequence goes on from CM030375.1 coordinate 15,935,155, forward strand.
TTCCGGAAACCATTCGACTTACTTAAGCACTGCTGATCCCATGTTCCCACCAGACTCGGGAATTACCATTTCAAACGAGGCACGGAGAACAACACTCGTCTCGGTAGACGGTGTTTCGGCATGCGTAGTACATGACCGAGCCATCCTATGTCGCTGATGTTAGATGTTTTCCGCGATTGAAGTACCTACCGCACAACCAAATACCCGTTTTCTAATCACCTCGTGACTAACACGCTGACGCCATCCAAAACCAGCCACGCTTCTGAGGCATCGGTGGTCGAAAACCTGGAGACGCCTCACATCATCTGTCCGTAGAGGCCATGTCTCGCACCCATACAACAATACAGCCCTTACTGTAGCCTGGTACACACGACCCTTAAGATCTAGTGAGATGCCTTTTTGACGCCACAAGTGACGCAAATTAGCAAACGTGATTCGAGCCTTTGAGATTCTTGCACTGACTTCACCAGACACACTTCCGTCAGAGCTAATACAACTACCGAGGTATGTAAAGTTTTCCACAATCTCCAGTGATTCTCCTTGAATTTTAAGGGATATGTCCGGAGACTGCACGTTCTGAAGCATGACTTTGCACTTTGAAGGTGCAAGGCGCATGCCAAAAGATGGTATGATGGTGGTCAGTCTGTTCAACAGGGCTTGTGCTTCACTTTCGTCTTCAAAGATGAGGGCGATATCATCTGCGTACTCCAGATCGACAAGGCTCTCACCAGCAACGATTTGAACACCGGGGTTTTGAAGACCTTCCAGCGTTCGCCTCATTATTTCATCAATGACGAAGTTGAACAAGAATGGAGAGAGTGGACATCCTTGTCTGACACCACTTTTTGTAGGGAAGCTTTTGGAGAGCTCACCATACACTCTCACCCGCCCAGAAGTATGTGAATATAGGGATCGGATTATGTTTACAAACTTCTGGGGCATACCCTGTTGAGCAAGTATATTTAACAGCACTGACCGATCGACAGAATCAAACGCACCCTTGAAGTCAAGGAACACCAAGATTGTGGGTCGTCTGTACATGTGGCGTTGCTCTAACACCTGACGGAGTGTGAAGATGTGGTCAATGCAGCCTCTACCCGGTCGAAATCCCGCTTGATTCTCACGAGTCAAGGTTTCGCGTGCCATCGTAAGACGACGAAGAATCAATGACGCCAGAAGCCTTGTCACAACAGGAGTCAAACTAACACCTCTGTGGTTGCTACATTCACTGCGAGTACCCTTTTTGAAAATGGGCACTACTATCGATTCACCCCAGTTGTCTGGGACGGTCTCTTTCTCCCAGATAGACCCAAATAGTCTAGACAGGCACTGGCTGAGGAGCCCACCGCCATCCTTGAAAAGAGCAGGTGGAAGGTCGTCAGGACCAGCAGCACGATGACGCTTGAGTAGAGAAATACACTCGGACACTTCTGAGACCGAAGGCGACTCCATATTTACGGTCCAGCTTTCTGTTGAAGGCCAGGATTCTGGATTGGAGGTAGCAGGTGGCCAGCTGAATTGCTGTTCAAAGTACTGTGCCCAGCGGTCCAGACGTTCTGCTTTATTGCATATCAGGGAGCCATTTTGGTCTCTGATTGTTTCGCTGACAAGAGGTTTTCGAGGACCAGTCGAACGAATCAAATGGAACAGCCTGCGCACATTTCCAGCATTCTTTGCATCTTCCATTTCTTGGGCCTTTCGGGTCCACCAAGCTTCTCGGTCTGCACGGACACTCAGTTTCACTTGGCGTCGGATGATGCGTCGGGTGGAGTTGTGGTGGCGGCCAGGGGGAATCTGTCGCCGGGTCTCCAGCAAAGACACGGTCCTATCAGAGATCCAGTGTTTGAAAGAGGTTGGCTGGGTTGTACCGCAAACAGACGTTCCAACCTTGAGTAGCGCTTTGGATATCTTTTCCCAGTGGCCGTTTATATCCGACACCGTACCGTCCGGCAGGCATTCGACGAGTTGGTTTTGATAGTTTCGTTTGACTTCTGGATCCACTAGCTTCTCAATGGCTAAGCGAGGTGTGCGCGTTTTGCGTACACCTGAAAAGCGCAATGAAAAGCAGCAGCGTACAAGTGCATGGTCGGAGTCCACGCTGGTGTTCCAGAAGGAGCGGCAAGCGGTGATCGACCCTCGCCACCGATAACTCACGGCGATGTGGTCTATTTGGGTTCGTCGCTGGTTTGTTGGTGGGCACCACGTTGTCAAGCGATTTCCGCTGTTCCGGAAATTCGTACTGCAAAGGAACAGTCTGTGATCGGCACACATCTGAAGTAAGCGGTCTCCGTTGTCCGTGCGTCTCGTGTCCAAACCAAGACGACCACCCAATCGGGCCTCAGCAGCGCTCAGTCTACCTACCTGGGCGTTCATATCACCAGCAACCACAACGATATCTGAGGTTTTAACCTGCTGTAGAAGGGCACCTAGAGCGTCATAGAAACTGTCCTTGGCAGATTCAGAGCTACAGTCAGTTGGGGCGTAAGCAGACACAATAAACAAGGTGCGATGGACCTCACTTCCTCTAGATTCTCTCACAGATGTTGCCAAACGAACCGCACAGAGGCGACTATCAACGGGTATCCAATCAAGCAGAGACGCTTCCGCTCGTTCACTCAGTACAATACCCACCCCAGCATATCCAGCTGCAGCGGCCTCTGCATCACCAGAGGTGCGCAGCCGGAACCTGGAAGAGAGCGAGGGGGCAGTCAGTTCGATCACGGTACTTGCGTCCTGCGTCCTTGTTTCTGACAGACAACATACATCAATGCTGAGGGAATCCAGCGTACGAGCAAGAGCCACCTGTTGACCTGCTTGCTTCAGTGAACGAACATTAAAGGTGGCTAAGTAGACAGGCTTTCGGGGTTTGAAAACAGACTTCGAAGTGTTTAGGGATGTAACGGAACTCGGACGTACACAATCTGCAGCTAAGTGTGATGTAGGGCGGGCAAACCGATCAGTCCTAGAGCTGGGACCTGCGGAGAAAGTATTAAAATTGGGGCGGGGGAGGGTGGAAGACGGAAAACGTGAAAGTGTAAGAAGGGAGGCGTCAGCAGTAGCATGTTTTCGCTTACCCGCCCTGCTGTATGCAGCAAGCAAGGCGACCCGGCTGATGGCACCACGTGACGGCCGATGTGGCATGAGAGTATTATTAGCTGTAAATGTTATTGTTGTTCGGGATACTGCGGGGGCGTCCACACCTAGACAGGAGTATGATTAGGGTCCTCAACCAAAGCCTTTGGCTCAAAAGCCTAACCGCAAGGCAGCGGTGTTGGGCTGGAAAGACGTGTGCACTACCAATTTTACGGGACACATCGCCACACATGTTCCAATCCCCTACCTGGAGGGCCAGAAGACTGTGTTCGTCAGACCTCTACCCATGGACCAACCTGGTATGAGAGACTCTGTGAGTGTCACGCGGAATGGGTCGTCGAGGTACACAAACCGCCACACCACGGTAAGGTCTAGTGTCTTCGTGGCATACTGGTTGCTAAAAGGAAACTCGTTACTATCTTCACATTCTTGTCCCAGAGGACAGCACGACTTTGCCACCAGACATCCTGGTAATACGATTTCTTGCAGTACGGTGACTTCCTGTTCTTCGTCGGGCTGCTCCCAGACATCTTCCTGGCCTGGCCGAACCTTGAAGAACTGTATTCCAAACCGAAGCCTTAGGCTCGAAAATCTGACCGGAAGGCAGCAGTGTCTGCGGTAAATGCCAGCGTATCAAATTTTTAGAGGACAAGTTGCCACACATGTTCAAGCTCCAAACCAGTTATAAAAGACTGTGATTGTTGCATGGGCACCCCAATATATGTGACTGGGTCACGGAGGCATGCAAGCCGTTACACCACGGTACGGTCTAGACTCACCTTGATGGAGTGGATCAGGTACCTTCATTGTAATGTGATAGTCTTAGCGCCTCGTATGACATCCCCCAATTCACTTGGGGCTGCGGTGTAACTAGTGTCTGCAGAACCGGCCGATGTCTCTCTCATTGGACCGTTGAACGATTCCTCAAGAGGCTACTAAGGCTGACCCGGTAGCAACCACACATTATCAGACCTCATATGCTCCAACATTATCCACTTGAAAGCCGGCCATCTGTGTGACCATATCAGTTCGTTCGTATGTTGACATTGGTCATAGACTCAAGACTTCGGGCATTCACCGAAATTATTCTGATAAGGACAATAAGACCAGTCGTTTGCACCCAAAAGCTACTTTTCAAAGGACCTTGTCCACCCTTGTATCGATTCCACTTGGCACTCCTCCTTGACATTGTTTTTTCCCACTTTTTTCCACATGCCACGTATCCGTATGTTTTGCATCGACGATGTTTGGAAGTGTCCTCATCTCACAACTTGTCTTCTTGCTTAATTAACGAAATGAGTGCATGGAATACTGTTGCTAATGCTGGACTCTGTCCAAACCCCAAAGTTGCTGCAGAGGACTGTTCTGGTCTGATGATTACAGACGACGTCAAACAGGAAGCAAAGTGCGTTTGGATAAAACGATTAGTATTATCCGTACTCCAGCATGCGCATTTGAGATGCGAGTTCATGCCTTGGTACTTTCTGTCTCCTAACGTGCCTTCATAATCCCAGATGAGGCACTGGAGGTCATGTGGCATACACCGGTGGTCGTGCTAACCATGGCAGAAATGTACCTGATGAAGCTAGTACACCAAGGCCTCGATCAAAAGCGTATTGTTGGGTCTCAAGGGTCGCCTTCACCGGGCTACAATACGTACGGTGTTGTATGGTCGTTAGACACGTCCCTTTAATTAGGCGGATTATTCGAATCTTCTCCTGGTTTGTAACCATTGAGGTCTTGAGGACGTCGCTGATAACATATGACGTGAGTGGATTCGTAAAAAGTAGGAAATCAGTGCCTGGTTGTGCAGTCGCGGCCGGCATCAAGCACCATAAAATGCGATGGCTTGGACATGCCTAGTCGTCACGTGTTGAGTTGTGTTCTGCTGCGCACACCTTCAGAATGGTGCAAACTGCGACATGGACCGCGTGTGGTCTAGAAGAATTGTTTGAAAGAGGTTATGAAAAGGTTTGGGCGCTGCTGATACGGTTGGTTGCCCTCTAACCCTGCCTATTCCTGGTTGGGGAAGTTGTCCGTTATGTCGTCTAATGGATGTCAGTGTCGTTCGCGCTGTCCGTTCCTGTTCAAACTGCGCATGTGGGATTTGGGAGGTACAGACACTTCGGGATGGTCCGCCAGTTTTCTTTTGCCATCCATTCCCCAGTATGAGACCTTCTTACCTATCAAAACCACTTTGTGTTTTTACTGCGTTAAAGCATCAGTTTCAACACAAATGTTTCTATGATGATGGTGACTTGTGCATCGTTATCGATGGTGGGGATGAGGGGCTTAGGTAAAATTTCGGAATAGGTAGCGGTGTGAGACCTCCCACTCAGCGCCATTCCCCGATCAAGCCTGGGATCCACTTTCTGGATACTGTCGAGTCCATTCATAACTTAGGCTCAATGGTCCGCAGTAACGTGATGCCTAATGATATGTTTTCTCACTACGCCAGTGAATTACGGCGGGAGGAAGATCCGTGGACTGGATCTGATTAGAAGCACAAAAAGATGCCCATGAGAAAAATACAAATCACAAACTGGTTTGAGGTGGACCGCAATCCGACTTTTGGAGAACTGGAACCTATTTGAACTGGGAAAACAGGTAAGGATAAGATGTTCTTGATCGAAAGGATAACGGGAAGAGTCGTGCCCTACAACAAGTGAATGGATATTGGTAGAGGTAGATGAATGGATGCGAGGCCTCTCCTGCCCCCGGATTCCGGAGAATACCGATTATGCGACTGATTATGCGACCGATGTTTAGTTCGCCTCCTTCGGAAATAGGGAGTACTTAGTCTTTCCACAAAATCAGTTTTATGTGGAGGATTCAAAATACTAATATAATAAATGTTCTTTTATCTGCTTCATGGTAAATTTTGCTCCTCTGGAACATTTGGCCTCCTATATGACCTAGTGGTTGTTTCTCAGATGACAGTCGGTTTGTTCTCCGGGCTTGTCGAGATGGCTCAGTGGTTAGAGCGCGAATTTACTGACTACCGGAAGGTCTGTGGTTTGAACCCGACCTCTGCATCTCGACTCCCCTGTCTAGGCTTGGGCAATCTGGCAGTATCCCAGCCGTCGTGCTTCCTTCTGGTGGCATGGCAGCTAGGCGCAGAAAGGGTGTTACAGCTAAACGTTTTTTGGCCTTCTATGTTGTCTTATATGGGGTCGGACAGCGTTCATTCGTGTTTAATGTCCTTAGGCTGGGTAACTGGAGGATGACCTTGTGATTTTTACTTCCATTGCTTACCAGGTGGCTCGGCGAAGGTTCTGTAACCAGAGACACGCTATCTGGACAGTTAGCCTGGCAATACATAGAGCGCTGCCCTGACGATTCTCTCTGGATGTCTTTAGTCAAATATCGTCATCTTCCCGGAAAAGTGAAGTATTTCAGACCTCTGCGTGCGGTCGATGAATCGATCATATCAAAAGACATTTTGAAAAAGCTGGATTTCAAGCCCGTAAAATCCATCTGTTTTTCATTCAATCCGTTCGTTGGTCGAACAGAATCGATCAGGTACCGTTGCTCGGTTCATAATTGATTCTACTTCTGTGTTTTAGAGAGGCATGTCGTATCCTTAGCAATCCCCGTTGGAGGTCGACAAACACAAATTTAGTTTTCAAAGCTAGAGTGTTGTCGGATAACCATGCGCCGGTGATCGAGGTTGTGTACAGTATGGTCCTTCTGGCTTTTTTCATTTAATCACTGCTCTTGCAGGCAATGGAAATATTGTGCTCATAAAAACAGACAACCTTTCAATTCGGGAAATAATTGATGTTATTTATGCCCAGTCTTTGGTTAATCCACACGAATAGTTTTTGAATACATTTTTCTGTGCCAAAAATACCTTTTCGTCGTTTTTTGTATTCTATTTTTCCGAAAGCTACTTCATGGTTGTCACGTTATAGCCTACAGAATAGCGTACTGGCTGATAGACAAATATGTCAGACTTGGAAGACAGTTCTGCTTCGGCCACCGATGGCGATTCGGATGGTTGGACTGAGTTGATTGACACAGACTCACCTGATACGAACCCACCAATGAAATGTCTCGTTTGCCCGCACCTTTCTTCCGGCTCCGAACAGTTCTTCACTCATTTGCTCTCGCATCCGAACTGGGAGAATCTGTTCGTCCCGGGAACGTGTTTGATAATGGATCAGTACGACTGGATCCGATTCGTCAACTATGTTCGGCTGAAAGTGAGCTGTAATTTTTCTATTCGGGTCTTTTTTCGCGAGTTCGTTACTTTGTGTTTGCCCCTGTCAGTCTTGCATTCCTGTGTCGGTAATAGGACTTCCCTCTTTCAAACTGACGCTCATGTTTTCTTTTTTGAATTCGTTGGACAGTGGAGGAGGATGTACCTCGCAAACCAAGACCTAAGCGGTGGTCCGCACTCGTTAGGACACGCTTCCTGGAATTGCTGTTTCCGTCAGCCTGATGCTGTTCTTAAGTGCGCTAGTTAGTAGTATTCCTCATCATCGTAAGCGTAGGTTAAGGATGGTTGAGTTCACGGCTAGTCATTTTCCGTCTATTCACCACTCAGTGTTGCCTCGCATCTATGATGTCCTGCAACAAATACGTCCTCCTATCTTCTCCTCCTTACTTGCTCGATTTAGCGGAACGAGTCTTGTTTCGAAGTCTACCAGTATTATCTGAAAACAAATCCAGAGCCTACAGGGACGTATTCAGGTGACTGACGTAAAGACACCGAAACGCGCGCACTTCAGAATTATCGGACTACCTCATGATGTACCTCCATGTTTTTTTTGGTATCAGGACTTGTTCCTGATACCTGAGAGCTGCTCCCCCTCCCCGCTGCAGAATAGCTGCCCAAAAGTACCTAAACTCTAGTAAATTACCACAAATTCATGATTCTTTTCATGTCGACAGTGGATCTTAATCGTCCGAGTCCTCAAAGTTCCGTGTGGTTCCGCATTTCGGGCTGATATCATTAACAAGTAACCGGTGTGTCTGATAACCGCGTTACTCGTACCACTGAATTAACTCACGAGGACTGCAGAGAACTGCACCACTTTCTATCCATAACGCTGTCGAATGACGCTGCGGTTGTTGTTTTTCGGTCCTCAAAATGTCATTCGGAGTTTGAGTGGACCCTGTAAGTTCTAAGACCACTTCGACATCCGGTTTTTGCTTCGTTATTGCTTGGTTTATTGGTTGGACGTGCACCGATAAGACGGACAAAAACAAGTACTTGGCACTTTACTTTGCTCGTGCTCCAGTAACGTTTGCAGAGGCGATGCGTTTCCCCTTCATGTGCCATGTTTTCTATTCTTACTTCCTCACCAGAAAAACGGGATGCACTTCAAATGAAAGATTGAAAGATTCATGCCGGAGTGTTTGCTGTTACTGTTAAACCAAGTAGACCGTGTAGCTATTTGGGGGACATTTGTCCGGTTGTTGAGGGGATTTTCGTACAATATACTTTGGAAATGTTCCAGCCATTTCGCCCCAAAACCTCGTTTTGCTCTGGTTTTAAAGTGTACTAGTGCACCCTTAATTGAATTTTACACCTTCTGAGCATGTAGAATGAGTAAGGTGGCGATGCTGCATGGTATATGTGATTCCGGACCTCGAAAGTTTGTTATTATGGGGAATCACACAATTTCCAGTTTGTTTGTCTAATAAGATGCGACTTGATTACCCAGTTCAGCAAAGGAACCAACAGCCACTTGGAACGTTATTCTTCCCACCCATCGTCAAGAACAGATGGCGAACTTTAGAAAAGGAACGCGGCGGTTCCAAATTGTCACCTCATCAACAACAGGGTTATTTTCTTCCGCTTAGATAATTTGAATTCGCCGGATTTCTCGTCCAATCTTAATCCGATTGAGAATCTGTGGGATATTTTAGAACACCAGCCGACGGATGCTTCGTGTATAAGTTGACTGAATGGAAGAAAATCCGTTCAACTATCACTGTGCCACTACGCTGTCCTGCAGCATTAGCGGATTCTTTCACTACACTAATATGACACTTCAGGAGAGCACAGATCCCACAGGGGCTTCGTGTGGTGATGCAGGGAAATGATCACATTAAAGGGATCAAGTTTTATTCATCGATTCTCTCTTCAGTTCTGGACAACTTCTAGGTATCTGAAGACCGCCAGGAGTTTGGAATGGCAATGGTACCTCCACGGACATCGGCCGAAACTTTTCAAGCTGCGATCCACGCACGAGATAACTTTGGTGTCTTTGAGAGTTTCTACCTGATGAAAGGGTTACCATGATGATCAGACGGGCCCGTTGGCTTCTGTGGCTTGTTTTATTTACTGTGTGGGGCATGCCAATCCAGAGCTCGATTCCTGCTTACTTCTGCATTCATTTCTCCTTCGTTTGGGCAATCCTCATGGCCTGGGGCGATTATTCTGTTCAATTCTCATGAAAGAGGGAAAACGCTGTACCCAGATTTCGGTCAACAGTTTATATCCCAGACCATGCCAAGTTTCACATCCCGGACGCCTGAAATGTGAAGTGACCCTGTTACGACTATTTCACCGGCACTCGCTGGACATACCTGGGTTCTCAACTGGTTTCCTCAATAATAATAACAGTAATAATAGTAATAATAATCGTCCAGCTCTAGCACCCTTTCGGTGCATAGCTCCCATGCCACCCGTTGAAATACTACCAAGTTGCCCAAGCCAAGACGCGAGTGGTCGAGATACCGAGGTTGGGTTCGAACCTCAGCAACGTTTTGCATATCAGGTGTCCGGGGTTCGAATCAAGTGATCGGACCTTGACTGCAATGATTCCTCTTTTCGGTGTGGATTAAATAGAATAATTTTGCAAAACTGGAAGAGGACTGTTCAAACGAGACTGATAAAGATGCCAATTCTACAAATCTCCTGATCGCATACAACTGAACTGAGGGATAAATAAACCTTTATTGCAAATCAGTACTAATTACCCAATCTCCGTTTTTTGGATGGTTAGGATTTACAAAGTCTATCTGCAGAGGGTTACACACCAGAAAGACAATTGCAGAACGCAGCAGAAGTTGGGCGCTTGGTTTTTACACTCCACTTACTCAACACGTTTAACAGTACTTGTGGAGAGCCGCAAGGTGTGGTGGTGTCTGTTCTTTCGTAATTGCTTGTTGTTGCAGTAGACTGTAGGACGAATTTCATTCGACAGTGCGTTTCCAGTTGAACTATTTTCTTTGGAGGAAGGAGATCGGGATGTGTAAATCAGGCTGGTTGGACGGTTTTGCAGCTGTAACAGGCTGAAGTGACACCCAATCCTCGGCAAGTTTCCAACGAGACGATCAAAGCGATCAAACTATCTGCTACGTTACGCTTCGGTCACTGCGTCTCGGGCTCAGTGCGATCCAGTTTGATAACATATTGGTTAGCCCACCCAGCCCGTTTTATCCTCAACACAACTCAATCGCATCCACCCTCAACTCGCATTAGTCCGTGGTGGGGCTTCAGTAAGATTAACGTTAGTTGTGAATCCCACGTCAGTTGATCAGCTGACGCGTCGTATTAAGCGAAGTCCTATGTGTATTACTGGTGACGTGGGACGTAAGCTTTGCTGATTGCTCGGACCAACGCTGATCTACACTTTGGAGTGTCCTAGACCGGCCTGTGTCACTTACTGATTGTTGTGTATCACAGCAAACGGCACAGTTGAACGTACTGATGGTTCAGTCTGTCGATACATTCATCTGTTCACTTTCTTCCCCACTTACTGATTGCTATGTATCACAATAAACAGCATAGTTGAACGTGCTGACGGTTCAGTATGTCGATACATTCATCTGTTCACTTTCTTCCTCTTTTTGGTAACTGGGCTCGATTCGGTTAACATGACCGGCTCGAACATGGTCAAGACCACTGGTGTTATCTAAAAACAACGTTACGTTACCCTTTTTACAGAAGCCGACTGACTGGCGCCAGGTGTTCCACGACCCCGAATGGAATTCCAAATCTGAGGAATCGTTTCTATCCGTCCTTGAGAATGACGCTGTTCTGTCCATCGGTAAGTTTTAGTCGTTATCAGTTGTATAGCACGCAAATAAGTTTACTAGTCTGTTTTTTTGGGCAAAAGCTTGTAGCTTTCCCTGATCCACACTAATTCACTCACGTGCTGCAGAAGTTTGTGTGCGTATTCTTCACATCCTTTCGAGTTTGCCTTCGTTATACCGTCACTCATCGGTTCTACCACCAATGAAATGTCTTCTTGTGTTTCTCGTGACACTGTCGTCTTCCTAAAGGATACCATCGCCTGGCTGCTCTCTTCGGTGCATTTTTTTCTTGACGATTGTTACGTCATGACACATGGATTTTGGGCTTCATCAACAGTACGCGCCGCACAAATCCCGAAGTTCAACGCTCCCCCCAGTTTCTCCCAAATGCCTTCCTTTACAAACCTTATGGGCGGTCAGTCTTCTTAGTTTGAACGGTCTGGACTTCGCTGACGGTTTACCGCTTCTTTGCGGAGAATGCTAATTCTATTGAAATCGCTGTGAGCTGATAGATAGGATTCTGGTAGGTAAGATCTTGGCGATGGATCAACACAACCAGACTTTGGACCATAAGCCAGCAGTTTTCAAATCCTTGCAAATCGCTGATCAAGGCGTTGTTAACATGTAAGGTTTGTCAGTCGAGATTGTCGTGACAGGATAAACGACGAATAAACCATCTACCAGCCGTTGCTGATAGACCCAATGGGACAGGTGAATTGGGTTGGACTCCTTGTGGCTTGATTGGTAAAACGGGACAAATGCTTTATTCTGGCGTCGTGCGATGCCGCTACTTAGGATTCTGTTAGTATACTTGGTCGGCCAGGGTGGGGAAAACCGATTGTCCCTGTTTGGACTTGCACGTCAAAGCTAACGTTAGGTTATGGTGTCCAAGCTGCTAACGCCCATAGAGGTGGACATGTGCTCCGGGTTTCGCTACCGCATTCGACTGACCAGGGGGAACGTTAAACTGATTAAATGTAGCGTGTTTTTCAGGACGACGCCGTGCCAAATCACCGGTTCCGGCGTTACAAACACAAGATTAAAGCACCATAGCTGGTTTCGTTGGTTATCGTGCCAAAAAGCTGCCAACTGACCGACCTTTTCGGCTGTACAATGACAAGTGGTTGATGTACCAAATTCATACGTTATTTGGTTAAAATGCTACTTCCTGCCAGACGTCTGAACAGTCAAGCCATGTTAATTTCTCAAAAGAAGTTATTCGTTAACAAAATGATAGTGACTGAACTAAACGGAAAACTACAATAGCTAGGTACCAGCTTGACATTATTTAGACGCGAGCGCATTCCATGATCTGTTCACATACCCTCGTTGAACACAGTTGGGACAAAGTAGCTGTTGATGGCGATGCTGTCTCAAGGAACACACTTAACCAGGCCATTCGACTTTTACGCACACTGCAAACAATCGGACAATACCGGGTAGCCTTATGGGGACGAGACGGCTCAGTGACTAGAGCGCGAATTTACTGACCACCGGAAGGTCCGTAGTTCGAACCCGACCTCTGCTTCTCGACTTCACCTGTCTAGGCTTGGGCAGCCTGGCAGTATCCCAGCCCTCGTGCCTCCCTCGGGTGGCATGGCAGCTAGGTACTGAAAGGGTGTTACAGCTGGACGACTAAACGGTAGCCTTATGTTGGAAGAAACGATATAGACAGGGAAGCTGCTAAACCTCGTTCTAATGTCTACGGTGGGTGGTTTTGAATAACTTCCCACAGCGAACTAACATCATCTTAAGACTTCGTAGGACTGACTCTGCACAGTTCCGCTCTGGCCTTAATCTGTTTCATCAGAATTTACGAACCGGCAGACATGAAACTGTACACAGGCATTTCGATTCAGCTGTGGAATATTCGGAACTAAAACATGGAATGGCGTGCCTCAACCGTGGTCTCATTCTTCAAAAAGGGCGCATGAACGTCATACGAAAACCATCGTAGAATAAGCCTGGTAGCTATGACATCCAAGGTGCTCTCTGACACAGATTGATCGATTATCGCGGGACACAGTCTCATCAGAGTCAGATTGGATTCCGCCCTGACCGAGGGTGCATCAATCTTATCTTGAAATGAGTTCTTGAACAGCGCCACTCTCTCAAACGTTCTCCGCTTTTTGTTTTTCTTGTTCTGAAGGCTGCGTTTGACTCTGTTGATATGTAGAAAAGACGGCGGTGCCTAGCGACCCAAGTTGACCCGTTTAAATTGTTATCCTATGCGAGAGCGGTGTACGGGAATATCTGTGGGTGCGTGCGGGAACACAGCACGCTTTCGCCTGAGTTCGCCAGGTCCAGTGGTGTAAGACAAGGCCTCCGTCTCTCACCATTTCTCTTCAACTTCGTTATTGACATGGTGCTTGAACTTCTTTGCCTGTATGTGAAATCTCGGAGATCGAAGTGCTCTCGGGGCCACAAACAGTGATTACGCGGAGATATTGTTTCTCTTGGTTTAGATCCTTCAAAAGTGACGGACCAAGCAATCACCGTGTACACACTAAGCTTCTTTCAAAGATGGGTGTTCGAGCATTTCCGTAGCGTGTTGTGAAGTTGCATGAACGTTTTTCTGGCGCTTTCAGTACGGACATCTACTTCTTGCCCACTTGGGTGGATGATGGAGCCAAAAAATCGATTTTTTTTCTGGCTGTCGGTTAACACTAAACGGGCTAGACTGGGGATCCATTCATGTGGTGAAAAACTCCGTCTCTCTAGGATTTGTTTTTAAGTGTTGGCTGGCCGAAGATGAACTGTTTCCGTCGGATCTTTACCCCGTTTGATGATATCGTCCAAATAAACAAGCTCTGTGATCCAATTGGGAGGACTTACTGGTACTTTAGGAAAGCCACTAAAGGCGCGCGACGTTATCCAATCAATTGCAATATTGAAAAAAAACATCGTGGAAAATGGACAGCTTTGTTGAACATCGAAGTTCAACGCAAAGGCTTGTCTCGTACGTTCGGATGCCAACGTTTGTACCTGGATAGTAGGCTCCGATTCGATTCAGTAGTTCAGATGGTGTGCCATCAGTTTTCGGGGCAAACCACAGGCATTCTCCATTAACTGAGTCTCACTGCAGCACGGAAGTCACTGAAGCGAGCGGTGGTTAGTTGTTGGAACCTGTAACGTTTCTCCGTTCTCAGTGTAGCAGTACATGTCTTGCTAGACAACCATCTCCATTCTGCGAAATTCAGGGCGAAGTGGAACGACGAGCAGGAGCCGAAAAGAGCCCACAGAAACCGGGACTAGCACTGAGCGCCGCAGTGTTGGTTCGAAAAATCGCAGTACAGTCGCTTGCATATGTATCCAGTCCATTTGTGAGACTTCAAGCAGTTGATTAGGCTGTCCCCCTGGAAGTGAATGACTTTTGGTCTTCCTGGTGTTTTCTACAGGAGTGTGAAACCACTGAAATGTAGAAACGACCTTTAGTTGGGAGGCTCACACAACACTGGGAAGGATGGGTTTCACATCGTCTTATCAGGCACGACCCACACGCAAAAAGAATGCTTCCCAACCCAGGCGTCAAAATATGATTTAGAAGAGCGTTCGTCTGATTCTACTAGGATTTCAGGGTAGTGCCAGTCGTTCCCGTGTATCCGTTAACATATTTCGATGTGACGTGCAAGCTTTAGCCAGCCCACTTTAAACAATGCAGTACGTGATGACTATCAAGTAGGAAAATGGAAAAGAAGCTCTCACATCCACCAAGATCGACGGTGCAGAGCACCGGAGCATTCCATCCTTAGCACACCAACTGATGTGTTTGTCTGTAGAAAGGATTCTCGGCACAGATGATATCTTCAACATCATCTGACACGTGCGACAAAGTGTAGAATGACCGCTGGTGAGTTCTCGGTGTCGGTGACCAGAAACATTAACTGCAGAGGAAGAGAAGCCAACTGACAGAGATCCATGTGTAAAAAGTGACTGCTGAAAAACAAACAGAATTTTTCTGTGGGAGTGTTAACTCATCTACTAATGAGTCTGAGACTGAGAGTTAGAAGGTACTCCCACAACTTGTTGAAAAGACACGGGCTCGAAGTTTCATTTTACGACATTGCAGAATGTGACTGGAGAAATGCTGCCCTTAGGAGAGAGAGAATCGAGTGGCCTCGCTACTTTCTCCTCAGTACTGCTGTTATTCCGGAAGTTGAAAGCATTCCAGTTCACTCGATTGAATAAACCAGCTGCTTCTCGTTGGCTGGGATTTGCCACCTATCAGAGATGCAAGTGGCCTGGCTACTTTCTCCTCAGTACTGCTGTTATTCATGTTATACATAATAATGCAATAATCATTCAGCTGTAACACCCCTTCGGTGCCTAACTGTCATGCCATCTGAAGGAAGAACGAGGGCTGAGATACTGTCAGGTTTCCCAAGCCTGGACGGGAACAGTCGAGATACAGAGGTTGGGTTCCGGCCACGGTCCTTCGGTCAGCAAGTTCACACTCTAATCACTTAGCTATCTCAGCAATTATGTTCGATTCACTGTCCCTCAACTGTTTTTGGGCACTGTAGTCGGAAGTACTTACACAACGGGTTGAATAACAATCCCTTAATCCTTATCTCTTATCGTTTAATAGAGTCGCGTCAGTGGTTTCCTCTGTCTTCTTCAACCAGCCGGCTTTTTGGCTCTCCGCCCCAATGAGTTTCTCACTCTGTTCGGCGATCAGATATCCACATTTAATCCAGCACTAGCCAGTCGCATTGATTATTCCAGAAGTTCGTTTGCTAGACCTGTTGGTTCTTGGATAAAAAGGTCGTGGACCGAGGTAGACCGTGGAGTATAGAATAAGAATGGGCTATTCGGTTACGCAGTCACCTGCCATAGGTCTTGCCTTAGGTACTGACGACTATTCATCCAATCGCTGTGGATACGATCGATAATGAAATTATTCCCTTTGACCTGCCTACAGATATCGAGTCGGTGTTGGAAGAACACGGGGCAAAACACACTGGTGTATCCTCGTGTAACCCAGACAATTCAAGTGACCACGTGGATATCAAGTATTTGTGGGCAGAGAATGCAGCGCTCCGACAGCAACTAGTCGAGTGCAAGTGAGTCGTTTTCTGTCTCAGTAACAACTATGGTCGAATTATTTCTATTCATCTACTAATTTTCCACCTGGACCTCTTTTTTGAAGGTGTAACTTCAACAGTAAAACTGCCAACGTGCACACGTTATCACTTAGTGGTAAGGCATTTTTACTCATCTGACAGCCCATATCTCAGTCCCATCGCTGATGAAAACCAGAGTCGATAAAACCTGAAGACAGGAACAGATCATGGCAGCAATCGAGTGATATGCCTCTATCTCAAGCCCCTTTAAACCCGAATTATCTCACTGGACCTCGTGAGACCATTTTGTCTGTCATTTTGCAACTTTCCCCCTTCACTTACCCTCATACTTGATGTTGTCGCATCTACCAAACGCTCGATAATTTCACTGAATTTCATCCTCTCTTTTATAACAAATGATTTCCGGTCTTCTTTGTTCCCATATCTCAGACGGTTTCTTGCGAAGGTGCTCGACCAACCGCTATCACAAGACGGCATCGTCGCGCTGAACGATGTGGATCCCCTTCAGACAACACAACAACCAATGAGTCAGCCAACCAAGTACCACGAATTTGCTGAGGATGCGGGTGATTCCGCATATTTCACCTCCTACGGACATTTTGCTATCCATGGTGAAATGATCAGTAAGAGGTTTTTTTTACCACACTCCTGCCGCGGTTTGTCGCCACTTTTCGTTTTTTTGTGCCTCGAGAGAGCAGCATTTGGACCAAACATTTAAAACTGGATTGCTTATTAGGTGGGATGAGTGGGCTTTCAGGTACTAACCACGTTGCGAAAGGTTGGTAGCCATGGCGCTTGTTGTTTATCTGCTTCAGCGCTTGTGTGTTGTTTTGCGAATGTTTCTTTTCGAGGATCGTCCTCTGATTGCCCGATTTCGTCACGATTATAACATATCTTGTTTGATGTTTCTTTGGTCCGGTTTTTCCTTCCACATTTTGCTGTCTCGTTGTGGTCTATCATCCTTCCATCTGATTGGTTCGTTTGACGCCCTATTTCGCTGGTGCACATCATTCATCGTCGTTAATAGTCCATTTGAGATTTGCATCGCTTCCTTTTTGAACATATTTCTCGACTGTTCCCTAAGCTCAATACGCGCAAGCAGAAAAAAGGCAAATCTATACCGAACAGCACACTGGAACTGTTTCGTCGACTAATGACAAAACATTTCCAAAACAGCTAACAAAGACTGGCAAACAGTTTGACAACCAGAGCGGCCCTCATTGGTACGTGATGAGCAAATCAATCACCGCAATGAACTTACGGTGCGTTGTAACTAATGGCGAATCGGTGGAAATCATTTCGGGAAAGTGACACCTTTATGATGGTGAACGGCATCACGGTTATTTTCCTAAACTTTGAAGAAAATGCTGGTTTCAGTAGTCAGTGGACAAAATCCCAGGCACCGTATTACAAGATTTGTTTGTTACGCGACAGAATTTCTCAGTTGTTTCTTGTTAGACTGCAACGCAGGACTATTCTATAGAATTACGTAGTCCTTATTGGATAGAGTGAGATTTTAGCACAATAGGTGATAACTGACAAGGGAAGCTTTTGGATACCCCCAGCGGGACAGGCCGACCTCGTCCAACTGGAAAAGTAGAACAGAGAAATACACTCATTTGGAAACGAATTTGGTTTTTGCGGGAAACTTACCTGGAACCCAGCTGAATCTCTCATTTATGATGTTTTCCGGCAACTGAGAGATTCAGCTGGGTTCCAGGTAAGTTTCCCGCAAAAACCAAATTCGTTTACCAAATTTATTTGTAGATGAGTGTATTTCGCAAATTTCGTGCTATTTGGGTTCAAGTAGAATATAAGATTGACGGAAACTCGGGGACTGCGCCTACTTGATGAACCCCAAAAAGGCCGAAGTCGGTCGTGAGCTTTTGGAGAATTTTCAGAAACTTTATGAGTAATGTACTACGTCTATATAATATGTTTTCGTAAACGGAACTACTCAGAAGGTTGCTGAAAACTCTTCGACAGCCCACGACCGGTTTCTCCCTCCTTGGGTCTCATCAGGTAGGCGCAGGCCCCCGAGTCTCCACCAACCTTATGTTTTACGTGAACAGTACATTACTCGTTAGGGTATCATGAATGAGCATACAAGCCGCCTCAATGCCGTGATGATTCTCTATTCCAGCTGACCAAGTTCGCACTGAATCTTATCGGACATTTATCCTATCCAACGCCGATGCATATTTTGCGGGTAAACGAGTCCTGGATGTAGGATGTGGTTCCGCCATCCTATCGTTATTTGCGGCCGAGGCTGGAGCGGATCACGTCTACGGTGTGGAGGCGTCAACGGACATCTTTGCAGCTGCCCTCGAAACAATCAGGTAAGTTCGATTTTTTGTCAACATTACTACAGTATGAACCTTATTGGTTGTTGGTCAATCGTCAATCGATTAATCAGCTATAAACAGTGTACCATAAGCACAATTGTTCCAGCTGTTGCAGTTTCGGTCACCGGAAAATGGGAGAGTGTGGAACATACAACCAAGGCTTGGAGGTGATGGCGTATTTGGTTATCTCGGGAACTGGGTTGTTGTCCCTTGAAGGCGATAGCTTTGATGCATGAGCGCCGCTGACTGCGCGATTGGGCCGTTTCTGACGGTGTCATTAACGGTTGGTGAGTTGAGTCCCGGGATCCCCATCCAGGGAGGCAGCAGTCGCCAACCCCACTAAGTTTACTGGTTAGTGTTTTCATAATTCCTTGTCAGATCTTACACTGTCCACCTCTCGATCCCTTACACTCAGCACAGGACCGGGTAATAATGCCGTGGGAGACTGATGGTCCCCTAGCACGCGAGGTACATGTCCTAACCGGCGTGACCTATGAAGCGTGAGTGGCTCATCCTTCGTGGAAAAGTTTCTTTTTCCTAAGGCCATCTTGCTTACCTTAGTATTGTTAATCTAATGTCTCCACCAGACCCGACCAATGCTTCGGAGACACTGATGGTCAACAACCAGCAAACGTACTGGAGTTGTCGCTAGCTAGAACATCGGAAGCCGTAGTCCAGTTCTTTTACTGATTCTGTCCCGCTCTCCGTCCGTCTCGCTAAAACCAGCTAATTGATTTTATGTGACACTTCTCAAAACTTTCTTTGAGGAACCATAGCGTGAATCGCATTGGTTTCTTGCTTCAATTCATACTAGCTTGGTGCTCATCAGATCCTCTATGGGGGTAGTAATAACTTGGGAGTTTCCAATTGGCTGTTCTCAGGTAGTAAACACTTCCCGGCGCTTTCTTTGTGTCTCTTGAAAGCAACACATTTCATATTCGCAATGTGCGTCTATGTGTTTACTGACCTCATGTTGCTGTGGTCTGCCGTAAAAACCGGTAAACGAAACGCCTGGCTATGGGTCCTGATGTCTCCGTCCGATCAGCTCGGCTCTGGACGAAACGCGTCGTTGCTCGCCTTTTAGGACCAAGCACATCCTTTTTTGCCATACTGCCGTAGTTACGTTTTCTCTGTGCTTGCGTGGCTCAAGGCTTGGTAGCGACTACCAGTGTAACATTACGGTTTCAACCGTAATGTAATGAAGATCCGCCTTTTTGAAAACCACTTCTTCAAGCTGATCACTTTTTTCTAGCACCACGACGTAGCCTTCATTTTCAGGTCAAGACAAATCGGAATAACTCTTGACTGCATGACTGCGATATAATGTTCACGGGCAACGGGATGGGAAACACCAGCAAAAATATCCTCACTCCGGCTGGAAAATATAGCGGTGACTCTCTTGGCCCTCCTCGACTATTATACCACCTTGAATGATTAGTTGCCAATAGCTTATTCAATCTCCAACAAAGAACCCTCCTAAGAGCGACGCTGTTCCCTTATCATTTATAGCGAAGACTGAAACCTTAACCTTCCGTAGGTTTGTCTTTGATGGCAAAAGATGCGAGCCACCACCTGCAGTGGACTTCACGTTTTTCAGCTGACGTGTTCTCCGTGTATCAGGGCGATAGCGAACGATCAGCAGATGGCGAAGGTGAGGTAAGTGAATGTGGAAAAAAACGGTACAACGTAGTGTTTGTTTACGACTTACTTCAAGCCTCATACATGCTGAATGATTGAAACCATCTACGCATCTTCTGAAGACGCTCAATCTTTCCGAGGTTCGCCTCTGCAATGACAAGTTTAAGACAACTTGGTGCTAACTTTAGTGTTTCAGACTCCTAAACGCCGGCCTGTCCTATAGCACTTACAAATAACTTGGAATCTGTAGGAGGTTCACCATAGTTCATCTGTGAGGAGGACAAATGTTCAGCTGTCAGTACATCCCGGATAACGAGCCAGCAGGGTTGGCGGCGTATTCTGTTTTGAATTATCCCCCGCAGCCGTACGAACTCCGTACACCTACAGGAAAGCCTCTGTTAGAAAAATGTACCTATCCGGTTGGCTTTCAAATGTCTGGACGCTGACCGCTTGAGTCCCTGCGTCCGTACAAGACGTCGCCGAATGCAGATGTGAGTACGTGTGCCGATGAGGGTGCTGGGGGGTCGATTGAGTTGCCACGAAATTATCTGAGTTCCACTAACCACTTCACATTGTTCTTCGTGTTCAGAAGTTGTCTCGGGCCTTCTCACTTTTCCTCGCCTCGTCAACCGGAACCATGCTTCCATATTCCACCGAATTCTTTCCATCAGTTCAGTTTTCCTGTTTCTATTATTATTATTATTATTATTATTCCAGGATTAACAAAATGGATGATCGTATCACATTGCTAAGAGATCGAGCAGAATCTGTCAAACTTCCGGTAGACCAGGTGAGTTTTGAAGCTTGCTATGACTTCATTTCACAATGAAGTCTGATTTTCTCACATCGTATCACGACGACTTGGTCAGTTTTCACAGATATGCTGTCTTGCGGAGTTTCCAGCCTAATTCGACCTGGGGTCTTGTTGAACAAATTTCGGTGTAACATGAAAAGTTTGAAATTAAAACAGCTGAGCGGAATGAGTTGTCCTAGTCCGATTTTTTGGGTACCCGTGGGTAACCTCCTCCCGGGGATTCTCACTGAGTACGGGCCAAGCACAGCTTTGTTTGCGTCAGGCACCATGTGTTTCTGAGATCACTTAATCGTGTCTCTGTGTGTGTATGCGTGATTGTACACGTACTTTGGCTGAGATGTGCTTGCGTTTGTTTCTTTGTTGGCTGTGATTCGTCATTGTTCAGACTCCGGCTCAGCATGCGATCACCGCGTCCATTAAGGTGTGCAACAAGTCCAAGCCAGATAGACAGGATACTGGCTCGATCACTGCGGTTGACGCGGTTCGGTTGTGTTGTTCGTGTCTGGTGGGAACATCAGATCACTAATGCTGGGACAGTCAGATGTCCAAAAAAGAAAGCGTTCAGCTGTAGAACCCTTCCGGTGCTAACTGCCATGCCACCCGAAGGTTGCACGAGGGCTGGGATACTGCCAGGTTGCCCAAGCCCAGACAGGGAATTCGAGAGACAGAAGTTGGGTTCGAACACGGACCTTCCGGTGGTCAGTAAATTCGCGCTCTAAGCACTTGGGCCATCTCGTATACCAGAGGACCATCTGCATTGTAGAGCCCAGCCTTGTGTAGCAAGAGGGCCAGAGGCGGTTAGTCCATGACTTGACAATGAAACACAAAGTCCTTTCCGGTCAACTCAGTTGCGTTGGTAACCGCCTCCCCCCCCGGATTCGGACCGCGGGACTAGACAAGCCAGTGGTTAGTGACCTTGACAAATATGGCTGTGTCCTGCACCAAAGCTATCGCCTTCACTGCGCAGCTCTCACTTCCTGCCATACTGGGCGAGCTGATCCATTTGTCGTCAGTAATTGGAAGAAGTTCTACAGAGCAATGACTCCCCTGTGCGAAGAGAAATTTAGTTATCAGAGGATGAACAACTGCCGCATGCAAGATTATCACGTGTCTCCTGCTCAGTCAAATAGTCGGTGGCATTCTAAAGGACAGTGTTCCTAAATAGCAGGATGGATTTCAAAGTGGTTTTTGCCGCAAGACAAGTCTAAGAGGAATGGTGTGAACGGATTCAACCATTCTAGGGTCTGCTTGTGGACCTCATCGAATCTCCGGACTGGAATAAAGTTCTTTTGATCGTCTTATAAGAGGATCCCATCGCTTTCAACACATGACTCTCGTTCCCTTATCCTCCTCGGTGAACGGAGCTGTACCAGCTGGAGCCACTGAACTTTGGTGCACGGTTCGTGAACTAAATGGCTAGCTGGTTGACTGACCGACTGTGCTGATCTCTAGCGCCTCAGCGCACGTCTGTTACACGTGTGACTTTAATCCTTACTGCTGTATACTTGTGTCACCGAAGCCGATGTGATGGTTCGACTCGAGGGCATTGGATCTGATGGTTGGGTCGCGTTCAAGGTTTCGTATTGTTCAGGGTTGGAGCTTCCTTCTGCCGTTTGATCTTCTCGTAACAGTCCGCTGTTAGATAGGTATCCAATCACTTTTTCTTGCCTGTTTTCTTGCCGAGATACGATGACAACATATTTGTCATCATATCAGCCACACAACAACAAGCTTTCTTAAACCGCTTGGATGAACAATGCTGTAGTACAAAGCTCACTATGGAAATTGGAGGCGAGCAAGGAACTATGAGTTTCCTGGACTATAAGACTCTTCGTGGAAATTCACGGGCAACCTACATATTCGGACAGGTACATGCATGACGGGTCCTCGAATCCACACGCGCAGTCGTGGGATTTTTAGTGAATGGTGTCAAGAGACCATTCTCGGATGACTCCATACGAACGGATGAAGTGAAGCAATTCAGCGGGGTGTTACAACAAATTAACTATCCCAAGGACTCATCAACCAACCTTAGACAAAAGGGTGCAATAGGGAGACGAAAACTCTATAAAGACGTCACTTTCAACGCCACTCGGTAGGTACTTCGGGGTTATGATACTAAAACTTTTTTTCGAATTGATGACGCTTCAGAAGGACACCTCGTAGGATCCGGGGATCCTCTCAAAGCCCGACAATTCGAAGAGTTTTGAACGCTACTCACTCGACCAGGTGATGTTGGCCCACCTGCTTGGACATGCAATGAAGGTCTACTTGGCTGATCTGCACAACCACTGAGGGTCATGGACCAACTACAGGGTAGACCGATTGCCCGCAGAACTCTTCAGGCTGGTAGGACCGATAGCACAGAACGAACTTCTGCACTTGCTATGCAGAATTTGGGGGTTTGAAGAAGTTCCGCAGGGTTTCAAAGGTGCGGCAATGATTCCCCTGTGCGAAGAGAAATTTAATTATCATAGGATGAACAACTGCCGCGTGCAAGATTATCACGTGTCTCCTGCTCAGCCAAATAGTTGGTGGCATTCTAAAGGACAGTGCTCCTAAATAGCAGTGTGGAGTTCAAAGTAGTTTTTGCCGCAAGACAAGTCCAAGAGGAATGTTGTGAACGGATTCAACCATTCTAAGGACTAATTGTGAACCTCATCAAATCTCCCGACTCGAAAAAAGTTCTTTTGATCGTCTTATAAGAGGATTGGCTTTCCGGGCAGATTTGTAATCCTCGTCACGGCATTTTGCACTTGGATTAAAGCACGAATACGGACCTATACAACTATCTCTAACTAGTTCGAAGTCGATAACGGGCTGAAGCAGGGTTTCAGTCCACTGGATTTCAGTGTGTATCCTCTGCCATCGTCGGACCCACCTGATAAACGTGACTATCTGGGACTATTTTCCAAGGAATACCTGCCCGACACCATCGTTCTGCAGGTAATAGCGTCATATATGTTGGGGTTAACGCGATACATTCCGGTTATCCAATAGCACATTGCGGTGCGTTACTGGGCAGTTCCAGGCAACACTTACACGATACCATACTGATGGAGGTGCGGTATTATGCTGAAATTTAAGGAAACTGACAAATGATGCCAACTGTTATGCCACCGATGGCTTTCAACAGGCCTTCGCGGTTCGCCCGTCAATTTTATTCCGTTGGGTCTACATCAACGCCAGGGCCTCGCATGCAACACCATATTTGGCTCTGTCTATGATCTTCGTGCTGTGCACAGACGGCCTCTGGTTGGACCACTGTTGACCGGCACCTCCGGCCAGTTCAGTGCTCGCCTTTCACTGTAGATCACGCGTCTCTCGACGCTTCTCTGTCAATTAAAATGTTTTCCTTGTGTACAGCAAATCTCGGTGGAACAGATTTTCCCTGTCGGTTGCTTTCAGGAACTCATCGAAGGCATTCTAAACGACAAATGCACTCATTTGCGTATCAGTTTGCTTTTGGCGGGTGACTCACTTGGCACCCAGCTGAATCTGTCGTTTACGATGTTCTAAGAGACGTCTGGCAGGATCTGAGCCTCCTAGTTTTGTTCTCATCAGAATCAATCAGAGTAGCCCAAATTTCCACATGTCATCGGTACTTTAACTCGCGAACATCTCACTTTTTGTCTGTGCCGTTTCGCGTTCCAGGTCGATGTGATCATATCTGAGTGGATGGGTTACTTCCTGCTTTTTGAATCAATGCTGGATTCTGTCCTCACGGTGGCTCGTCGCTATCTTAAGCCCAGCACAGGATGCATATTTCCACGACACTACACCCTCAACTTGTTGGGTATTAGTTGTGGTTCGAAACTGCGGCACGATCATCTGGATCTCTGGACGAATGTCTACGGCTACCAAATGCCTGCTCTGCGTCGTTCGGCGCTTGCGGAAGCACACGTTCTCGATCTGACGGATCCGAGGACGATCGGTGTGACGCAGAATGTCGCCAGATCATCTGAGCTGTGTATTTTGACATCGAAACCCCATCGGATTTATAGTCTGGATCTGAAAGAGGTCCTTTCTAACGGTACACAGCCGACTGATCTCTTACAGCTTGGAGAACGGCCGTTCTCTCTCCTAATTGATCGGGACAATCTCGAATCAACGATGATTCTCGATGCCTTGGTAGGCTACTTTGATGTTCGGTTCGATGATGATGCGCCAGTTAAGGTAAGTTGTGTCCGATGTCTTTATGGTCTTCGAACATATAAGTACTATTAATCGTAAAAACCTTCGTATTGCTTTAATCTCATTTTGTTTGTCCTTTGTGACTGACGAATGTTCCTCACCTTTCGCCGAGTGAATAGGCAATCTATAAACCTCTTTAAGCGGAAGTGGTTGGGTACCTGTATATAAGTAATGAACTACTCATAAGGTTGCTGAAAATTCTTCGACAGCCCGCGACCGGTTTCGCCCTTCTTGGGGCTCATCAGGTAGGCGCAGTCCCCGAGTTTCCGTCAACCTTATGTTCTACTTGAACCCACAGCAGCACATTCAGTTGCCTGAAAACATCACAAACGGGAGATTCAGCTGGGTCCCTGGAACCCAGCTGAATCTCCCGTTTGTATTTCTCGAAAACAGTCCAATTTGGTTCAAGCAGAACAATAAGGTTGACGGAAACTCGGGGACTGCGCCTACCTGATGAGCCCCAAGAAGGGCGAAACCGGTCGTGGGCTGTCGAAGAATTTTCAGCAACCTTATGAGTAGTGCATTAAGTATATACATGTATCGCGATATCTCGAATATCGTAGCAACTGGAACATGAGGCGGTCTGGTTGGGTACCTGTTCAACTGCAAGTACTGTTGAGTTCCGATCCAGTTCCTCGTGGTTTGAAACGGCCATAACTTCTAGGGGTATAGCACTGCAAACATGGTCAATGCTGAGAAGTTTGTGTTATCAACTCACCTTGGTGTTTTCGTGCGCCAGGGCTGTTGTGTAGCGTCTAATGATCCTGTCAGAGTAGGGCATTCTGGCATTGCTGGGCGTTCCCATAACCCACTCTATTAATGGACCACTCAGAGCGAATCGCCTTGTCACATGTTTGGTCCCCAAGCACAGTTCACCCAACATACTCTTTCATTTGCTCCTTTTTTGCGTTGTTTTTGTACCACTAGATTGACTGGTCAGCTATCTTTTTGACTTTTTCCAAGGTGGAATTCTCTACCTCTCCCACAACGAAACCCACACACTGGAAACAAACAGTATTCTTTTTGGACAAACCCATGAGAGTCAGAGCTGGTAAGCTTTTTGGAGATCAAACAGTCTCCTTCCACTTTTTTCGACTGGGTTACTTTGTGTCCGGGGAGTGAAGAATCCATATATGGAGGTGGTCTTTGGCTATCGGCTTTCTCCAATTGTCTGCCACTGGTTTATGCATCGATAAGTCGTTTCTTTTGTTTCCAGGCTTCCAGAATTCTGTCCTTGCTCTTAAGTGGACGCCTGCGCGTAGACTTGGGTAGACCGATGTGTGCCGGACAACCCGTTCGTCGCTTTTGATTCCTTACCAATCAGATAACGCTCATCCTTTGATGGTATCTTGTCTTGTGCTGCGATCTTTCTCTCTCTCTCTGTCTCCCTTAAGTCAGCTGGGATTCGGGTTAAACTCTGAATCTGGAGATAATCTGACCAGTTAGTGATTAGTAATTCTACTTGGCTGATGCTGACAATTTTAAACAAACTTTGATCCATTGTTGTTGAAGGTATGCATATCCAAACGTCTGGCGTACCTTTCTGTGAATTTCGTGGAAATCCATAGTCTTGCATATTCCGTCCTAACAATGTTCGGAGTTGCTTCGGATAACCACGAACAAAAAGGAGAAATCACGTATGAGGATAGAACAGATGCGAGTTGCCAAGTGTGATTGTGTTGAATGGAATTGGAAGGTTTGGCTCCCTGTATTAGAGTAAAACACATTCGTTTTGGTTGCGTTTGGGGTTTCACAAGCAATGATTGATGAGACAGTCGCTCTTTTTACATTTGGGGAGGGGGAGCCTCGTAGTCTCAGTAGTTCCATCTTATTGTCGGGTCACTTTGCTCCATTCGGTCCATTCGATCATCACCGGGTCCTTGCCAGTTTTCGGCCCTTCAAAGCATCACCGGACCCACCGCGTTTCGGTTCGTTATGCATTCTTTCTAGAGAATACTCTCCGGGCAATTTGTCGATCACGTATACACCATATAGTGAACCTTCTTTCGAGAAATTTGAGGGTAAATCAGATACTTTTTTTTCGCAAACTACTGATATCGGTCCGGACTGTCCACTGTGGTTTTTGGCTCTGCATACTGGATGTCACAATGCCTTTCATTCTATCCCTCTTCGTGCTCTCTCACAGGAGATCTCATCACGGGCAGTCTAACAATCCGGCGTTCCGTACGAGATAGCCGTGGCCTAGAATTCTCCCTTCGTATTGATGCTCTACGCGACCAACCAGTCACCTATCAGTCTTTTGCATTGACCAATTAAACCTGTTTGCCGGTAAACACCGATCAGTCTTATTTTCACTTGATTTTCGAAGAGACTATGCATTTGCGCCACAAATATACTCTATTTTTACAGGACCTATCGTTTTTCGAGCTTTGTTCTTTTTTCGTTTGATGGGATCTTTGTCGTGCTGAATCAATCACTCCTAGCTTCTGGTGAATTTAATGCTGTACTGCTTATAAAAACTAATTTTGCAGAAGGGCTTGGTAAACAATCGGTAGTTTTTATTTGGGCAACCGTTCGCTTTTGACACAAAAGCTTCATGTTGACCACATTTCGCTTTTGACACAAAAGCTTCATCAGGCCAAGTGAACAGGTCACCAAGTTGGCCAGGTTATAAGGCAGACGGAGGACCAATCAGTAAGACCTCTTCATATTAGCACGCTAGACCGGTTTTGAGTGTCAATTAATGGCTCTTGTCGGTTAGTGTGGTTGTCAAAATCTTGCGTTGATGGATTGGGGGAGTTTCAAATTAATTCTGATCGGGTTTGGTTCCTTAATCTTCCACTTCAGGGGCGTCAGTTTACGATTCACCTCGGGTGCCACTGGTAGATTTTCCTAGGTTTTGTGAGCTTGTGAGTGTTGGGACACTTTGGTTGGGGGACGAGTTCAAATGGAATTCAGATGATGACTACTCCTTCTGATGACCGCACACCAACACCTGTCAGCTCGATTGAGCCGAAACCGTTCTGCACACGCTTGCTAGTTCCACGCTTTTCTATTCTGTTAACACTGGGATGTTTGGCGATTTCTACCGCCTCGGCCATCAGTCTCTGTGACGTGGACATTAGTCCTCGCCTCAAAACCTCAACATTTTCTAAATATATTTTGTACCCCGTGTCCAGTGCATGTTCTGCAATTGCTGAGTCTTTTAGTAACGCTCGATGTTCATCTGCGTTTCTCGGCGGCCTGTTTACCAAGCCCTTCTGAAACAATGACTTCTCAATCGGTTCCAAGCGTTTTCCAATTGATTGGAAGCAATTACTTTCAGACTGGTTCGAAGCCGGTAGTGTTATGGGAGGAGAACATCTTGGAGGATTGTCATTCTTGTTCCTAGGGGATTATTCATTTCTTGCGGTCCGAAATGTCGCTAGCCCCAATGTAGCACACTGTTTTATTTCTGAAGGTCCGTTCTATTTACTTGAGGTGGCTCGCCGGATGGCAGAAAATCGCTCCGCAGCCCAACAGAAAACAGCTCCTTGTTGTCAGCCAGAGAGATCATACACAAATAGCCTGTCTGTGTGAGCTTTTGCGGCTTGTTGTTCTCCTCTGAATGCATTATTCGTACAAAACGGTGACATTTATGGTAACCCTACCAGCCATATTCTAGTCGTCAACCTTTTGAGCCCAAAAGACCCGGTGTGACTGTGGTATATCTTCAGTTGTCCTTTGTTGGCAGTGCGCTAAAGGGATTGTCTGGCTCCCATGAGTATCATGTACTTCAGCCAACGATACCGATGATCTGAGGCAAGTTGGCACACAAGGTAAATTGTCACCGTCAGACACCGCTGACTGGAGGTCATTTTGAGTAGACGACCAGGTCTTTAGTTGCCTCTCTCCGCCTGAATGGCAGCACCAAGTTCGACACGGGCCTGGGCTGTGGGTCTTCCTCACAAGATCTCCGTAAGGTTGGTAAACCACACGTTCAAACCATTTCAGTCCACTTTGATGAATGATGAATGATGCTTCTTTTCGACGCTTACCTGCTTTGATTTTTCGATGTCCGCTAGTCAGTGACCCCGTTGTTCAATCCTTATTGTTCCTGTTTGTTGTAACACCCCGCTCCAAACCTCACGTTTTTCCGCGTTCTCTTTCCACAAGGATCTTTCACCCTTTTTGGACCCGCAGTTCGACCATAAACAATGGATTAATGAAGTTTTAACCGCAACCACTGGGGACCACAATGTTGAAGTGAGTGATAATCCTGGCACAAGATAATATGGTGCATGGAGAGATAGTTTTGATTACCAGCTTGTTGTACCATTGACTATTTGTGCCCAAACTCAGGTTTCCCATTTGTCATAGCGCTTAGCCCTTACTTACTTGGATAGGTCTTGGGTAATGACAGGCTCGCGAAGATCGCACCCTGCTGTTCCTCATACAGCGTTTGCTGGTTATTGATCTGTTGATACCGCATCTTTTCTGTTACAGCAACAGGCTTCCGAATTGGTTCTACAACTCCAAGCTCAGATGAAGGTAGGCTGAATACCCACATATATAACCACCATCTCCCATGGTATTCGCCGCCGATTCTAGTTCACTTGTCCTGTTCGCGTTTCAGGAAGTCATGCAGTCGATCGAACGGTCATGCCAAGAAGCTGTTCATTGTGTTCCGCGGTTAGTTATCCGTCAATTTCTTTAGTTTTCACATCTGCACCTCACGACAAAGCTGCGTGATAACCCCGATTTTGCGGCATACCTGCTGTATTTTTGATCCTGCTGCACCAATGTTTTGCCCATTACTGAACAAACCGAAAAAATGTATGCTTTGAAAAATTTCCCAGTGTTTCAAAATCATGAAAAAACGGGGGTTAGCCGCGTCGGATATTTTGGCACTTACATGTGCTGTCGATGTACGTAAAACAGTTGTCCTGTCCGTGTGCATCACGTTTTTCAATCAGAAACGGATTGATCTTCAGAAAGCCGGATGCCCCAACTGGATACGTCCTCGTTTTTGGAAGATAACATTTTGCGAGCGGCTTGAGGTTACCACAGACTGTAATGAAAGTTCACGGTCTCGTTCACTTTCATGTTATCTTCCTTCTGGGAGACTAAACTAGTCATAAACTGGGCTTGCTAGATTGACACATTTCTTACTAAATGCGATCCGGGGCTTGGTCTGAGAACGTGAATCTGTTTGAAAGAAACGCATCATTTTTATTCGACGCACAGAATCTATCATAGATAGAGTTCGGGAAGTGATCTCTTGTTTTGGCGTGTGTTTTGCATCTTCAAAGTACAGAATCTTGCCTCAAGATGTTCACTCCACTTGTGTTTCTTCGAAACTTCAAAGCTTGTTGATCGATTTCAGTGTCCTCCGGGTTGAGGACCCAAAATGCCTCCAACTATTTGATCACCGGTAGTGTTAGTTAGCTCTGAAGAACGAAGTTCTAGCCCGTTCGTGAAACACACTTACTTGCGCACTAATTTGGTTTTGCCTGGAAAATCGATTGAGTCCAGCTGTACCTCTTGTTTATGATGTTCTTCAGCTGAATGTGCTCCGTAAGGCCGTGGTATTGCATATCGTTCCAACTCAATCCTGAGGTGGCCTTATACAGCATGTTCAGTTGAGGAACGTCATAAACGAGATATTAAGCTGGATTCACTTGAGTTTCTTGTCATGCGTCGTTCGCGAACTACGTACTATTTGGGTTCAAGTAGAACATACTTTTGGCAGAAACTTGAGGACTGTGGCTACCTGATGAGTCCAAAGAAGGGCTAAGTCAGTCATAGACTGTCGATGTGTGTTTATGTTCTCCTTGGCCCCGTTGATGGTGATACATACATGACATATTGCGAAGTGTTAATGTTTCAGAAGCTTTCTTCAGTCTCGCATATTTAAAGTAAACAGGACTGTATACAACAGTCAGAAAGAAAACAACAGGGATCACGAGCCAGCTAAGAGGAATCATGAGCTGTAGTCGTGGGAAAATGTCGAGTTTTGTAGACGATAGTGTAACTCCTGTCACAGTCCTTGACGTCCTGTTCCGCCCACTATGGTATATCAAAAGGCACAACAAGTTGAGGTAGCCTCCTATTTATGGAGTCATCATGGAATTTCCCGCAAGGTCACGCTGGAATTTTCGTGAGGGGACGTGAAGCACCGAGCCAAAGATACTTCGATCCTAATTGACCAAAATTCTGACCAATCAGGGCGTGCCTCCGTACCAGACTCGCGACACATCCGTCCAATCGATGTGCGGTTCGGTTATTTAAAGCGGCTCGCCTCCGAACAGTAATGGAATCGATTAAGAGCGAATCATTGGTGTCTTTAGACAAAACAGTTCGAGATGCCTCATTGGTTCAGGTGCGAACTTGTTGATCGGAATGTCTGTGGTTCGAACCCAACTCAGGCATCTCGACTGCTCATATCTAGGCTTGAGTAACCTGACAATATCTCAGGCCTCGTTCTTCCTTTGGGTGGCGCGCCAGCTAGGCATTGAAAAGGGTGTTGCAGCTGAATGATCATTTATTTATCTTTTTATTTATTTATTTATTACTGTTACCGGAAGAACTTTCGCTTTATCGCTTCCCCATCTACTGCGGAGGGTTGCAAGGTCCGTTCAGCCAAATGCCGTTCGGTGTGGGCAAGTAGAAAAGAAGGAGGACCGCTCAGTCGATAGTGACAAGGACGAATCTCATTCAATACTTCTCGGTTTACCATTATATTACACGCTATTGTTGTTGCACTGGTTTTTTCTTACATCTCTGCCTGCTGCCATCAGCTTTGTTTTATTACGCACCACACGGTCGAAAAAAGAAATGGGTTCTCATGTTCATTCTCCTGTTCTCAACCGTTCGTTTTGCTTACTTTCCGCATAGACTACTCCGTGAAGTGGACACTTTGAAGATCGATGCCATCGCTTTGGGAAACGAACTAGCCGCAATGCGCGACAACATCAGTCAGGTACGTGCGAGTTTTGATCTGTCGAGCGTGCCTTTTGTAGTGTTTCGTTGATTCATGCAGTCACTCTCGTTCCCCCGCTTTCTCCAACAGGTCGATTCAACTGGGGAGCAAATCATCACTCAGTTGGCGGAACTCGACCGAGCTCGTCGGAATGCACATGCTGCAGCCAATGCTCTGCGGGAAACCGATCGATGGTCTAGTTTAGTGCTCGGGATTGGGGAATTGCTGGAGGCTGGAGAAATGGATCAGGTATGTCCTCCTTACAAATGTCGTTTCCCTCCCCTCGCTTGGCTACGTTGTTCTCATTTCCATCAGTGGCCGCTTAATTCCTTATGCAGTACGCTAAAATCAAGCATAATTTCCTTGACGAACACATGCGTGTTCTCAACCCCCGCAAGTCCTGTTTAATGGAGATGTCCCCTACGACAGTCGACTACAATACTGCTCTCATCAAAAGACCGCCTCGAAGAAGGGAGGTCAATTACCTGGTGCGAAATTCTTTTGAATTACGAGGCTCGACCTGTTTCCCCAGAGAGAGGCCAAGGAGAGCGTGGGCTGTCCACCCTGGTGGAAAAGTGTATTTACTGTGAATGTGCAAGCTTGCGATGAAAAGGAACTGGTTGGTTGGTTGGTCAATAAGCTAGATAATGGATGCACTATTTATCATGGCGCCCGCTCCTTGATCGTTGTACGTGTCAGTCAGACATCCTGAATGACACTTGTTATGGCCTTCTTACAGCACGTTCACTTGAAAAATATCAAACTAGAAGTTCAGCGGATTTCAGGTGGGACTCCCGTTAACACCAACTTATTTTTCCAATGAATGTCCGTTGCATCCCACTTCAAGTTCAGGTGAAACACGAGGTGATGAGCATGATGCCCCCCAAAGAGCGGACCGGCAGTGCTTTGTCGAAGGGTCTTCAACAACCTTTAAGTGGCGCGTTATGTCAAACAGTATACTTTCATACCTAGAAGCCTCCCACTAACACCGACTTAATTTGCAAATGAGTGTTTATCACAACCTAATTGAGTATATTTTGAGCCTAAGATTCGACACAGCTCAACAGTTTCTGTGTTTCCTAATGCGATTTTTCTCCACATGATAAGCGCGACCGCGTCGAAACAAGCTGAAGGACTGGCTCCACATAGTCGATAGCACGTATCACTAAACCGCACACGCATGTGCTCACCAAGTACGAGGTGCGCACATTTCAGCAATGGGAGTCAGTGTTTTCCAACATTGGAAAACCATCGTGGCATCAGCCTGGTAGCCGTAGCATCCAAGGTGCTCTCTGGCGTTATTTTACGCAGGTCGATCGATTATCGGGGTGAGAAATCAGTGGGAATCGAGCTGGGTTTCGCCGTTGCCGAGGATGCATCGACCATATTTTCACACCGAGATAAGTTCTTGAACATCGCCATTCTTTCAAGTATCCCAAGTTGGCCGTTTTTGTCCAAATTTGCATCCCTTATGAAGGCACTATAAGCGAACTCCTGTGGGCATTTACGAGAACAGCACGCTTTCGCCTGAGTTCACCACGTTCAGTGGTGTAAGACAAGGCTGCCTTCCCTCACCACTCCTCTTCAACTTTTGTTATTGGTGTGCTGCTTGAAATGCCTCCGCCCGCTTCTGAAGCCTCATGGATCGAAGTGCTCCCGGGCTTTCGCTCCCAGAAATCCTGTATGTGGCTCTCCTGGATTCAGATCCTGCAAACACTCAAACCATTTTAAATGACCTCGAAAATTCCGTCACATGATCTGGTATGCGCTTCACAGCTGTAAAGTGTGAGGTACTGCTACAAGGCTGAATGGAATCAAACCGATCGAAGTGGAGGATAAATTTTTTTACCTGGGCAGGCGTACAATTTCCGACAGACTTGTTGAGATGATATTACTTCTAGAATCAGGATGACCAAAGCAGATCATGGCAATCGACATCTTTGGCATCGACGTGACGTGAGTTCATCTGTCAAGGACAGTGCGGCAGTGCGATCCATACTGCTGCATGGGTCGGAGACGTGGCGTTTACGCGCAGAGAACGTACGAAGGTGTCAACCATTGACAGTCAGTGTGTCCAAAGCACTGGTGGAGTCAAGTGGGAACACTGGATTAGCAATATTGAGGTACGGAGGATGGCTTTAGGGAAAAGAAACTCTCCCACGAAGGATGAGCCACTTACGCTTCATAGGTTACGGCGGTTAGGACATGTACCTCGCATGCCGGAGGACCATCAGTCTCCCACGGCACTGTTGCACAGCCCTTTGCCGAGTTAAAGCGACAGAGGGATGGACAGTCTATGACCCGGCAACGTAGTATGAAAACACTCACCAGTAGACCGAGTCGGATTGGCAGCTGCCACCCCTGGATGCGGACCTCGGGACTCAACTCACCAACAGTTAATGACACTGACAGGACATGGTTCAATCACGCAACCAGTGACGTTCATGAATCAAAGCTATCACCTTCAACGCGTGGCTACCC
The DNA here is from genome assembly GCA_003604175.2 of Clonorchis sinensis. Classification (NCBI taxonomy): domain Eukaryota; kingdom Metazoa; phylum Platyhelminthes; class Trematoda; order Opisthorchiida; family Opisthorchiidae; genus Clonorchis; species Clonorchis sinensis. Next base: position 15,969,718 of record CM030375.1, read on the forward strand.
AGTTTCCAGAACTAACTGACCACGCCACCTCCTCCAGTACTTGACTGTAGCTCTCACGCTATTTTATTTTCGGTTGATGGAAATTCTAGTAGCTCCAAGCAACGTATCCCTGGTACATGGTTTATGGCTGATAGAAATGGAGTCGAATTGATTGAGCATCGGAAGTAACCTAAGCTAGAAAATCGACACGACCCGTGGCCAGATGTAACATTTGACGAAAGGAAAGCTGATTGCATTTGTTAGTTTTCACTCGCTTGTTTTCGGGCCCATCTCTGCTGAAAACTAAAAGAAATTTAGGTGCAAATCTACATTCAGTGGAACGGTGTGGAGGAATTTTATTACCATGGAGTTGCGTGCCTATTTCCAGAAAAGCGCGGTTTTGGCCAGTCTTGAATGTCCTGTTACGACGGACTGGGTCTGAGTTATGCAGACAATCCTAGTGTGAATTTGAGTGGACTATCTTATTTGGATAGTAAGCCGATGTCGTCGTGAATTGGAGACTTATCAAAGTGTACAAGTCAGGCAGAAATCAATACGATTCTTTGAAGTCATCCTCATGGATGCTGCGAATCCAAGGGAGCATTATTTTCCAGTTGTACCGGAGGTTTTTGTATGAAGCAGCGCTTGGCTTTTGTTTAGAAGTATACGTGTATCCTGTGATCAACCAAAGTATAATCTGATCATAGTATGAAGAGATTTGGCCGAGAACCACCGTAGAGCATTTCCATCCTTATCAGGAATCGTTAGCAGTGCGCGTCTCACAAAACGCGGAGAGTTTCGAACCCGCGACCTTCCGGGCAGTGGTTGAGCCGTTCGGCCACGAGCGGCTGAACAGCAATGTGGTCAGGTCTCTCACTTAGACAGGATAAGTGTAATCTGCCACACGACAGCAGGAAGATTCGACTGGAATCGGTTTTAGCAGTTGAGCAAACCAGATGATTTTACTCACCAGTTCCTCCTGAGTTGTCTTTTTACATGATAATCGTTGCACCCAACCGAGCCTCCGTATCCTATCCCACGCTCTATCAGTTTGGCTTATCTTTCGTTACAAGCTAAGGTGGATCCGTTGAAAATCAAACAATTTGATTTCATTCATATTCACACCACTCTCGTTTGAACGGTCGTCCTCCCGTTCTGGCGTAATTATTCCGGTGAGTCCATACCAAAAGAAAGCACTGGACTCGAGTTTCGCTCTTATTAGAACTTATCGGCAGTGCATATCCAGTGGTCGTACCGGGATTTGAACCCTGGACATCTGGCATGCGAGGCGAGCGTGATTGGTGTGCCCGAGACGACCCAGTAACTGTCCTGGTTGTGACGATCGATTGACTCGCCAGTCAGGACTTCCTATTTTTCACTTCGCATCACTGTTAATCGTGGCGCGGGTCAAATTCACTGCTGGCTCTTCTGTGAATCGCCTAGCTGAAGACTTATATGGCCAGCGCCATAAATTGTAACCGATGGTTCTGAAATTTGTCTGGACTCTGTTTTGTTTGCGCTGGCCCTATTCCAGCACTCCCATGGATTGCATGCGACAGCGCGTCTACTTATCAGCATAATCCCGCATTATATTGGTGGCTCCTTCCAAAAGTTAATCGTCTGATGGTGAAAGCGAGTTGTGTCGTCAGTACAGCTGTTATAAACCTCCGAACATGCTTTCTTTTCTCAGGTCTGTTGCAATATCGAAGGAATGGAACAGTGTCTGGTAAGTCGTACTGGTCTTTGTATGCACCGAGTTTCCCTTGGGTTTTTTTTGCGAGCAACGAAACTGTGCTCCCATTTGGTCAGGTCCATCCGGAATAATTATGTTATTGTATCAGGAGAGAGCTTTCAACTCTCGGTTTGGTGATCTCAAGTTGATTGCTTTATCACGTGGACGCGGAGATCGTCCAGCTCAGCAAGGTTTGGGAACAGATTAGCTTTGAAGATGTGGCGGCAAAATGATCCAAAGCTCGAAATACCGGTTTTTAGTTTCATTATGACGGGGCCCGGATGATCAGCTCATTTGGTTATTACCCTGTTTCAGTTCATTAAAGAACCCAATGTATTTATGAAAACACAGGGGGCGGCAAGCAAATAATTTCAATGAGGTCCCAGTGGACCAATACTATCTATCATAAAACGGAGTTTTGTCGATCAACGGAGAGGCTATACCACGTTCGTCTGTTCTGACTGCCTATTGGATGTGTGGGTGGGAGCCTGGAGATGTTATAAGGTTATTTGGACAACTCACAACTCGCTATCCAAGACTCTTCGAATAGTTTTCAGCAACCTTATGAGTAGTATGTTACATCTAGGCAATGAAAATACCATCCAGCTGTAACATCCTTTTGGTGCCTAGCTGCCTCGCCACCCGAAGGAAGCACGAGGGTTGGGATACTGCCAGGTTGCTCAAACCTAGACAGGAGAAGTCAAGATGCAGAGGTCGGGTTCGAACCACGGACCTTCCGGTCAGGAAGACTTATATGGCCAGCGCCATAAATTGTAACCGATGGTTCTGAAATTTGTCTGGACTCTGTTTTGTTTGCGCTGGCCCTATTCCAGCACTCCCATGGATTGCATGCGACAGCGCGTCTACTTATCAGCATAATCCCGCATTATATTGGTGTTCCTTCCAAAAGTTAATCGTCTGATGGTGAAAGCGAGTTGTGTCGTCAGTACAGCTGTTATAAACCTCCGAACATGCTTTCTTTTCTCAGGTCTGTTGCAATATCGAAGGAATGGAACAGTGTCTGGTAAGTCGTACTGGTCTTTGTATGCACCGAGTTTCCCTTGGGTTTTTTTTGCGAGCAACGAAACTGTGCTCCCATTTGGTCAGGTCCATCCGGAATAATTATGTTATTGTATCAGGAGAGAGCTTTCAACTCTCGGTTTGGTGATCTCAAGTTGATTGCTTTATCACGTGGACGCGGAGATCGTCCAGCTCAGCAAGGTTTGGGAACAGATTAGCTTTGAAGATGTGGCGGCAAAATGATCCAAAGCTCGAAATACCGGTTTTTAGTTTCATTATGACGGGGCCCGGATGATCAGCTCATTTGGTTATTACCCTGTTTCAGTTCATTAAAGAACCCAATGTATTTATGAAAACACAGGGGGCGGCAAGCAAATAATTTCAATGAGGTCCCATGGACCAATACTATCTATCATAAAACGGAGTTTTGTCGATCAACGGAGAGGCTATACCACGTTCGTCTGTTCTGACTGCCTATTGGATGTGTGGGTGGGAGCCTGGAGATGTTCTGAGGTTATTTGGACAACTCACAACTCGCTATCCAAGACTCTTCGAATAGTTTTCAGCAACCTTATGAGTAGTATGTTACATCTAGGCAATGAAAATACCATCTCAGCTGTAACATCCTTTTGGTGCCTAGCTACCTTGCCACCCGAAGGAAGCACGAGGGTTGGGATACTGCCAGGTTGCTCAAACCTAGACAGGAGAAGTCAAGATGCAGAGGTCGGGTTCGAACCACGGACCTTCCGGTCAGCAAATTGGCGCTCTTACCACTGTGACATGAATTGCGATATCTCGAATATCGTACCAACTGAAACATGAGATTGCATGCCGCAGCACACTCGGTCGAAGAATACTATCCTAAGTGACAGACACAAGTGGTGTTAGTTGAGTCCTCCTCAAAACCAAATCAGTATGGAAATGAGAGCATTTGGTGAGTTATGAGGTTAGTTTTATCTAGGCTTTCGGAAGCGGGCTGTAGTCTAGGCCAGGAAAGGTTAAGTGATTAATCTTGGTACGTTGTGAGCAAAGTGTGGACCAACGGAGTTTGATGGCAACTGCCTCGTCCGTGGCAGGTAAGGTTCTAGCGCGACCAGAAAACACAGGGAACTGCGACACATAATGCTTGTATTCCCGGATGATCAGTTCCTTGCGCACGGGAGCTGATCGTCCTGTCAATTAATGGTTATCTTTGTGTCTGCTCAGTTAGAACCCCAATTGTGCACAACAGTCGCAGCTGAATGAGACAATCAGCCATGGATTGGCAGCCTATCTTTTAGTTTGACTTTGATCTGAGGCACACTTTTGAAGAGAACCCTGAGGTTTGCAGCGTTGAACGTTCTACTTAACTGATTTAGGTGGTATCCTCTCGGTGGTCTGATGACCTCTGTGTGACCTCTGATGCAGTTCCGCCTTTGAATGGTAGTTGAGTACAGAAATGGTTTTCAGGCACTGTCTGAGTGGAATTCCCTTGGTCAGTGGTGTTCGGTCAAACTTCTCTGGAAAACCATCTCCTCTTGTAATCTTAGTCATGAATCTTGGTGTTCTATCCAGGATTTCTTCTGAAAAGAACATCGAACTAACTTTCAGTTGTATTTTAAACCAACAAAAATGAAAATTTGTGTATTACCTCGACCAATTCCGTTTTCCGTACACACATCTTTGTATTCCAACGTCAGGTTTTCTGCACAGATCGGTATCAAGGAGATCTATCAGTTTCTACTTCACGGGTTTACCGTGTTTTTGCGCACAATTCCAGGGACCTACACCATCATGCTCCGTCAGCTCACTCACACATACTTCTCTGGCTTGGACCGCCGCCAATTCTTCCAAAACGTCTAACCAAAACTAGCCTCATACATCTCCACTTGCAAAATGGATGTGACCCAGATAAACAAAAAACGAACGGCATGTGGTAGGGGATTCTCTAAAATCATCTATTGATTTAATGACCCTGTTGCTGCTTACAATTTTCGGGATCTTGCTGAATTGGTTTGGATTTAAAGAAGACAAGCGCTACTAAACAGATAACCGATTTTGTCTAACTTGACCTTTGAGAATGGAGGCGTATCGGGAGTCTGACGGACAGCAAATTTGACTCGATTCCTTCCAACGAATAAGAATAATGGAGAAATTTATCTGGTATATTAGTGTTGTTGTGATTAACGGAAAATGTATGCTCATGTGCACTAAAACTCCACATGTGCGAAATCCCTAGTCACTCATAAGTCATGAGTAAAACTTAGTCGAGAAATAGCAGTCTGAAAGTCGCATTTCTTGCATGGCTCACCAAGTTTGACATGTGAAAGACATGAAAGTGGTTGCTTTCAGCCTGTAACTACACTGACGTAACTAGGACAGATGAGAATCATATCTGAAGCAGTGTTATAGCTCAGTTTGAAAAGGCTTCCATTGATGCATGAACAACTTCTTTGGTAGGCAACCGTCCCCTCGGATGTTATATCGTCTCCTCCAGTAACTAGTTGGTGTCAATAAAACATGAAACTGGTGGCCACTTGCTGGGTTAGTCATTGCCACGGTTTCCTAGGGGTCTTGGATAAAATGCAACCGTTGCTTTTGAGCGCAATATTCCAAAGCTTATCACAGTCACTCGGGTAATATTGAATGAATATAAATGCGAACTAAGCTGTTTGCCTTCATCTGTACCTGTTATCTCCAGGCCGCAGTTCAACCTAAGCCGAGGGGATGTGGAAACTGCACGTTCCACTGCCTGACTTTTCACCTTAAAAGAAATTCATCTGAGTAAATGGCGGTAACATTCACCAGTGCAAAGTGAACTTTCAGTAAGTTTTGAAAAATTGGATTCTACCGAATGACTTCTATGCAACCTAGCCACCAGATGAATTCGCTTGCCTTGGGGTCACAAGAGATGTAATCATCGTGGTTACTGATTAAACCAACTGTACAAACACTCTGTCCGTGGTTTTTGACAACCCATTCCGGTTGTAGTGTAGTGTACCTCTCCCACTTTCTTATACAATGATGCCAACCCTGTTTTTTATCCACTGAGTGATTGGTTTCCCTGTCATCAATTTCTGATTTCAGACCGCTCTAACCCATTTACCCGACTATAAGGACCGAGTGCAGTTGGTTGCACAACACAAAAACTCGTTGGAAAGCCTAGTCGCTCCGCAACTCATTCGTGCTTTGGGGGAGACAGTCCCCGGTCCTGGTCCGCCAGCTGACGCTAGTCCTCGCTGGCCTTCGGGCGCTTCGTTTGAAGCGAAACATTTGGTCAGTTTGTTATACAGAATCGGACGTGAGGGTGCCGCGAGCAATTACTACACGAATTGGATAAAAGTGAGTGGGTGTCGGAATCTCTCTCTCTCTCTCGGGTGTTTTTGTTCTTCACAATGTTTCAGCACAACGCTAGGGAAACGGAGAATGTTCTTGTTACGGATCTGGTTCCTTGTAGTACGACGCCAGGATGTGGTGTAGCGTTCATCACAATGTGAAACTCATGCCATCATCGAATCGCTGTGCCAAGAAAACAGCGGGATCTAAGGGATTCCAACCAGTATTTGCCTAAACATTGGGGCACTCATTTCGGAAACGCATCTCTATAGAAAAAAAAATCATCGGCACAGGATTATGTTGATTGATCGGGGTTCCTGAGACCTTTCGTCTCTTCCCGTGTTCTTCCTCAGGATGACTACATAGTTCCGGCTTGCGTTGAATGGTTGTCTTGATGCACAAGTTGTTTATGCCATTATAAATACGGTATGAACAGACTTCATCCTGTTAACAATCCTAGTGTTTGGGGTTTCCAGAGTATCCCACAGCTGCAACAGTTTTTGGGTACTAAACACTTCTATCGTCCTTGTCGCGCATCTATCTTACTGTTGTCCACTTTGGAGGGCCTTATTGGAAGTGGTCTCTAAAGGATGGATAGCTGTAGTTTCTCGTATCGCAAATATATCATGCAGTCTCACGTTTCCATTGGTCTTTGTGTAACCGTCGTTTACTTTCATCTTCCTGTTACCCACAGTCTTGCGTCCTGTCTATCTGGGAGCAATGTTGTTCGTCCAACCCAAGTTTAGACCCGGTTTCGGACACTTACCGATTCTTCACACTACTCACCAATCCACCAAAAGATCCTTTTTGTGCTCAACTGGACGCGGATTCGTCAACCCCAGTCGGAGAACAAATCATCTTAACGGTCTTCTACGCTCAGCTGCTACATCTCATCAACAACCAAGTAAGATATGGAAATGAACACATTTGACTTGGGCGTTTATGAGTTGGCGGATTATATGGTTACCTTGTTTTAGCCTAGCGGCTTATAGTTGTAACTTGGTCCTTCAGGTTTCAATTATCTCCTCTGCTGATACACCTTCTCCCCATTAAATCCGTTTTGTTTCTTACAGCTTGCTACACACTTGTTTCCCGACTTACAGTCGGTGAAGGTTATGGGAGCTTTCACCGAGGCGCTCAAAGATCTTACTGAAAGGAGACGGATATTAATTATGGGTTCTGCCCCTCAATCGAAACCACCTCAAGTAGACCACGTCGCCAATCTTCTAATGGTGAGTTTTTTTTCACGTTGTACCCATTGTTTCCTTGTCCTTTGTAAAGAGCAAAGAGAATACGTGGTTACAAAATTTAACATGTTCAGGATGTTTCTATATCCAGGCTGCTCTCCGCCGGATCTATACAGAGTGGTGGAGACGTCTGCGACCAGATATATTCGTGCTACTTCCAGTTTGTTAGTAGTGTAAATGTCTTGCCCCAGGCTATGTTGTCGCGACACGGTGTTCGGAAACCACTGGTTCACATTGTTTTTGCGTTCCCTTTGTAGATCACGCTCAATTGTTGCGCTCAGTTTGGAAGAGTTATTGACTCCCAAGTCCCTGGTGAGTGAAGTTATCACAGGTCACTTAGGTTATTACCAGGCTGTCATACTTTGCTCATAAAAAAACTTGTACACCCTGTTTTACGCCAGGTATTTTTGCCGAGACTTCCTCCATACCAGACGCTGAAAGAAAGGGGGTTCATGAGATGGCACTTCAGCTGTGTCGCACTTTGTTGGATCCTTTCGGAAACTTTGGTGAGCTGTTTGGCAAGGAGACGAGGGGCTTGTTTGAAGCGGAGTTATCGAAAGTCAATCTGGTACGTGGTCTATTTTCGTCCATTATGCCAAGATGCACTACACACAATTGGAACCCTATCGCGCACCGTTCCTCCTCTCTGCCATTTGTAGACTGATGCACCACGTGCAACCCCGGAGTTTGTTGAGTGTCTGAGCCAAACAATGGCTGCGGTGATTCAACTGATCAACACCACCATACGCAGGTGTTTCGATATCTCGATGGGTATTGGCATCCCATATCTACTCAGCATCATTCAAGTAAGCATATTGTTCATTGTGGGCTGGCCACACTCCGCTATTCTTTAAAATGAGCTTTAGAGGTTCTCGGCGGATAAGTGTCATTCACATGGTTCCAGTGTAGTGTAAGGTATTTTCTCCGGATTTTGCAGACTGTTCTAGGTGGCAACTTGTGGCCTTCAGAGGTTTCCGGTACTTCCTTCCTGGATATCCAGGTGGTACGAGTGGACTTGTGCCCCGGAAATCCACGGCAAAAGTACAATTAGACCTCGCGTTTCGTAAGTTCTCGGGAGGGGGAGACTCCTCGTAAGAGAACAATTAGAGCATCATAGAAACTAGTCTTTGTAGATTCAGCGCTACAGTCCGTTGGCACGTATGCATACACAACAAACAGGGGGCAATGGACCCGTCTTTCTTGAGGTTCTGTTACAGACTTTGTGAAACGAACCGTGCACAGACAACTATCAACAGGTACCTAATCAATTAGAGACGCCTCTCATCGATGGCCCAACACAATATACACGGCTTAGCCAATGAAGCGTCTTCAGGATCACCAGAGGTGTGCATCTGGAATCCGGATGAGTGCGAGAGGGCAGTCGGTTCAATTACGGTCCTGTACCATTGTTTCTGACAGACAGCGTGTATCAATGCAGAGAGAATCTAGCGTACGAGCAGCAAGACCTGTTTGTTGTCCCTGCTTGTTTCGGTGTGCGAGCATTGAAGACAGCTAAATGGGCCGGCTTTGAAAACAGGCTTCGAAGTGTTTAGGGCTGTTACTGAAGTCGGATACACAAATGCAGGGGGAACAAAGTGGTCAGTTGTAGTGCTGGGACCTGCTAAAAGAATATCCACATTGCAGTAGGGTAGGGTAGAAAGAGGATTACGTGAGTGTTTGAGAAGCGTTTGCGTCAGCCGTGGCGTGTTTCCGTTTACCCGCCTTGCTGTATACCACAAGAAAGATGGCCCTTTTGACAACATCAGGCGACAGTCAATGAGGTATGACGTTTCTACTTACGAGGTTTTATACAAACTGAGATACTGTCACTGTCAAAGTGACCCATCGGTATAGTACAGTGGGCCAAATAGGTACACAAACCGCCACGCTGCGATAAAGTCCATCTTTTTGCAGTCAACTACATCTCAGCTGAGATTATTTGTTTCTCATCTTTGGGATGCGAATGCCTTGGATTAGCTCTTATTGTGCTCTTCAGTCCTCATTAGTACCCGCTTTTCGTTGTCCTCACGTGACATCCTGGTTTACAAATGATTTGAAGCTAGCTGGTACAGAAGGGAATGTTGGCAGCCCAAATTGTGAGGCTGATGGTTCAAGCGTTCACTGACCTTGATCGTTTGGTTCTAATGGTCACCACCCCTGGCTAACAAAACTGATGTCTAAACAACCAAGGTCTACCTACCGATAGTCTGACTATGTCATCCATTTGGAGTTTGTAGCAAAGTTGTCAAGGTCATTGAGCAACTACATCAGTTCAGTAGCTGCTTCTAATCCAGTCCCGTGATTTACAAGACTAGCGGATGGCGGTACAAGAACCCACAACAACCCTGATAGAACCTTAATTTTGCATGAGTTTTCGGAACCTAGAACCGGCTAGTTCGTACTTTCTGTGTTACTTTGTCGATAAGCGTCGCCTCTGACTGAAACGATTTTCTTGAGTAACTGAACACAAAATCATACGCCCTTCGAATGGAGTTTCACCCCGACTCTCCCTAGTTTTTGTGTCTAATCACCTTTATTCACAGAAATACTCGTTAACACCTTTAAAATTCTCCACTCTGTTCTTGTTATAACATGGGCATTCATTCGTTAGCGAGTATACCATTCATTTAGCTATTAGATTTCCTTTTCAAACGTTATCTTGTTCCTGTCCCAATACAGAGCTTCTTGGATAGCTTCCTTGCCAAATGGACGATTGCAATTGAGCGCTCCGCAGAGCCATTCATCACAGCCGATGCGAAGTCCGGTTTCAGTCAGAATTCCGGGCTCACGTGTGCTCTACATCTTGCGAGTCTCACAGGTGGGTCCAGATTCCTATCGATCGAATACAATGGACTCGTATTTCTTGACCATCCATCATTGTACCACACTTGTTTGCTTGCTAATTGTCAACCCGTGTGGAGGAAGGCGGGTTTAGCTGGTCTTCTGACGCCTTCTCTTGTGTTCCTTTGTGAACAGGTGAATTGAGCCTTCAATCCCATTCATTTGTGGAGGCGGTGCTTACCAAGTCAGCTGACTTGTTTGCACGAATTCTGTCCGATACGGAGAGGTAGGTTAATCGCTTCCAAGTGAGTCATGTTTATCCTGTCTCTTGTGGCTGGCTCTCTGTATATTGTGACGAGGACGGATGCAGCGTCCTTATGACGTTGTATGTTGTTTTTTGTGTGTGGTCTGAAGGACTGATCAACTTACAGAATATTGTAAAAGCTTGTAAATTTACGCACCGATGGGTTTTGCCATTTTTTTTGCTCCTAACAGCTCACCCTTCTTCAGTGCTGGTGAATTTCCACGTGAATCATTGTGGCAAAGCACACAATCGTTCACGTCTGCGGACTGGATTCTTCTGCGTCTGCTGGTTGAATGTCATCCGACTGCCTACCAGAACACGGTACGTCTACTCGCACACCCCTCTACTACGACTACCGTCACCAAACCAGTCGATCCGGTACAAGATGGGACTGGGAACGTGGGGATGCAGGCAACTCTTTCTGGTCTCCATCGCTCTCATGTTACTGCCTGTCGCGCTGCTGTTTCCCTAGTTCGGCGAGTTGCTCTCGCCCCGATAAGCCAAGTGCTGAACACCGTTCCCACTATGCCAGTTTGGTCGTTCATGCCTGGAAGTGGTGAGGCAAAGTTTCCCGATCTCGCCTATCTTCCACAAGATTATATCACTCAGGTAATTTTTCGGTAAACTGCGAAAGTGAACTGAATCATCTGACCATGCGCACACACGTCCGCACCCTGTGAATTTGGTTGCGCTGACCCATTGCTTATTTCATGAAAAAGTTCATTGGTCTTATGTAGACATAGTTGCAGGATGCACACTATGAGACAAACGGTTCCCTGTCTCTTTCGGTTATAACAATAGACCAGACCAAGTTGAATTCAAACGCTCTCAATGATTTTCCCTAAGGTATTCTGTGGACAAATTCTATGGTCCGTTATTGATTCCCTTCAAGTGAGTTTCTCTTCTTCAGGACGACTTTCCTGGGTACCAATATAGTATGGCTTTGTTTTTACAAAAAAAGTATAGGTAATACCATAAAATGTTCAACCAAAGTTCGAGTCATCCAGCTAAGATCAATGTGGCACTGTAGAAGCGTCAGAACAATTATCGTTTTTTTTGTTTGGCCGACTATACTCACCAACAACTTCGGGGTGAGTGGACAGGTGGTATCTAGGCTAGTTACCAGAATCCTGTCCGGAAGTGACATTTCCGTATGGTAACGCCCCGTATTACGGTAAATCAAACTTAGAAAAGCCTGAAAGAATTTAGATTTCATGTAATCTGGAGATGTCTTTGCCACTTGAAAGCGACCGAGCTTCATATTTGTCGAACGATAGGTAGAACAATGCATCCTCGGATTACCCGACAGTGACTATTAACCAGCTGACTCAGATTTGGGCAGTAAACAGCTGTTTTTAAGTGCATGGTACTCATTCATTCATTCATTCCTAGGTGGGCATCTGCTTGAACGTTTGTGGCCTATCGCACAGTTCCGTCAGAATGCTCTCTGGTTGAGTAAGATATTAGCTATTGTGATAAATTTACTTCTTAGGCTGACAGAACACCAACGGTAGCTTCTCAACTTTCTGCCTCTGATCTGGGGCTGTCGTCCATGAGTTGAACATGGAACGCATACTTTGCCCATAGCTATTAAGGTTTCCTTTCAGGATCGTGACCCCATACTAGTGACGAGAAGCATTTTTTCATCGGTTTTTATCCTGTAATTCGGCTGTCCATGGTCAATCCAGCTGGCGTGAATTTGTGTGAACGCCGAGAGCTATGCTCAGTTAGGTTACCTGGACTGGTCTGCGGGTAGGAATGAACTCCTTCGCCTCAGGCCAGGATGCACGGTCATTGAGCTCGTGTGTTGTGCGCATGCGTCCACGCATCTGGTACGATCAGATTGCCGGATGTGTGTTAGCCAGTCTGACAAACTCCCGTCAACTCTACCCTACTGCGTCAGAATACTAGGTATATATACCGGAATGTTGGTGGCTCGGGTGCATTCATTGGTTTTTCTGGGGGCGAGTTAGCTCAAGTGGTTAGAGCGCGAAACTACTGACCGGAAGGTCCGTGGTTCGAACCTGACCTTTGCCTCTCGACTTCCCCTGTCTAGGCTTGGGCAACCTGGCAGTATCCCAGCCCTCGTGCTTCCTTCGGGTGGCATGACAGCTAGGCACCGAGAGGGTGCGTTACAGCTGAACAGTGTTCTGGTCACATGGCCGTTAGACTGTTCACTGAGCTTGGCAATAAGGCTTCAAACGTCTCGTCACCAATCAAGATGACATCATCCAATGATGTCGTCTCGATTAGTGATGGAGTGAATTGCCACGCTCGACGGACAGATCAACGACCGCCTGATCACCCAATATTACTAGGTATAATGTGTTTACGGCGAAAACGAAGACGACTTTATGTTTAGTCAAGTTGCGGTTTTGTCGAACTGTTGGCCAAATCATTTTTCAGGCCTGAGGTTGTACTATGTGGTCACTCCGGAGGTGGTCTCTGGGGTGAGAAAGGCGGCCTCGACAAGCACGCAGGACCGCTATATTGACAAGCCTCACAACAGTGTTCGAGAGAAGATAACCACGCGGCCCTCTGGATGGCCTGTCTAATCAATGGAATACAATTTGCACTTTTTTCTAGATCGGCCAGTATTTATTGGCGCTCCCAGAACATTTGGAACCGTACATGTCCGAGATTGGGACAGATGCTGAGTCGGAACAGCATATTTCCGGTCGAGGACTAGCAGAATGCTTGCATTTGGGTGATCCGGACGCGGCCTCCATGGCTCTTATAGCCAACAAACCCCCTGGACCACAAGAGGAGACCGGTGACAGCAGCAAGCTAACTCCCCGTCGTCGGCTGACCAGCCTTAGTTTACCCGGTGGGCACAAATCACAGCAGGGAGAAAGATCGGTTGAGACATTCACAAGTGCAGCCTTTTGTTGGTTGGAGTCGTTTGTCTCCGGGGCCGTCTGCGAATTACTCCTGACAACATGGCTTCGGATCGGAGGCAATCTACCGAACAAGGAGCAATCCCAAAAGAAGAAGAAGAGGCCAATCAGCTCCGGTCACCGAACCAAGCCTGATCTAAGTGACAGTGAGAGCGAATTGGAGGATCACGTGCATCTGACAGAACATGGAGCAAAACAATTGACCGTAGACCTGGGTATGTTTGGCGACGGGGTTTTCAGTTCGTTTTGAGTCATTCCGATGGTGCCTGCAATTGAGTCATTCATGCACCCAGTAGAAATCCCTAGTGTGAATGAATGGTGCCCTGTGGTTACTTGGGTACCCCGTTTCTAGTGGCATTATTTCTCCAAAGCTGCCGGAATAATTTCACTTATTTTGATGCACTGTATTCTTATCTTGGCATGCCTGAAAGTCTGTTCCATTTTGTGTTCGTTCTCAAACTTGTTTTTCGGTTTAGTCACTTGTGTGCTTCACTCCTTTTGGACTATTCTGCAGAGGACTTTGTACTCTGGAAAGCATTACCTCGATCTTCTGCCACAGATGCAGTGTGTGGAGTGCTTATGAGCTCGAGATGGCTCGGTGGTTAGCGCGCGAACTTACTGACCCCATGCTTCGGACCCAATCTTTGCAGTGGGGGCGAGATTGCGCAGCGGTTAGAGCGCGAATTTACTGATCAGAAGGTCCGTGGTTCGAACCCGACCTCTGCCTCTCGACTTCCCCTGTCTAGGCTTGGGCAACCTGGCAGTATCCCAGCCCTCGTGCTTCCTTCGGGTGGCATGGCAGCTAGCACCGAAAGGGTGCTACAGCTGAACGAATCTCTGCATGCCGACTGCTCTTGTCTAGGAACTCTCTCTGGCCTCGTGCTTCTCTCGGCTGGCATGGCAGCTGGGCACAGAATCATCCATTACCACACAACCAGTCTAGTTCCAGACAGTACTCAGTCAGTTTAGGTGATGATAATTTCTAAAAATAAAACCGGAGTACAATTTCGACCTGTCGTAACCAAGTACGCGAACTAAATATACGATCATTTCTGTCCCTCTTGGGGTGTTAACCATCTCTCGTTTGCCTACGAATTGAAGTGCATTTTTCCGAAAATTGCTAGTCGCTAGAAATTTTCAAATAACTTCGTCACCCCCTCGTTCTGTTCTTTTTTTGTGTACAGATTACGTGTTTGCTAAAATTGCTGCGATTGTGCGATGCACTTTAAATTGCTCCCCATAGGTTTTTCGTTCCGATCCGACCCAAGTACGAAAGTCATGTTTTCCTGTTATACTGGACGAAACCTGATGAATGGGACTATATATATACATATATATATATATGTATATATATAACCTGGTTACTTCGCCATAAAAGATGACACTGAGTGATAGCAAACGTGAAACGCACACTGTACCCCAGTTTGAATGTACGGACCAATCAGCTGAGTTGGGCCGGAGTAAACGTCTCGCTCAAAATCGTCGAGAGGTAATCAGCGAAGATACAGCAACACCACGTTTCGGCTGCAGCCAACAGGAGTGCGCTGCTTGGTCATTTCGAAAGTCGTTTGTCCCAGCATGAGTCTAATCGAAAGCCGTTCCATGCACCTGGACAAATGAATGTATCTAGTCGAATAGAGAACGACATTTCTACCGCGGATTTCTGGCCTTGAACAGTTGGAATGGTCCTAATAAACTGCCCACATTTCTCCTCGTTTCTCCTCCACGTAAAACTAGTAAACACAATTTTATTCCTTCATTATCCATGGCCACGTAATTGAACACAGTCGGGCGGTAGCCGCGAATGACGTTTCCAGTGTTCGGGCTTATCAGAGGATAGTTATTTCTCTGACGACATGGTTCCTGTTGGACACCTGTTGTTACTCTTTGCATACACCTCTTTAGTGGTACACGACTCTTATCCATCACCGGAAAACACTTTCTGACAGTAATTTCAAGCATTAGAGAGCTGTGTTTTGTTAACCGACCACTGATTATCAGATTGTGCTAAGAAGGTAATGCCTTCGACTGGTGGCAGACACATTCGCAACATGCTCTACATTCACTGGTCTGCTTAAGTAAATGGTTTTCATCTATGCTCATAAGGTTGCTGAAAATTCTTCGACAGCCCACGACCGGTTTCGCCCTTTTTGGGGCTCATCAGGTTTTCATCTACCCTTTCGTCTATTCGAGAAGCACTTAAATAATTCAGTTTGTTGTACTCCGATAATTCCCTTCATTTTAGACTTTTTCCAGTGACCACTACTCGCTTTTGTCTCTTCTCCTCTGCGGCAATCATGTGACCGCTTTATTCCGCTTCACAAATGCGTGTTTTTCTTCATCCTCTTATGACCGCTTATTTCTCCATATTTCCTTCTTATTTATTGATCTTTTGCAAGAAATGTGGCTACTGTCTTTGTAACTAACCTAGTCAGGGATGCGTTTATGCAGTGTGGCATTTTAAAGCCTAACTTGTCTGTCCTTAGGGCGTGGTTAGGCGTTCCACATTCTAAAGTGTAAGTTTTCGGTTTCTCAGAAGTGGGTTTTCGCAATTCCCTTCCCTTGTGCCTTCAGATTACTTGCAGAACTTACTGGAGGACATGGGACTGTCTTTTCCTGGGAATCTACAGGCGCTTCGTGAACTTATCAGTTGCTCACCAAATGAGTTTGCTGAACTGAGTGCCGATCGACCCCCGCGGATTGTCAGTGCTCTCGAAAGGCTCCGTGGTCTCTGATCAAGGACTCTACCGGGTACTCTATAAAGGCTGTGCTTCATCATGCTGGTTGTTCTTTCTTGCCCTTAACAAGGTTGCTTAAATCAATTTGGAGAGGCGAATGTGTGCTCACATCTCGGGGCAACCAAAGCGTTTATTCCAACCACAGTGGTGCAAGACATACCCTAGTGATAACATGGTTACTAGCTTCAATCATCATGTGACACTTGACGTCGACATATTAGATGAACGTCTGAGAGCAGAATTTGGACCAGAAAAGGGTCCGTCGACTGTATGTTTATCTTACGTCAAGTCACCAGCGTTGCGTATACCTTCGACCCATTTTGGCCGCTTTTCGTGAGTTAAAAGAAGTCTTTGACACCGTAGACAGACCGGCTCTTTTGCATACTCTCGACCGAGAAAAGTGCCTTCAGATTTCGTGAACATTGTTTGTTC
This sequence comes from Clonorchis sinensis, assembly GCA_003604175.2. NCBI lineage: Eukaryota > Metazoa > Platyhelminthes > Trematoda > Opisthorchiida > Opisthorchiidae > Clonorchis > Clonorchis sinensis. The sequence goes on from CM030375.1 coordinate 15,986,163, forward strand.
CATTTATTCCCGCATTTCTTGACGCGTTGGGGTTTGCAACGAGACATACAAACATAACTATTTGGGTTCATTGTGTTTGTTCTTTGTCCATATTTTCATTCCCTTCCGTCACTGGCGTCATCATGCTCAGACCAGTCCAAGACATAAAACCTGACTGTGACAATCACACCTACAGAAAGATCGGTAGAGTTGGTTTAGGCGGATGACGTTGTCCCCTCGTATGACGATCGTTCTGACTCACAAATAACCCTGAATAGAACACCGAAAGTGGTCCACTCTTTTGCACCTTCATGGTGCAGAGTCTTAACTCAGGACCTCACAGTCCCTTTGGTACATCAGAGTGATGGGACTGAGTCGGTTGATGAGCTTACGTATCTTGGCACCATTATAAGCCTGCAATGTGGCAGACAAAATCAATGCGTGCATCACCACGTCAACAGCCATATTTACCAAATCGCGTCATCTGTTGTGACGGGAACGAAAATAACTGAGGTTGAAGGTCCGTGACAGTGCTTCTAATCTTTGGCTGTGAAACTTGATCTTTCCGATGTGAAGACTTCGAGCGTCTTCAAGATTTTGTTCACCGCTGTCATCGTATGAAATTGGAAATCAAGAGACGAAAGTTTGCCTACCTAAACGTGTGTCGGACGAAGTATGTGTGTCGCGGAACATGCTGCCCGGATTCTAGCATGAGCGGCTAAATGGACTACACTTGTGTTTCGGATAATTTGGACCATTATTCATATCACTCTCCTTTGAGCAGTCGTCCTCCTGTCCTGGTGTACTTACTCTGATGAGTTCACACCAAAGGGGACAAGCACTGGACTCGAGTTTCGCTGTTATTAGAGCTCATCAGCAGTGCCGTGCTGGGGTTTGAACATGCGAGGCGATGGTGTTACCACTACTCCATCAACGCACGTTGGACGCATCTGAATCTTCACGTCTGAACAGGCGAACGTATTCACGCTTGAGCGATGTGATTGGTGTGCCCGACTCCTCATCAGACGACGACCATTATTCTTTGGAAGTCATTGAGTTGGCGGAATTCGGAGTGAATTAATGTGAATAGGTTGTTGTGAGTGTGATCACAACTCAGAAATAAGAGCGAGGTCAGGAAGAAACTCAAGTTTAAGGATACGGAATTGTGATCGGAACAAATTAAGTACTCTGTTATCATCGAACATAATTGTTTGCCACAACTTTCCCATTTTCTCGTTGTCGAAGAACTGTCTGCCCTAATTTTCCTATTGATGTTCACTACTACTGGCGTCAACAGTAATAAGTTTACTAAATAGATTCGCTCCCTCGCCTCTGGTCGGTTGTCTTAACTTACACAACTCGCGACACTTCCAGATGAGGCCAACTCGTTATGGCTTCCCAAAATAACTTCTCAAGCGCTTGTTACCGCTGCCCCTGACTCTATCTTAGACGAAGGATAAACAGTTTACATTGCCGCCTTCCTCATCCTCAAGACCGTCGTCGGATTCGTAGTACCTGCAGTGACCATTTCTTCCGTTAACTGCGGCTGCTGGAGAGCGGGAATAGCGTAGACTCCGGCAATTGGTTGTAGTCGAGTGTATCCATGTCTTTGCCCAGTCACATTTCTCGTAGACTCGCTTGCTGAACAAAAATCTGATGCCAAATGGCATATGCAGAAAAGTGCCCAGGTTCCAAACCTTCATACAGTGTACGAGCGTCATTCATCACCATGTTCATCAGGGCGTCTGATATTCACATGAGACGCCAATCGTGACGTTTTCTCGAATTCAGGGCTGACAAACAGTCTCTTATTGGTGAGGACGGTCGTGTGCTCATGGCTTTTCAGAACCGCAATCTGATGCTGTTTTCGAAACGACGTGCCACATCCGTCGATGACGTAGACTGCCCGACTTCGGATGGTCGAAAATACGGACATCTCGACGTTACACACCTGTCATGGCTTTTTGATGGTTACCTTGTATTTACGTCACGTTCATCCGTGACAGTCTAGTGGTTTCTCAGAGATGGATTCGGCCATCTTGATGTATTGGTGCATACTCTCTACCATATTCATTCACTACGCGCTGCCCTGCAGGTGACTCGCTTGGCTGCGTTTCGTTTTATACATCATCTTTCACACAATCAAAGTCTTGGCAAACCAAAAAACGGGCGAACCCTGAAGGAATCTGATTGAGGCGACGTTCTTTCTAACATGAAACTGATACTTTAAATGATGCACAAGAGAAAAAAACACTCGGTGCAACCCTACTCACAGGGGTGCTGAAAACTCTGACAACTCATGACCAGTGTCTTCTTTGGGGCTGATTTGGTAAGCCCAGTTCCCGCGTTTTTGTCTAGTGTTCTGTTTGAACCCAAATTGCAAAGTACACTCATTTGAGCCCGAATTATGTCTTAATTCAACTGAACCCAAGCTGGATCTCTGGTTAATTAATTAATTAATTAATTAATTAATTAATTAATTAATTTCCAAGTCAAGGAACGATGGAATTGGGTCTTAACTGGATTGTTGCCTCCGAATGTCCCTCAGATCACCGTTCGTCAGATGTTTGCCAAACCTCAAGTTCGAACTCGCTGCATGCCTCCTCGTACACATCGTCTATGTGTAAGCGCAGGAGAGTGTATAATTTTTCATTGAAAAACACTGAAACGTGCCTTCGCTGTCATTAGATTCAGCCAATTCTCTCATTAATTCCGAAAAGCTAATCAAACCTGCTGATATTTTGTCAGGCTTTTTAGGTTTACTTCAAATCAAATCACTTTGCAGTTTGTTGCTGTACGAGCCGCACCGATATTTTGGGACGTATTTTTCGCTCAGTTAGATTCTCTGTATTTTTACTCTTCCGTCTTTTCAACCGGCTTTGACTCAGCGTCGGCTTCTGTCCACTGCCAGCGTAATCCACCCATCAACCAGGTCTTGGCCTCTGTAGATCAAGGGGATTACGGATGACTCAGAAGCTGAAGCACGTTGACTCGGGCCGACGGAGTACGAATTTCGATTTTATGGTGGCCCCAGGTTACGACCACTTGTGGATACCCTTGAATGGGTTTGATCTTTTCCTATTCCATATTGAGACACAAGGTGTCGATAATGAGCTGAAACAATAAGCGTCGTAGGACATAAACATATAAGTCTCTGGAATAGGGATCATCCAGAATTTGTTTGGGCGCAGCTGACTCCAGGTTGCAGGCTAATGCACCTCAGCTGAAAAAAAGTGGAGCATGTCCGTTCCGGATACACACCTACTTTCCTGACCTAGTACTTGATCGTGGCTAGTAGTTATGTGCGGTGAAAACTGCCTCCTCCCATCCAAAAGCCTTATATGATTTCAGAATAGTCGGTGGCAAAATTTATACGATCATGTGACTAGACGTGACATGATTGATTATGGTTTTTATGCCTCTGGGCCGCTGTTTATGACCGACGTTTGGGCTCTGCTACAGGGTTATTGAATTGATAAACCGATGCAGAAGCACATGAGGTTGCACTGGGGATGTGGTGAGAAAAAGTGGAGCCAAACTTACAGGTCCATTTGAGTGGGTGAGCACCTTCTAGGGTCGTTCAAACTCGGTCTTTTGTAATGAGAGAGATAGTCGCTGGTCATCATCACCATCATCGACAGCATAACATCAGAGTTAAACATTTATGCTTCGCTGTTGTACGATGATCGCTCAAATGTGGGAATAGCATATAACTTGCGATAACTATCTACAGGCGATTTTAACTGCTGTTACTCTTAAAACGCACACGAGTTTTTCATCTTTTTATGATGTGTACTTCCGTGAATTTCATCAAGGCTGACCGTAGCTTTGGCCCAACAAATGGCTCGTCGCACAGCAATGAGTCTTTTTCAATAGAGTTCAAATGGCCAATTTTAAGTTGCTTATGTTGACCACACGAAGCTGGGTAACCCACGCCACACTGGTACAATGATTTAAACAGAATTGATTGGACTGCAACACGTGATTTGACTTTTGGTGTATATATTAGGAGAACCAGGTCCAAACGTAACAGGACTACACAACTGCCATGGATTGGCCGTTTTCGTTGGGACAGATTTAATTGGTTGTTCTTCAACTGTTCTTGACAGAAAAGTTCCACATGAGCTTCATAAGCAGTCCGTTTTCGGTCGCACATGACACGCCTGTACGCGTCAGTGTTCAGCTGATTCGCACGGTCATCGGCTTACCGCATCAGACTATCTAGCTGCTACCCAGACTCGGGTTCACGATATTAGGAAGGCATTAGGAAAACTGTGGTCCACAACAAGTTGGCGACGGAAACCATTGGAAATCGAACTCCACAATGCCACTTTCACATGAAGAACTGGTTTCGATTTTGCACCAGCAGCAGGCAAAATTTGAAGAGTCTCAGTTGAGAGTCAGTCTACGAGAGTTTAGCTCTTTCGCCAGACTGGATAAACCTGCCTCTCGGTAAATTTAGTATGGTGGCAGAAGTTGGGAATCATGTAAAGACTCTGTGGGGTGAAATTGCTTTTGTCTGTTTAGACACACAATACGTCCGCAATAAATGACAACCAGCTAATTCATGTGTGAAGACGGGAAGTCTTTCGCTACAGCTGGACTGCGTACTTCGCCCGTTTTTTACGAACAGTTTAAACCATTGAAAAATGGAGTAAGGTCTGCCACTCACGTGTCGAATGAGCTACACCAGTTCGGCTTCTGGTTCTGGCTGCGAGTAGATAACGCTGAAAACCGGTCCCTAGCAGAATGTCGCGCTCTGTACACAAGCTAGTCTGCGGATGATTCCATGTTAAAGGGGGAATGATGCACAAGGGTAAAGCACTACAACCGTAATTTATCTACAAGCTTAGGGATTGCACTAAGTGAGGAGCAACAACTGTGGGAAACGTAGGACTGCTGCGAGATGAGAACAATGGGCCATTGAAGCCAGGTGGAAACGCTTCAGTTGAAGTCGTTATCATTGCAAAAGACGGTAACTAGTTACAGGCCTAGGCAGTTCATACTGAGTCTCAAGGTAGAAAATTTCATAGAGAAAAAGCTCCGGGTGGCTGCATTTTGCTAAGATGATAATTACAGGATTGTCACTGTTCAGAGTACGCCGAAAACGTACTTTCTAAGATGTGACCTCAGACATGACAGTTTTGGAAATTATGTGTGGTTACTCAAAAGTTACAGAAGTGCCGGATTTACACCTAACCCATTTTCAGTTCGTAATAATCCTTACGATTGAGCTTTTTGCTGATAATTGCAATTACACTAGTCACGAAACACGCGGCAGTCTACAGTCCACATCCGGGGGGACAAACTACAGCTCTCAGTCAGCAATGTGAACAGTTAAACTGCGTTGTTGTACCACAGCGCATTCGAAGACGGGTCATCCTAGTAATTCGTATTTTCAATCCTCAACTTCTTATGCTATATTCAATACAAACACGATATAATGTGCTCCTTCCACTGGGCATTACCACAGACAATAATACATTAGGGGTTGCTTGCCCAGTTTTTGCTCCGATAATTTTCTGTTTTTTTTAATATAGTTTGTTTGACGCGAGAAATAGTTTTGGGTTTTTCCCGATGAAATGTCTCGTAATACGAATGAACGGGTGACCATAAATCTGAGGTGGTTGTATTACGGATGGTAACAGTCAAAACGAATTGTCATTCGAGACTAGTTCGAACTCTTCGCATTTCTGTATTCACTCTCAGATTCGTCTGGCAAGTAATGCAGTGATATCTTTCAGTTCTGCGTCAACACCTTGTTCTTTGTTTGCACCATATTAGGTCGTATGCATATTAGATCGTACGCATGTGAGCCATCTTCTCATTGACAAAGCGTGCTAATCGACAGCTCTGTTGTGCTCGACTAATCTACCGATTATCGCACATGGTGCACAGCATCTGTGCCGAACAAAACAACATTCCATCCCGAAAAGAACCGCGATTTATCGATTTCATGTCTACTCACCCTGCTATCGCCATGTGATGCTTCACCTACATGCCTGGTGTAATATCACCCTAGCTTAGATTAGATGAAACTATGAAGTGACTAGGCGGTTGTCAAGTGCTACATTTCCTTGTCAATTCCGCTCTAAACAGATATTTAGTCACAGCCTGTCAGTGTCTCCTGTAAATGTTATGGTATTCATTTATTCCCTCAATGAGAGTATACGAAAATAAAGTGGGTGTATAATTTTCTACTAGATTATGGATGAGAGTAGACCTAAATCTGTACTGTCGGATGGGAACAGTCCCTGTTTGTGAGAGAATAAACACCTTCAACGATGAACTCTTTCCATGGAGAACTTACTCACAAAATGGCACGAGAATCTAAAACCGTTTAATGCTCAGAGAGTTGTGGAATAGACTAGGAACGCTCCATCCAGTTCCACGATCTCCAACAGACAATCGAAATAGGCGTCAACGTCGCCACGAGTATGCCTTTTACGGACGATTCGCAATGACCTCTAAGCAGCTGGAAGCTCTCCTAAGAGCCGCATGCGCGTGGCATACACCTTAGCTCTGGTTTACTTAGTTATGTTATGTTTGCTACATCCATTCGGAAAGTCACAGTGGGGACAACAAGCGTCGTGGGTTGCTTTACTATGATCAGCCACTTGCGGTTGATAAGTACCACGTGGGAACACTCCAAGGGATTAATGGCCATTGCTTGAACACAACTGTCACTATTCCTTAGTGCTCAGATTACCGAAAGTTCCAAACGCACATAATGGACCAAGCAAAGTCAACCTGAATTTTGATCTTTCTTGAGGATGTCGATGAATTTGGTGTGTTCGCTGGGGGTCAGGACTCGCTGACGTGACGCACCAACAACGACTGTGGGCTGGCATTACGAGATCCTCCAAGAAAGCAAATGGAATTCAGTCATGCTGTTGTGAGATTCTTTCGGTTACCTGTTAGGATTACTCACTTTTTTCTGGTGCATTAAAATATGATGGATTTCCGAAGCCGGAAAATTCGGGGCGCAGGCTTAAAAAGGTCACTCTCAGCTTTTGAGCCAAGTCAAACCTTGCCGTCACTTTGGTTAGGAGCGGGATCTATTCCATTGTCGATGTTTATTTCCATCGACTTTTGTTGTTCCAATTACCTTGATCCCCCTTGCATTTTTTAGGTCATTTTTAAAATTTACTAATTTCGCGGGTGTTCTCATTCCGATCACTGTCGCTTCTCGATTCCGTAGGTTAAGATCCGCTGATTGCAGTGCAATTTACACAGTGGTCTCCAGATCGATACCAGTCGAATGGCATAATCTTTTTAAATTGGACGGTTCTCGTGATCTTGACCAGCAAGTTTCGTATTGCATTATCTGGAGGATTTAAGTTCCAGCTCGCCAAAATCTTTAAAACTCGGATTTTATTGGCCTTGCCATGATAATCCGCGAACTGAAATGAGATATGCTCAGTGCAACTGATCAGATTTGTCCAGGCTTACGTGCTAAATGATAGACAACAGAAATAAAAACTATTCCATGCGCAACATAGGATCCCCATGTGACTCAGATTCCAGAGTCCCCATTGGTCTGGAGTGGGTATGGATACACTGCCGCAGATACCAAGGTCAAAACATTGGGAACATCGTCAGCAAGACGATGCGGTTTTGTAAGTTGATAAACACTGAACATTTTCCATTCGTGAGCGTTTGGCAAACGGTTGGGGATACACAACAAGAACAAGTCGCTAATTAAAGCATTTTTTGTGGAGGAGACTGCGCATTCCAGTTAAGATCAAACGGAGACGTGAGTCACTAGGGTCATCAGTAAGCTAAGCCATGTCTAAGCTAACCAAAATTTCTTAATGTTGACGCCCGAAAGTGTATGGTCGACTTTTCGAGACCACTGAATAGCGAGCCGATCTAATGTGAATCCCGCTGGGATATCTGACCCAGGTTATCCGAAGTTTTTGAATGTACACAGAACACAAGCCAACTGCCAGCAAAGTGGTCTTGGAAACTGGGGGGCCTCATCCTCACCAGCTTCTCATCTACCATACTCGATCTGTGACACGGTACTGAGTCCCATTTAGAATGTCCGTGTAGACAAATGTGGGACAGGTCTCTCGCACGCGATAAGTGTCGGTTGCGTGTGACAATGAGTCGACCACAGTAGTGTACAAGAAGGTCAGTGTGTCAGAGTTAGAACTTCTATTCTGGTCACACAAGTGAGCAATGTTTCGAAAGAAACACGGACTAATTGGTCTTCTTGTGACCGACAACTCAACAATAGAGCTGATGCTGTGTAGACGATAATCACTGTCAGGCTAGTTCAGCTTAGGAGCCTGGTATAGCCAACAGAGGCGTTGGTTCTTAATTCAATTTATCAGCTATAAACCGTGTACCATAGGCACATTGGTTCCAGCTGCTACAGTTTCGATCACCGGAAAACGGGAATGTGGAAAGTACAACCAAGCCTTAGAGGCAATGGTATGTTCGGTTTGTTCGGAAATTGGGTAGCTACGCATTGAAGGCGATAGCTTTGATGCACGAGCGCCACTGACTGCGCGATTGGGCCATTTCTGCCAGTGTCGTTAACCACTGGTGATTTGAGTCCCGGGGTCCCCATCCACCGAGGCGACAGTTGCCCGCCCGACTAAGTTTACTGGTTAGCGCTTTCGTACTCCGTTGCCAGGTCATACACTGTCCACCTCTCGGTCGCTTCCACGATTTGTATGCTTTACCTTTTTGCTTTGAGCTGAGCAAGCTAAGACATCCGACGATTTGTGGAAGCAGGGTTTGCATTGATGCAGATTTCTGTATCGTGTGACGCGCATTCCGTGACAAACACATCATGCCTGGTAGTATTTAAGGGAGTAGTAATATTTGAGTAGTACGCGGCTAGTACGCAAGAAAAGATGGCGTAAAGAATGATCGAACCAGGCACTGCTGTTTATAACATGTATTTAGTTCCCCTCTCACACAACTAGCAACGAATGTATTCGTATGTTCGGAAACAATGAACACTACACACTGGGAAAGCCTCATCTAGGCGTTTCCGAAAATCTGTCCGTTCTGGATACACCCTTCAGTGTTTGTGAAACACAATAGTGATTAATCACACGTTCTTTGTTAATAATTGGGTGTTTCTACTCAGGTTGACGAGCGAAAGCAAGTACACATCATGCCCGCCCTCCAATGTGAGTCTTATGTGTTGGTTTAGTTCAAGTCAGACGATGCGACCCAATTCATTCTAACACACTAATGAAGTGAATACTGCTCGGGTGATCGACGACCATTTATTAGAATAGTGAAGTTGCCGTGGTCCAATGTATCCTACTTTAAGGATCAGAGACATGACCACTACGTACGAAGGATCTCTGGAGCGTCTTTGTGTTGGACCACCGGTGACCAAAGCCAATGCACGTGTCTGTTGGAATATCAGATCTGTAACTTTGAGGTACGCCGGGTGGCCTTCGGGACCCTCTTCGAGAACCCTCTTCACCCAGCCTTGTATAGCATGGAAACGGCCAAAGGCGGTAAGTCCATGACTTGACAGCGAAGCACGTACATCCTTATTCGTCAACTCAGTTGCGTTGGTAACCGCCCCCTTCCCGGATGGGAACCCCGGGACAACAGGAACACATTGTTAGTGACTCTGACAGATATGGTTGTAACACAGCCAATGGCAGTCTTTCATCAAAGCTATCACCTTGAGTGCGTAGCTCTCACCTCGTGCCATACTTCAAAAACAGATCTATTTGTCTGCAATGCTCAGATTGGGCCATCGTCTCCCACGGGTCAATCTCATCCCCTTGTCATCCTCATCATCCATGAAGGAACCTTTGACAGCTAGTACCGTTGCGCATCGGTGCACAGTTTATGAGATGAAGAACCGAGACTAATTTGGTAGTAATTCGACTGGCTGCAAGGTTGGAAATCAAATTGTCTATTAAGCAATGTAAACAAAACAACGTCTTTATATATGTATATATCTATTATATATAATGTAACATCCGGGCACGATTTACACTTTATATTGGCGTACTCGGGGCGGTAACTTTCATAATATATAAATGAGACAAGGAAAGTCGTTCAGCTGTAACACCCTTTTGGCGTCTAGCTGCCATGCCACCCGAAGAAAGAACGAGGGCTGGGGTACTGCCAGGTTGCCCAAGCCTAGACAGGGGAAGTCGAGAGGCAGAGGTTGGGTTTGAACCACGGACCTTTCGGTGGTCAGTAAGTTCGCGCTCTAACCACTTGAGCCATCTCGTCATCAACAAGACAAGTTGCTTTTTAAAGTTCACCGGGAACGAAAGGATGAACTTAACTATCCAGCTGTGATTTCAGGCAAGAAGCCCAACTTTCTAGGAAGAAAGACGAAAGTAGTGAAGAATAGAAAATTACTTCACATCAGGTTCATTTTCTTTGAATGACGTCAGTAGCGCGCATGTGAAATACTCACGCGCAACCTTCCGGATACCATTTTAAATCACTATGGTACGTAACTAAACGCCAGGCCTAATAACAAACTCTTATCACGTGACATGTCGAGCACTGGTTTCATGAGCGACGGCTTCCGGGAGATGAGCGCATATGACTTGAAACGAGTTTAATCTTCACATTTCTGTGGTGTGATCGCCTGCTACCAGAAGTGCATGATGAGTTAAACGATGTAGCTTTCCAGTACAGAAACGTACCAGTGCAGAGAAACGATAATCCATCGATCTTTGGAATCAGAACCAATCAACAAAACGGTCTAAGCAAAATATTTCAGTGAAGCTTTATTCTTCCTCAGGATTTTGGGCGTCAGTGAACAAGTTTATAGTCCTCTGAGTACACCTCACACCACAATGCGCGTCCCGACATTTACAATGTAGCAGTCAGAACGTACGTGTGAAAACAACATTCTGACGATTTGGGGAAAACCCGACGATGAAAATTAGGCAACCAGTTAACGTACCGTCGGTTGTTCACATAGCAATGAAACCTTGTGAAATGAGGTCTCTGGACGCGCAAAACTGAAATCAATCATCCAGCCCTAATGAGTAAATTACTCTTAATTCATCTTGTCTAGTCGATGTACTATTTGGGCGGAGCTTACAAGACGTCTTTGTCGTCGACCTAATGACCGATGGTGCTTGACCGATAACTTGTGCAGTGAGTTCTGGTCCTGAAAGCACTTTCCAGTTGTAAACATCATCGCCCCGTTATTCCTCTTCATTTATCGCCGCGAAAGAAAGGTTACATGCATTGTGCTTTCCTGCAGTCCGGCTGTTGAATACACACGCTGTGGTTTGTTTCATCCATCGCACGCAGAGCGCAGATGTTTGCAATGGAAATGCGCATTCATACATGTTGTTACGAAATGTAATTTGCATATGACGGTGTCCTGATAAAGGACGGGTAATACATGTATAAGGAAGGTTTCTGGACAGAAGACCGTGTGCGGAATCCCGGTAGTTTCAAGTCCTACATGACAAATAACAATACTTCTAAAATTCGATCTGGCTTTCTGACTCACTTTGGCCTTAGACTTTTCCACTTTGGATATTTTCGTGAGTGACTCAACCTTAATCTGGGTGGGGTTGCAAAATACGGACATTCAAAGGTGCGAGAAAAATCCAACCAACCCTGGCGATTGACATGAGAGACAGCTCGGAAGAGGTCAATATATGCGATTCAGTCACATGCGTTTCTCCACTCCTGCGCTAATAAACAATTTCTTGAACAAAACAAATTGCCAAGATGTGGCTCTCAACGTAGTTACTGCCGAGAAACTTGTTCTCTGTTTCTTGCAAATGAGTACTTTGGGTTGTTTTAAGTAGAACGGGCTATTCTAAGGATCGTAATACACTACTCATAAGGTTGCTGAACATTCTTCGACAGCCTACGACCAGTTTCGCCCTTCTTGGGGCTCATCAGGTAGACGCAGTCCCCGAGTTTTTCCTCAACTTTATGTTCTACTTGAACCCCAATTGCACCAACTTAGCGAAAACATCATAAACGAGAGATTCAGCTGGGTTCCAAGTGAGTCACCCGCAATACAAAATTTGTTTTCAAACGAGTGCATTTCGCTATTCTAAAGAGCTTTGCATCAATACACTACTTATCCAAAGAATTCACCGGTATCGTACAATTTGTTTTCAAATGAGTGCATTTCGCTATTCTAAAGAGCCTTGCATCAATACACTACTTATCCAGAGAATTCACCGGTATCGTATAGGCGTCAGTAACCAGAAGCAAAATACCAGAGTTGATATGTTGTGATCACATGCGTAGCGAGTGGAGACACAGGAGGGTTGTTGCAGCCAACTGTTCAGCAGTTTCCAAGTTGACAGCACTTGAAAAGTAAACAGCTGATAAGGCGAACTGGTTCCGTTTATTCCTGTTTGGCAACTGACCACTTTCGGGCACACGAGAGCATCCCAGTACCCAGAAAAAGGAGAGTTTTGTCAGAAACTCCAGGAAAGTTAGGAGTAGAGCAATGCGATGCAGGCCGTCGTTATCGGACGGTTAAGTGTTCGAACTAACAGCCAGGAGGTCACGCGATCGAGACCCCCTGGGATTTCGCGAGACTCTTAATAAGGATGAAACAGCTGTACAGAAGTTCTGGAATTTTCGGCATAGACTGACTTCGCTCCCAAGACGAAATCTCCATTGAAATACCCAGATCTTCTCACATTGGCAACTCTACAGATACATTTTGCTGTATCTTCGTTAGTTATCCGCAAGAATCGAGCACATTACCCTAGGAGTAGTATGGTGGTAGGTGGATAGACTGATCCCATTTAGGAGGGCAGAACCAGTCCAAATAGGTCCAGCTGTAAGCCCACCGGTTGTGGATACTCTGCAGATGATGGGAGTCCTGTTTGCCGAGTTTGGTCGTCACTTTCCACGCTGGGAGGACTTTGGTGGATTAACAACCCCTCTGTGTGTGTGAATGACAACACTAAATCCATGACTACTTGGAAAGAAACATTCTTCCATGTAGTCAGTTTGCTTGTATCACCGAACAAACTAACGGGGATATTGGCAATTTCCGAGCACTTGTTGGTCATTCACCTTAACAACACGACAACTCCAGCGAGAGTCGCGTCAATCGTCCTTTCACGTGATGCCTAATAAACTGGCATGAGAAGAATGTGCTTTGCTCATTTCAATCTTTTCGGGTAATCATCTCCTGACGGCGACAATTTTGCGCACTTTGAAGCAAAAAGATCAAAGCAGCAGCAAAAACAACAATATTGATGATAATAATAATGCAGAAACAAAGGACTTCCGTAAGGAATTTGAAGCATCACGCTTATCTCTGGCAACCTTAATTGTTCGCTTTGGGGTAGCTAAATCGGTGCTAAATCGAACCAACTGAACACACATACATATTTAAGTCGGATCATCCGAGGATATGTCACATTCCTTTTTTTCAGGCATTAAGATATCCTGTTGAAAACAGCTTTTGGAAAGTTATGGCGTACTTTCAGATGCCAAAATTCTGAAGACTAGTCCCTTTTGAACCACGGTGGTTAGATTCCCGAGACTGTGTGTGTGTGTGTGTGGAGAGAGAGAGAGTTTCGAGGGTCGACACTACTTCGGGATAGTTCCGTTACCCAGTGGTTCGACAAGGGTGAGCCCATGAAAGAATCGTGTGTCTAGTGGTCAGAAGCACAATGAGTAACTTTAACGCACTTAAAACTCACGTCCAACCGTGTGGATTATTCTTTATTATTCCGGTCCGTTCTTATGTCGTTTTGGTCGTTTTTTCAGTCTTATAAAGCACTATTTCATCATCGCATGAAAGCGAGGAGTGCTTTTTCCTATGCTGAAGATATTCGTGCGAAAAGCACTGATGTCTCGTGAAATTGACTGTACCAGCTAGCTAGACTTTGACACACACACACACACAGTCTCTGTCTGGTTTTTGTTTTTGTTTCCTATGGTAACCCTTCCGACACACACACACACGCACAGTCTCTGTCTGGTTTTTGTTTTTGCTTCCTATGGTAACCCTTCTTTTATTGGAAATATTTTAATGAATACTCAAAACATCGCTAAATGAGGTGCAATTTTTGTCCGTCTATTATCAAAAACGGTGATTTGCACGTTAACGATACAGTGATTAAAAGTTCTTCCACAGGGAAGGCTAATTAGACCGGTCCCTCATGGATGGACTTAGTCGGCGATATCAACCGGAAAAGGTCCTGTCATACACAGACAAGAATCGTCATTTTAAAGGGCACTGTTCGTGGGAATTCCAAGTCCTGATGGACGTGACAGCTGCAGAGGCATAAATCTGCGTCAGACAAAAACGACCTTCATCCTGGAAGCCGTCGTTAACGCTTAGAGTTTCTCCGCAAATGAAGCTTCAAAATGAAACAATTCAGAAATCCCAGAAATGGAACGACTAGAAGTGCATCTCCACAAAAGTTATCCAGTTCATAAAATCTCGTAGCACCTGAAGGAAATGTGGAATATTGTGATTTCTTGTTTCACCCTACACCAGGGATTCGTTAGGAATTCCGACTATTTGAGAGCGGTCAAAAGTATATCCCGATGTTTCAAAATCTTCGTCAGGGAACTGCAAATCACTTTGGCCAGATTGTTTTCACTCTTTGCGGTGTTACCATGCGACCTATAAGCACACAGGTAGTTACAAGATTCTCCAAGATGATCTCAGTTAACCAGATAACCCATCTAGATGTTATGCAGAGCCAAAACGAAGAAATCACTTTAATTTCTTCTCGCTATGTGTTCATCTGGTGTCCTGGCATTGTGGTACACATCGCTATCTGGTAACTCAAGAGCATCTGCTGAATTAGCTGTCTTAAGATGGCCAAATTTGGCCATTATCCACTCAACCAGTGGTAGAAACTTGTGGGTACTAGTAGGCAGATAGAGTTCTCAACTACTTTTTAACTTATTGAAAAACACCTGTAAATACTGAACAGTTTGTGACCGCCATGGTTGGGTGTGCCTACTGTCTGCAATCCGTTTGGTTTATTCTCACGAGAAAAAAAAACTGCATACGCTGATTGTGAGAAAAACCGAGAAAGATAAAGCAGGCCAATCTCTGTTTTAGACTCTAGCTAGGTTTCCACGAGGTGCTGCGAGGTCCCAGTTAGTGACTTTTACCAGTAAACTGACGCGCGGTGAGCACTGAAGAGTGTTACCTGTTATTCTGTAGCAGCCTTTAAGGATATTGTTCGTTTACACAGGTAAAAGTCCAAAAGTCCAGGGCTTGACAAACTTTACTGTCAAAATAGGTTTTGTATTCTTTTACGGTGCAAAAAATGCCCGCCGAAGCCAACGTATTTTTGAGTGAGAAACACCCAAACCTCTACATTTTGGTTGTTTATACTCGGAGCGCTGTTGGCAAATTTGGTCTTCAAGGCGGTACTTTTAGGACAAATTTCGCTTTACAGTTACCATCATACTAATGTTACCAGCGAATCAAACTTAGTGAATGCTTTTGGATCCCGGCTTCTCTAAAAGCAAGACTATGTGAATTGTATCATAACAGATTTTACAGTTTGTGACTTTTGGTTTAATCAAACCACTGACTAATATCAACGCCTGCTTCGAACAGTGTAGGTCGCGCTTTCGTTAACCCGAAGGGGATTACGTGCCACTGTCGCGTGATCGTGTCGCAGTCACCGTTGGAGCTCTCAGAGTGCAAGGAAACCCTGCACTTTTTGGGAGACACAGCAAGAGATGGTTGCCAACTGACGTCAGCGGTGTTTGTGGTGTCAGTTTCTTTCCAGATTGTCTGGCTGAGCACTCAAAAATGCGAATGCTTGCGACAGATCAGCACTAGAGCCTTCGCTCACTCACTCTTTTCTCTCTTTTTCACGTTACGGCTTGAAGTATGGTCAAATGAAATTTGTAGCTGCACTACAGTGGAGCACCAGCATCAACACTGATGTTTCCGTCCCTAGTGGAGCATATCCACTGTGGTTTAACCTTCCACAGAGGGCATTCGCTCACAGATTTTGAGTATGCTGGCGACATGTCTCTCATTGGATTTGACGTCATTGTAATGCACGAAACATTAAACAGTCCAAACAATTCTGCCTCACATTTAGGCATTCGCTCCTCGCCTGTAAAGTGCTTCTGCGAGACTAGATGGGCTCGAATACCAACCTCATACTTGTGGATGAGCCGACTGAGGTAGTAGACAAACTTGTCTACCTGGGCAGCTGTATCTCTTCCGGTGGTCTTGCCAAAGATGATATTTTTATCCCGGTTGGGGAGACCAGAGCAGCTTTGGTAAACCTGCATCATTTGTAGCTTGGGGGTAAAAGCAGCTTATCCGTCAGGGGTCGAGTTTACAATGTTGCGGTAATGCGGTGGGTCAGAAACCTGGCCACTGCGCTCTGAGGACGTCAAGAAACTTTCAGTGTTTGACCATCTATGCCTTTGGAGCATTCCACGAATCTGGTGGGACACACCGGAACAGTAATGTTGAAGTACGTCGAATGGCAGTCGGAAGAAATGCCACCCACGATAGATGAACTGATGACACTCCATAGGTCGTGCTGGCCTGGTCACGTACTCCGTATGCCAGTTGACCGACTTCCTCGAAGGGTTCTTTTTCCACGCGAAAGTTGAAAACGAGCTAGGGGTGGTCAGGCCATTTTTTTTTAGCAAACTCAGCTGTGCTGGTCATTGCCGTCTCCGTGGATAAGGATCCCGGGACAGAACTTATTAATGGTTGGAGACATTGTCAGACGTGACCCAATCATGCCCTCAGTGGCGCTCTTGAATCGAAGCTGTTGCTCCTTTCCCGTTCACT
Organism: Clonorchis sinensis; assembly: GCA_003604175.2. Lineage (NCBI taxonomy): Eukaryota > Metazoa > Platyhelminthes > Trematoda > Opisthorchiida > Opisthorchiidae > Clonorchis > Clonorchis sinensis. The sequence continues at coordinate 16,002,883 of CM030375.1, forward strand.
CCAACTGAATGTCCACTGATATCCCTGTATTTACGCAGTAATTGTATCGGCTACCGGCTCCACTGCAAAGCTGTCTGCTCCATCTTCCCAGATTATCGGTGAACGAAACTGTGACAGCTAGGACCACTGTACGGCGAGTACGCTGTTTTCACATCTGATGATGCTGATTTTTTTGGCTCTTGTTCTGGTCCTGGTACTTTTACAAAGACCTTCTACAGACTTGATGATGACAAGCATAGGAAAAAACCACAGTATTCTTTAATTTCTGTCACTTTTTGCGAATCAGGTTTCATTTAAAAGGTAATCACACAACCCTGAGAAACCGGATTAACGGTTCATCAAACCTCTCTGTTAAACGATTTGGACCTTGACCTAATTCCGTCAAAATGCAGGGTCAGGAAACCATGTTTTTCCGTATTTAGAGATATTTTAAAGTTGCCAGCCCGAGTCAGTTGCTCAGTTGGGCTGTGGACAGAATAGGGCAAAATACTTTTTTTCAAGTGGACTCTCATTTCATCATGGACAGAGATGAAATTTTCTAGACTTACCACAAGCATTTCAGAATAGAATACCAACAGTTTTCTATAGAGGAAGAAGTTGGTAGCTCAGGCAGCATAGATGGTCGTTGGCTTGTTCGCTGAGCTGGGCAGTCTGATTGCAAACGTTTCATCACCAGTCGAGGTGACATCATCAGTGCGTTATTGGAGAGCGTAGTGATGGGTTGGTCGTTTTTAGTGTTGGTTGTTGGTTGACCTCCCTACCGCGTGATTTTAAGTACATACCGGTATTGAAATACCGTCAGTACATTAGCTAATGTAATACGTAACCGATCCTGGTGCACCCTAATATGTTCCACTTAGGAGAGAACGTGTACCAAACAATGTTTCGTTTGCAAAAGTAGGCCTCAACCTTGGACAGGTTAGCGGCAAATTCCTGATTGTCTTCGTTTTCAACTATTTCCCAACTGTTTGACTATCTCACAAAGACGTCCTAGGACAGATCAGTCTCCAATGAGCTGGAAGCGCATTCCTATTTTGACGAGTATCTTGTCAAAACAAGCCAACTATTGGCCCCAATAAGTTCACCGTAGAGAAATTTGTTTGTTAGATAAGGTAGATATTTCTTGCATAAAACTCCCAGACATTCACGAGTTTCTTTTGCTCCGTGGCCTCGTATGATTACTTCCAGACGATAACTGACCTCTAATGAACTATTCCTTGTCATAATTTTCGGGAAAGTTTGGTAACAATAGATAGATTTATCTCTGGGAGACATTTCGCTTTTGACACAAAAGCTTCGTCAAGCCAAGGGACTAGTTTAGGGGGATGGTCGAGATCTAAGTCGGAAGGAGAACCAATCAGCCAAGTCAAGCCAAATCTGTGTTAGGTGTCGGCCAAGGGATTTTGTGTGTTAGGGTGGGTCACCAATTGATAAGCGGATGTGGAAACCTACATGGATTTGGGTTCAGCTTGGGGTCTAGTTCTTCGGTTCAAATAATGATCCCTCTTGAAAGTCGTTTGCTCAGCAATAAATCTGCCGATTAGCGAAATGCACTCATTGGCAAGCCAATTTGGTTTTGCGTGAGGCCCACCTAAAGTTGCACTGTCCTTGGAATCGGCATCAGTGCTATATAGGCATCTTGATCATTAGTCCTGCGGACGGATTTCTGATGATTTGTTGAAAAGTGAAAAAATCATCCAACCAGAAGGCAAAGAACTTCCCTAATTTTTCCGCTTGCTACACATTTTTAGGAGCTGACGACCCGACCTTCCTCATGCTGTTTCATGAAGCGTTCCTACCCTCTGTTTTAAACCTAGATTCGAATTTGATTTTTAGATCCATTTGTGGCGCGTCCTCAAAATGTTGTCGATTTGTTTCTGTGACCGCCAGCTGGACAGTGAGTCAATATCTTTCGCCGTTTGTTTTTAATTCGGCGAGGAGACTTGGACATGAGTGTGCCGAAAAGCAACTGACTCCAGAAGGTCTAGGCCATGAAGAATCCGAGCCTCTGTCGGAGGATGGTTGCCACAAGATCAGAAATCCAGCATTCTAACTTCTGGCTGATAATACTGTGTGGAGTAGACCCACCAGAGGGCTTATGCCACTTACCAGAAGCAACGAATCACATTTTCCACCACACACTTTGGCTGAAAAGTACTTTACCGAAAGCTGGATTAAGCTGAAGGATTTTATCTCAACAGCCCTTTTACACATACAGACAGACTACATATTAACTCAGCAACCAGCGGATGAGTAACCAACTCATAGCCGTGATTGTGCATGCAATGGAGTTATTTTTAGTTCCGCTTCAGTAAGGTTTGCTTTTCACATCTCATGAGTTTTCGGATTGTGTATGCTTGCACCGCGACTGAAGAAAGGAGGCGTATCTATTAGCAGACGATGATCTGATGGTGGTGATACCGCGCCCGATTTACTGGTGTGATCGCGTCTCCTGAAGCTGGAGGTGTTTGAAGCCAACGTTGGTGTAGCTTACGTCATGGCGAACAAATATGGCAAGCCAAAAGCAGGTCATGCGTATTTGTTACTATTTTTCAGTCGATCGTACGCTCACATTTTTGGAGCAACTCTTTGGTTAAGGGGTCTGAGATACCTAAGCGTCTGCTGTAGTCACTTCAAAGAAGCGGCCCCGAAATACTGCAGCAGAGGACAGGAATGTCACCAGGTCTGCTTCTGTCAACCGCTCGACCCCCTGAATGGCAAACGGTTTGTTCGTGTGGAGTTGGCTACAAAACCTAGCTCGAACAACACTTTCCATCTTCGAAGAAAGTACACTCAACGGGGTCGACCATCCCCAGAGTTCATGAGTGTTGTGACAGTCGTCATTTACCTGGTCGTCCCGGAAATGATTCCGTGGTATCTTCAAGTTAAAGCCGTTTACAATGAGGATGACAAAAAGCTGTGAATTCCTGAGAGTTTTTTTGGAAAGTGGGAACGAAGAACAGTTCAGTCAGTTTTTAGTGGGATACGGCGGTTCGCACCAACGTCGTCACCGGCAATGGGCTATCGGAGAGGTCTCTCTAACCTTGGAAGTAGTGTTGTCTCTACAAAACAGATTGTGTCTTGAGTTTTCTGTTATCGTGTGCTTACTGGCCTGAATGCAAATTTGAGCACATCACGAAGAATGGTAACTATATTTTGAGGTATAAAACTGGTCTATGAAAGTATCGTGGACTTCATTCTAAGCTGACGGAGAGTTTCTCAGTCTTCTGTCTTTCACTTGGGAGTGGGGTCTTTTGAGCTATGTAATATAACCGATATTGTAGACCCCCTTCATAAGGAACAGCACTGAGAAAACTAGTTATTTAATTCTAGATACGTTGCCCATTTGAAGGTATGCCTGGGCCCAAAACCTAGCCAAAATCAAAAGGGTCAAAAAATCGAAGTTTAACACTACAATTTATGAGTTAATAAAGTGGAAAAGATTAGTGAAAGTGGCGCATAAGATATGTCACAACGCAAACTTTCCTGGGTGTACTTTAGATTTGGACAAAGCATGGAAGGATCCGTTTGACTCGTTGGAGAGGGGTGTACTTATTCGCAGGACCCACTCAACTTTGGGAGCTCTAAACCTTCGTTCCGTTCTCTGTTGGTGTTTAACAACTTAGCCATCCGAAATCTTTCTGCATGCCTGCACTGCTTCTCCTGAAGGGACCCATCCTTTAGTATTTTTGGCGGGGGAAAGGCCGTACTGTTGAGAAGTCATGGACAAATCCCGGTGCCTGACGAAATGCAGCTGTTTTCACTTGTTGTGGGGACACAAACTGCTGTTTACTTAGCCTTTTTTTATAACAAGCCAAAGGTCACAGTGTCAGTTCTCAACCAACCGTGTGGTGGTCTATGCTTTTGAGTTATAGTATTTCCCGGTTATTTTTCAGTGAGATTCTCCAGGGACAAGTCAGTCCGTGGCAAAAAATCGAGCTGCAAAACTTACTTGGTGCTTCTTAGGTGGATCACCAGAGAACGAACGAGTTTGATATTCAACTTGTGAAATTTAATACGGAACCACCGACACAAAAACTGTCCAGCAGGTTTCAAGCGTCTGTGGTGCTACCTGACTGGGAAGTTCTGATTGGCGAGCCAATCGACCGACACATTCAAAATATGTTACTGGGTCGTAGTTCGAGGCCTCTGCAAAATCCCGCAGCCAGCAACACCGGGAACAAAATGTTTTCGACAGGTTTCAAGTGTCTGTGGTGCTACCTAACTGGTGGGCCAATCGATCGACAAAACCAAGGCATGTTACTGGATCGTCGTTCATGGCGTCGAGCTTTCCGCTCTCATCACTCAAGTATGGACATGTCACCTATTCAGACGTAAAAATTCAGATGAGTCCAGCGTGCGTTACCGGAGTAGTGTTAGCACACTCGCCTCGCATGTCAGACGTGCGGAGTTCAAACCCGGGCAAGGTCATCGTATATGAACCACTGATTCACTCTGAGGGCGAAACTCGATGCTCCCCCTTTGGTGTGAACTCACCAGAATGGTTGCGTCAGAACAGGATGACGATTGGTCAAAAGCGAGTTATGTGAATGTGCATTCTACACAGTCCTGGAACCACCAGAATCTCCCTATTAACTGGGGACTGTGATCAATACACTTAGTACAATTTCTACAAGAAGAACTAGGTGAACAGAATAGTTCTTCTTGTAGAAGGCTTAACCAAAAAAGACTCTATTCTATCGTTACCACTGCCCCCCCCCCCAAGAGCACCGAATGAGTTCGGAAACCGATATTAGAGGGGCTTTTGACAAGGCCTGGGGATTTTCACGCGTGATGCTCAAAAAACGGGCTATCCGGAATACACTCATTTGCAAACAAATTTGGTTTTGGAACCCAGGAGAGTCTCTCGCAAAACTAAAGTTGTTTGCAAATAAGTGTGTTTCGCTAATTTCGTGCGATTTGGTTTCAAGTAGAACATAGAGTTGACGGAATCTCGGGGACTGCGCCTACCTGATGAGCCCCAAGAAGGGCGAAACCGATCATGGGCTGTCGTCTAAACATGCTACCCGCTCATTACTACACGGACTGCTTTGAATACTGAAGTCGAGCCAGATTTGATGCTCACCCATTTGACTGTGCAAACAAACGCATCCCACTCAATCTGTCAGGCATGCATGAACATGTGATACCCACACTGGGCTTAGATTTCGGGTAGACTGCTATTGATTATTGATCGACTGCAACGACTGAGCTGAAAAAAAACGGAGCACGCAGTGTCAACAAACTGGGTTGCCATGGTAAGGTGTGAAATCATGATCGATATGTGCATGAATGAATAAGTGAGGATGTGCCTGTAAACTGGCTTGTATGAATCATGATAGAGCATTGTGCAACCAACGCGTTTTCGACATTTTCACACTCTATTTCACGTTAACAACAGTGCCTTCTGATATGCTGCAACGCAAGGTCAAATTTGAAACATTCGTCTGAATTTCTTCACAAATAAATGATCCGACTTTAGGGTATTACTGCGTTTACAAGGAAGCTAGAATCCATCAAGGGAAGTCAATCTTTCCAAGTAGAAGACGATCACGACAGTCCTTCCGGGTTTCGGTTGGGAGAGGGTTCGCGTAATGAGTGGAAAACTGTAATGATCGGACTCGTTTGAATGTGACTGTTTAAAGTTCACGGACTCAACAGACCCACTAAGATTGCTCGCCACGTAAGTGACATCAAACAGTTTGCTGGATAAAGTCATAATGACGTTAACGTCAAAGACTGCCTTTGCTGGTTACGTTCTGACGCAGCCCTTCGAGAGAAATGAAGGGACGGTAACTACCTTGCCGACTGGGCTGGAAGCTGATGATTAGATAACGATACAAAACAGAACTGCCCAATGAACGATCACTGACGGGCAGAATCTGCAGAACAATGAGACGTATCATTCATTCATTCATGCAGTCATTCCTTCAAAGAATTGGAGACAAAATTGTCCCCAGAAGAAACGGGCCACAAAGATGTCCCTTCGAGTGGCTAATAGCCCTACAAGAGGAGGACGTTCGTCACTACGGGGGTTTTATTTTAAAATGGGAACCCTCTTTGAAAGCAATGGCCGGTTTCTCACGCCTTTACATGGATGTATGAATCAGTTGTAAAAGTTTTCAATCGGTATCCATCTTAAAACGACACATCTACATGGCTTTGTCGTTTATTTCTAATGTTTCCTGTGTTATCCGGCTTCAATCAAACGGACACTTGTGCCCCACCGAGATAGCCTCCTCATCACTCACGTTGAAATGAACTTCATAACATCATGTTACCTCGTCTGCTCTAAACTACACTGAGAACTGAGTAAAATCATGTTAACAGTTCCAACCTTGAGTGATTAACCTCGGTAACGATGCCCGATTGGCGCTTGTAGGAATCACACATTTGTTGCAGCTGGTTTGTTGCTAAAAAACGAGTTTGCGTTTCTTTGGGTCCCTCAGCGTTTCTCCATCTCCAGCCTTAAATGCCTACTGCTGAAAAAGGGACACTATATATGTGTTTTTTTACAGTGCTTCAAGGTCATCCCGGACATACTAATGCGTGTGATTTGCCAGACGCCAAAAAAGCGGTCAATCCGCCGTCAGCCGTGTTTCGAGGCTGGGCTGGATGTATCTAATGGAAGTGGATTGGCTGACAGGATAACGAATCAGTGGGCTAATTATCACATGTCTTCGGTTGACACAGAGCTAGCTAAGGCGTAGGGTCTCGAATTGACCGCCTGTCTTGAATGAGAGCTGAAGAAGAGCTTTTTTCAGGTTTTGTCCAAGCGCGGTGTGAATTTCTTCATGTGGGGCCATTAAGGTTTCTGGCCATGATGGTTCAAGACCCAGGTCGTCCTTTTTCACATATGACGTCAAGACCATACACTGGGATCACCGCCAAATACATAAGCGTTTGTGTTTTAGCTTTCCGTCCCATAGAGTTGCTGATCTCTTTGTATTGTATGACCTCTCGGAAGTCCTTTCATTTCTCACAGAGACCTGACTGAAGAAGTCAGAACAAAATGCTCCATCAGCCACGATCTCCAGCCAGATCGATTCCATCATTCGAGAAGAGTAAAAGGTTAGGTTTCTTCGTGAGGAATAGTGTCCGGGCGTGACTTTTTTCCGTACTCATTTCATTGGATGAGTCGATTCAACTGGACTGGGTACTGGCTTTCTGAGTATGAATCTCAACCGCACTTTCCAACAGAAGGGTAGTTGTCTGCGTAGTACGATTGAATGAGATGACACTGTTTGGCCTATGCACGTATCAGCTGCACAGTCACTGAACTGAGGATTTCAAGTTTTTCTCGGGTCTTTATCACCCCAGAAAACGTTTATATGTGATTTTTGGTTGATGTTCCATCTGTGGATATCCGGACACGAATGTTCGACTCACATTATTGACTACAGAACACCGACAAACTGAAGTTGAGCAAACAACCAACAGTTCGAACCGGACTTCACCGCAGTTCAAGGTGACAAATTGCCTGACTTCACATGTAAACCCTCATTGAACAGGTCACACAAGGACTGCAACCCTAAACTTGTTTAGCTGTTGTCCGAAATGTGTATCGCCATCATGCATGCCCATACGCGTTTCTTGACGAATAACGGGAAATGTTGCCAAGGTGTAACCAACATACGCGGTTGGGTAGGCCATAAACTGTCTCCGAAACTTGCAACATGTACACACATTTGAATAAAATCACCACGTTCTCTTTTGTGCTCACAAAAGTGTACCTGTATGTGCGCTGTAGTAATCGTCCGTCGCGAGTAGAGTGTAGGTAAAGCAATGCATTTTTCTTACCTTTATACATTTTGGCTAGCAGCACCTGAGGTGGCCGGCTTATATGTGGTCAACTTTTGCTCACTGTTTCACTCGACCTAACTCATTCCCGAGTGGTGACCCAATGTCTGCTCAGCTTGGTGAACAGACTGAATGTTCCTCCTCAACATCGTCAACGTGTCAAACAATCGATTATTCGATAGGTCACACGGGCCAGAATTTCTCGCAGCCATGTTCTCGCTACTCAGATGTAAAAGAGCCTGGTGGAATAGCTTAACCGTCAAAAGACCAGAAATAAGCCAGATAGTACCGCTCATCATCTGATCCGATATTTTCCATCATTTTAAAGTACCTCTCCGATGTACAGGAAAAACAAGTCGTTACGTGGGAATCCTAAATTTGACCGAGTATAGTTCGCTGCACCGATAAATCGGCTTTACAGGTTATGTTAGTAAAAACTGACTCATCATGAAGTCTGTCCGTGTAAAATCACAGCAGACCCAAAATCATGTCTTGCTCAGTCTCAGACTTTGGGGTTATTGTGTACAGAGTTAAATTCCGAACGGTGAAAGCCCGAGTAGACTCTACCGAGCTCGCCAGTCCAAAGCTGGCTAGTCCGACCCGGACAGAAGTTTGGTAGCGCAGCCAACAGGAACAAGGAAAATCTGGTTTTCAGGGTGAATGGGGGATTTACAAAATTGAACATGCACACTGTTTCCTATCCGGGTCGCTCAAATTCAACGGGACTGCAGGCTGCATCGGACCACCAGCCTTCCCCGAATCCGCCGGATGGGAGAGAACCATCTTGTAGATTTCTAAAGAGAGAGTAAAAGCATAGAGGAGGTTTTGTGGGTCAAGAGAGCCGTATTTTTCTACGCAAGACATCCAAAGCAAATCCAGATTTTGACAGTTCCTCATCTTGGGCCAGTATTTTTTAAAATGTTTGTAAACAACCATGGGCACACCGCTTCGCTCCACTCCGCTCCCTAATTGCGAAGTGACGATGTCCTCTCGATTGCTGAAATTAGACTGCCCAGCTCAGCGAAAAAAAAACCAAAGCATAAAACTTTTTACAAAGTGCAGGGCAGTAAGACCCCTCAATATTGACACCTCACATTTAGAAAACGCGTTAACCTTTGAGCTTGTAGTTTGATAGTCCTTTGGTAATCGACTATTCCACAGAAAAGAGGCCCACGAGGCCGGAGGTCTCTCATTCAGAGGTAAATTACGCTACTGATCAGTGAACATCGCTAGTAATATAAGCTCTTTATCAATTTTGACTCGTGAGCTTGGAGGTAAATGCTTTCAGATCGTCAAGGTGTTGTTACAAGGACGAGCAAACCAAAACGATTTTGAGGAAAATCAATGAAAATACGTAGAGCACCAAAGATCATGAAATGATCAAAGTAGTGACCCAGCCCTTCATTTGTCCTCTTAAAGGGCTTGTCAGTCAGACTTGGTTTGCGAACGCTCACCAGTTTCGCATCGCACCAATTTAAACATGGGTGGCAGCGAACACACATCGGCAAATTATGGGGCTGATGCCTGGAGGATCTACCAACCCTCAAGTTTGTAAAACTTTTCAGTGATACCTCAAGGTGATCTCAACTATCGCGCCAACTAGAATATGTTCAGCTCAAGAGCATCACAGACGTAAGACTCGGCTGAGTGTCCTATCAATAACACCTTAAACGGTACTTTACCAATGCCGATGGCTATCTATCTTGGTAGTAACTCACATACATCGGTATTCGTTTGTCAACAGTTAAAGAAACAATGATTTTGGGCTCCCTTTACTTCATGTTCAGCTTGGTGCGCAACGTCTCATTAAAAATGTACCTAAACGACCCCAACTTACCATATATTATCTGCTCGAAAGCCTCATCAACGTTGGTCGAATCGAGGGCCGACGTTTCGATGAAGAACAACCGTTCTCGTCTGGCAAATTCTTTGGCATCGTCTACGGACACGTTACGAAGAAACCTGAGGTCGCATTTGTTGCCCACGAGCATCACCACGATCTCCGGATCCGCATGTTCGCGTAACTCATGCAGCCACTGCGTCACATTCTCAAACGTTTGTGCTTTGGAAATATCGTAAACTACCAAAGCACCGAGAGCACCACGATAGTAACTGTAAGACAAGTTCGTGATAAAGGTGTCAGTATTCAGATATGAAACTAAGCCCCCGTCCGGTGTGGCTGAAAGTGTGTGAAGTGAAAAGTAATTCCATCGCAATAAACTGGAACTTGTAAACCACCACCACCACCACAAAACTCAGTGTTTCTCGGGTTTGGTAATCCAAACGGTTGATTGGATCTGTCGTGAAACGTGGATGGTGCATTCGAAGCGCCCAGGAAACCATGAAGTGGGATATAGGTATAGGATACGCCACCAAGTCACAGATGACGACCGCTTCGTGATGGACGAGCCTTGGAAGGAGGAATCCCTGTTAAATACCTCACTGCCAGTAAATAAGCGGCTCAGAGGAAGAATGATTTCACAGGATGAGTTGAACTTTTCGTAAAGGGAACTACTCACAAGGTTGCTGAAAACCCCTTGACAGCCCATGACCGGTTTCGCCCTCCTTGGGGCTCATCAAGCAGGCACAGTCCCCGAGAAGGGTGGAAACGGTCGTCAACTGTCGGAGAGTTCTCAGCAACCTTGTGAGTAGTTTCCTTTGTGAAAATATACTGCGATATCCGGAATATCGTATCAACTGAAACAAGAGGCGACCTTTGTTCTGCACATTCAGTTCACGAATATCATGAACGAGAGATTCGGTAGTCTCCAGTGATAACCCAGTGTATCTGATGAGTTAAACTTCTTTCTGAGAAGTCGCCACTAGAGGAGCAAGTCGGTGTCACCACGTGATCCGGTTTTCATGTTTGAGGGATGAGTGCCACTATGTCCTCTGTACGTCACAGCGAATCATTCTGCTAATGAAGTACTCATGGCCAAGCGGTTAAGTGTTCAACCATTAGCCCGAAGTTTGCAGGTTAAGAAGTCTCTGAGTTTCGTCAGATGCGCACTGCTGATGATTCCCGACACGCATGAAACAGCTTTACAGTGTTCCCGGGTTTTCAGTATACATTGGCTTTAGTGATGGGGCGAAAATTCTATTGTATCTTGAAAAAAACGAGTAGACCATCAGGAAGAACACGGCTCTGTAAATGACAACCAGGGCAGAAGACCGATACCGACAAAGGAAAAGATCTAAAAAGCCTTTTGAAAATCGTCAGGACATCCTACTTTAGATACTCGTGATCGATGAAATAATGAGACGAACGCTGGAAGGTCTCCAAAACCCAGATGTTCAAATAGCCTGTGACGAAAACCTTGTCGATCTGGAATATGCAGATGACATCGTTCTCATCTTCGAAGAGGAGGAGAAGGCGCAGGTGTTTTTAGGTGAACTGACGGAAGTCATCCCGTCCTTTGGTATACACTTTTCACCCACAAAGTGTAAGGTCATGTTCCTGGACATGCAGTCACTAAACACGCCACTTACAACCCAGGGAGAGGCACTGGAAGTTGTGGAGCGTTTTACATATCTTGAAAGTTGTATTAGTTCTGATTGTGGCATGACAGATGAGGTAAATGCACGAATCTCCAAGGCTCGGGTCGCGGTTGCTAATTTGAGACACCTATGGCGTCAAAGTGGTGTGTCCCTGAATCTCAAGGGACGTGTGTATCAAGCTACAGTGCGGGCTGTTTTGTTGTATGGCTGTGAGACTTGGCCTGTTCGAGCAGCGGAACTGAGACGTCTTCAGGTGTTCGACAATCGTTGTCTCAGAACCATAGCTCGTGTGGGATGGTGTCGGCGAATCCGTAACGAGGCAGTTAGAAAGCGAGTTTTGGGTTGTGCAACGGGTACTTCCATTGAAGAATGTGTCCAGCACCAGAAGCTACGTTGGTTGGGACATGTGTTGCGCATGCCTAATCATCGTTTGCCGAAGAGAGTGCTGTTTTCCATGCCCAATTCAGAGTGGCGTAAGCAGAGAGGTGGCCAACCCTTGACCTGGCAGAAGAGTATGAAAGAAATCACGAAACGCTTGGGTGCTGTCGCTGTTAATCGCCTTCCAGGATGAGAACCGCGTGATCCCCACTACGTCTGGTTGGAGACGCCGCAAGATATGGCTGCGACCGATGTCAGTGGCGTTCTTATTGTCAGTTTCTATCCAGATTGCCTGAGTGAGTGTTTGGAGGTGCAGGCACCTCGGAATGATTGTAGTAAGGCAGCAGTGAGTCCCCTCCCCGTCCACCTTTATTCTTTTCTTCACAATAAGACTTTCAAATAAATCATGGTTGTACGGCAGCAAAACATCGGTGTTGAACACTGATGTCATGCTGTCGATGATGATGATGATGATGATGACTCCCCACTTTGTTGGTTAGTAATAGGTTATTTCTGAACCAGAGTGCACAGCTACAGGAAAGACATTTTGAATGGCCAAGCGAGTTGCCCCAATAGATTTTCAGCTGTTGCACGAAATCAGTTCAGTCCACTTACTGTGGGGTCTCTTTCTGTAGGAATTAATTGGACATTGTCTGTGGACTGTTGTCACTGGGCTGGACAACTGACTGGCTCTTAGTCTGCTCTCAGCCGCTCCCATTTTGGCCGCTAAGGCTATTAGAACAGCTCTCCTGTTGACGTATACAACATCAAAGATTGTCTACCAGCTACTCAGTCATTGTTTCAGGATGGTCTTGGCAACCAGAAACGGACACCACAGTTTTTCCGCCTCGGAAATATGTGAGAAGAGGTAATAGAAACCCGCGCACCACGAAGCCATTTGACCGCATGTCGACAATATTTTCCGACTTCACTTGAGGGAGTTTAGACGAATCACATCTTGCAATAATGGGGGATAAACTATTGGTAAAGGTCAGTCAGTTATACATAAAAGTTCTGTTTATTCTACCTACACACTCAGCTGCATACCAATTTTGGGAGACTAACTCGCAACCCAGCTGAATCTCTTGTTTACGATGTTCTTAGTCAACTATTTATTCTGTTCAATCTGTTTGCTGACGCAAACAAACCGGCGACTGCTAGCAGACCAAAGTAGTGGAAACCTGGAGGATTCAACCGGCAATTGTCTAGCTGCAAATACCGGTCAAGATCATGTTGAGAGAATTTTATTTTCGTGATCAACTCATGTGAGCACGTGAGGATAAGCCAGAGACCTACTTATGGTGTTTTCTGGAGGTCGATTGTGACCTTCGGAAAATCGATCGAAAACTCTCAGGAAGCAGACCAGAGTTAGAGCCGTAGGCAATGAGGATTTAAGAAGTGCATGAAATCAGCTTTTCTTAGTACCCTCTGTTAAGAACTGAAGCTAAAAAGGAAACCAGAACGACATCCTCGCGTCGCAGTAACTTTCAATGTTTAGTTAGAAATCCAACGATCGAATAGGCACGTACCTCATATTCGTCAACACATGAGTTCCCAGGATGCACTAGCTACTAGTTATCTGCACAGACAACAAGCAGTTCAACAATTTGATTAGCTTACACTGAACTCTACGAAATTCAAAACATATTCGTCTACCATGCACGCGTATTAAGAGGTAGTTGTTGCAATCTAGGAATTTACTATTTAAAAAACTATTTATGTACCTCTGGTAAATTTAATTTAGCGTTTAGGCTTCGCAGAGTGATTTTTATTGACTTGTGATCACCAGGGCTCGTAAACAGCAACCAAACGGCCTAAGGGTCAAGCCGCGTGATTCGAAGCTGCAGAACCCGATGAATGAGTCAGCTGTGCGAAATTTCTCATAGAGCTTCTCTAAGCTTCTGCGACAAGGCTGTGTTGACATGCGAGATTAGGCGAATATACACGAATACGCTTCACATTCGTGACTCAGGACTAGGATTCCAGACAACAGACCTGCGAGTTAATCAGCATCAGCGCTTATACACCCGTTTGCTTTGTAACAATTCAAACACGAGGTATCGATCATAGGAGAATGATCCGATCACGTGATGAAGTAAAAGTTGGTATGGGCGACTGTGTGTTTTTGACACACTGGTGGTTTCTTGTCAGATTTCAATTACTCGCTACAGAGGGATATGGACATCGCGTTATGGGGCGTAGACGAGCTAGGTGCCAATAAATCTTACGCTTTTTCACGAAGCAAACTATCTGATACGATAGTAGCTGTGCTTCTGAGGTGTGCAATCATTGCATAACGCCAAGCAACTGACTCGACTATCAGTCGTTTTCATACGTCCACTATTGGCGCACACCTAATGTTTACGTGATTCGATGCAGTCTCCAATTGCAATTATGTTTCAAAAAGTGCGTAGGTGGAAGGCCGAATCGATCTGCCGTGCAGATGAGTGTAAGCAACGGACGTGTCTTTAACGGTCACAATCGTCATGTCAAGAATACACAAGAAAATCAAACGGTATGCAATTTGGCTACAATTTTCAACAATCGCTGTTGCCAGACTGGCACCATCGATCTTCCTCGAAAATCGTGGAAGTACGTAAAAATGACGCATCCGATGAAGCTTTGAGGAATCCCCACCTTGAGCCTGTCGACAAACTCTGAGTGCGTATGACAACACACGGGTCCAGCTATGCTATTTAATACAAGATATTTTATTCGATTACCAAATATGTTAAACCGACTCAAGCAATCTGCAACCTCTTATTCATAGTTCTGTCCTCCAGCATTCGGAAATTTTGAGAAATGATGACTGATTTTTGTCTGCTGTAAAGAAATATAATTCTCCAACCCTTTCTTTGTCCTTCATGAAAGAAGGGCAGTGAGAGAAACTAACCCATCATCTTGGAGTAGCTCATAGTGACAGGAAATTCACCGTTTGCTTCTCAATCGCCGTGGTAAAACAGAAAAGATTTTCTCTACAGTCACCCGCGGATTCCCTGAAAATAGCAATTCAGTGGATGTCATCAGCCTCCTAGCGTTGACCCGCGAACTTTGTCGGGTTACCGGAAACATGGAGATTTATTGTGCTAGATTGAGGACTATTATTCAAGATGATGGATTTCTGCAGAAGTATTCTTCTACAGAAGCAGCTGAGAAAGTCGAGCAATGGGTATCACAACTTTCAAACCTCAGAGACGGGCCCCAGACTATAGAATACACAGTGATAAGCATTCAGTCCTCAGTGTACTGCAACACGTCAAGTTGACTGCGCACTCTAGCAGAAGAAAAACAAACCAAGTTTCAGCTGAATCGCCAAAATGTTTTCTTTTCGAGCGAGGACATAAGTACATTATTAACAACGACATACATTAATTTGCATACCGATCTAGTCTTCAAACCAGACCTAACTGAACCTCTCGTTTATGATGTTCTTCGAAGATTTTTTAGCAATCCTATGAGTAGTGTGTTACTTCTACGCATCATTTTAACTTTGCAGTGGAAATGCTTGCAACTGAGATAAGGTGGATGATAAGCAAAACCACAGTAACTAATGTCTAGGCTAATTGATGCAACACTATACGAAATTCTCCATTTATGTCCGGTTCCCTAACAGCTCACTAGTTCATCCACTCTCTTCACTGACTGTCTGCGGTGATTTTGAAGTCCTAAACGAGATATCTCCCTAAATGGCTCACGTTGGAAAACGGAACTGAACTAGGGCCTAAAGGATGAGAAATACCACGGATGTATTGTATTTTTGTGGGAGATGAGTGCTATTAAACGCTCCTCAAATTTGCAGCTTTAGGCGATTTTATTTGCTGATACTTTTCTTCACTGTGTTCTGTCCTCATAGATAATTCCACCAAGAGGCACACTGATTGTAAAAAGTTTGGAACCGATTGAGAAGTCATCGTTTCAGAAGAGCTTGGTAAACAATCGGTAGTTTTTATCTGAGCCACGTTTCGCTTTTGACACAAAAGCTTCGTCAGGCCAAGTGAACAGGTCACCAAGTTGGCCGGGGATAACCTGGCAGACGGAGCACCAATCAGGAAGTCCTCTTCAGATTATCACAATAGGTCAGTGATCAGTGCCAATTAATGGCTCTTGTCTGCTAGTGTGGTTGCCAAAATCTTGAATTGATGGGTTGGAGGAGTTTCAAATTAGTTCTGATCAGCTCTTGTTCCTTAAACTTCCACTTCAGGGTGCTTCAGTTGATTATTCACCTCGGGTGCAACTGGTAGATTTTCCTTGGTCTTCATGGGCTTGTGAGTGCTGCGACAATTTAGTTGGGGGGTGAGGTCAAGTGGAATTGTGACCGCACACCAACACGTGTCAGCTCGACTGATCCAAAACCGTTCTCCACACGATTGCCAGTTCCACGCTTTCTATTCTGTTAACACTAGGATGCTTCGCGATTTCTATCGCCTCGGTCATCAGTCTCTGTGATGTGGACCGTAGTCCTCACCTCAAAACCTCAACATTTTCTAAATCTATTTTGTGCCCCGTGTCCAGTGCATGTTCTGCAACACACACTGGCACTGTCTTCTGTCGCAATGATAACCATTTAGTAGAACAAAACCCGTATGCGAAGCCACACACACACACACACACAAACACACCCAAAAATCTCGCTATTTCTTTGAAAAACCATGACTGTCTTATACTACTAATGAGTTTTAGCTGACTACTTTAAGCAAAGTTGATGCGAGTTTTTATTGAGTAAACTTCTACTTGGTGAAGCTCATGTCCATTTCGGAGTTACGCAGGTTAGGAGATAGTCAACCTCTGACCTGGCAGAGGGAAGTAAAACCCTCCAGGATTGGTTCCCCGTGATCTTTTGTACGACTGAAGACGCGGCAAAATATGGCTGCTAATCCTTGTTGGTGGCGCTGTTGTTGTCGGTTTCTATTTAGGGTGCTTAAGTAAGTCTCTGGGGGTGTAGGCAACTCAGAATGATTGTGGTAGACAAGCACTAAGTCCTTTCCTCAACTCTGTTGTTCTTTTCTTCACAGTTAAGCCTTCAGATAAGTTATGGTTGTACGGCAACGAAGCATCAGTTTTGAACACTGATGTTGTGCTGTTGACGATGATGATGATGATAATGATAATGGTGATGATGATGATAATGATAGAGCGCTTTCCAGCAGGCGCTTTTCCACAGCATTTCGGGTGACCACCACTCCAGTAAGACCAATTCGTGTTTGAATGACAGGGATACGGTTGCACTGCATTTTAGATCTGAAATAAGCTGATCGTGTGAAAATGTTTTCTTGTGTTGCCCGAATGTTGTAACTGAGTAGTACGAGATGAGACCAGAAGTTATTCCCGAGCTTTGTTTTTGTTGCCGTTCTGTCCAAATTTGGATTTGGTCATTCGTGTTGCAAGATGAACCGGATAATTCTTTTGCTGAAGCGATTTCGTTCGAGTTCCCCATCTCTGTTGGACGCATTAGGCCATTCTCAAGTTGGCTTGGAATTACAATATCAATCAGTACGTTCAGTTGAATTCCAAGAAACACAAAATGCCGAAGTTAAAACACCGTGCGATGAAAACTGAGCCACTCATCTGGAAAAATGTGTTCGATTTGGACAAATGAACGTGCCACTCTTTCAAAGGAGTTGTTAAACAGACAGATGCTCGGTCGATAACAGTTCGGATTGCCTTCTAACGTTCCCACAATATGCACTTACATAAGTTTAACTTAATAAACGTGGTAAGTAATCCGCTGCAAAGAAAACACGGCAGCCAGTCAAGCAAATGAACCTAAGTTAAGTTGGTATTGTCCATGGGGAAAACAAATCCCCCGAAATTTGTTTCAGAAGCGAAGCATTACGATCCGCCACCGAAGGTCGGGACAAAAGGCCCGAAACTGTTTGGGACAGCGGTATCTAAGTGGTTGGGTTGGCCAGCGTTCATTCGGTTATTGCGATAACTCGACTCCTTCGCTATTGTGGAGGTACAATTGAGTAAACACTTTCACTGTGTGTGAGCTCATCTTACTCACTCCTTGGATGCAGCATGTACACTCCTCAAGCAAAAGCATCCCAAAAGCCTTCCAGGAAGCTTTTACCCAACAGTTTCCAGGAAAAAAGCGGGCATTTAAAAGATATCACCATCCTGGACGAAACTTAGTCCCATTGTCATGTAATTAGACTGAACTGATAGATGATCATTTTACATAGAATTATCTTGGCGAACATTAAGGCGCAAAAATTCACCCAGTGCCTTGCGAAATCCATTGAGGAATCCGTCTCATAGAACAAAATCAGCAGAAATGACCACCTATTCCATCGGTATTCTGCCTAGTTATTTTGTGGAAGATTTATAAGAATGGCTAACATCCAGTAACCTCTTCAAGAATATGTGATACGTGACGTGACGTATTCATGTGGTGGGTCAGACGGACCTCGCCGATCACGCTACCAGGTCGGACCACCGATGGATGTGTACAGCAAACTGGGCATGAAATAAGCTGCTCTGGAAACAGGCCACTGTTCTTGAGGGTACACAGCGGCGTCCTCAGTCATTGTCACTCATTATGCTCTCATAAAAGAGTGGCCCAATCGTCGCATTCTCTCTGTCGCTCTAAAGGGAATAAACCCATAATGTTCCTATTCTTTTGACGGAAAAGATTTAGAACAAATCCAAAAAAAACATTGAAATTAAAGATAACCTGGAGGTATCCTGACACGAAGGTTGGTCACTCTTCACATGTAGACAAGCCGGTAGTTTACCACACAACGCAGCTTGCGTATCGCAATCCTAGAATGTAACTGAGTATGCGCTACATGCTGCCCCCAGCTGACTTCAACACACCGAGTGATGAAGTCCAGTGCGCAACCAGTCACGTGATCACAGTACTTATTCCTGATTAGAATATTTAGCTAGAACGGATTCGAAGCAATCGATATATTTTGACAGTCGCCAGTAAGTTCCGACTAAATTGTAAGCAACCTTATGAGCGAAACGGGGGCCAGTCTGTTCTGTTCAGTGAAACCGCAAATAGACAGAAAACACCGCTTCTCTCACGGTGCTATGTCAAAGTTACACATATTGGCGACACCAAATGAAATGCTATGGTTGATGTTGAATGCAGTCTATTCAGTGTTAAATCACGTGACGTCAGAATTGTTCCACTTCCGCTGGAGGAACTAAAACTGTTCAGCTGTAACACCCTTTCGGTGCCTGGCTGCCATGCCACCCTAAGGAAGCATGAGGGCTGGGATGCTGCCAGGTTGCCCAAGCCTAGACAGGGGATGTCGAGAGGCAGAGGTCGGGTTCGAACGACGGACCTTTCGGTCAGTAAATTCGCGCTCTAACCACTTGAGCCATCTCGCCCCCTGGAGGAACAGACAAATAACTTTTATTCTTTTAACGTTACAACGAGCTATTGAAGCTACAGTTGGACATCCGACTGTTCCGAAATTTCCATTTTGCGGCATAAGAGAACTGGTTCGATCTGAAAGCAGTGTTACAATGTTGCGGCCTGCCATGTGAAGTTTCGAAGTGGATCACTCTTGACAGGAAGATTCATCTTGTTGCCTCTGTCCTGCGCTTCGCAACAATCATTAAGGCTTCACCGGATTAAACCCTGAGTGCGACGTGGACATCGTAAGAAAATAGACTAACAGGTTTGAGGTAGAACTACTCAACGGATGAAGCAAGTGAGTGGTCTGGCTTCCACTTACATTTTGTTGAATTCCGGCGGTGAACTGTCATTGCTTCCTTTCGTTAAAAGCATCCACCCTCGTAAACATAATTTAATGCATTTTATTGCTCCGTCAACATCAATTTCGAGGTTGCAACAACCGATCTTTATAGATTTCCGAATTTGGAAATACTCGGCTTTTGTGGTGGCAGACTGTTCTGCCTTATCTGGAGGGCTATCATCTACTCCTCCAAAAATATATAAGCCACTCCAATAGAACAAGTTTAGTTGCGAATCGTTTTTCAAGCAGATACAAAAAAAGCTGATCTATCGAATTCTGTTTGCAAACTTCACGTGGTCTCGTTGAATTATAGACCCACGTTTTCTTGTACCTTCACATTGCGTAGCAAAAAGTGATGAGCCATCCATCAATCTGGCAACATCCTTCATATTTGGTCACATTTTATAACCAGTTTATGATTCCACACCCAAATCCCGTTTTTATTTATAGACGCATGCATCCTGAGGGACTCGTGAAATCTATATTGTTCCTGTTGCGTACACAAAGTGGGGAATCCAAACGCCAGACACACGTGTACACATCAAAATACAGAGGTCTCTACAAGTATGCTTCAATTTCTCTGAATTCCAACAGTGGGGGTAAAAATGAGACGTTCACATCCATGACTCCACCGGTTGAGCAACTTGTAAACCTTTAGAAAAAGGTACCTGATATCCCGGTGAAGAGTGTTACCATCCGCACAAATGTAGACAAGTGGCACAGATTGTAGCAACTCATCCAGCTGACTTGTGGGGTTCGTTGAAAATCCAGTACGTGTTTTATGCACGTTTATTGCACTGACATTGTCACACCTGTAGGAAGACTGGTTTAACCTTTCTGTCGACCATCTTGAAATGCAGAGACCTGATCAAAATGCTTTTTCTGTTGTTGATTAGATTTCCGTCAACCTGTTTGCCAGGTCTACTAATTGCAACTGCAATGGAGAACAGATCAACGGCTGAGCAGCCAGTAAACACATCCAGACACCTCAGCACACTACCAGAATGTTCTGTTTAGACACGCGGTTGAAAATTCATTGGAAGCTTCATCCTGAGGTCAACAGAATGACGGAAGATTATCATTGACCTGACGACGAATTGGAGAAAGTTGAGGACTTCTTGATGGACATAGCTACATTGGAAGACTCATGTAACAGGATGAGGTCTATAAGTCAAATGACTTATCTCGAAAATCTCGGAAAAAGGAAAGACCATTTTACTCTGAGTCCGTTTTTCAGTTTGGTATAAAACTTTTACTCTGCCTGACAAAGGAAAGACCATTTTACTCTGAGTCCGTCTTTCAGTTTGGTATAAAACTTTTACTCCGCCTGATTTCTCAAGTCGACCGAAACGTTTTGTGACCCTAGACGATGAAGCTAGACAAATTTCTATAATCCGGGTAATGGTTGTTTCAGAGAGGCCGCAGAGTTGACTTCCTCGAAGGTTACTGTTTAGCCATGTGTGCCAATTAAAACCTTCGGTAGTTAGAAAACCAAACATTTGCACTGACGAGGACCAATGTGAAGATCAACTTACGCAGCAGTTATCGCACGATACCGTTCCTGTCCGGCCGTATCCCATATCTGTGTCTTGATGCATTTCCCCTCACATTTGACGGTTCTATGGAAAATCGAAACCAACACATAAAAATTACTCACTTTGAAGCGAATTCCACTCCAATGGTACTTCGACTGTCCAAATTAAATTCATTTTTAACAAACCGAGACAGCAGGTTACTTTTTCCGACGCCAGAATCTCCAACTAGAACAACTGTGGTAGCACACTTGGTGAAGATACACTTGGAAAAATTTACTTTTGAAGAGGTAGTCATACTCCTCATCACCTTTCCTATTTGCCCAAGACATAGTGTGTCTGCGACTGTTGCAACATGCACCAGGTAGAGTGCGTTCACAAAATTTCGGCAGTCAAGCTGGAACATAATGAGAGAGAAAAATGGATGAAATGATGACACTGAGCGGTGATCATGGACCTGCACAGCTTGCAGTACTGCCCCTTTAAAACTTGCGGCTTTAGATCAAAGTGCTCTGCATTGAAGTTTGTGGCCAAGCCATTTTGGCTTGATTGTGACCTTCAAACCATACTAGACTGACTATTTGAAGATGACTACAAATCAACCTCGGAGTTGACTTCACAGCAGAAATATGGGACAGGAAGTTGGTGATTTACTTAACAGTGATGTGTCAGGTAGACAATAAATAAAACCACTGTAACTTATTATTACTGGATGGCAACCGAATATCCTCCGCAGGTAACACAACCCCCGAAAACCAAAAACACACACACGTATAGTCACTGGCATATACGTACGCAGTCTCACTAGCATAAAATATGCAAACGTTTCTCGGACTCACCTTCTATATTTAGCTACTCAGAGCGCTTGGATAACATACCGCCAAAATGGCATTTAAAATGAATGAACCTTTTTTGCCCTTCAGTATTGAAAGACAGTTTTCTTCCAAACTTGGCAAGCCTTTTTATTACATCAGTGCAATAGTCTATTTAGGCAGTGCATGCTGAACGACTCCGGTTTACTCAACATACCTCCGTGGGAATTATGAATAAACTAAAGTCCGCATTTCCCGGAAAAAAGAATTTTAAGGTAACTTAAGAAGGTCTTGAGCCGCAGTGTGGATCTCTATACAGAGTTACTTCCCCCTGGAACTTACACTGAGGAAGCTAATTAAGCTCGGTTGGGAGAGGGTTAGAACAGTAAGATGGTATTGCAACAAACCTCAGGTCAAACGGGCTGACCTGCATTGTCCGTAATCTATAAAAAGGCCGCAGAATTCCAGGGGCTCTGAGACTATTGAAGACCTGCAGATCCGATGTGGAACTGTAAAATCTGTCCACATTCCACCTCACCACGTATTTTGGCACCGGTCCTTGCCTGACAATCGTTTTTTTCCCACGGCATGTTTGAAATTAGAGAAGTTATATTTAAAGTGGGGTTCCACACCCCATGGCTTGATACAAAAAACCTTCATACTAACTTGAAAAAGATATACAGTAAAACGTCGACAGCCCAGGCAGTGAATTTTTTGCGGTTACAGTGTGTTACCTGAGCCTGACGAGTTTTTTTGCGAACGCTTTATCAACAATCGAGTTGACATCAGTGCATCAAGTCGACAAGTCAGATTGTGAGCCATGAACTTCTCCACATCAGTGCTAACAATGGGTGGGTGCAAGTCGCACGCGGTCTGCGTACGGAAAAGTCATGGACAGAAACCTCTCATAATATTCTGATTCACAGTGTGCGCTGAAGAATGCGTGTCGCCGGCAAAACGTGAAGCCGTTTATGTGTATCCCTCAGGGTATACCCTGAGCACCTAGTTAGATAAGTTCCGGATCGGATATCGGTCCACAAAAGTTTTTAACTACTGCCAAGTTTGTTTTAGCTCAGTTTTGGAACTCTATAAAGTCAATTCAGGTAGATTCGCGTTCCTACCCACACAGTTGCGGGGTGAAAAACGGACCCACAGTCCAGGATAGTAGGACTAAGGTCTGCAGCATGCTGTCTCGAGATATTAGCTTGCAAGTAAAACTCTCGCTGTACGGATTCATTCGTGTCTAACTAACAACGGTAGTTTCCGCTTGTTGGACAGTTACCTCTCTTTTCAAAGTCACAATGTAAGTCGTCGGCGCATGCCCAATGACAGGTTTGAGAAACTAAACAAACAATCCCGACCTGGCTTCTGCCAGTTTAGAGCCCATAAAATTTGAAAACCTTTCTTTAAAACACCAGATATATCTGTCCTTACCCTAAAACCATTGCTACCTCCGACAGGTAGGTCGTAGACTACGGAGTATCATTGTGCCACTCAAATATTGGTTAAATGGTTTCCTTCCTTTAGTGGGCTGCTTGTGTGTAGTGTAGACAGCGTATTAATCTGTTTCAAATAGAGTAGAGTGACTTTATGGTCTTCTGTCAGCGTTTTCTGTCGCTGTTATAAATCCTCCATAAACATTGCGGTGTACTGCTTTGGATTCTGTCGGTATTAGTCCCGTTATTTAGGACAAACTGCTTTATGTTAATGAAATTTCGTAAAGCTATGATAATTTTGCTGTCTTGATTGGTACAGGACAGTTGATCCCTCTGTAGAGGATCTCCTATTGATTGTAAGATACCGCTGAAGGACCAAATGAGCGCATTTGTTACACGGATATTAGGTCTGTTTATATTCTATTAGGTGGAGCCAAACATTCAGAATCACGTTAGGGTTACCATGTGGAGGCCAGTGTCCTTTCATCCCCCACCACAACTAGGTGTATACGGCTTTTAAAAATGCTTCACAAGGACAAAGCAAATTAGGTTGTGTCTTCCGTTACCAACGCCTTGTAGCCTCTCTGGTGTGTTTATTCTAATATTATTCTTGACTTGATCCTGCTTTTGTCAAATTATTCGACATTATGCTGCATTTTATATGCGTTTTCGCCAAAGTTTCATATTTCTGACGGTAAGATGTACATATAAGCACAGACGTCATTGACTGTAATGCCTAAATACGTGCCTAAATTTCCGTGATTCCGAGTTCGCAGGCGTAAACCTAGTGGGATCTGTACAAGTCAGAAATCGGAACCGGAGAAAAACTGTGGGACCCGTTATTCGATCCTCCGATCACTTTCATGGATCATGAGCGTTCTAGGTCCACCTATGGATATTAAGTATGCATCTACAGAGCTAATTGTGGCACAAAAAGCCACTCATTACCTGGGCCAAATCCGTCATTCATAGTGGATGAGGAGTTACTCGTCCACTTGTCACAGGTCTGGCAGGGAATTGAGCTCACTAGATATATCCGCTAAGAAGTTTACGGCCCGTGACATTCCTCCTGAGTTCATACTTAAATGAAGGCTGTGGCTGATGAACCTTTTATTGAATTAGCCGATGCATTTAATATGGTAACAAGATGAAAGTTCCAAAAGCTGTCTGTGCTATTTTTAGTCCACCATACTCAAACGTTCCTTCACTCAGCCAAACACACATTCTTAATCCTCCTTTTTTCATTTAGATCGGCAGTTGATGATTCACAAACTCGTTACAGCACTCATTATTCTGTTCTGATTGATTGACACTGTTGCCTCAACGAAGCCAGCAAGCAACTCACCATTGCACATCATTATTATACATTTCAATTCTCGTTAGGAAATTTCGCCTCATCAACACGTCTGTGGAAATTTGACTTATACTTTTTGAGCCGCATGTACACAATACTAACTTCAGCATTAACAACTCGGCTTGCGCAATCATCAGTTTTCATCGTCATTTTTGGAGACAATTTGTGAGACATATCGTTTTTAAGAAAACTCCAATAATAATAAAGCTAAGAGGAGACTAGATATCCATAATCTAAGTCGCTGGATACCGTCGGACAACTGAAAGCGATATAACATGCTTTCAGTGCGCACCGATCTTTCGCCAAAGTACGATATATTGATATTTTTACCTAATTATGCTGTGTAGGTGTTTAAAATATCTTTATTTTCATGACTCGCTCTTTAAAGGTATGAAAACCGTAAATACTTTAGAAGCCTATATGATTTCTCCTAGTGTTGCACACCCAGAGACCAACGGCGATGCCGTTCACATATATTGACAAGGCCAGTATCTCATATTATAACAGTCTGATTTCTGGGACGCGGTAAAGTTAGTCGGATTATATCCACAACCCAGTTTATTCGTGACATTTGTCCTCTCCAAACTTTAAACTTTACCCTAGTAGGCTATCCCCTTACTGAAAACAAATTAAGCGTTTTTCCGGTGGACAATCGTTGCGTAAAGCCCTGTTGCCTTTCTGAGACGTGGATTAGGTTCAGTTATGGAAAACGTGGTTACTTGTACTCCAGTTGCGTAGACGAAAATTTCGGAACCTCAGGTTCTGTTACCTATGTAGCAACGTTTTCCACACATCCTACTAGGCACCTTATTGTAAGGCCCTCAACTACTGCGGTAAGGGCTTAGAGTAAACTGAAGCTAGCATTCAGGTAACACTCGAGTAAGTGAGAAGTTCAACAATAGCTCCGAGGCAACAGTGCCAGATAATTAAATGGGCCTTGATGGCACTTATGTTATTTGTGTTTTGTTATTGCTATAGACGTACGTTTGTCCTGGATAGACTTTTTTCTTCAGCTAATTGCGCTTCTTTGTTGACTGCTTTTTTATAGACGACTTGAGGTGTTCGACAATCGTTGTCATAGAACCATGGCTCGTGTGGGTTAGTGTCGGCAAATCCGTAACGAGACAATTAGAAAGTAGGATGAGACATGAACATTGTAACGTCCAAATAAGAATGTGTCCAGCACCAGAAACTGCGTTGGTTGGAGCATGTGTTGCGCATGCCCAACCATCTTTTGCCGAGGAGAGTGCTGTTTTCCATGCCTAAGTCAGAGTGGCGAAAACAGAGAGGTGGCCAACCCTTGATCTGGCAAAGTTGTATGAAAGAAATCACGAAACGTTTGGGTGCTGTCAGTGCTACTCGCCTTCCAGGATGGGAACCGCGTGATCCTTGCTGTGCCTGGTTGGAGACGCCGCAAGATATGGCTGCGACCGATGTCAGTGGCGATCTTTTTGTCAGTTTCTATCCAGATTGCCTGAATGAGTGTTTGGACACGTAGGCACATTGATGTGATTGTAGTAAGCTAGCACTAAGTCCCTTCCCCGTCCACCTTTATTTTTTTATTTACAATAAGACTTTCAAATAAATCATGGTTGTACGGCAGCGAAACATTGGTGCTGAACACTGATGTCATGCTGTCGATGATGATAGTGGTGATTTTAGGGCATCAACTGTGCGGCGTTGTCCACGTTGCTTTCACTCGCGCTAATATCATTCATCGGTTTTGTCAAGGGTTCTGGATCAAGACTCTTCAAACATTATGCGTTATTTTTGGCTTTTCGTTGGGCTAAATTAGACCACAGCACTATTAGAGAACATCTCGTTGCTGGTTATCTACAGCGTTTGGGTTTAGACTAACGTTGATGATAGCAAAAGGCTCGAAATTATCTCAGTTCTACTCTGAATTGCTGCTAGACCCAACGGTGACTAGTAGGTGTTATTGAAAAAGGAAACTAGAATAGACTCCCAAAAGTTCTAGTTTACACTTTCCGGTTTGGTAATGCGCGTCAAGTAGGCCTAACGAATTGTGTTGTAGCAATATTCTCAGCTAAACTATTCCACAAGCTTTTCCTCCAGGGATAACTGACAAATACCCTTATCAACGTTTTCAATCCGGGCTTTTTGAGCTTGCAAATATGTTCCAAAACAGTTTTTTTGATGGCTGATAAAAAAGCTGTAGCGTACGCGGAAAGGTTTTCATTCGCATTACTAAGTAGCAAAAGAGTATATCCATGTAGTTGCGACCGTATTTTAAGCTTAACATGTCGGATTAAGAACTTGACAAATGTAGCCAAAATTTGCCGCTCCTGAAATAATATTTGTTGTAACACGTTTTATTCCATTTGAACGTTTTAGGTATGCTTGTGATCCAAATTCTTGGACTAGTCAGATGAACATCACCAGTAGTCTTGACGCAGCTTTTTGGTTTACAGATATACTGAACTTTGGTAACCCGAAACAACTGGCGGCCTCTAGACACCACCATGGTAGTTTTTGCCTCCTTATCTGAGAATCAATAAGCACACCAGCTCCCAGGTTAAAAACTTCAGAATATTATCATATAAGTTGACAGCTAAGAGCTCCCAGGTTAAAAACTTCAGAATATTACCATATAAGTTGACAGCTAAAAAACGCAACTGTCCATCAGCCTGATGCCATTTATAAGCTATAATAGTTAACCGAGTTTCCCGATAGCATGACTTTCAACGCTCAGTCTTCCGGTCTATCCATGATATTCTGAAGGCATTTTTCGCCCTCTTTCATCAGGATGTAGCACCAAGTTTGCAGTTCAACAGCAAACCTTACAAGTATTTGCTCCAACTTTTAAGTTTGTCGAATCATGTACAAATTAAACAAGAGTGGACCTCGGTATACTGGTGTATAGAGCACTTGGCTTTAACGGGTAGCCGTTCAAAATGCCTGTTCGTTTGAGTCGATTTGCTCTCTCAGTAATTCAGTTGACAAGTACAATGAGGGCGGTGAAATATTGTCTTATGAAACAAGGTTGGAACAATTTTGTTGTGCTCCTTACTGAAGTGTACTATTATGACGTCCAGGTGGTGGTCTTGCTCTGATGACCTGATCTAGCTCTCGTGAGCCATCAGCAGGATGGCGATTCCGGAGAACCCGACTGAATTCTCGCTACTTTGTTGTTTGTAGAGCGTTTGTTCTTATAGGACACTGCAGTAATTACTTCATACATTGCCAAGTATCTGCCCAGTGAGCGAGGCACATTTGACTGGTCGACAGCCAGTGGTGTCACGTCTGTCACAATCCGCGTGGAAAGGCCTAATGGTTTTCCCCTAGAAATGGAGAAAGGCATTCGTTTTCACTGACCTCTTGATCGAACCAGAGCAAAAATGACGGACCTCTGGCACCATATTATTCAGTAGAGCTCATCAGGCAC
Organism: Clonorchis sinensis; assembly: GCA_003604175.2. Lineage (NCBI taxonomy): Eukaryota > Metazoa > Platyhelminthes > Trematoda > Opisthorchiida > Opisthorchiidae > Clonorchis > Clonorchis sinensis. The sequence continues at coordinate 16,030,808 of CM030375.1, forward strand.
AAGAACTTGTTTGTTTTGTTGTTGCTGTGTTGGAATCCTCCGGATACCGGTCGGTTATACCTTGTTGACAGCTTACTTCACGTGTTACCCTAGTTGAAGGTGACGTGAAAGGTAAATGGGGAGGGGGTGAGACATCAGTTACAATCTCATTACTTCATCCTTGAACTTCATGTTCTGATAAAGGACATGTGAAATTATATAGCTGACAACATAACTTTGCAGTGCCGTGTTGAATGATGTACTGTAAGGTAGCCATTGGATAACCCACCTTATTTACCGAATAACCACCGTATAGCTGCACTGTGCCTTCAGCTACAGAGAATGAAATAATTCTGGCGCGGGATACGATTAAGACTGGGCAATGTATGATGTGCTCTGGTGGTATGACTAGCCTTCCTTACTGTGTTTCGGGTCGAGTGGATCATCCTCCTCTTACAAAAGTTGTCACAAAACCGTGTTATCCAGGGAACAAGCTCTATTTTGATTCCATTTGTAGATCAGTACATTTAATTTGCGTATACTCAAAGGCAGCAGTCTCATCCTAAAAGCTAGTGATGGAAAACGGCTGCGAAGATAGCATACGAGCTTCACAGCCTAACCATTAAGGAGGCCCCGGTCACAGACAACTCCTTCCAAAATCTAATTAGCTGCATGCTTCACAGCACCACTGGCGTCTTGCCAACCAAATACCGGTGATAATATCTGTCTTACACATTCCCCACATCACACCAACTTTCACTTCCCCTGTAGGTAATAAAATTTTCTTCCCATGGCGCTGAGCCTCTTAGGAAATGAAAGCCAAAAAATGGGTACTAAGTTGTCCGCACTTCTGGGGCCGCCAGCCAGATTATAAATAGATTGTGATGGGTTTGTGATTCCTGGTCATTTTATGGGATTTTTCCAATCTCAACAGCTGGAAGGTATCAAAACGAGTGTGAGGAGTGAGGTGAGGTAAAGTGGCTGTAGAGTACTAAACACAGCTCTGTTTGTGGCAGTTCGCGAACTCATTGCCATCTCGAACGGCATGATTTACCAGGCCACATGATTGCGTGTACACATAATATATAGTGACGCACACCACCATATCACATCATTAGGTGTTTTTCCAGGACATCTTTTACACCTCTTCATTTTATTTTTTTGGAGGAGTGAAGCGCTTAGTTAAGCACAGCACCTGAGCTCACTGGGGAACTGCAATGTTGCTCGTAAAAAGTTGTTAAAAGGAACACCACCTTTAGATCCATATAACTTACAAACTGCCAATCGCAGTAGATGATGAGTCAATTTGTAACTGTCACCCACGGTGGTAATCACACTTGATGCATTAAAACACGACCAGTTTCTAAATGCGCCTGTTCAAGGGTTTTCAAAGTAATATCTAATCCAAGTGCCTTATGATGACCGCCAAAGTTTGCTGAATGCAGCCTAGCCCTGCCAATGGATGTGTAAGGTTGATAGACAGTTCAGAGATTCAGTAGGATCGACTGTTTAATTTGAGCAATTCAGCAGTTTGAAACATCAATCTGATGAGGCGTCTGAGACTGACGTTCCGGACCCGGTGCAGACTGCGTGATATTCCTACATAATACTTTAAGCAGCTGGTCCCAATAGTAAACCTAGGATTTCTTTACTCGCAAAAGTTTTGAATAGTTACGGCTTGACTATGAGAATGGGAAACCCGCTTCAGATTTGTCTGTCGCAAGCTAGAAGCCTCAAGTCCAGGGGAGAATACTACGTAAAAAAACTTGTAACTATCCTCGCGTTATACACCTTAGAATATAGTTTTTGATTCTGTTTTAACAGGAATAAAGCCGGAGGTTCGTAGTGTGGGTTTGGTGGAGTTCGAAAACAAAGGGGATATTTTTAGCCAGTAGACGCGGTGGGGTGCAGAGCATATATATGCAACGATAACGAGATTGTTTGGATAATCATGCTTGGGCAATCGATCGCCTGATAGTTACGCCAGCCTGACCTAGAGACACAGGCCGGGTCAGTGAAATCCAATCCATCACAATACGTACGGCTTTCTTGAGCATGGAACGCGTGAGGATGTTAACGATGGCCTCAGGCGGGTAGTCTTACCAAGGCACAGCCACGAAATTTAAAACATTCTTATCTCGCATTCCAGGTGAGATTTTTCTGGGAGCGTTTGAGAAGCTTTCCCCCAAGCTGCCACTATAGATGAGTGTAAAGTTTTACTGTTTGTCTTGAAAAGAACATAGGGCTGTAAATGTTTCCAAGGCTTTAGTACACTTTGGATCTTGAGAAGTAGGCAACTTCGTGCTGGGGTTAGCTTTTTGCTATAACAACTGAGGGGATAGGAAGAGATTTGTAGATGGTCCCCACAGTGATCTGCGGCATTAACTGGTTGCATCTTCCGGCTGAGTGGGGCGCACCTCTGTTTTTTGGAAGAGCGGTAAGGCTCCAGTGGAGTTTATACTCTCGGTTTCATCCAGATCAGGAGTCAAACTACAGAAACAATAGAATGTCCCGTTTCGGATAAAGAATGGAATTTCCCTCATTTTCAACTTATCGGGAGATCTGAGTGGGACAGAAAGTGGCCGGAAATTCAATCCAAACTGCGGCGTTTCTTCAGCCTCTTGGGTTGGCATCTTCTTGTGGTCTTGTTTATTCCTTCTGCTATGAGCCATATTTGGCAATCGTAAACCACTGACTAGAGTTATTGATGCCCCCTTAGTGCACCTCTCACCCATGATAAGTTAAGTGTCAGAAAGCACGAGGCTAGTCTATACAAATAGTCGCTCGGATTGTGAGTGGCAGGGGATTTTCCCTTTAGAGCATGTCCTTTAGCGGTATTATATTAACTACTAGAATCGGAAGCTGAAGCAACACCCCGCGCAAAGTTTAATCACATCTTGGTTTGTGTCCTTACTTGGTTTTGCACTCTTGAAGGCTGCTTACATGCCTTCAACTTTATCACTTTTTCGACGCCCAGCCACCATGTCACCCAAAGTAAACACGAGGATACTGCCAACTTGCTTAAGCCTAGACAGGAGAAGTCGGAATGTGGAAGTCGAGTTCGAACCTCGGACCTCCTGATCATTAAGTTTGTGCTTTAATCAGTGAGCCCGCTTGCCACCAGGGGGGCTTGCGAAAATGACTCAAAAGTCCTGGGCCGAATCCACTTGCAGTAGACCACCGATTCTCGCGGAAATGGGGAAATAAGCGACAAATAAGCATAAAGAACGCCGAACCGATGACTTGAGGGGAAACCAATGATGTTGGGATGTTGAGCAGACGACAATGCTTCAGCACTGGCGTCCCTTGAGGCAAGTGTCTACATAACCAAGCAGCCACAAGGGGGGTCGAAAAACAAATCCGGTGGTTGTTAAGACAAATGAAGTTCTGAACGAGGTAAAATAACTTGGTATTGTTGAAATAGAGATTTTCACACTGAGATAAGAAGCACCTCGCATGTCCCTATTATAGTGTATAACGAACCTCGATAAACGCACCAGTTTTATCGTTAAAGAGCAGTCACCTATGAGATTCCTTTTGATAGATGGGACTTCGTCCATAAGTGAGACAAGATGAGTACCATAAAAATAGTTGCGTTTATTCCCAACTAGTGGGTGACATCGTCATGGATGATCATGATAGTATAATCGGAATTACTGGCCTTTAGCATTGCGCCTACTTGAGGCCGTGACACAAAATTCGACGAGGTCCAATGCAACTAGGCTCTTACAAAAGTTTACACAATCTGAACACAGCGGACAAAAATTAAGGGCGGCGAAGCGGTTTATTATTAGGAGTAGTATGGCGGGGATTTTCAACTGAAAAAAGACCGTTTGTGATGGTGGGAATAGCATGACATGTTACAAATATAATCTGGCACCCTTAAACGCTTTGCGAGAAAGAAATAGCCTCGTGCTGTTTGGGTATCAGTACAAGCCACGGATAGAAAAATGAAGATGAGCAATCTCGCTTAGCCTCAGTGGGAGGAGTGCTTATACCACGAAATGGAGGACTGCCTTTAAATAGCGTAATTTCGCTGGAAAGTGATTAGATGGTCGTTAAAGGAATCATAAGCGGATCTATGGACAGGAAAAGACGGTACAAAGGTCTGTTTAGTACTTGGGGTTCTGGTGTAAGTCAGTGGACTCAGAAGTTTTCATGTACTGAAGTCACTTGCTAAGCCGGGAAATTGCAGGGATAGGGTGGATCACAGAGGGGCAATTAGAGTGAGTATGGCAGCCACAGTACGGTAATCGCGACGTCCTAAGTTGATTCATGAGTGGTCCCGTACATTCAAATCTCGGTTGAATCAATCGAACTTATTGGGGTAATTGAGATTGGCCAAGAGACGTACCGTAACGGGACCGATATATAGCAGGGATATTCTTGAGTCAATTGGGAGCGTAGCGGGCGTTGCTCGTGAAGGCTGTCGTAACTCAAAAGCCTATCATGGGGATTTTCGGGGCACTTGAGGGTGCCTGGGTGAGCAGCTAAAACACAAAACTGGGCATCACGGTGTTCGCAGTATGCCTCGTATATTAGGATCAGAAAATAATTGTCTGCTCGAGTTCACGTTGCATGGGATAGCAGAACACTTGGAAAACTGCTCAAAAAGCCAGTGCCAGTGTGGGTCGAACAGTCCAGGTCATGGAGGTCGATTTCTCAATACTGTGGGAGGAGGTTGATCAAGGTTTGTGAATAAGAACCGGAAGTGGTAAATCATGGGTTCCTTGAAATACCCAGCAGCATTTTCTAACTTAACTTCCTGGCAAGCCTGACCACCTTGCTGCACGTTACAATGTTTGCTTAGGCCCTGTGGGAGTGTTAAGGCAGTGATTGAAGATTTTGAACGTGATTTTGATGTCACGTACAAGAATTTGCCCACCATGTGCCTGGTGGCGCAGAGACCTATAAGAAGGGGCAAGAGTTTCAAGAAGAATGACGAGAAACCCTACCGCTACAGCGGTGTAAGAATAATGGATTCCAGCCAAATGGCGGGTGACGATTGGTGGCCTACCCGGATATCTTATGTTGTGCCACATTTGACTGCCATAGGCAAACCTTGACATGGGTGTTCCCGTATGGCAATAAGGACCAAATTTCAGCCCTTAACATACAAATAGACCAACGGGGACTCTGAACCCATAAAAGAGTGTAGTGGGATAATAGGAACGCCGAGGAAACTGAGATCGATTATGATGAGCTTGCAAGGGCTTAAAATTGGAAAAATAGCGCGGACGGCAGGCTGAGCTAGCCAAGGGGACGATAGGCGATATCAACGGGCACACAAGGACAGTAAATTTATGGTCATGAAGTAGACGCAAAGACAATATCCGGTGTGTTAGAGAGTAAGTGAAGATATGCACATTGATTATGGAAATGATAAGGATACCGAAAACGGCACCTCTATCCACCAAAACAGGCGACCGTTTCTGAGGGGAGATAAAGTTTCAAATCCATCAGAGTGGGGTAAGGTTCCAACAGTGCTGACGAGGGAAGGACTGGCTGCGCTGGAGCTATTCCAAAAGTAACATCAGTTAGAAAACGGAAGTGAGCATTAATTAAGAAGATGAGCTTATTTTCAAATGAACCAATGAAGGAAGGGAATGCGCCCATTGAAAAAATTCAGCATTATTCAAAGGTGGCGGCTCCCACGGTATAGGATGGGGAAATGAACTCTGGGGAGGCTAAACTGGGGTGAATACAAGAGACGAATGGGCAGAATTGAGGCAGTGTTTGCTGGAAAACCTACAGGAGTAAGTGACCGTAGTGAGGCTGATGAGAGGACACTCCCGTTGGGCGCATGGAGGGCTACGACTAAGTCTAACCGAAATCATTTCAGACAACGGGCGCGGTGTAGCAGATAATTGCCGAAACTCGGGCTCTAGCACAGGTGCCGTTGGTGACTAAGAGCTGGAACCAAGAAGCTCATCAGATGTACAGATGGGATATTGATGTTTAAGAACAGGGCATGCTACCTGCTTGTTTATAGGGTTAGGGGTGCCGGCAAAAGCGGCACAATTAACTAGGGTGGCGAATTTATCGGCCAGAAAGTCAATGAAATGGCATCATAGGAAGGAGACGAAAAATGGAGTAACGATTCGGGAATGTGCGCAAGTGGGCTAAGAGGACTAAAGGAAATTGAGGCGAACCTTGAGCTTTGGGCAGCGAGAGAACAGTAAACCTTTCGTATGTTTGAAACAAGCCACCACAAGATCAAAACGAGAAGTTGGCTCTATGCCGGATGCCGAATCACTATCTAAAATTAAAAAACTGTGTTCAGAAATTGGTATTTAACAGTATTACTGTCTGATGGCGGGTCCCAGGGGGATGGAACCATCTTTGTTGACAAGGTGTAGCTTAGTGGAAGACTTACGGTGTGCATGGGGTGGCGTGAAGTTATGTGAAAGGTGCCTTGTGCGCTAGAATAAACTTGGTATTATTTTGTGACCAAAATGGGTAGCAATGGTAACGAGTTCACTTCAGAGGTCTCGAGACGTTTTTTCTGTGGCGCTTCAGATGGCGCAAACTTCCTACACTACTTGCTGATCCTTGGCTATCACATGCCCTTTTCCACAAAACCCTTGTGGGCCAAATAAAATTTTTTACGCAAAAATGTTTCACCGCGCTATGTGAGCTCAAGACAAAAAGCACCTTACTGAGCGTTATTTTTGTGGAACTTTGTTTTACTCAAACTCCTTACTCAAAGGCGTGTCTTCGCTTTACAACTCCCAGCATTATGGCTTCACGTGCGGCTCCAGATGTGTTTGTTGAGAAATTGGCAGTTTTCCCTTTTTTAGAAGGTTGCGAGAAGGCGTTAAATGCACAAATGAAGGACAACTGTGTGGTATTCGTGCTTGTATCGGGTAGGTAAAGCGCCGACGCTGTCTTGCGTTACGAGTGGGTGTACTACAAATGTAGCAGGCAGCCAGAAAAACGATAGGAAAGTCCAGAAGCTAAATATGCTAGTTAGTTTACGGCATTTGCGGTACGCAGAGCACCGAATGTCTGGTGTGTTTGGATTAGGGAGACACTGGATCCATCCCTCAGTCAGCTCTTTTTATTTTGAGCACCATCATAAGATTTTCAAGTTTTTGTACGATTGACTTTCGGTAAATCGGGAGCCAAGCGAAAAGAACGCCCTCGGGGCCCTGCTGGAGTATGGAACGCTGCAGTGGTGAGGCAGGTTGTAGCCAAGGAACTCGGCAATGTCCTTAGCAGTCAGGACATGTACAACCATCGCCGGAAGTGTCGACTATCACTGTTGGCTAAGTGACGGATAGTTGGGTTTTATGGTGATAGATGATATGCCTTCGGTCCTGGGCGTGTGTTTGTGCTGCATTCGCGAGAAGGACAGTACGGCCACATAAGCTTAGCCAACTTGTTGTAGATAGCTCCGTTTCGACACTTCCCGGATGTAGTAAATGTCGACAGAACACACGCACAAAACTGACTCCGTGTCCTTTTAAAGCAGCTAATATCTGGCTCGCAGATGTAAGCCGTACAACTTCTTGATTGTCAGTGGCATGGGTACCGGGCGTCCGGTTATGTACGCCTTCGTGGATATCCAACAGTTTTCTCCCATGTGTCACGGACGAATTTGCGGCACACGTGCGGGCGGCGATAGTAGTTTTCAGCTTCCACGCCATGTTGGGCTGTTTTCATATTAGCAACGCTTTCAGGAAGCACGCACGTATCATACTTGATCAGTGTGTTTGGGTCGTAGATACTCCGCAAGCAGCCGACACATACTCCACCGCATGGCTTACCTATACAATGCTGAACACTACGTTTTCCGTTTATCATACGACTGGCATACAGATTCCGACAGGACCTGCAATTGCTGTGCTACAATGACCCACAATCTCTCTTAGGTCACAGCCGGCTTGTCGTACATCACCTGAAAATGGGCTGTGCACACACAATCCGGATGGTCCATTATAGCAACGTGACCAACAGCCGTCTTGAAAACGCCAATGGTCGCCTGAATAGGCGGATGTACCACTCAGACACTTGAACATGAGGTAAAAAAATTACCTCAGCACACTGGGCAGCTCACGAGAGAATATGAGACGTATACGTCATAAAACTGTGGCTAAAGGACAATCTTAGAGGACGGGAGATACGTTGCAAACGTTGCCTGTCGGATGACTACGTATGCGTCCTCCCTCGTTTTAAGACACCTGTGGCCGCGACCACCAATGCTGCACTAGTATTGTGTTAGAACTAACCAAATTAGGCATATCTACGTTGACTAGCTCATAGTTCCTTGTGAAATTACACTCAGGCGGTTGACACCTGTAGTGGTAAATGGACATGTCCCTTCTGCCAGATAACGTGGCTCTCCACTTGTTCTCGCCTTCAGAGACTGGCCTGTTTCAGGCAGTAAGAAACATTATTCATACGTTATTGCCCAGGTTGCTTCCCCATCTATTAACTGTGGTTGTTTGATTGCGGACCATCGGAGAAAAGGATACCGCCACACTTTTTCCAAGCCACTGCCATCAGCTTTCGATGGTTTGCGTAAAAACTTAACCAAATGGTCGATAAGCAGCGGGCGTTTGAACCCAGGAAGCTACAAATCGTCAATAAGCGATGGATTGCTTAGGGGCAAATTCTGCTGCGCAGAGATGATTCCCGTGACTGACGACCCGCCGTGGGGGGTCGAGGATGCCGTACCTCAGCCAGGGTGGTGGTCTAAGAATACAGAATTGGGCTTTGTGTGCCTTGTGACCCGGGAGTCCGTATGCTTCCGCAGTTCCTGCTCCAGGGGGCAAATAATGGACAGCCACGGGTCGATAGCATTGTGCCAGTAACAGTGCTGTAAAGCGCCACTTGCAAGGAAGAGACTATGGTGGTTTTGTGTGATGTACCTAAAGGCCACCGATTCTAGTAAGGCATCATGCTAGATGACTAGGCATAGTAAACCCATGGCCGCATGATAGTCATGCGTGTCAGCTAGGTTCGTTCAGATGTCCGCTATGATCGACACAGATTACATGTAGCTAGTGTAATAGGCATTGTAAACGTCTAGCCGTATGTTAGTCGCATGTGTTAGGCACGTTCGCACTGTTGTGTTGTGCAGCCACTGATATCCTCCCTCACTTCGGTTGTGACCCAGTGGCAGGCCTATGATGAGCCGCTCACAATGTATATCACCAACCTCAAACTATCTGGCGACTCTCGGAGCCAGCTATGACCAGGTTTTATCATTTTCCTTGAAGAACTCTACCACAGTTTGACACAAAACTTGACCTACTGGCGTAAGTTATCATCATATGCAAGTCTTACTTTCTTCGAACCTCGTAGGAGTTATCTGAATGTGGTGAATGTGTCTATCGTGAAGATTACTTGGAACAGTGATTCCCGAGTTCCGAGAACGCAGGATTCAGTGTTCGTCAAGTCGAGCAGGAGATACACGACAAAATTTATTTACAGCATTGACACTTTTGCATATTTGGCGTCAACGGGCATAATGTAGGCTTTAGCGAGCCCAATGAACTGTTTCAGCTGCAGAAATACCTGCAGCTTCCGTCCACTGTAAGTGATTTAGGTTTTTACCGCAATTCACGATACCTTATTTCATTAGGTACCGTCTTCCAAATTAGTGGTGATCGATGGCCCTGAAGATTTGCTGACCTAAACGAATCAGTCTTACAGAGAATTTGCAGAAAACTGCATCACATGTAGACATTTGTGACCACAAATCAGTAACCTTGAAAACCTAGTAGTTTTCGAGAAACTGATTTCATTCGGCGAACACCAAGCGGCACATTACTTTAGGAAGTGTAAAGTTCCTCCGCACGTCAGAATGACTTGGTCGGAATTCCGTGCCGCAGTTTAAGTTGTAAGTAGCAAGTTAAATGATAAACTAGCACCAAAAGGAGTAAAACGGACGGTTTTTCACTGCTAAGAGAAGTATAACATTGCTTTTGATTGTTTTGACAAGGCATCCGAAGCCCGGATACGCGAGATTATCATCGCAAGTTTGGTTGTAAGCCTTATTGTTCGACTCAGATTTCCGTGACAAATAACATGCTTGACATGCAAGAACTTGTTGCGATGCTAAAAATGGAAGGCCAAGTTGCGTATTCAGGTAATGAGCGCCCTAAGTACACCCAAATTTCTTTGCTGAGTTGCAGCACATAAATATGCTTTACATGTTCACCCTAGGGACTTAAATGGACACAGTGGAGATGGGTATATACATAAACAACTTATCATGCCACGTATAATCTAGTCACCAACGGAATGTGATGTGTTCAATCAATCATGACAACCTGTCCACAGCATAGTATGCATTTTAAATTGGTCCTCACAATGGTGGGTATTCAACCGCCACTGCGAACATGTATTCCTAAATGACTAGCACTACAAATGGAGATCGCAAGCCCCGTTTTTGAATTGAACATTGCTATGGCGTTTTTATATAAAGGAAACAATACGTAAGCATGCAAATAATTATTCAGCTATTCATGTTTAAAAGTTAGACGACCTCACCGAGAGGTTGCACCGATTCTTAGACGCGTGACGCTCTTAACCACAACATTCGCGCAAGTGGAATGCGAACTTTTACGCCAAAATGTTAAATTTTGTTATGTGTGCTCAAACCAAAAATCACTTTAGTCTGCTTGTCGCGAGTTGTTTTAAATTAGCCCTCTGCTAACTTTTTGGCGCGCAATCCACTTTGAGCTTGTTGTGCTTGCTGAACTAGCGGTTACAAAAGGAAGCCCAGATAGGCGATATCGCGTACAGTTATGAGTATGAGGTACATCGTTCGCCGTTAGAACAGATTAAGTGCGTAGTTGAGGCCTCGTATTCATCGGTTCTCGTAAATACTGGCCTGGTGTTTATTTTAGTAGTAGAGGTAAATTTATGGGTATGAAAAATTAGGATACCGCGCATAATCAGTGCTACATAATCAACGCCGCACACGGACACGGGCCTAGCAGGTACGATAAGTAGCCAAGTTAGGCTGACCGGAAGATCCGTGGTTCGAACTCTACCTCTGCTTCTTGACTTCCTCCGGCTAGGCTTGGGCAATTTAGCAGTATTCTAGCCTTCGTGCTTCCTTCTGGTTGCATGGCACCGAGGCATAAAAATGTGCTACAGTTGAACTTTTTTATGACAGGCCATCCGATTAGGCTATCACGCATACTCGAGGCTTTATTTTCACCGGCTCACATAGATACTGGCCTGGTGTTTACTATAGGTAACAAGGATAAGCGGCATCGCGTGCAGTTATGAGTATGAGGTACATCGTTCGCCGTTAGAACAGATTATGTGCGTAGTTGAGGCCCCGTATTCATCGGTCACACATTGACACGGGCCTAGCAGTTACAATAAGTAGCGAGGGTGGGCGATATTGAATACGGTTATGAGTATGACGGGTCGTCGTTAGCTGTTGGATTAGCTAGAGTGTATAAGTGAGAGCTCATAATCAGCAACACACATTGACACGGGCCTAGCAGTTACAATAAGTAGCGAGGGTGGGCGATATTGAATACGGTTATGAGTATGACGGGTCGTCGTTAGCTGTTGGATTAGCTAGAGTGTATAGGTGAGAGCTCATAATCAGCACCACACATTGACACGGGCCTAGCAGTTACGATAAGTAGTCGAGGTGTGCGACAACGGCTACCGTTATCGTGATAAACGCTTTATGACGTATTCCATATGTGGTGAGTCATATTCCTAATAGAAATGATACCATTGTGTTGGTGATTTACCTAAAGTTACCTCCGGACGTTGTGTTGTCCACAGGCTAGTTATGCATAGATGGGAAGGCAACCATCCACAGGGATGGCCCTCGCATCCCGACTGCACGATTCATGCTGTTTTCTGACTATGTTGTACTTAATGGAAGCTGAGCTCCGCAAGAAAAAGTATTGTGACGAAGTTCGTTGAACAAAATTATCTCGTTTAATAAATCTGGGCATAAAGCAAACAAACGTCAATGACCGATAGTCCTGGGTGGGCTTTGCATTGGACATTCTGTAGATGTTATTTTCATTCTTAAAGAACGCCAAAATATGGTAAGGTGCGATTTCGTGTTTTATCTCTCATAAACCGGTAACAAAATTGAAATCGGTGCTGGTTTGCGACCTTGAAATTTCGCTCACTTAAACAAAATGCTATGAACAACATATCACCTACAAGTGTAAATGGATTAAACTAACTCAAAAGTCTCAACCTCGAAAACCCCATGGTATCGGCGAAAATAATTCGTGTGTGCTTCTAGTGAGCGGCATGGTTTCAGAAGTGGGATCACACGTTTGTTGAGAAATTTGGGGCTGTATCCTTCCCGCCCTTCACGGCGTTTGAGATGACGTTAAGTGAATACCCAAAGGAAAGCGATGTCACACTTGTAGTTCATCCAGTAATTGGAGTGACAACGCTGCTTTTCGTTACGAATGGTTGCAATGCAAACTCAGCAGGCGGCCTGCAGAGCCTGCAGCAGACAAACGATAGTTGAGGAATCCGAAGAACCTAGTGAGCTGAACATGTTCCTTAATGATAAATAATACGCAAACACCGACTCTCTAGTGCGGTTTCGTCAATCAGACTAACAGATAATGTGATCCGGCGTTTGGGCTATACAAATCTGAGTAGCCTTATTCGCTAGAAAGCTGAAATGCACCTGGTGCATCTCAAGTAAATCCAACATCAGTTATCGTTAAGAGGTACGTAATTTAAGTTACGCCTAAACCAACTGCATCAACCGCAACCGAAATCTCTTGACAAGTAAAGTCTTAGTAGGAACCGGTGCAACACAGAAACACGACTGACTGTTAAAAACCGCTAAGAGAAAGTGCATTTACACCTAACTTGAAAAAAACAAGCCGCCAGTGGTGGAGATCGATAGTATCGAGGGTAATCAAGAACAACAGAACGTCTGAGCGCCTACTTAGGTAGGACAAAGAAGCAAGCATTATTCTGCCATGAGGTTCAACGCGAAGAACTGGCGCCAGATTTAAGAGAATACCAGGAGGCAGAGGCATGCGATCCATGCACAAGCCAGCATTCTGATTGGTTAGCTGTGCACAAGTCAGGAAGCGCGCACATTCAAACTACATTTGTGCGCAAGCCAAGAAAAAACAAGTTAAATGGTTAAAGCGCACAAACTAAGGAAAGATGGACTGTCGATGCAAGCGAGAAAATAGCCTGAAACAATTTAAATATTTTATTTCAAGAGGTCTCTTTCTCCGCGTGAAATATGTACAATTTAACGTTTATAAAATGAATAAGGAAACTTACATAACAAAAGGTATCCGCATCCCTTAAAATGCCCTTCATCCACCTTCCTTTCTTCACAAAACCTGTTTCCGACTACCCACATCACTTCTACCAATAAACGTTTGGCAGGAGCTCGACATTTGTGTTTTCGGAAATGTCGATTCAAACTTAACAATAGTCTTGGTTATGTATACATATCCTAGACTTTTCACGCTCGGAATTTTAACTTCCCTTCATCTTAGATAATCATATTTTTATGCTGGAAAAGCGGTGGTGTCCTAAGAAGAAACGTGTTGACGGGGAAAGTCGAAAAGGCGGACGACGTGTCCGGGGTTTGAACCGTGAACCAGCAGGTCCGTGCGACCAAGCTTATCCCAAGCTATCGAGCCACGGCCTGCCGTTGGTGCATACGTTTGCTATGCAGCTAGGCCTTGTATGGAGCAGTCATATGTTTTGGTATGGATCACGTGACTCGAAGCAGTCAATCACTTGCTTGAGTTTGGCTTGTGCATGAATCGACTTTCGGAACGAGCATAAAACGTGAAACTGCTCACTGCCGGCACTAATGTCAAAATCATTGGGAAGAATGTAGCTCAAAATGGATGCCCATCTGGTTCAAATATGCTCAATATTCTCTGGGTTGCCGCGAAATTGTTGAGGAAAGTTCAACATCATCTGTTCTTCCGGAAAAAATCAATTATTCCAGTATCCACGGAAAAGGGACATTGCTCATAGTTAACTGCTGATGTCATCCTTGACGTTAAATCGGACAAATGCCTTAGTTTAGAGACAATTTCCCAAACTTCGCAACACAACAAAAGTACCTAACTCCCACGGTTCACATAGGACAAGGAAAGAGACAAGATTTGGTTGATCAATTGGTACTCCAATGGGCTTTATGTGCTGACGTGGTGTCTGTCTATTGTCGTGGAGAGGGGTTGCTCATTTGCCCGATAGAGACTCAGATAATTCGATTACCCTTTGACGGACACGGCAAACTCTCAGCGTCAGAGATGAACTTAGTGGTGCTTATTTGGTGGAACGTTTATGCATTGCTGTGCCTAAGAAAATCTGAAAGAACCACCGCAGGACTTCATAAACCGTAGTTCTTGAGTCCACACGTGACTTTGTAGACGGCATATTTGATCAGAAACACTAAGATTGTATACCGTCATACCGGTGACCAGATGGATGAATGACGTTTCGTGTGGTTGTAACTAAGTGAGGACTTAACTAAAGCCTGATTGAACGTCTCAGATTGCTATGATAGGACAATGAAACAGAATGGTATGCTTTCGACAACTACATTCATTGGCAAGTCAGTTTGGTTTTCACGGGAGACTCAAGTGAATCTGTCGTTTATGATGTTCTTCAACTGAATGGGCTGCATACAAACTGCCTCATGTTTCAGTTGGTAACAGCCGTTTATCGTTTGATGTGCAAAATTAAACAAAAAAAAATATTCAAACCTAAGTCTCCATCCTTAAGTAAGTGAGCCTAACTACATCCAGCAGGTGATTCGCGCCGACAATTGCATCGTATCGATTTCCGTGTATTGAGAAAGCAGTTCAGACGGAACTCGGTTTGTAATGGAAGCGGAGTGGTAACTCGATTGCTGAGAAGGTATAAGACATCAAACTGTGCTAGCACTTTTTATCGCTTAGGATAATACGCTGCAAAAGGCCGTTCATTACTGACATTCCAGCCTCGACGACCGGATGAAATAATCAGATGAAATTACTGTCGAGTAGAGTAGACCGTCCCAACTTGGTTAACCGGCAGCGATTGCAGCAATAAACAATCTGAAGCGAGGGGCGGGGACGGAAAACCTGTATGCAGAAAGCACCTTGCTAGGCTGTGTTGCATATTGCAGTTACATGCATCAGGGAATACGTTTCAGCGTGGAGCCGTTGCTCCGCTGAAGTGTTGCGTTCAAATGATGAATGAAGGTCACATCTTCAACGGTAAACCACTACTCTGAACTTAAACGCGAACAGATATTTGTGAAGTAGGTCCGCCCTCTAGGACACAGTTCTCTATTGTATCTAACTGCTGTCTCCGCTCCAGTGTGTAGTGGTTAACGGCCCTAAGGAGTCTCTAGTGAACAGAATAAATTAACAATGTAAGCCAGATACAAAGTTACAAGGAGAAAAATCCAAGTAAATCTTGACTCACAGTTCAAAATAGGAGATTCCGTAGTTCCGTATTCCGTTGAACCACCACACCAAGAGAAGTTCCACCTTCCAGGTATTCCAGATCTCCTGGTGATCGCAATATTAATCCACAGGTGTGAACAGATTAGTCCAGCGTTTCTAGCTAAAATTTTTGTTCACGTTTAGAGTTAGCAGCAGCTAATTATAGCCAACCGGCAGTCACAACAACAGTCACTCAGCAAAAGTCTCAAAGTCACGTTGGACCCCAAAAGCGGGAGGTAGCGGTTGTATTGTAGTAAAACAAACTTTTGTACAGTGATGTGACTGATGTTGATGGGGAAAAGGAAGATGATACTGAGCATGAAAAATAGCAGTTTACAAGTGCTACAAGTGCCTTAATGTTAGAAAAAGACTCACCACAAGGAACACAGCTGGCTGATTGCGAACAGGCTAGTGAAAAAGTCACAAGGGCCCTCGCAGTATTTAAAATGCACCTTTGGCATTGATCCAGGCTGTCTGATCGACGTTGGGTGAACACCCATCATCATCGATCGTGCTTCCCTGAAGTGCCCAAACACCCGTGATCGTCGGCCGCGCTTCTGTGAGATGCCTGAACACTCATCGACCATTGCTGAATTGCTTGACTGACTGACCTGGATACTTGTCGGCTTCCCTACTGCAATTTTGGTGGGGTTTGAGTGTTTCAGTGGGTTTCGGGCATTCTTGGATTATTTTTAGGAAATCTGACCTTCCTGACATCCTCGATGAGCTTGTGAACAACACACTTGGTTTTCAGAAAGTTTTCTGGAAGCGCATATACACCGGAAGTCTCTTGTCCTTCGTACAGGTGCGATTTTCCAGACGGGTGCATCAATAGTAACTGTAAGAATATTTCTACGTGGATAAGACTCATAATGACGTCTCAACTTCGAAAGACATTTGTACGTTTAGGGTTCAAATGCAGCTCTTATTCAGAAAGCGTGAAAAACCGGGTCTAGAGATTTTCTAAAATTTGAGGACAAAACTCGCGAAATACTAGATCGCACCTAACACAGGACGCATTTGGGTTAGGCGTCTGATAGCTGTCGCCTTCGGTAACGGTGACAAGGATGGAGAATCAGCTTTAAGTCCTCTGCCACCCTCCAAAATTTTTAGGTATGGGATTTGTTTAACACCCTAGAGACATTTGAGAGTATTTGCCAAAACGCCATAACGGTTACACTTTCCAAATGATTTTCCATGGATCCCATCAGTTACCTCAGATTCATGATCGATCGTCATGGCCGAGGACCGGACCCGGAAAATATAGATGCCATCAAACAAAAGCCTCCAAAGGAGGAGGTGGCATCATCAAATAAAAAAAATGGAGCCCTACTATAATCGCAAGCATTTTGCAAAGTGGTGGGAGAGGTGGATGACCTGAATAGTATTGAGAAGTAACAATGATAGCGGCCAACCCACCGGAAGCTTTGCTCAAATCAGCCTGCAATTATCCGCATTCTTGAGGATATTCTGTTTCAGTCTGCTTGGTGGATCCTCGGGTTCTTCCGTTTTACACGTCATTCATGACAGGCATCTGTTGGCAGTCATTTCTGCGTTTTGATACCCCTTCTCAGTGGAATCGCCAGTTCATACATACGATTACACTGGAATCGATTTCCCGTCGCTAAGCAACTTGTAGACACCGAGTTTAACAGTCTCGTGTAACCTGTAGCTTCCGGCGTATCAAGGAAGCAGTTGCCACAGTAACTTCTGATCGAGTAGGTGGGGTAACCGTGCAGTCATTTTCTAAGCCACGTGTTATTTTCTAAGCATAAACTAAAAAGTATGTATTTAGATGCGCGGCTTGCGTCACGGAGAGTATGTATGCTTTATAATCCGATATGTTCATCTCAAATGCAACAAAATTTTGATTCTGGTGTTCTACGGACCGAAATTTTGCAGTTTCCATATGTGAGCGAGGAATATCCAGTGTATTCCATAGGGATAATGTTAGAATCGTAGACTTTTGCATCAGGATGGAGAGAAACCAAATTTGTGCCAGGGAGTCGAGAATCAACTTCATCTAGTGCCATGTGTTAGCCCACACAGTCCGATAGAAATGGGCTGGATGGGTGGTTACTGTCAAAGATAGGGTATATGGTACAGGAACACTCACTCCAACTGCTGATGTGAAGGTATCTGTATAACATAAGACTGAAGAACAATAAGCCAAATACACTACTCATAAGGTTGCTGAAAACTCTTCGGCAGCCCACGACCGGTTTCGCCCTTTTTGGGACTCATCAGATAGGTGCAACCCCCAAGTTTCCGTCAACCGTAAGTTTTACTTGGACCCAATTTGCACGAAATTAGCCAAATACGCTCATTTGCATACAAATTGGGTTTTGAAAGGAGACTCATCTGAAACTCAGCTGAATCTCTTGTTTATGATGTATTCAAGCCACTGAATGTGCTGCACCAGGCCACCTCATGTTTCACTTGGTACGATAATCGAGGTATCG
Organism: Clonorchis sinensis; assembly: GCA_003604175.2. Lineage (NCBI taxonomy): Eukaryota > Metazoa > Platyhelminthes > Trematoda > Opisthorchiida > Opisthorchiidae > Clonorchis > Clonorchis sinensis. Next base: position 16,048,680 of record CM030375.1, read on the forward strand.
CAATATCTGTTTCAAGTAAAACATAAGGTTGACGAAATCTCGGGAACTGCGCCTACCTGGTGAGCCCCAAGAAAGGCTAAATAACCAAATTTGTTTGCAAATGATTGTATTTTACTAACAATAAGCCAGTTTTATGCCCCTTATGTTAACATTTGTAACACACAGAGTTTGGAGAGTGACGCAACTTTTGCACTTTACCACAGGATGAACACCTCTCAGTGCTACACTCCGAATTCTATGCAAGCTGGCCTCCCACGCGCGAATTCACAAGGTTTGAAACCTGACATCAAAACAACCTCGAGGAACGATGTTCACTATGACCGGGTGGACGGGCATCTTAGGAAACAAGGAAGCCTAGTCGGTGACACTGTGGAATTAACATTTCGAAAACATCCACCCACGGATTAGGCGAACTAGAACGTGGCATCCTGAGGTAACAATTTAAGACAGGTTTTTGCCTGATAACTTCATACCGGGCTCGAATTTATTCTTCAGATTATGTTTTACAGATTGTATCTGGAGCTCAAGAACGAAATAGCGTATATTCTGAGTTTCTCCTGTGAAATTTGGCCCCTTCTGTGGCTTCAGATTTCTCAAGTTAAACATGCTGAGTTACAGTCGGGCTCAACTCGGAAATTCCGACTTCAACAAGAGTTGTAGGGGAAGATCCATTTTCCTCATCTCTACTGCAGGAAAGGAAATAACCATTGGTGATTTTCTCCGTAAAGTTTTTTCCAAATCATGCACTATAGTTCAAAACTTTCAGTACACTCCATGACATTGCCACTGATCAAATGAACAAGGACTTACTCTATTACTGAATTTTCCGTTAAATTGAGGTCCGAGGCAAAGTTTTCTGTGCGCTACAAAATCAGAATAAACTACGGCCGGACAGTTTGGGCCGAAATACCATAGGTGCATGTAACCTTGACCACATACTCGGGAAAGCCCACTGAGTGACGCGAGTAAAACACAAGCAATTAATTTGAAATTCTTGAGATTTTTTCAGTAAAATGCGGTGCTACACGTACAGAATGCCTATATAAAAGAGACACAAACCTCAAATTAGGGGGATTTCCGTCCAATTGGTGCATGGACTCGTGCAAGTTCAAAGAAAGCTTAAGGGTTGTAAAAAGGCTTTGCTATGGAAACAGCATATCCGGAGAGAACGGTAAATCGATCTGAATAAACGGCAAACACGTGCGCACAGCATACGGTAACACAGGTGCCAAAAAGCGCATGTAAAAGTTCGTCAAAACTGGTTCGATATCCCAGGGAGTCGAAAGTTCGACAGAGATTACGGGTGCACACCAAATGTATGGGGTAGGCACAGAAAACAGTGGGTTCAAGTAAGAAGGGATTTGATCGACAAAAGCAGGTCGAAGAATTTTCAACAACCTTATTAGTAGTGCATTACCTACAAGTACAAGCACGATCTAACAACTGCTCTATAACGTGTTATCACGAGTCGATATAAATTATCTGATTTTTGGACGTTGAATCGTTAAGACCAAGTACCAACGCACGCTCAGCTGTCTTTTCTGCACTTGTGTGACTTACTGTATCGGTTTTACTTTCACACCGATCCTTAGGTCAAAGGGTTTGCTGAGTAACAAGAAATTTTTTTAGTTAAAGCGTGACTTGTGGCCTTTCAAAGGATTAGGTCTTCTCCGTGAGCCTTGGCACAAATTCTCAACAGAGTAGCGGTCCACACATACTTGGTATTTTAAAGCCTTGAGTAAAGCAACATTTCGTGTTTCCCACACTTCTGCTTGTTGACCAGTTAGCTCCATTGACTAGCTGTCTTCCGGCGGATTTCTTCCACCTAAGTGGTGGCCGGAGGCTCCTACCATTCGTGTATAACGTTTTCATTCAGTTATATATATATTCCCTTCGAGGATGCCTAGACGCCCGCGCAAAGTTTGTTAAACAGTTATGGTTGACAGCGCGGCACGTCGGCCCGGTATTGATTTTGAATATTTTAAATCTCTAGTATCAGTTTATAACAACAACACTTTTGTGAGAACAGTCCTCACATTAAACTATGAGGTTCATTCTTCCCATGGCTTTAGAGCACGGTAGAAACAGGGATCTCGGTGCACCATCAGTAATCAACCGAGACTTCACTGTGGTTAACTCAATACAACACACGGACAAAACTGCTTCGCGGTCACTAAGTGATCCTGACAAGCAGTGAAAATCTACTGAACACGGGAAACACTGCGGTGTACCTACGTAGATTGAAGTATGCACGGAAATGTCTGTCTGTTCATGTGTCTCTAGGCCGAACCGACTGACGGATCAGGGTGTTGACCTAGATGCTGTGAGCAGTGTTAGGTATTTCCAGGAACTTATATCTACAAGTGGCATGTGCCTCGGGAACAACGTATTCAAAAGACTGTCTGCCAGTTCAGCTGTTCAGTTCGACGGTTCAGTGAAACTATCAATCCAAAATCGGTTTAACTACCGACGTGAAAGTTACGAGGGATGCTTGGTTGGTTGCCATATTCTGGTTGGACATCGGGTTTGCCCCAAGATGCTGTTGTTCACGGGATCATCACATTCTTCCAACTGCTCAAAACATCCCTTCTCTCTTTGATCTGCAGTTTGGGACTGTGTCTTGATAGAATTTGGCCTCGGAACACTCAGAATGGTACTCTTCGGTTCCCACGTTCCACTGCGAGCAACGCGGTTCACGTAGTTTTACTCTGGGAGGCGCACCACAGCATGATTGCTGCGGATCATGGATTTCTACTGCCGAATTGTCCCCAGCGGACTTAACAATAATGGCTAACAGCCGAAGATTTTAAGACCTGCCTAGATTTCTTCATTCTCGGGCCTCGTTTTTTTCGGCCAGCACAGGTTAAGTGGCACTTAGCTAGCTGAACACGCAGCTTCACTCAAAACCACTTGGCAGTACTTGTGTTGCGTGGAGTAATTAGGTTTGACAGAAAACTCCGAAAACGGGGACACAAGCCTGCTACTTGTGAACGATCAAGTATTTGTTTGGCAAATGATTTTGGAACTGAGTTCTCTGGTCATACGTAGCCTGTCATGTTTGACCCGCCTGATACTGGTGAATTCAGGCGAGCCAGAGGAGAGATAGTTCAACGTTGTCAGAGCTACGAATGACTGACTGATGACTGACTACTGTTCATGCACATAGATGTTAAATCGGTGGATATACACAGTATACTGTGATTTTTTGCTGAATCAAGCTGATTCACAAACTTCTTACTGCCGGGATTCTCATTTACCCATGTTCTCCATATCACAGGAACTCGAGCGAAAACTTCTTACTGCCGGGATTCTCATTTACTCATGTCCTCCATATCACAGGAACTCGACCGAAAACACCACTCTCTTTGTTAAGGGATGGGCTTAAATAAGTAATACATACATCGCCCAACTGAACCTCATAAGCATGTCTACAGCTCGAGCAAATCCGAAAGAATAACTGGTATTCGGCTGTGGACCGTCTCCTTACGTACGTGGTTCAGCCAGTCAACGCCTGCTGTACTGCAGAATATCTGCAAAAGTTCGAAGTCATCAGTACGGAGCGGCAAGGATTCATAGCCACAAAGTAGGACCACTTTCACGTTCGTTTGATGGACACGGCTGTTTAACCTCATCGAGGTTAAAGGTGACGCAAGTTGACAGCTATTGCTCGAGGCCCGGTGATACGTACGATGGCTTCATCCATCACAGTGCAGTCACAGCCTATCAGCAGACCCAAACTTTTCATCCAGAAAAAAATCGTTCAGCTGTAACACCCTTCCGGTGCCTAGCTGCCATGCCACCCGAGGGAAGCAGGAGGGCTGGGATACAGCCAGGTTGCCCAAGCCTGGACAGAGGAAGTCGAGAGGCAGAGGTGGGGTTCGAACCACGGACCTTCCGGTCAGTAAATTCGCGCTCTGACCACTTGAACCATCTCGCCCCCTGAACCATCTCACCCCATTCAGAAGTTTCAAATGGACTCACAGAGTTGGATAATCTTGAGGTAACTTCTTGCATTCTGAGGATTCGGCCTGCATGCAGAAAAAGGCCGGATTCTGATATGCTACTTTAGGTAGTTTGTGCATGTGTAAGGTCATCAACCAACAGAACAACGTCATCCGTACAATCTAGGTTCTCAGATAAGGTTTTCACACCCGGATTTGCGGTCCCTTAGAAAGTGCACTCCATGATGTTGTCGATGGAAAAACTGAACAGAAATAGGAAGGGAGAGAAGACGTTTTGGAAAAACCCCAGTTGTCTTAGGAAACATTTTGATACCTCGAACTGAGCAACAAGTTTGGGAATAAAGGGCACGAAAAATACTCTCATTCACAAAATTCAAGGACATTCCTTTTTGACCAAATAAATGCAGAAATTCTGGTGAATCCGCAAAGTCGAAAGTTCTCTTGTAGTCCAAAGAACGTCCACAGTTGATCTGTGGTATGTGTACGCTCCTACCTGGTCGAAGTCCACCCTGGTGTTTTCGGAATTACTTCTCGCGTAATGAGGTCGAACGTTATGATATTGTCGAAGCTAGGAGTCCGACTAAGGCCTATGAATTTGTGGTTGGAGCAGCTGTTTTGGGTACCTTTTTAAGAGACGGTACAGATTGTTGGGCGGCATTCTTGATTCAAAGTTATTTTCAACCATCTGGTCTATGCAAAAAACTAGGACTCACTGTCCACAGTGAACAACGCTGGTAGGGGGCTGTCCGGCCAAGTTCAGTGGTTAAGGCACCAACTCAGTGACCGGAAGGTTCGTGCTTGAACCCAGGCGCGGTTGCTCCTGCCTGGGTTTAAGCAAGCTGCAGCGTTTTCTTCAGGTGGCATGGCTTCTACGCGCCGGACGATTATTATTTATCGTACAGATGGTGAAGCATATAGGTCGTCCCACATTGAAACAGACATGAAAGTGGGTGGCGCTTTCGGAACGGGAATATCCGATAGCTTTTTTGTTTTACCTTGATACTCCGCCCGCCGTCCAATCAGTCACAGTTTACATTAAATCTGCGCGTCCTGAAACATACCACAGCAAGTCATTTATGCGATGCTACAACAGACAAATCCGCCGAGATAAGACAATGCGAAATCGAGTGGAAGACGACCAAGCAAATCTGCCAAAGAATGCGGGAATGCAATCCACCATGGCTAGCTTCTGGAACTAGAAGCTAGGAGCTACCAGCTCAGCAGTACAAGATCTAGCAGACATGGCGTACAATGTGGTACCAAACCAAGGTTTCCGATTTATTTACAAGGCGCCGGCTGATCAATCCAGATCAGTAGAGCAACGCAGTGACTGAAGCTATCGCCATAACCAGATCAGTAGAGCAACGCAGTGACTGAAACTATCACCATAAGACATCGAGACCCGATCCTCTGTCGGTAAAAACACTTTGTTCGTGTGTTATACTTGTCATGGTCCAACTCACCTCCCCCCACACGTACACCCCTATGCACTACCCGTACTGACAAGCTCAAGTCACCCTATTGGTGACCTGAACTAGTTGTTCCGTGATAGGTGGCCAATGTAGTCTCTCACCCGATTTCCTGTTCATATACACCATGCTCATTCAAATAGGTTAAATACTGCTCTCTTGACCTTTGCAACTGTATGAGTTGAAAAGACCTTGCCGAAAACATGTTCGTCAACCCTTTGTGTGCTTATTCTAAAAGGGAATTTTCGGAACGATGGAAAATGACCGGTTTCTGATTAGGGCGCTCATGTTCCTCCGGCAGAGCTAGTCAAGATACTTGGATATCAAGCCTTCGTCGAAAGATCAATGACCTTGCTAACGCAGATCGATAAATTCTGCTGTATAGTTAGGAACGAGATGATAATCTTCCAGGAGGGTAGCAATACGTTGAAGGTGGAAAACGGGGATGTCAGCAATTTGAAAATAATGCAGAACTTTCGTAAAATCCATTTTAGGGGAACGGAATGCTAGTCTTTGAAGTTTGGCCTGGTTGGAAATCACCTTCTGCGTCCTTACCGATTTATATATCTGCATAGCATTTCAGTCCGATGACCGGCAGCTAAGGGAGCAGCAGCTAAGAGCAGGGACACGAAAGAAATTGGACCGTTGAAATCTTTGTTACTAATAAGAGAACCAGCTCCAAACGTGACTGGACTATAAAACTGCCAATGGAATAACCGTTTTCGTTGAGACGGATTTAATTGGTTGTCCTTCACTTGTCCTTGACAGATGAGTTCTATTTTCAGCATCACTTTTTAGCCCGCCTAGAACTTTCCACGTGAGCTTTATAAACAGCCCGTTTTCGGCTGCACATTACTCGCCTGTACGCGTCAGTTTTCAATAGATCAGCTGATTCGCCCGTTCATTGGCTTTCTGGTTTGGCTAAGCGCATCAGGCAAATCAAGCGGCTATCCAGACTCAGGTTCACGGTATTAAGAAGGCATTGGGAGAACTGTGGTCCACAACAGTTACACACTGGGCTACCAAGACTTGGCACCCAAAAAATACCGATATATGTCTGTATACGAAAGTGGAGCAGTTAACGATAAAGGAGACCGTTTTTGAGCTACAGGACACTGGATATCTATACTGGGATTAATCAATCCATCCAAACTGGGTTTTGTTGATGTCACCTGGATTCATAGATGAATTCCTGTTTCAATCTTATCAAATCTAATTAATTTGTTATGAATAAACGTGGTGTGGGGAAGTGGGGCGACACAATATCTACACGAAAGGGCCAGTTACAGATGGAACGATTGACGTTCTCAAGGTGACGAGTAAATATCCCAGTAGTGACTCGTTTGACCTTAGACTGTCAAGAGTTGATAATCGACAGGATTGTTCAACCAGGCACAGGTTTCAGTTGAACGAGCACAGAATTTTGTGTCACAATAGCAAGTTTCTTGTCTGCAGTCGTAATTTCAACCTGACTGAGAAGCCGTGAGTGCATTGGTATGACTGCGCATGGAAAACATTGTCGCCGACTTACAATTTGCGTGAACTTTCCAAGACCGACGTGGGGCAGCCTACGTTAGGAAGGCGTTCAGAACCTAGACTGAAGTACATAAAAGTATTTTTTTCGAAAATTCAACATGAAGCGGTTGAAGCACACCGCGCGAAAGCAGGCTGTCAAGTGGCAGACCTGTGTTTTCTGTGGGCGGCCTCGTTTTTTCTCATGAAATAGGATGTACGTGCTTTTGATTTGAAGATTTTAGATTTGAAGATTTTAGTGCAATTTCGTCTGGCATATAAAGGCAAGATTTGGTGAACAGCCGAGAAGCGCTGTAAACTGGCGCTTTGTTCTGTCTAAGTGCGAGGTAGTCACACTGCTGATCAGCTGCTGATGGTTGGATGGTGAATTACTCAAACTACTAGGGGGTGGCGGGTTCCGGACTCCCTGGAGGAGGCGATTATTCATAAATTTTCTGAAAACTCTTCGACTGAGCACGCCGATTTAGTTCTTCTTGGGTCTCACCGGGTAGGTACAGTCTCCGGGTTTCCCTCAACCTCATGTTTGAATCTCGAACCCAGATTGTACACCTGAAGTATATCCGAACCAAGAGATTCAGCTGGCTTGAGTCGAGTCCCCCGTGAAAGCCAAATCGGTGTGTTTCGTAAATACTGTAATAGTTCTTGTGAGATTCGTCGGGTGTTGTTACAAAATACTCCATTTCACCATGTTTGATCATAGATATCATGATAATCGTGGGTGATCCGCCACGGAATAAGGAACTCGTGCAAGATGGATTTTTCGGCAAACATACACCAAACTACCAAATTGTCCGCCCTGACAATCAGTCAGATACATCAACACGTGCAGCAGTCGAATGTGAACTAGAGTCACTGAAAAAAGTAATGTAACGGCACGTAACCTACGGTCTTCTGCCTAAAACGCAAGTAGTCGCCTTACAAGGGACGGATCAGTTATGCACCAGTTTGTGCGAGGGCCATCTCGGATCACAACTTAAAAGGGGAAAGCTAACGAAAACAGCCAATCATTCTGACAGAAAACCGAACCGTTAGAAGACAGTGCAGATAATATTCGCAATAGAACGATATCCGATTTCTCAGACATCACAAACTGAGATAAAACGGCAGGCGTGTTTTGGAGATTAGCTAAACGTGGACATGCACAATCACACAAGTATGTATCGATTAATCACGTGGCAAACGCACGATGGCTTTTTCAGAGAGCAAACCATAACAAACGCCCGAAAAATCTGTTGTTGTAAACATGAACAATAGCAATTTGTTTGAAGAAATAATGAGGATGGGGCGTGTTTTTTTGTGAACAGTGCCAGCATTGTTTTATTCGTCGTCTGACCCCAACTATTAGGAACTCAAGCCCATGGATAATATACACTAAGCAGTGTGTCCTTCGGGCTAAAAGTACACACTAAATGAACATCTTGATATCATGAAAGATGGTTATCTATTTGGGTAGCTCAGCAATGGGACTTCACGTTCTGAATAGCCTAGTCACCGACAGTGCGGAAAAACGGTCTGTCAGAAGATGTCCTGCAAACCCAGTTAATCAACGTACCTAAAAGGTTTCTGAATTTGCAAAAGTTTTCATCACTTAGGCCATATTCAGATTTTTGTCTCATATGTTGCTGAGTTTTTTGTGAATTATTGGACCATGTCTGCCTTGGACTGTTCAGAAGCAAGGGTCTCCCAGTTTACACCGGCAGTGCATTTGAAAGAAAGACACAAATTGAACTCACTTACAGTAAGAAGTCTTCGTTAAAAATTCCCCAAATTCTACAAGAATAAACTTTTTCCCTATGAGTGAAACTTCGAGCGGTGGAAGCTCTCACTAAAGGAGCCAGTGAGCCGGCGGGTGACAGTGTGATGTGGATCCCATGATTAACGGATGGGAGCATTATATCTTGTCTAGATAACACATTGCTGATCATCCGCTCGTGGCCGAACTACTGACCGGGAGGTCGCGAGTCCCAGATGCTCTGGAGTTTCGTGAGATTCGCACCGACGATGATCCCCAACAAAGATAAAACAGCCTTACACGTAGGTGGACTTGACTTGCAAGGTAAAATTCCCATTATCTCACCTACATTCATGTGGACTGAAACCGTAATCCCTGTTTTCCTTGCATAACCATCCGTATGTCGAAATCTAGAGAAGAGCCATTCTGAACATACGAACATTGTTCTCTAAAACATATTCTGCGATTACCAAACCCTTTAATAAATAAACGCCTTTGATGCCCGCAACAGCTACACAAGGAATTCTGACGGTCAAGGGGTAATTGGCTGAATCAACAAGCTTACAACGAGGAAACAGCTGTTTATAAGTTAGCTGTAGCATATGATACAACGGTTGTATTTTGTATCGAGGTAGCACGTGCTGGCCAGAAGGGTAAACTGATAGACTATGGTGTGACTGGTTGTCGGTCTGTTGGCCGAGCTTGGCATTTGGATTGCAAAAGTTTTATCACCAGTCGACTGTTAATGAAACGTTCGCAATCCAACTGCCAAGCTCGACGAACAGACCAACAACCAAGCAGCGCAGCTGCATTCCACAACACTGCCAATATGGTCTGATTCCTAGGTATCATGATATGTTCATGTCACATCTGTGACCGAGACGCTATAAGCACATGATGCGGAACGATGAATCCAGGACTGAAACATCGGACTTATGTAGAAATGCCGACGGATCCTGACGTCATGCTGATGACGTTTTTTACGAGAACTTGAACGTTGGAATAAGTGAGAGTTGTGTGGTTTCCACGGTGGGCTATGACGTCATATCTTATCAACCGTCTGTGTATAGATGAGGGTCGTGTCTGGAAGGGGGACGGCAACGACCAACAGATTGAATTAAGTAATTACCGATTGGACCAGTACACATAAATGTCTTTAACTTGACTGTCCTAAGCATGAGTCTGCAGAAGGAAGGCTGGTTGTCACTTTTGCACAAAGTAGCCGACGCATTGGACCGGTTGGTAGAAGCGGTGAACAGACAGTGCGCAACTTATGTCGTTGCCATTTCGGTTAACTAAAAACCAGTAAGAATCCGCTTGATGCTGCTGACGTAAGGCTGTCTTGAAAGTTTTCGTGTTATGCACGAACAACACTGAGTGGTGTGAACAACTGTTTCGGATAAAGTTTCGACTAGCAAACAAAGTTGTAAATGATGTGAACATTTAAAACGTACATTAATTGGTAAGGGATAGGTTGAAAATCGGCCAAGGCAAAGTCAACGCTCTCAGGTGAAGTTTTTTTACGACAAAAATTGTTTGCTGCAGTCGAATGACCACCGCGTCTGCTAGTAATGGTGCGTTTTGTCCAACAGCCTCTGAATACTTTGGTGGCACTCGATATATCATCCGGAACGACTAAGTCGGATCGGTCTGGCAATTTGTAGTCATCAGGTGAGTTTTACTCTCGCTGGTCAGGTGTTCTGCTTGTCCGGTGTTCAGCAGTTCATTCAGATAGGTGCTCCGTCGCCTGATCGACGTAGCTTATGGACATACGCAAACGAACGTATAAAGTAGCGCTGAAGGGTCGAGGACCGAAGTCTGATCTTTGATGTTTGTGTCGAATAAACGATCACTGCTGAAGTGGATCTCTAAGTTAGCGGCACTGGACATCTTTCTGACTGCACTCCGCATTTATCACTCAATTCTTTCTAAGTTTCTGTCTCCCTTAAATGAACAGTTCTCGTAGGTAAGCATCTTTAGGGGTGACGGACTTCCACCATGTGTTTTCAAGGCTTACCTCAGGTATTTTATCACGTAGGTCTCAGGGTATTCCTCTTGCCGTCAGACTTCTGGATATACGTGCACTTGATAAGATTTCGTCTACAGTTCATGTCTGCAAAGGCGATTTTTGACTGGGCCGGTTTACCCGTCGCCGAGGCGTTTCATCTTCCCTCCGGACCAAAGCAAAATCAAGAAACTGAAAGATGTTGTTGACCGTTTGTTCCGTGGTACGATGGAATGTCGGGTGTGCCGAATTAAAAGAGTTCAGAATCGCCTTGATTAAATGATGTCTGTTTGGTTACTGGTTTCAACATATGATGCTGAGTTTTTCTCTTGAAAATATCAGCTGAAACTGGGCCGCAAAGGGTAACAATATCCACCCCAGTACCCTGTCTATAGAAGATATATAAAGATGGAAACTAATTGAAGGAAAACTGTGCTAATTGCATATCTCAAGGCAATTCTTTTAATACAGGACTTGGTAGACTGTTGTTTGTTTGCATGATAAAACCCCAAATATGAACAAGTGTTACCAACAGCTGCACACTGATACAAGGAAATGTGACAAGATAACGTGATGCATGTATAGTCGTACTGCACTACTCATAAGGTTGCTGGAAATTCGTCGACCTTATGAGTAGTGCAGTACGACTATACATGCATCACGTTATCTTGAATATCGTAGCAACTGGAACATGAAGCGGCCTGGTGCAGCGCATTCAGTTGCCTGGAAACATCACAAACGGGAGATTCAGCTGGGTTCCAGGTGAGTCTCTCGCAAAACCAAATTTGTTTGCAGATGAGTGTATGTCGCTAAAGAAATGAGACGTTTAGAGGTCAGTTTGTCTGGCGTTGGCTTGCCTATCCTCGACAGAATTGGTGAACTCGGAGATGCCATGAAGACCATGGACACGCGACTGTTTCCACAAATGTTTGGGATGATTCATCCATCCAGGTCACAGGCATTTTTATAGGAGGTGAGTAAGTAAGTAAGAACACAGCTCCGGCCTCTCGATCGCATCGGTTCAGGCTTAGCAATCTGATAGTATCCCAGCCCTCATGTTTTCTTCAAGGTGGCGTGGAGGATAAACACCGAAGAAATGTTACCCACCATTCGGGATTTGTCAAAAAGGTAATGAGCGTTTTTCTTTGAAACGATCAGAGTCGCTGATATACGTGCGAAAAGAACAATCTTAACGTTTTGCGCGCGTAACAGAAAGTTCATGCATACTGACATTAGTTTCTGCGCGTGAAAGATTCATACAAGCCAGCGTTGTAGGTGTACCTATAAAACGAAGATCACCTTCAAGTGCGCATTTGTTTATTGACCAACAGGAAATAAGCGGCTGCACGAAAATGGAAGCCGCATTTTGCACAGCGTTTTTTAAAGGGGCACATGCTCAAGCGTCTTCTTGAACTTTAATGGGTGTTGTTTGTATATCAGACATAAATGAACAAGCAGTGTAAATCGCTTTAATAATTTTCATATTAACTCTTCATCAGACGAAGAAGCGGCTGTTCGACACTTGACGAGATACTACTTGCATGTATCGTCGGTAGTATACTCCGGTACACCTATACATTTGATCCATATGGGCTGACAAGATTCAGCTTTCAAGGCCTTGTCGCCTATCAAGGTTGACGAATTATTATCTTTTTTTAAAACCATAGTTTCTAACGGTTCTGACGACCATTATGGTTCTAGTGTTTTGTCTAGAAACACATCGCCTTTCTGGGAGAAAATATTCCGTGCGGTGCAGTGTTCTCTAGCCAGCGAGCTCCCCAGAGTTATGTCATATTTTAATTCCGTCTACAACCTAGTGTTTCTTGAAGTCATTACTGCTAGCTTGATTCATCTGCACTTTGCGGTTTTATTATCACATTCAAGAATATGTTCGTTTTCTTCAACTCGATCATCATCTGCCATGCCACAGAGCTGTGATGTGACTGATAGGGGTCGTCTGGAAAGCGATTGCTCCGCTTTTTGCACACCTTTGTTGTACCTATGTTTGGTGTTGGTGAAACGAACATGTCAAGCGATGATCCTCGAAACACCAATGACCTCAAATGTGTAGAAAGTCTAGTACAAACGACTAACTGTTGGATAGCTTACGGCAGTCTTTTAAAAACAACATTGGTGCGAAAATCTTTCGTGAAAGTTTGGCTGGATCCGATCAAAACCTTTCGAAATAGTCTAGTGTCGGAATCAAAAACATTCGAAATAGGGTTGCCTAAGGTGATGCAAACTAAGTCAGTGTCATTCATACACACCACAGTTTTCCTCGCATTTTGATTCACCATTTTTTACCATGCAAGATGCCGATTCAAATATCGGTGAGAAGAAACTCGAGTATATTTGGTTCAGACAATCCCAAATCAGACTTCTCTGGCGAAGTTCCTTTTGTATGGCAGCACTTGTGAGGGCAACCATGCACAGAAATATATACCTCCCTGACATTAGTGACAACGATTACAATTGTGCCGTCCTTCTCCGAAAATATGCTCGCCTTGCTAGCCAATTCATATTTGGCAGTAGTTCGGCCTCCATTCACGTGCCCACAAAAAAACACGGTCCACCGATAAACACCAATGTTCTTCTGTCACAGCCGAAAAATCCGTACTTTACCTCTTTCCGAATAAAATTTTTCTTTATCACTGCTGGAACTGTTCCCTGACTGCTGACAGTGTATTGGAATGATAAACACGGGATTCACCTTCAGAAACTCTCGTGCCAACCGTATTCTGTAGCATTTTGGCAAACGTCTCCATCATATGTGCCCAAAAAAGACACTAGCTTCCCGTCCACTTGAAATAAATAGGGACTCATCTCATCAGTTTCAATACCACATTATTTCATTTCATGCTTACCTTGTTTCGCTCTCAACGACGTCTGCCTTTTGCCCAAAAACAGACGGCTTTTTGGTGACGAGATTTTAAACGGCCCATTTCGCAAAGATGTAGGATCACAGCTGACTCCAGAATTCCGTAATCAGGACAACACCATTGCTCAGAACACTTTGTCCGCTGGTCTGTTAACGACTACATACAAGTAGTCTCGGAAACAGGTTCAGCTACAAAACTCTGTTTGAAGTCGACTTCATCCTGTTAGGGATACATCAAGGGCTTAGTTCCCAAATCTCCTACACAAGACCCGCGTTTATAACGTGCTCTTGGGATGTGCTACGCTGTCTGCACCGAACAACAAGAGCTTGCATTCAAAATGCCTGAACCAATTACTGGAAATCAGCAGATGATCCACCGATCGCTATCCTGACCTCATTTCAGCCATTGATTTTGGCCAAGAAACCGGGGAAGAATGGTCTGTTCTGGTCGCTCATCACTCCGTTTGTTTTTTCTGGAACCAAATTATGGACAAAACTGACATCATGATGTTGTTGATTGGACCGCCCGTTGATTCTAATCTGATGGTTACTTTTTCATTTTTGTTTGACTAAGATTTTCGCTTGTTCCTACACAGGACAAAAACTGATTTCCCTGATGGCATACCTGATGGAAGGGCATTGCCCAAGACTGCTTGTTAAGGCACAGATGTAAATTAATGTGGGAACAGAGAGGAGGGTCGAATATTTTCAAGCAGCTATCCAGCTACAGGCAAATGCTGAATTTTAAAGTTTCAGCCACAGGCTATCAATCCAAAGTTCTACAAACTCGAGTCCGTGGGAAACAATATGCTCCCAGAAATGAAGCTTTTATACTGGTCACCGGGAAATTCACTGATCCATACCGATCCCATTAATTCTGGGGAAACAGAGAGATTTATGAATTCAAAGACTGCAATGCACATACACCTGCTTTGTGGGACCAGTCACGTGATTGGAAAACAGCTTGATCATCGTGTGAATGTTGGCCGGTTATCTTGCGACCATCATCATCAAAATGGCACTGCCGATTTTGTGTGTCCGTGCATCTCTCACGGGGTGCGCAACATCAATCTGGACCACAGCAGATGCGAACCACATTAGCTAGAGAACAGACCATTTTTGGCTAATTTCTCATTAGTCCAGTAGACGTATGCAGGGTCCTACCGACCCATTAGTTGAGGCAGTGTGGTATCTACGATGGACTTGATTGAAAAAAAGACTGGCCTGTTAGACAGGGTGGGATAAATTTTACTGGGTTCTCCACTCATCAAATAAGCATGGTTGAATAAAGTTCGGATATCAGGTGTCGCTTCATTTTATTGAGTCTCTGTTTAAGTAACGGTGGCATTACGTGAGTCAAATGGGATTGCTTAGGCGTTCACTCAAATATGGGAAGTCTTGGTTTAAAGAGTATTTCTGATTAGTTTGTGGACGGGGTTCGAGCCCACGACACTTCGCTTGCCGGGCGACTGTTCTATCCACCGAGCCACCGCGGGCGCTGGTTCAAATTGTATATGTGCACTTGAGTTCATATAGATTCGCTACACTCCTGCCAAATAGATCAATAGTTGATGTCCACCAGGACTATGGAGGTGTTCCTCGTGCGACGTCCGCAGTGCTGCGATACATAAAGGGCATTGTTTTTAAACTGATGTAGTGGAGAGGAGGCTTGAAAATGTATCCAAGCTTGCACTACACAAACAAAAAAGACACCGTTTTTTTGGGGAATCGAGCCAGCGACCTCTCAGGTACCGGGTGAGTTATCCTACAATGAAGGCTTTACCACAGAAAGGGGACAAACGGCACTGATTTATTTGTCGCAACGTAACAGTACATATGGACACTTCACCGGGAAAAATCATTTTGTTGGCGTTTTGAAAACATTTAGGAACTTTCAGTGAAGATTCCGTCCCGTAAGTAAAGTGTTGAAAAGCCGAGAAGCACCATACAGCTGGTTCATCCTTATTGGGAATCTCCAGCAGTGCGCATCTTACATCAGGTTGGGTACTTAGCGGTGTAATAAGTGCATGCTAGAGGAAGCTTATCCCTCCATGGCTGGCCGCCACGGCATTTTGAGGCTTCAGACAGGTATACCTTGGTTGTATTTGAAATACGGCTTGACGGTAGAAAACTTGCAACATTTTAGAATCCCGTCTTAGAATTCCCCTGTATCTGACTGGTCCAAGTAGCAGGAAGCAGCTTGGCGACCTAAATGTCATCCAATCCCACGTAAATGTTGGACTAAATCATACCCCAACTGAGATGTTTTCGCCCTGACTATGCCACAGTTGAGATAAACGGCAAAGCTGAAATAACAGGAAAGCCTTGTGAAACTTGGCTAGATCACTCCACAATGTATCAGGTGGCACGAGCAACTGATCGTGAATTCTCGACATACATTGTGTTTAGAGTTCAACTCCACATCACCCTCGTCTGAACAGTCATCCTCCTGTCCTGCCACAATCATTCTGGTTAGTCCACACCAAGGGATGGAAGATCTGGACTCCTTGTTAGAGCTCTTGTGAGAGCTCATCAGCGGCGTATGTCCTTGGGCTGGCAGGAGTTTGAACTCCACACGTCTGACATGCGCGGCGAATGTGTTATCATTACCGGTGCACACTAGACACATCTCAAAGTTCACTCATCTACACGCCTGAGTGATCAGATTGTCGGAATTCGACCCAGTAACCGTCGATTGATTGGCCCACCTGTCAAGGCTTCTCCGTCAAGTAGCGCCACAAACACTTGAAACCAGCTGGACACTTTTTGGATTAGTTGTGTGTTTGTAGGATTCACGCTCATATTCCCCTCGTTCGTGCTGTCACGTAGCTAGCGGGCAGGGTGTAGGGCAACGAAGCATCGGTGTTGAACACTGATGTCACGCTGTTCATGAATGATGATGATGATGATGATGATGATGATGATGATGATGATGATGATGATGATGATGATTGGGCAGACTAGGTTCCTCAAGTCTACCGAACAGTTCCTGGCCCTAGTTAAGCTTGTATCTCTCCTCTGTTCCGGTAGAGCATCCCGCTAAGCCACTGACCACAAAAACAAAAACACTCCAAACTTTGAGCTAACCAACGAACTTGAACGAAACCTTAAGAAGATAACAGACTCAGCTCTAGGGATACTCACTGGATAACTCGTGGGTCATCAACACAAACAAGCACATTAATCTGTCTAACTTAAAATAATACATCATCTATTCATACACACTGAGGAACAGCACTCATTTTCGGGTGGTCACCCTGAAGTGGTTATCTGCTGTTTGATCTTCAAACGAGATAGCAGATTACATCACGTGAACACTTGAAAGTATGCTGCGTACCTCTAGCAAATCTTATTTGCACACCAATTGACATATTGAATATTCCAGAAATCAGTTCGCCAGCTACTCCGTTGTCAGTAGACAAACCCATGTGAAAGATATGGTTGTCCGTAAACTGGAAAAGTCTGGACCAGATGAATCCTAGATGAAACTATTGTTTACGGTATTCTTAAACTAAATGTGCTGTAGCTGACACGAATCTCGAGGTATAGTTTCTTGGGGGGGGAGCAAACTACTCAGCGACAACATATTCCGCTGAGATCCCCCGTTGACTTCAACTTCTGTAAGTTGACGCATTCAGTGATCACTTCAAAAAGCCATGCCGGCGAATACCCACGAACTATTTTCCGCTCGGATTTCAGATGATAGACTGAGTGGTCCGAACTGTGATGTAGCGCTGGTGTGGTTACCTAACCAATAAAACGATTGGACAGGCCATCTAACGTGTGACAACTCCTATCTAGGGTAGGCGCGTTTCAAAGTACGATGTACTTTCTTGAGAATTTCAATTTTTCTTATTGACAAGTCTCCAAATTCCGATATCATAGACCTGTCATTCTTAGTACTTTTCTGTTCCTCTTACTTCCCGTGTTAGCTCATCGAGCACACTTCTCCTAAGTTGATGAAATGTTTGCTATCAAGAGACGACTGGAGTTCAGTACGGTTCAGTTCACATGGTAACGCAGTTCCATGCTTTGGACTTCAAGGTCATTAATGTGGAAGGTTGACATTGATTTCTAGCCCACCGGTACGTATTTATCAGTAAGTTCAGCATGAAAAAACTGAAAAAAAGTTATATGGGTGTAACAGTATAGAGATTTGATGTCAGCTTTTGATGCATCACTTTGTTCTGTTTCCAATGACCCTTTAACCATAAAGAAGCAAAAAAGAGCATCGGATCTCATTCGACTTATTTTATCTCAAAAATAGTCCCTGGCGAATCTACGATTTTATTACAGTTGTTCTTCTGTTGTTCAACGTAACCACTTCTGTACAGTGCGTTGAATATTCGCAGATAGTTTATCAAAATGGCAACCTCGAGTCGGTTGGGCATTCGGACACGAGCCCGCTCACTTCGTGCCTATATTCGGATCGTAGGAGTATGCAATGAATCAGTAGAGCACTGTTTGGGGTTTTTCGTCAGTTGGACATCTCGACTTCCCTTGTCTAGGCTTGGGCAATCTGGCAGTATCTCAGCCCTCGAGATTCCTTCGAGTGGCATGGTAACTAAGCACCGGAAGGGTGTTACAGCCGGACGATTGTTGTTATTAATTATTATCATAAGACGGGGGCCAGTCAGGGCTGGTTTAGAGTTTTTTTGACGTGTGATACACATGTGCCCGATCGGAGTTCGGAGTCAGTGCCTGGACAACAGGCACTGAAGGCTTTGGAGACACGAGTAATACCATAAGTTGACACCTGTGATCCAAAATCGCTACTTTGGGGGGTGTATTACTTCGGGACACCCTTCTGACAGGTGCGTTAAAAACTGTTCTGGCGTACATGAACTACAATCGTTCCCTAGCAATTCCAATAAAAAAACATCTTACCCTTTTGAAAGCGTAAAATATACGAGTTATATGACCTTCGGTATGACAACTGTTCAATAGATGCCTGCGAGGTTTGCGACGTGGTTACAGCGAAGGGTTACACAAACGAACAAACGCGGTTTCTGAGGATTTCCATATACGTTATTATCCAAGTCAAATAGTTCCCTTTCGAATATGTGATGACTCAAAAGTCAAATAGTTCCCTTTCGAATATGTGATAACTCAAGTGCGATACATTTTTGCCTGGAAGCTAGCCTTTCATTAGCAGAGAGTCAACCAGCTACAAAGAAGTGGCTAACTGCGTATACATCCGTGTACGCTCATGACGTCTTCGCATCCAGCCGCTGTGCATTCACTGTGTTGAGATGCCAAGCAGCCATACTCATTCAGTGTCACGCCTGAGCGATTTCATTTCCGAAGGGCTGTCTTACAATGAGAGACGAGACCCGCCTAAGAGTACGATGCGGAGGACATATGTTTAGGGTTTTTGGATCTGAAGTCTGAGTTAGGTCTATTAGGTTTTTTCAACAAACAAATTGAAATGCACTGGAAAGGGCTGGTTTCTCGTCCCATTCACTTTCCCGAAAGCGGTTGAACTTCGATTTGTTCACAGAAAAGAACTTTCATTTCTTACTTTACGGTAGACTGGTTTAAACGGTGGGGGAGTGGGGAGTGCCGACCTATTTTCTGCCGGAATTCCCTTAAAATAAAAAAATAAGTGTCTGGAAAAAGTTGATTGGACGAATGCTCTGATCTAATCAAAGATTTGTTTTTCACAATAGACTCAATTGAATCCTGCTGGATTTCTCGTTTAACTAAATGCACTGCTCTGGGCCGCCTCGTGTTTCTGGTTTTTGTGATATTGGAAATGTCACAATCCATTGTCTTAACGCAACACACTACTGATAAAGTTGCTTGGAAATCTTTGACAACCCACAGCAGGCTTAACCCTTCTACTTCGGGCTCATCAGGACGGCACAGTCTCCAAGTTTTTGTCAACCATGTGCCCAAGCGAAACCCGAATTGAACAGAAACCGATAAATACTGCCATTTGCACACCAATTTGGTTTTGACAGACCACTATAAACGAGAGATTCAGCGGCACTCAGTTCCTGTCGAAACTAGATTCGTGTGCAGACAAGAGTATTTGTCCAATTCTGTCCTGTTTGGGCTCACATAGAAGATGAGGTTGACGCAAACTGGAGATGGAGAGGTCGAGGTGGAAGGGAGAAATCTGTCGTTGGTCGTCGAAGAGTTTTAAGCAGTTTTATGAGTAAGATGTTACGTCTAAACAAAATATTTGTTCTCTATTGACAATAAGCACCGAGCGGACTAATCTTTCACTCTATAAGAAGCATAGATAAGGCGATTTTATTAATTTGAAAACCATGTGAATTTCCGCAGTTTCTTCAGTGTAAAGCCCAAGAAAATGGTTTCTTAAATAGCTGCTGAATGGAAATCGCAACAAATTCACTCACGACAACCCTGATGCAGAACAAGAGCTGAGCAAAAGAACCATGACTGAGAGTGGATGCCTATAAAAGTTCAGCGCGGAAATAGACGGAATTTGTCCCATCCAATCCGGAGAACAAGGTCTAAAATTCGGATGCGTCCAAAGTGCGTTGATGGAGTAGTGGTAACACGCTCGCCTCGCAAGGGCGAAACTCGAGTCCAGTGCTTCCCTTTGGTGTGGACTCACCGGAATAATTACGCCAGAACAGGAGAACGAGCATTCAAACGAGAGTGGTGTGAATATGAAGGTCTAAAACGCTTTCTGTAAGTGAGCATCCGGACCGCTGGACGGGATATTTTGGACATTTTATTTGGCCGTCTACCCCTGTTTCTCTGATTCATCTAACCCGCCTGTGAGTTTAGACGCCCTGTCATTTTCTGAATTACGAGTATGACTGCCAGTAATAAGGCATCTCAGGCCAGAAGAGCTCCCTCTCCAGCTTTGCTAGGAATCTTTGTGTTTCGCTTTGATTAGAGTGTTCGCCTGTATTTTGGACTAAGAAACTAGTCAGAGGAGAATAGGTGGTACACGGGTTTCAGAAAGTTACTCTAACCGGCTTTTCCAACCTCCATAACGGGGCTGTTGGCTTCCCTTATACTTACCACGCATATCTTCGGCACTTGGCGAGATTTCAACCTGACGTGGGAGTTTTGACCATTTCGTTACATCACATCAAGTGTTTGTACAGAGCCAAACGTATCGCAGAAACAACAAAGCCGGTTTTCTCCCAATTTAAGGGTTCCTTCGACTCTGCTGGTAGATCAGCCACAGTAAATATTCTTCATCTGGAAGGGGTACTCATGAAGCTCATAAGCATTCTTCTAGTTCCGCGTTTTCATTATTCCGTTGGGTTAGTGCGTAAAATAAACTGTCGAAAACCTTCCGGTCAGAAAGTAGAGTTCATCAGAGCTGTTTCCTACCCGTTTTTTTCTGTTCACCATCGTCACCTATTTGATCATTGATTGCACACTTCAAGGGCCCATGAATCTAAGTGAGGAGATCGTAGCCGGAGAGGGGCTTGAATTATTCGGGAAACATTGTTTGACATATTTTTCGAGAAATACACTCATCTGCAAATCAATTTGGTTTTTGCGAGAGACTCACCTGGAACCCAGCTGAATCTCCCATCTGTGATTATTTCGGGGACTGCGCCTACCTGATGAGCCCCAAGAAGGGCGAAACCGGTCGTGGGCTGTCGAAGAGTTTTCAGCAACCTTATGAGTAGTCCATTACGAATATACATGTATCGCGATATCTCGAATATCGTAGCAACTGGAACATGAGGCGGCCTGGTGCAGCACATTCAGTTGCCTGAAAACATCACAAACGGGAGATTCAGCTGGGTTCCAGGTGAGTCTCTCGCAAAAACCAAATTGATATGCAAATGAGTGTATTTCTCGAAAACAGTCCAATTTGGGTTCAAGTAGAACATAAGGTTGACGGAAACTCGGGGACTGCGCCTACCTGATGAGCCCCAAGAAGGGCGAAACCGGTCGTGGGCTGTCGAGGAGTTTTCAGCAACCTTATGAGTACTGCATTACGTCTGTACGGGTATCGCGACATCTCGAATATCCTGCCAAGTGAAACATGAAGCGGCTTAGTGCAGCACATTCAGTTGCCTAAAAACATCACAAACGGGAGATTCAGCTGGGTTCCAGGTGGGTCTCTCGCAAAAACCAAATTGATTTGCAAATGAGTGTATTTCTCGAAAACAGTCCAATTTGGGTCCAAGTAGAACATAAGGTTGACGGAAGCTCGGGGACTGTGCCTACCTGATGAGCCCGAATTGGAAGGGCGAAACCGGTCGTGGGCTGTCGAAGAGTTTTCAGCAACCTTATGAGAAGTCCATTACGAATTGTTTGACATAGTTGTGCACCATCAAAATACAAAGTCCTACTTCTTCTGCTTCTCTGAAACTTGAAATAAACAGCTTGATTTGGGAAACCTAGACAGCCGCACAAACCATGATTATAATCCAACAGATGAAGTCAATGCGCAGACGACGAACACGCGCGCAGCGTCGGCCAAATGTGTGGGCTCCGGATTCTTCATCGGTTTCCTTAAAACATGGGCTTCTTCGCTCGGAATCACATCCTTCTCTGTTCTTTCCATTTCTTACTGAGATTTCCGTCCGTCATGGTTGTATGGCAGACAAGCGTCAGTATGTAATGGATGATGATATCTATGAACTTGAGACAGTTTCCTAAACAATTTGGGTTAGTTAAAAGGTCGGTTTGTGAGTTTACGTGATGAACGTGCAGCCCCTCAGTTAATTTAGGCTGTTTTAGCCGGGAAAAACGGTGCAATCTTTCCAGTTAAGCTGTGAATCATGCCGCAAAAGTTGACCATTTGTCAGGTTGCTTGATACGCACTGATTTGAGTTATACTCATTCTGAAGTCGGCAAAGACGGGAAAGTGCTTCATAATGCCAAAACGGTAAAGCATACAAGTCAGTGTGCACGAAATAGTTCTGTGTTATCTGTTAGTCACCGATCTGAATTCCATTGGAACGTTTGCGCTCGTAACATTCTGGAAGTTTGAAGAAGGGGGAGAAACAGCATTTAACGAACACATGCGGGCGTATCTGGGAAAGCAGAAAAGTTACAATGGACCAGAAAAGACATAGAATTACTTCAGATACACGAGGACATGGTCGTCTAACACACACACACAGCACAATATCTTTTAACTACTGAAGAATTTGGTCAGCGTTTCATAGTAACTGTT
The DNA here is from genome assembly GCA_003604175.2 of Clonorchis sinensis. Classification (NCBI taxonomy): domain Eukaryota; kingdom Metazoa; phylum Platyhelminthes; class Trematoda; order Opisthorchiida; family Opisthorchiidae; genus Clonorchis; species Clonorchis sinensis. The sequence goes on from CM030375.1 coordinate 16,071,386, forward strand.
CTTACAAAGAGGTGTAGGCTCATCTATCTCAAGTAACCTAATCAACTAAGACAGAGTGGCGATTCTCAGCTAAAAGTTTCACTCATTCTTGGACGGTAGTGTGAGGCATTTCCGCATAGGTTGGCTGACAGGCATAACTCAAATTAATAAGGTTGCACTAAACCGATAACATAAAAACAACCTTACTTCGGCGGATCGTGTTTCATAACATGCCCCGTCGAATCTATTCTCCGCGTTGGTTGTGAACGAAACCAATGGAAATACTTGATTATCCAGGACCACAGGCAACCCGAGTGTCTAAACATTGTTTCGGGAAGCCCAAACTTGTTTAAATGGAAACTTTTCGAGCAATGTTCCCATGTCAGTAGTACTGTAGCAAGTATCCAGGCCGTCGGGTGGGTCGGTCGTTCGACACAACCAAGACAGTTACTGGGTCGTCGCTCTAACCATCGGACAAGCCAATCACATCGCTCAACCGTGACACGCATTCGCCTGTTCAGACTTAATAGTTCATGCGCAGCGAGTACGCACTGATGGAATTGTGGTTACGTAACGCTCTAATCGCATGTCCGATGTTCGGAGTTGAAACCCATGGGAAGCCAAGGACATGCACTACTGATGAACTGTAACAAGATCGCAACTCGAGTCCCGTACTTTCCCGCTTTGGTGTAGACTCATCAGAATGATTGCGGCAGGTCAGGAGGAAGACTGCTCAAACGTGAGTGATGGGGGCGTGAATTGTAGTCAAGCAATGTTCAGCTACCCGGCAGACTTTAAAATAGCTCTGAGCTGCATGAAGCAACTTTACAAGATCGGGAGTTATGCGGAGACCAGGGTTACGAGACAGACTCTACTTAATTGCATCAATGCTTGCCAGTATTTTCCGAAATGCCATGATTCTGTGCCTCGATCGAAAAGCACTTGGTATGAAATTGGAGAAGACTTAGATGTCCAAGTAGTTGGTGCTACATCCCGGATTCTTCTAGGTATAGTTTGAGACCAACCAAAAATCAGGATTTATGCAACAAAAAACATAATGTCCCATTGTCGCCTTGATGTTCTTTCAGCGACTGTACCAAAAGGTAGCCAATTCCCTCAAAAACAAGTTTTTCTCTAATCATTTTGAAAGAACAAGGTTTTCTTCAATCATTTCGAAAGTGGGATGTTTCCGGTCAGTTTTAACTTTGAACACATGGGGATGAGAACTTATTCGGTTGAACAAAGATCTTAAGTCTGCATAAAGTGAGATGCCTCCGGTCAGTTTTAACCTTGAACACGTGGGAATAAGAGCTTGTTCGGTTGAACAAAGACCTAAAGTTTTCTCAGGAATAGTCGTCATGTTGATGAATCCTGACATACTGAACGTAATTCAAGGGAGCTGAACGCAGACTGACTCAACACTGCCTACTTTGAACAAAAAGCAGACAGTCTTTATTCACTGAAATCACAACGAAAGACTTACAAGCCTAAATAAACAAAACGGACTACAAACTGGGCATAGCCGTTTGTTTGACAGTTGTTGATTTTCTCTAGGAAACATAAAACGACGTGAGATGAATTTTTCGCGGGGGAAAACAGGGCTAATACGAGTCTGTGTGAATTTACGAAACGTCGGTGTACCAATCTTCATTGTTTTGTAAACGATATACAGGAATGGTTATCACTTACCTGAGATGAGTTTTTCGAATGCCGTTTCCACGTTGTCCCCATGTCGGGCTGACGTTTCGATAAAAAGCACCTGGACGCTCCTGGCAAACTCTTCAGCCATTCCGGCCAATACAGTTCGATTCTCTTCAAGGTCACACTTGTTGCCGGTCAGCAAAACCACGCATTCGTTGTTGGTGCATCGGTGAATTTCACTTAACCATTCTGTCACGTTTTCAAAAGTTTCTGACTTGGTGATATCATAAACGATCAGAGCTCCGTGAGCACCTTCAAAATATCTGGAAAAAAGATTGATCACAGCATTAGGCGGGTTTACTTCTCATAACGTTCATCTCCCAAAAGTATTCTCAAGTATTCGGTGAGAATGTTTTGTACTCAAAGCGCTGTTTATTCCGACAGCCAAAGAATTCGGTCCCCTGGATTCTTGGTAGGAACCCGCGTAAACGTTCAGTGTAATGAGAAAGTCGCTTGACAACTACCGCATCAGTAGAGAAGAACAGGCGGGACAGATGTTCCCTAGGCAAAAGTGAGGGGCACTCTGGCAAGCTTCGGAAATGCTGGACACAGAAAATTCAGAGCTGCTATCCATAGAAACACTGAAAAGATTCACAATCAGGGGGGGGGACAAACTCCAACAATCCAGAGAATCGGAGACTGTAGGAAAATTTCCGCCAATGAGAATTAAATTAAGTTTTGAAATTCATAAAGTAATTTTAAGTGGAGGCGATTAGTTCACAAATTACACTAAGATTCTGAAACCAGTGGTACCGCCCCGTGAGCTTGTTCTCTTGCTGACAGTACGACACTCTAAGGGATGAATTCGAAATGCCGAGTAGCTCGAACGAGTGGATGACATGATCGGTCGGTTCAATTTGTACCCTCCAGGAAGCGAGGTAAAGCACTAGGTCCTTTGCTGGGTTCTGTTGATGTCTGCAATTCAGACGATGGTTGAATCATTGCTTGGCTGATCATTTGGCTGGTAATGCCGAGGAACTCAGGAAAAATAGCCTTGAGGAGAAGTCTTTTAGTGAGAAGTACTGCCCCAAAATCAATTAGGAATGCAATCAAATTTCACCCGGGAGGAGATGCGTGCGCACATATGGGTTACTTCTGTCAACCGTTCATCAGTTATGCTGGGTGCGTAGTGGAACTCATGCGTGAGCAAACTTCCTTGCTCAACTTACAGCCACGGCTCCACCAAGTTATCGATAAAGTCCTCTCAGCAACCAAATCAACCCAGTTCTCCCCGCCACTTAGAAAGAACCGCCTGGTGCAGAACAGATAAGATATTAGGAAACCTGGTTTTTCTAGTATCGATCGCAACCAAAATAGGGAACCTGCACACCGTTGTATGCGAATTCAACTGAAAAGATTCTTCAAATATCATCAGAAAAAACATTTTTATGGACAAAATTTGTACAGAAATAATTAGAAAAGCACTTGACGACCAGATTCTATTTGTTATTTGCATTTGGCTGGTAATGCCGAGGAACTCAGGAGAAATAGCCTTGAGGAGAAGTCTTTAAGTGAGAAGTACTGGCCTAAAAATCAATTAGTAATGCAAAGAAATTTCACCCGGGAGGAGATGCGTGCGCAGATATGGGTTACTTCTGTCAACCGTTCATCAGTTATGCTGGGTGCGTAGTGGAACTCATGCGTGAGCAAACTTCCTTGCTCAACTTACAGCCACGGCTCCTCCAAGTTATCGATAAAGTCCTCTCAACAACCAAATCAACCCAGTTCTTCCCGCCACTTAGAAAGAAGCTATTAGTGCAGAACAGATGAGATATTCGGAAATCTGATTTTTCTAGTATCGAGCGCAACCTAAGTGAGAAACCTGCACGCCGTTTTGTGCGAATTCATATGAAAATATTCTTTAAATATCGCCAGAAAAAAAAACATTTTTTCCGAAAAAAATTTGCAAAGAATAATTAGAAAAGCATTTGACAAACACTAATTATCTTTATGTAAAATCCGACCAGATTCTGTTTGTTATTCATCAGCAAAACTGTAAGCTTTTTGCGCTCTACGTCGATCATTTTGTAAATCTTTTGGAGAGGTTGTTGAAATCTCTTCGAGAGCCTATGATTCAGCAAGGATCCGGCCGCGTCTCATTTGAAAACCTCGTTGATAAACAAGTGAGTGTGTTTATCAAGCCACCTTACAGCTGTTTCATCCTTAGCAGGAGTCATCAGCAGTGCACTCCGACGAAACTCCAGGATGTTTTGAACACGTGATCTCTCGACTAACACTCCGAATACTGAGAGTTTCAGCCAAGACGAATAGTAGTCATCTGAAAACTAACAACAAAAAAATACTACGCTCCGGTTGCAAACCTAGTTGTAGGTTACAATTTTCAGTATGGAACAAGTAACAGATGACCGACTCCCTAAAGGTAAACAATCACAAACTTACATGCCTGGTAGTGAGTGGTACTGTTCCTCTTCAGTTACATCCCAAATCTGAGTTTGAACGATTATATCACCGACCGCAATATTTCTAAAAGAGGATGAGTAAGTTTTGTGTCTATTTGAACAAGATGAACTACGTTTGAACACATCTCATTCCATCTTCAGCGGTTGAACTAAGGGAAAATTTATCCCCGGTAAATCTTGACAGAAGCGTTGTCTTGCCGACTCCAAGGTCACCAACTAGTATGACTGTTGCGGAATGGAGATGATAACAATTTAAAAGTCGTACTTTTGAACACATAGTCAAATATTTCAGTTTCTTCATAATCCGCCGTCATTTAGCAGAAATATCCGCTAAACTACCGGTTTCGGCCGTTTGGATGCTGAAATAAATGATGGTAAACATGTGATCTTGGGAAGTACGTAAGAGATTAGGTTCTGAATTGACAAGGTTCCGGTTACGAGACATCGATTTCCACTGTAGTATAAGATATAAGGCTTGCAGCGCAAAGCACTAAGCGCAGTCCAATCAGGGTTCTTCGCTCGTTCGAAAAATGTACTAGATGCTTTCTCCTCAAAATGTCTCCACCGTACTTTTCACTAGTAGGTGGGTTCGTCCTTAGTAAAGCCTTGCTGTAAACGGCTTCCCTTGTTCGGACGTGTTAATTCAGTTGCTCCCAGAATGCGCTGGTGGAGCGGTGGTAACAAGTTTGCCTCGTGTTTCAAAGGTCCGGAGTCCAAACCCCGGCACAGCCAGGAAAATGAACTCTAATATGAGCGAAACTCGAGTCCAGTGCTTCCGTCCTTTGGTGGTGATGCGCCAAAATAATTGCACCGGAAGTGGAGAAGGACTGCTCAGAAGAAAGGTGCATGATTATTCAAGCCGGTCCATTCTTTTGGCCGTAAAACAGATCATCAGACCGACTTGGAAGAAGCCTATCCTTGAGTTGAATTAGCATCTTAGTTATTACGTAACTGACCCTAATAATTTCGTGTTGTTAGTCCTAGCAACGAGAAACTCCCCGTGGGACTAAAACGTCTGCGACAAGAAAACTGGACTACAAAACCGGATTTTGTACGTTATCCTTAGTATTTTCTCCCTGAGTTTATGAATAAAGGTATTGCATACATTACCTGATTTGTTTTGGCATACTCACTGGTAGCATTTTGATTACATAAGCTACCGTAAACTTCCTAAAATAAACTGAAGACGCGCAAAAAGTTGCATTCCTATCCGTTATCTCCGGGCACATGATCATGAATTGCAATGTGAGACGCACGCTCCACAAACATTCAGGACGCCTGGCTGTTCACACAATAACAGTATGCGAGATATGCCAGTGACGAGTGTTGATTTGATCTGGTAAAAGTTAAACAAGCGAGTAGGTTTTGTTTTTCACAATAAGGTGATGTTGACGGACATTATTGAAGATAACAGTGTGCGTATAATTCAAACAAGAAGTGAGACGCTCAGGACACTGGCTAAATTATAGGCTCATTGCCTCCAACGTTACTGCTAGGAGGAGCCAAGCCAGAGAGGCGTTTCATTTGAGGAGAGCTTCGGCCAAGTGAGTGCGTAACCAACGATGCTATAGGTTGCGGAAATTACCTTCAAAACCGTCTTCTTGGCAAATACACCCACTTACAAACAGAGCTACACAATCATATTACCATAAGTTTTACTATGTGACTAAGGTCACGTGGCATATGGACTGGCTTAACACCTGTTATATTAAATAGGGGCAGATCAGCATGTCCACCGATGGGTACCCCTGAGACTAGTCAGGTGACGTCCGAAAAAATTTGATTACCCGAGTGAACTTATTGCGCAGGAAGAACTGAGAAGTTTTTTGTTGTTGGTTATTTTAATCAAGTTTTTTTTGCACAAGGCTAGTGGAAAGAGTTGAAATCTTACAAAACAGTGAGATTATTACTTGTGGAGATTCTGCGTCAACCAATTTCGGAGTCCACGTGCACTCACAGAAGCCGGAGTCGACTTGAAGTCAAACTGGGTGTGTTTATCGCATTCTCAAGGGTTGTAACAACAAGACACCAGAAGTATAAAAAAACCTCATTTACACGGCTAATTCTAAAATGAAAGACAACACTTATTGACCTAGGAATGCAATAGTATCGCGACAAACTTTTGAGTAGTTTGTGCAACCTAGTTCATCTTGTCACTGACATTGTGTCAAACGTAGTTTTGACCTTTGTGCATCTCGTTTATTTATCCACAAGCTGTGAATTTTGGGGAGGTGATAAAATGCACGTAAGTTATTCGTTTACAAACAGATTTACTCTCGCATCGCTCATTCATTTCAATAAAAATATAATGTGAGTTAAACGAGCAGGCAAGTGGTTAAGTAGATTTATTCAAACAACTTCGATACAGCGACCTCTGCAACAACAGATAGCAACGCAAACAAAACAGTAGAACAGCCTTATTCATGTGATCAATTCTGAGCGCGTTAACAGCTAACGTGCCCGACTGTAGCATGATCGATCGTGGAATCAGTTTAAATTGGTCAAGAAAGGCAGCGTATGGTTGGTCGACCATGTATGGTATTGAACCCAGAGAAGCAAAGCCAAATGGACGCACAACAGATATGCAAACGATGATAAGAATTCTCAGATCATGATGATCGGGAACAGAGAGAAATCACGTGATGCGACGGAATAGGGAAGATGCTGATTGGCTTACGGCTTCAGCCGAAAGTAGAAACAGTAAGGGGAACATGACGAGTGGATTATTGTTCTCATAGGCGCTTCATAAGAAGTTTGAACTTATAATAATAAGGACTTATTATGCATGACGCTACAACCAACTGCGTAGGTCTTTTAGTAAAATTCCGAATAGCCTGCATGTCCACTAATCGATCAATGCTAATGATCATTGCTTACTAGTGGCCTTCAGTGGCCTCACATTGTCACGACAGCTGATGATACTAACCAAACCGACAGGATGGTGCGATTAGGTGTGCACTTGATAGAGACACATATATAGGTGTAGTCTGATCAGTTGTCAGCACACAGAAGTACGGTTACGTTGCAAATAGTTGACCCAAGTGCATCCACGGGACTCACGCTACGGAAATTGGTTAACTGAAAGTGGATATCATTAGGAGGAACTGTAAGGGCTTCCTGCTTATTTCTAATAGTTGTAGTCCAGGAAGTGAACGGAAATTTGGTTTATGGGACGGGCTGAAGGTTTACTTATGTTCATGGTTGTCCTAGCTGTTAGAAGATGGGCGCGAATTAAGATTTTGAACTCTTCTTAGTGGAATTTGGGTTGTGAAATTCAACGTCCTCCAAGAAATGTTAATCCTTTGCCGGCAAACAGGAGCATGAAGCTTTATTTTAACCTGCTGGTTTCATAAATTTTAGTATTCACTTGAATCTCTCTCAGAGTAAAGTACAGAATCATGATAATCACGAATATAGTTTCACAAAAATGCCGTCGTGTATTGGGTTCAGAAAAAAGCGGATAGATTCCAAACAGGCCAATGTAACAACACGTTAATTGGGTTGTGTTACCTATAAGAGCATTTTGTTCGGAATGCTCTTTGCATTCTGTTAAATATCTAACTAGATAGTATGAGTAACGAGAAACTGCCGACAACCAGAGTGTGTCTTAGGCGTAGTTCTTGGAACCCAAGGTCCTATAAAGACAACTTAAAGTACCCTCGAGCCGCGGAGTGCATGTCTATCGTATGGACTAGCTTAATATCCTGAAAGGAAAGTCGCCCTGTTTCAGATGCCACACCCATTTCCTTTCAAAAGAGAACAAAATCATACTTTGCATATTTCCCAGTTTTACCGTTTCAGGAGCCTTGCATTCTGCTTTTTATCTCGCTTTCTAAGAAGGGACCCAGAATGTTTGCGTAACTAATTTTAAGTTGCAAACAAATGTTTCATGGATGCCAAAATGACTTGATGGTTTCGCAAACGGAGATCGCGAACGGAACGAAACTAACTGTCTGGTCATTTGCACGTGCTGTGGATTTTGTTCGAACTGGATCGACTGTTTCGTAGCTGCGAAATAATGATAAATACATCTGTGTTTTGTAGTGACAATTCGCATGTTACACAGCTACCCACTGGTGACCAAATATCATATGTTCATCCACTTAGAAGCCAAACAACGCAGTTACCCACGACGAACCAGACTTTCGGCTTAGTTTTGCCTAAACCTGACTTTCTCCTCATTCTTCTGGCGTGCTCCACTGCGATTATCTCTTGAAACATGTCGTAGATAAACAGCTACATGACAGATAAAGTCAACCACTCACTCAGTAATCACGGTTTCGACAACTGTACATGGGCTTACAGCGGAATGTTTTGATATTCTGCGTCGTTTTCCTCGTAAAGTTTTCACTGTCATATTGTGTACTAATTCGAGGTTTCATTTGGTCTTAAGAAACAACAAATACCGCGCAATATCGCACGTCATTGCCACTGTGGTCTGTCTTTTCCCCTCCTTAACCCAATCATAGGAAATAACTGTGGTGCAACTGTACTACTACAGGCCGTACTAACCTTGGGCTTTCATCCGGGTGCACGTGTACTCGTGCCACGTGCACCGAATTTAAAGGTAGTGTCGCATCACTTGACGAGGGGCCCTGGCTCAGATGAGGTTACGGTTGAAGAATCGGTAAGTCAGTGAGATGCTTCTTGGTGTCATTCTACTATATGATTGGTCTACTCGGTCAAATCGTAGTCTGAATGGAGTGGAAGGTCTGCTAGACCTTCCGGTCGTCGAACGCCGGTCACAGTCCCTGAACAAATTTTGTCAGTGTATCAGTTCAAACTACAGCATCTTCAGTTCTACTGTGTACGCTAACAGATACTACGCTGTCATATGTCTTGTCTTTGGAAATACCAATTTGGGTCTGTAAGGTAGTGTGGCAACTGTTTTGCGGTTCGCACTCAGACTTGTAGATACAGTAAGGACATTTATCTAAATGTTCTTTGCATTTAACTTTGTTCGTCAGTTACAATGCACCCTTCCAGCCGTTCGCATATCCATTGGGTTCCAGTAGAACATAAGGTTGATGGAAACCCGGGGACTGCGCCTACCTGATGAGCCCCAAGAAGGGCGAAACCGGTCGTGGGCTGTCGAAGAATTTTCAGCAACCTCAAGAGTAGTTGTGCAGTTCTTCTCGGCTTTTCGGCACAGAATGGTTTCAGTTAAAGGACGATTTCTCCATTAGAAATCAAAAAATCTCTTCACACTACCAACAGTGAATTTAGTGACAGAAAAAATCCTAAGGGATAATCTGAATGATCTCCGGTGACACTTTTGTCCAAATTTGTTTATAATAATTTAGAATTTGCATGCGCATAACCTTATTCTTACAGTTTATAGAATAACAAGCCAACTACGTCTTACTAGAGTTGCCTCATGGAACAAAAGAGTAACTAACTTAACACAAGCACATTGGGAAGGTGTTTAGACTTGCCATCCTAGTAGGACTGACTGCAGCCAATTCGAATAGCAAAGATTTCTAACTAGTTTCGAATAACGGAAAACAAAACACTGCCGGATCTGGAGGTAATCTTAATTACCGTAAATGTCCCCTTGAGTCGTTTTTTTTACAACATTATCGAGCTGTGGAAACAGGTTTATTGTTGTGGCTGGACCTGAACCACATACAAGATACATGAAGTTTGCAGTTCTTGTTCATCTGCCTTTGCGAAATCATTGTTTACAAGAGGTTTGATGCAAAACCGTTGTCTTATCCCACATTAGGGGCACATTTACTGTAACTGTTGAAAGCCAAAACATAATTGGCCGAAAAGCGAAGAGCATACACTTGAAATTCTGGTCTGTTATGCAACACGCTAAATGTAATATCGATCTGCGTAAAGGTTAAGTATAGACTGTGGGCGGCACATTCGCAGCCGATTTCGCGGCACGTTTTCCGGACAGGCAGCAGACGTAATCACTCTATGCTGTTATGTTATGCTGTCGTTTGCTTTACCTGTTCCGGCTTCATTCCACGTAGCATTACATGGGACAGAACAGGAAAACAATGACAAAATCTTGCGTCGCGGATCGCCTGCATCATAATGACATATTTTCTTCTAGTCACGTGGTGACGTCCTTACTGTCACCAAGTCCTACGTTGAACGTCGTAAAAACAACCTGTCATAGGCAAAGTCCGCTTTTTCGTTGTGCCTCGCAACCACCATGACAGATGTAACATCCAAAAACCTCGTCAGAAGAACGACTAGGAATAGTTGCCTCCGATCGATCGCACTTTTGCACCCAGTTCATTTTTACGAATGTCCCTGCCCAGATGGAAGGAGGTAATTTAACCCTCATTAACCCGTGTCAAATTCAGTTTCCATGGCTTCTTCCCTGTGTGATCTGTCTTAGATCTCGACGACTGGTTCATTGTAAAATCCTGACTGTTCCGCACAAGCAATTGTTTTTAATTACAACTGAACCGATAACTTGTCTGTTGATTCTGATGTGGACGTGGTAGATTCACCCAGGCTTAGCTTATCGAAATGCTCCTGGAGCGCCATCGATTTGGATGTACTAGTGCCCGTAGTCACCTTCAGCTCCCATCGAATGGCGTGGGGGTGGGGTGGAGCTTGGACATCAGCCCATCAGTAGTATACACCACTGCTGCACACCTTCCTTCTTCAACGATCGCGTGCATGCCCTCGATGTTCCATTTGTCTCAGTTAGAACGGCCTCAGGATATGGTCTGTTTGGTGAAGGTCTGTCGGAGAGTTTTCAGAAGCGTTATGGGTGAAGTTATATCACACAATACTCATGTTTTCACTACTATAATCCCTTGTATATTCTTTTCATCTCACTACCTAGCAGGAACCTGCTTCCGCTGTCTATCGAGGTTGATTCAATGAACATTCTGAACCACACCATTGATCAGTTTACGGAAATGCCCTATCACTAGCCATTTACTTTACCGGCTTTTTACTTCAAATGGTTCCATGTGAGGTAACTGAAACTGCCAACTGGGTTTACTACGTATACTGGCCAAGAAGTTACCAAACACCCGGCATAAAATCCACAAACACTCACTTTTTTGGATAATCCGCTCTGTAGAGTTACCTAATAAAGACATTATCTCAAATCTTGCATTGCGTTTATCTATACCCATGATCGTAATGATGTCTCAACTTCAAAGACCTACCGGCACCACGTGTCACGTGACTCTCAAACAGACACAAGATCCAAATGTCGCGTGAGAAACCTTCAACTATTAGTTTGTAGCGTAGTTGACATTATACACCTTTTAAACTGTTCTGTCTTATAATAGTGTTCACGTACCCAGTTACAACACTGCCATGATAACCAAAGCGAATCACGGATCCCGTGACTGAAGGATGAGCGGTGCTATATCCTGTCTAAGTTCCAGTTAATCACACTGCTGATCAGCCGCTCATGGCCGAACGGTTAGGCGTTCAAACTACTACCGGGTACGAGATTCTCCAAGTTTCATGAGATGCGCACTGCTGATGATTCCCAATAAGGATGAAACAGCTGTACAGTGCTTCTCGGCTTTTCAGCATAGATTAGCTTCACTGACAGGACGAAATCTCCACAAGAATTTGGAGTTCTTCCATCAAAGCCAAGGTGGAGGCACATCATCATCATCACCGACAGCATGACATCAGTGTTCAAGGCCGATGCTTCACTGCCGTACAACCATGATTTATTTGAAAGCCTTATTGTAAAGAAAAGAATAAAGGTGGATGGGGAAGGGACTTGGTGCTAGCTTACTACAATCAATCCGAGGTGCCTACACCTCCAAACATGCACTGAGACAATCTGGATAGAAACTGACAACAAGAACGCCAATGACATCGGTTGGCAGCCATATCTTGTAGTGGCTGGAGATGGTGGAGGCACATTTGTGAGCATACCTAGAAAGAAGTATTATACCGTCCTCACGTATCGCTTCACTCTGGTCCTGTATCTAGTTGAATGGGTTTCTCAGAAGCTGTTAACTTTTATGGCCAGTAGAACATTGCCATCTATCTCTCGTGAGTTCCCCGCACCGGTTCAGCTACGGATACTCAACATTTCAACGAGGTCTTCAGCCAAACTGTTCACTGGCTATTGAATCTAACTTCACCTCGTGATAACTTCACCCCGTGAGCCAGTATTTTTCTCGCCGTTGTTCGGCGTGCTGACCTTGACACTGCGCTGTGCCGGTCATTGACAGACTTGTGCAGGCGCTGACGCCACGAACATGGACAACTCAGGTTTGTCGTATAACTTTGCAGAACTTTGTTTGGATAGTACCGTAGACTTTCTAACCCAATTCTTCCTTTTGATATTCGGGGTCGTCAAGCGTACTCGTCAATCAAAGTTCTGCAACGGGGAGAAACATTTTAACTACCATTCTGCTTGCCAGGTGGGTGCAAAACCCCCTGGAGTCCAGTCATAGAAACATCGGCATATTTGGAGACAGGCAACGACCTGCATTAACCACTATCAACTCGCTATTAATTCTTCATTGTTCACCATTGATCCCACAAAGTTCAACTAGCTTGCGATGCAAGAACAAAACGGAAGTGAGTTTGCTGAGGTATGGTACTCCAAATAAAAATCTGTCAGTAAACACACTGAACCGCCTTGGAAATCAAACAACCTAGCAACATCCAACGGACCAACCAGAAGAAAGGAAGAAAGCTAGTGAAGATAGAAAGCTTTATGAATATCCACTCAAGTTAAACAAACTCGGACCACAAAAACGAGGAAACGGCACCCAATCAGATACAAGAAATGAGATCGCAACGTGAATTAGAGTCCGAGCTGACCAAGCAAACTATGCGAAAACCAATTGGGGACCAACCAATCACTTTAGAGCTATTAAATGCTGTTGGAAACCCTATAGGAACAGAGGAATATGCGGCGACTACCCATTCAGTCCCAAACTGACAATATCACCCCGGTTGGTAATGAATTTTTTGCAACCCAACTGCCAAGACCAACAAACAAGCAGCGCAGCCGAGCCACGCAACAACACCACTGCGCCATCAATTTGCATTTTGTCCCACGTGGTCTTGCGGAGGGTGATGTGCATATCTGTTTACAGGACAGGTCCTTATGGAAACACCAGTGTTGCTAGTTAGGCAGCACGGACAGCCATGTCGAGCAATCATTCATTTTCCTGCGCATCAGAGGAATCTGAGAAAGGGTTGTTGTTAGATTTCGCGATATTGTGATCATGACTTTGATCGGGTGATCTGCCTGTCAGACAAGTCCTCACCGCAAATACCAAACCGAGGAAAAAAATTGTTTTCCATCTAACCGAGGTATGTACGAACCGAAACGCAGAGTTTGTGATAAACCTGTGGGTCTCTTGCGGTATTATTCAAAGAGATTGGCCGGAAAACTTTCATGGATTAAACATCTTTTTTTTGAAACGTATTCAGTGATTCATTCTATGGCCTGAATGCACTCTTGCTCTGCCATCAGCGGTGACTAGGATTCGCCCACCACGCTATAATCGAGTCCAGCGCATTCTGGATACGTTCCGCATTTGTGAATAGTAATCCTAGTTGACGTTGAGTCCATGGTGTAAATCAAACGCATCTCGATTGCGGTTATTAATGATTTCAGCGAAATGACCTTATCAGGGTTTTCAACTCTGTGACATACTTGGTTTGGGGATTCGGTGTAGCTAATCTCAGCCAATCACAAAGGGAGACAACAAATATCTCGACCGATTAAGTTAAGAGTTTGAAATTCAGCAGTTAAACTGAAATCAAGAAACACTGTTGCCCTGGATGGCTGATATCCGGTAAGTACTGGTTTAAACTCAGTGATGCGCGAGGGAAAAACGCGAGATCACTTATTCCTCTTTAGCTTTTTCTCCTACGGCAACGCTTGAGTGCTTGCAAAGCAATCCCATTTGTTCTTACTCGATTATTCCGGCTTACCAACATAAGAGAGAAGAATCACTGGACTGCAGCTGCTCTCCTACAATAACCAGCCAACAGTGCATGACGCTGGGATTTGCACCAAGGAGTTTTGATCTGCGGGGCCAGTGTTCCGCAACGATTCCGTCAGTACACGCTGGAAGTGATTTGTTACTCGCTTCACGCTCGAGTTGTGCTCGTGAGTTGTCGAACTCCTTGAAGTCTGATCCAGTGGCGGTTCCGACTATCTACAGCCACTAACCCACTTATCGAGAATTTCCCATCGTAGAGCTTAAGTAACTCTTGGACAATTGTTGGTATCCTAACTGTTTGCATCGGCTTGACTAGTTTTCATTCTAAGGAAGTCCAGGGCACCCATCCTCCTCTGGTCAGGAATTTCTATGTGATCACAGGTTGCGTCCAGTTGCCAAATTACTTTTACCTAATCGGACATAAGCAATGATGCAATGGCAACTAACTTCAGCAGAATGATGCTCTGAAAGGATAGCGAATGCTTCCGAACGGTTTCACAGTGTGTCTTACCGAGATGAATACGGCTCGATCCTCAACGCGAAATCTGCATCATTAGATGAATTCAAAAAAAGTTGTGTTGCGTATGGGCATTCTTACGGCAGAGGTTAAGTATCTACAAAGATAAATTGAGCGACCCGCGTCAAACAGCGATTACCCACTTTGTGAAGGGGTGGGGGTTGAAAACCCGAAAGAATGGACCTTCCAATTACAGGGTTCTTTGAAAGATTTCATGAAAATTTTGCTACCATATTTAAAACGCTAAAAAGTTTCTTTTGAATTCACCACGCTTGTTTGGGCTTCGATGAATGCTGTTCAGTCTATATATATACAAGATCCGCAAGGCCTGCCACAGGTTCACAGCGGTTCAGCTCGAACAGCCTTTTTTGGTCTAGCTGCCATGGCCCCGAAGGAAGCACGAAGGCTGATATGCTGCCAGGTTCTCCGCGCTTAAACAGGAGCGGTCGAAATACTGCGGTTGGGCTTGAACTGCTGACTTTCCGGTCAGTGGTTGCGATCCTTAACCACTGGGCCATCTCGGTACATAGTCGTCAGAGATGGCAAAACGGGCAGTGCAACCGTATATGTACAAGGATGAACTGCTTTTTTTGTTTAGAACTCTACTTTTTTGGATGCCTGTGGGAATGAAGCAGAAGTTCGGTGTGTCGTAGAAAAGCACCCTATAAAGCATCCTAGAAAAGCGTCCGAAACAGAATCCTGTTTCGCCAGAGACAGTCAGCGGAGATAGAGTTTTTTGAGTAAGAAACGAAGTTGGCAGTTTGTGAAATTATTCAACTCACGATGGATGAAATGTTTGTAAACAGAGGTAATTCCAAGGGAAGTTTAAACTGTCGATCCTGCTGAAAATCACTTGCCATAATTTTGTCAGCTACCGATGAAAACGGACTGAAGTTGGTCTAGGAGATGGATACGGAGCACGAGACAGGTTGCTGCAGATTGGATGTTCTACACATCTCTTAGTTTCGTTGACCCCGTGTATTGTAGCACTTTAGATTTTTTGGTGGGATTCCTTCTCGTACTGCTAACCTGAACTTTATGAAATCAGGACTTTTGTGATTAGCATGTCACATTTATTCCGTCAATTAGTCAGTTTCCTGCTGAACGAAGTGAGTTTTTCCCCAAAAATCAATACACGATAACGTGAACAGCATAGGGGTGGATAATGATGTGAGGTGCTGTATTAGATAACCCATAGGAACAAACAACCATCTCAACGTCAGTAATGAAGTACTCAAATCTGATACGGAATGTTACGAGTGAAGCGAAAAAAATGAACAATGATAACGTGCAAATGGCCGTTTAGGTTTTAGCAAAGCTCAAATTTCATTTGCGAAATTAAAGTCTAATTTCGCAAAGGAGACAAAAAGTTCATTCTAGGTTGCCTGGTTAACAGCTGTCGCCTCGCGGGATAAACGCTGTCGAGAGTGTTTCAAACGAAAGGTTCCTCTGAACGAATTCCATCTTAGACATGTTTTGCTAGGTTTACAAAAATCACAGATGGGACGCAAGCACATAGTTTCAAAATCATTCAACCAAGGTCGGGATAAGAATTGTGGAGGACAGACTAAACCAGTCGCAAGAGGTGGCAAGTTCGAGGTAGCTCAGTGGTTAGCGCGCGAACTTACTAACTGGAAAGTCCGTGGTTTGAATGGAGCCGCGGCATCTCGAATGTTGCTGTCTAAGTTTGGGGCAACGAGACAGTACCTCACCCATCGTGCTTCTTTCGGGGTGGGGCAGGGCAACTATGCACCGAAAGGGTGTTACAGCTGGTTGTCCGGCATTGTTTTACCTTTAAATCTCTGAGCATTGTAACTCACACTATCGTTAGAGGGAAGATTTCAAATCGAATGCGAAGACTGCTAAACGGTATGTGTACAAAGATACTGCGTAGACGATGTAGATGCCGTCAATCTAATAGTGTCTTGTTGCACAATTTGAATACATGGGCATCGCTAAAACAGGCAGTGGAATCCCCATGAAACCGTTTTACTAAATGCGTCTTAGGATCCGTTTCACATATTATTCCTAGGAACAACTGTGAAAAATACAAAGAAGAACAAACCCGATCTACTCGCATAACTTACGACCGTTTAGTAACTGAGCCAATCGATCCCTAATATTTTGGCTGTTCCTCATTTGTTTAAGAGACAGACTCGTCAACCAATCAGATAGCCGGAGACGAGCAGCTGTGAACTGGCCAATTGGAATGCCAAAATCCAGCTTCCATGTTGTGAATTGTAAAGGGTCGTTAATCACTTGACAACAGGTTGTCTTTTTCTGGGCGCTACACTGTTTTTGTCATGTACAAAATTTGCCTGAATGCCTCCTGGTGCTTCTTAATTGAATTTACGTGAGATGAAACTACTTTTTCTCCGCTAGAATTGGATAAACACAAAATGTACAAGCCACAAACAAACTGAAAACTTAAGAGCGAAACGGGGTGAAATCTGACAGGCTTCAAATCACTGGCCAACCATCACTTTATTTCTTACCAAAAGCTAATACATTGTATATATTAAGCAGAGTGCGGATGAAGCCAAGTTTTCCTGGCATTTCAGCCACCTTTTAGTTTATCACCAACCCCTTTGGTAAGAAGATCATGCTACCCATTAAATGTCCGGTTTCCAGGACACTTTTGGAATTGCATCAAACGAATAAAACAAACCTTACTTCTCAGCTAAGCACGTTTCCTCTTACTCAGTGAAATAACTTCTATTCTGCAAGTTTGCATCGGTGAGGTTTTCATTCGTTTGCCGATGACTACTCAGTTTGGTGGCGCACAACCAGTTGATTGTTTGTTTAAAATAACTGACCTTTAAAGAAACCTTTTCAGCTGAGATGCCCTAAGGAGTCAAGCGGCTGACTGTAGGTCGCTCTAAAAATTTCCCAAAGTAGTTTGTTGCGTGGTACCAATCTTAGATTCCATTGTGTGTTAAAGGGATGCCTATGTAAGCGTGATGTATTCACGTGCGTGATTGTATAACACCGCCTCCTGTTTACTGACCAGGATCAGGTTGTGACTATCTAAAGGTGTCCAACTGCTGCTTACGCAAATGCTGTTCCCATACTATAGATCTGTGTGCTGAAAGTTTGTTCCGGTTTTCACAAGTACAACCAACCTTTCCAGATTCAAATGTTTATAACTGAACTTTTCATTTGTTCGCTCTTAGCTAAAGGTGTTTCATCCATCTCAGTCTACCGTGGACAACTCGTCCCGAACCGATGGTTCTTTTTCGGTTTTCCGGAACTCTAAACGTGGAGCGGAGTGTGGTATTAGCTGGAGCCAAAGTCTTTTATTGTTGGTGCACTTGTCATTTAGATAGGCACGGCGCATAGAAGTTCCGCCACTCGATATCACACCGGCCCTCATTAGAACATGTTTTTTTCCAGTTTGAATGCCTTTTTTCCTGAGTAAAATAAGGAAAACTGAACTCCGCTCTTTTATTTCCATTGTTATTCCATTTCCACATAAATAACTGGAAGGGCTTGATGAACAATCGATCCTTCTGAGACGATGACTTCTCAATCGGTTCCAAATGTTTTGTTTCAAACCTGGTACTAGGATGTTTTCTTCACCTGACGGTGTAGGGGCACAGCAACGTGGTTGTAGTGCACGCACCACTTGAGATTTGCTCTTAGTAAGCCGTACAACTGTGGGATTGGGGTTTCAGAAAACCCCTTGGTGCTCAGACTGTACGGCCGTTTAGCAGGAGTTTTTCTACTGACAGTTTTCGCTCTTGGAACAAGTTTTACTCTGTTTCCCGCGACTATCGGAACGGCTGTCAAATATGATACCAGATGGATTTCAAATTTCATGAATTAATGTTAAAACAGGATAGTAATAGGGAAGAAAACAGGACGGCTTTACTGGAAATCGCAGACAAAATCAGAATGAGATGAAACTATTGCATATTCAACTTGAATAGTTATTCATATTATGATCAGGATTGGGCTAATATTTGCATAAACGTTTCCAGCTGCTACGTAGATGTTTCATTTCGATCTATGGTTAAAGAAACTGGAAATCCGCCAATACTCTCATGTTTCCTGAGGATAAATTTCACCTCTGAGCAACAATACAACTTCTATGATGTGGAGCTGGATGTCAATCCTCGTTTCCTTCTAAAGTGAGTTATCAAACTGAGCCAATTTGGTCTCCTCTCCGGTTAAAATAACGCGAGAAGTTGCGAGAATTGTCTCAACAATCTTCATGTTTACTAACCCATTGACAATCACTATAGAGGTCACGAAATGGAATGAGTGAAACTGATTACTTATTGTTTGGTACACTTCAAAACACAGATATCATGATCAGATTGACTGAGCTAGTATCACAAAGGGTGAGTAGTAGGTTGCTCTGTCATTCCCAGATGTATACACACCGCGTGTCCGATAATTGTGCCATGCAAATCACGTGGAGATGGATTCAGCTGGAGTTGAAAATCTCGCATGCGAATCTGAAACCAAATGGTACGTGACAAAATGGCCTCCACATTTGAAAAATGGGAGCTTTTAACGATCAGGCGAGACCCCAGATTGTTAAGCAGCGTAGTAGAAAACGAGCCGAGGTTTGTGATATATCGGAACCCTGGTTGGTACTCACTTGGAGCGAGTACAACCGTGAGGAAGACGGGACTTTGCTGAATGACTGTGAAGGGGCAAGGATAAAACTGACAACCCACTACAGAGTTGAACAAGACATTCCTTGAGAGTTGGCTTCTGCAGAAAGATGTTTCAGCGGCCGCGTAACACGGCGGTAATCACCCATCAAGAGTTCGGAGTTGTTTATCAACCAACATGATCTAACTGCATATAGGCCATTAGACACGAAAATAAAAATTTCATTTGCACAGAGTATCTGATAAATGAACACTCTGGGGCGTCCTTTTGAACTTTCCTGAACGTTCTATGAATGGTACACAACAATGAATAAGGAGGATGGAATGGTTTATGAATTCAGTACTATCTTCCATCGGATGCGGGAGCAGATATATGACACGTGACCAGATACTACTACCATTTTCCATCAGTAGTATACACTGTTACATTGGTATGATTGGGCCAGACAGACAATGTTCTTAGCTCTATAGCATAAAAGGCTAAACACTGAGCAGCACCTAAGTAAGCTGAGATATTTGGTTATTTGTCAAGGTGACTTACTGTTATCCAGCGAGAGGAACTTTGGAGAGTGGGCCATAGAAAAACAATGAGGAGTCGATGGCTTCCAAGTAGGTCACGTGACGTTGAGCGGAGGTTGGTGAAAAAAACACTGCAATTTAGCTCACTAAGGATGATGAAGGGGCTGCTCGGAAACTACAAACAACTGTGCTCACTACAACTGGACTTTTGATTCAGGTGGACGATGGATGGATTCGGTCTCTAGGTCGTCAGCATTAAACGAAAAAATCAGAGATAGGAATGCTAACTACGTACCGAAAGGAAAAACAGCGAAGTACTACCCTTGGTGGCACCACTTATCATCGTCATTGGATGGAAGAATGTCTTGCTAAGCACCCCTCAGCTAGACTGCCCAAACTCTGTTTGTCGCCTGCGTCGATGAAGAACTGCGTTAGTCGTCCTCTGTTAGCGCTTATAAAAGCATCCTTGTGGACGCCACTTTGTTCGCGACGCCGAAGTGACTGTGGACACCAAGTATAAAACAACTTCTGACATGATGCAAAACTCAAGGTTGTAAAAACATACCAGTTGACTTCAAAACTGAGCTGATTGAGGCTCAATGGTTCAGGTGCGAACTTAATGACCGCGAAGTCTGTGTGTGGAACCCAACCTCAGAATCTCGACTGTTCCTCTCTGGACTTGAGCATTCCTCGTGGTATAGAAGCTACGTACCGATTATTCATTAGTCCACTAGTAAAAATTTGAAACGCAAGGGGTGGGAAATCTCGTGTGAATGGAGGACATCGAAGATTTCCATCGCCACTGTTGAGAGACATTGGTGATGAAGTTAGTTGATCGTAAATGAGTGTGGCCAAATGTGAGCTGGTAACGATTTCTTTCAACACGAAACAAAAGAGCATTTTCGTAGGTATTTGCCATTCAAGGTATGTTATATTGATCCCGAAATAACCGGCTATCGATAAAGAGGTTCTATACTTGTAACGACAGAAGGTAAGTTAGTGAAACAGAGGCTGAATTCGTCAACCGTAAAAAATATTTGCGTGCTGACAAGAGCACAATTACGCACAATTGCTTTGGACACGGTAAAAATCAGTAGTCATGCCTATAAAATGATGTCGCAGGAGATTGATCATCTGTATAAAGATAGCGAGACAGCTCACTTGAAATTTTCTCCTTCCACGTGGTCGAGGAACCTCACCAGTGGGGTGGTACAGAATAAATTCAAGTTCAATCAGACAATTAGGAATAAAAATCATGATCAAATAGAACTTGGCTATTAATATATTGCCTAAAAAGCCCGTAATTCGGTTTTTGTGGTATCAGTCGAGGCTCACGTACCAACCTATTTGTTGCAGTGTAAATCTGTGGGGGGGGGGATAAGAGTAACCCAAATCGAGGAGCAGAGCAAATGTGGCCGCTTAAGTAGACGCATGTTGCTCATGAAATTCACTGTTCTTCCTAACGAGAAACGTGAAACATCATGGTTGACAGAAACCACACAAAGAGATTAAATACGTACACGATTTAAGGACCTCATCCAGTCACTTGTTACGCCCAACAATGCGTCATATGTCCTTCGTAAGTACTTATGAGTTTTTAAAGGCTATTGCATCGTTTACTTTGTGCATGCGGTTTCGCCCGGAAATATACCCGCGACGAAATGATGGCACCGGTCATGTTTCATACGAATGGACCTTGCAGTCAGATGGAATATTCGCCCGCCATGAGAAATCAAGATTTTCATTTATGTGAAAATTCCTTTGGCATGAAAACACCAAAAGATGAAATATGGATGCAAGGAATCTATAGATCGCCTCGCTTCACTGAGAGATTTTGGTGATCCCGTATCCTGGAAAAACCATTGCAAATCGCCTAGTTATGCTTGACCAATCTCAAGGAAATTATTGGATTTATTTTTCCGTCATTTACGTTTCAAGGCAATCACTAAGCGAGTTTTGATTTCGCATACGTTTGCTCTTATCTGGACTTGTTATGCTGCGCAATTTTGATCAGATAGAGGCCTACAATTTGTAAGAAAAACTTATCACTTCCGGGAGACAGAACGCAGAAAAGGGGAAGAAACTTTTCCGTGCCATGTTAAAAAATTTTTTCCCCCATTGTGTCCTCTCGTGGAAACAAACGAAAAGCCCAAATTTTTACATTTTCCGAATGCGAGGACGTCAATAGAGTTTTCATTGTCAGTGAAGCCAGTCTACCCTGAAAAGCCGGGAGGCACTGTCTCATCCTTATTGGGAATCGTTAGCAGCGCGCATCTCATCAACCTCTGAGAGTTTCGAACACGTGACCTTCCGGCAAGTGGTTCAACACATAACCATTTGAGTGGCTGATCAGCTGTTTGATTAGCTTTTACGTAGAGAGGACAAAGCGTCATCTTTCACTAACATGAATCATATCACGTGATCGCGTATTGGCTCGCTGCTCAAGTGAGGTTCCACGTATCCAGCGAAATTGTCCTCACTGCTTATTGATTCATGGTGATGTGAAGAGATTAGGTAATATTTCCAGCGCCTGTGCATCCCATTTAAAACAGCAGTGTTCGCCTTCTGTGTGAGTACGAGACACCTTCAAGAATAAATTCTGAACGCCGGAAAACAAAATGCGTCGCATTCAAATGTCTCTCATCTTGAAATGATACTAGCAACGGAGCATTGCATTCGAAGGACAGTGATCGGACGGAGGTATCGTGGGAGTTCCACATGTACAAAAGGGATTAATTTCAACAGTGCTTGTTGTGAATGTCAGCTTTAATTGCGGGACGAGCAAATCGATAACCGATTGGTTACGAAAACTGTGCTCTATATATCCATGCAGTAGAGTACTTACCGATACCTCTAGCTGCCAGCGTAAGACGAGCTTGTGGGCCAGTTAACAGGCCCCTCACACCGCTTGAAGCGCACCTTTCCCCCGTTTCGCAAGGCCATTGAACTGGCCACTTTCCGTCTTGTTCTCCGCCGATTGTGATCCAATATATATGAACTTGCAAACGTTTGTAGTCCAAAAACTGTTTTATCGGCTCTTCTGGTACAGGAGTGGATTTAATTCGGTAGGAATGTTACCTGCAGACTTGTAAAAAACATAGTGAAATGATTTATAAAGTTCACGGGGGAAACAGGAAGAAAAATGATCCAAATCTCTCTCTCCCGACAAGACGGCACCGTGGGATGTCTTTCCAACATGTTCCATTCGTAATTTCTCTTTTTGGAGCATGTTAGCCATCCGGCCATCGTGATATTTTCCTAAATTCTGAAATCCATGTCTAACGGAATATGTCACCCGATGAACATCTTCCCTCCATCGGGCGGTACGTCCAAGCAACTTGAACAGTTCTAGTCTTATACTGCACACAATCTGTGAAGTTGGTGAAACCATTTTGGACGGTACTCCGACAGAGTGGTTATGCATTGCTACTAAATACAGTCCAACTGTTCTTCCTGTCTTTTGTTAACTTGAGTGTTATTTTCAGCTCCCTGAAAGCAAACAACAGATAATTTTTCACGAAGGTTCTAGCGATTCACATTTATTTTTGAGGCTTGGTTTCCCAGCTTTTTGACATCTGCATTTTGTTTCATTCCGGCCTCAAGATAACGTCTTTTTTCGAGGCCACGAAGGTGACGTAATTTTTCCCACTACGGTGACTTCCTCGTCTCAGAGTAAACGTCTTGTTTGTCCGTAACCTTGCTCAAGTATCATGCATTACTTCTGGTCTTACCAATTCATACGGTTTCCGTTGATAACAGAGAAAAAATTTCGGCGGCATATTGAAAAATTAGTCGTCTTGACGCATACGACAGTAAGCCTCAGTTTGTCTCGAAACAGCTTCGAAAACAGCGAGTGACTGATTTCGATAAATACACTCATTTGCAAATCAATTTGGTTTTGCGAGAGACTCACCTGAAACCCAGCTGAATTGCTCGTTTGTGATGTTTCCAGGCTACTGAATGTGCTGCACCAGGCCGCCTCATGTTCCAGTTGCTACGCTCTTCGAGATATCGCGAAACATGTATATACGTAATGCACTACTCATAAGGTTGCTGAAAATTCTTCGACAGCCCACGACCGGTTTCTCTCTTCTTGGGGCTCATCAGGTAGGCGCAGTTCCCGGGTTTCCGCCAATCCTATGTTCTACTGGAACCCAATGGATATGCAAACGGCTGGAAGGGTGCTCTGTAACTGATGGAACAGATGAAATGAAAAAAAACATTTAGATAAATGTCCTTACTGTATCTACAAGTCTGAGTTTGAACGGCAAAACACTTGCCGCATTACCTTACATGTGAGGGCCAACCACCGACCCAAATACAAAGACAAGATATATGACAGCCTAGTATCTGATAGCGTACACAGTAGAACTGAAGATGCTGTAGTTTGAACTGATACACTGACAAAATTTGTTCAGGGACTGTGACCGGCGTTCGACGACCGGAAGGTCTAGCAGACTGTTTCGGCAATATTCTTTCTTAAGGACATCAAGAGAACAAACAAACAAAACTGTGTACATCACTGTGCTACACAAAATTTTCCCACAGTGCACTGACAGTCCGTTGGATCTGAAATTTCCGTCGCAGCGGCATCTAGGTACGTTCGGTCTCACATCCTCGATTATTTTTGCAACATCCCAATGGCTACCTGTGTGAAAATCCCGTAGTTCAGTTCGTTGATCATTGACTGAATTGATGATACTAGTTTGTTGCGATTAGTACATCACAAAGACGAAGTGCATCTAATTAGTGTTACTTAGCACAACGTAACCAGTAGACGAGTTGCTAGCAGAGTCATCCAAGAAGAAACATTTCCTCACGTGTGAGATGATTTGAAGGGCTTAGATTCATTTCATTACTACTCATAAGGTTGCTGAAAATTCTTCGACAGCCCACGACCGGTTTCTCTCTTCTTGGGGCTCATCAGGTAGGCGCAGTTCCCGGGTTTCCGCCAATCCTATGTTCTACTGGAACCCAATGGATATGCAAACGGCTGGAAGGGTGCTCTGTAACTGATGGAACAGATGAAATGAAAAAAAACATTTAGATAAATGTCCTTACTGTATCTACAAGTCTGAGTTTGAACGGCAAAACACTTGCCGCATTACCTTACATGTGAGGGCCAACCACCGACCCAAATACAAAGACAAGATATATGACAGCCTAGTATCTGATAGCGTACACAGTAGAACTGAAGATGCTGTAGTTTGAACTGATACACTGACAAAATTTGTTCAGGGACTGTGACCGGCGTTCGACGACCGGAAGGTCTAGCAGACTGTTTCGGCAATATTCTTTCTTAAGGACATCAAGAGAACAAACAAACAAAACTGTGTACATCACTGTGCTACACAAAATTTTCCCACAGTGCACTGACAGTCCGTTGGATCTGAAATTTCCGTCGCAGCGGCATCTAGGTACGTTCGGTCTCACATCCTCGATTATTTTTGCAACATCCCAATGGCTACCTGTGTGAAAATCCCGTAGTTCAGTTCGTTGATCATTGACTGAATTGATGATACTAGTTTGTTGCGATTAGTACATCACAAAGACGAAGTGCATCTAATTAGTGTTACTTAGCACAACGTAACCAGTAGACGAGTTGCTAGCAGAGTCATCCAAGAAGAAACATTTCCTCACGTGTGAGATGATTTGAAGGGCTTAGATTCATTTCATTACAACCTTCTGTGAGATGCTTCTTCGTCTACCGGACTGCCGAGTCTATTCTCACATCGGAAGAAGCGCCGTATCGGGTATTTTATCTTCGACCTGTACTATCAAGTCGATAGTGGAGATAAAACGGCGAATCCGAGGATCGATAGTTTACTATAGAAGAGGTTGGAAACACAGAATCTTACATATCATGAGTAGCGTAAGGGGGTTTTCCCATCCTGATCACCCCTTTTGTTCGTGGTCAATTAGACAGGATTAGATTGCACAGTTATTACGCTTTCAAGGTCATACTGGCTAGTCAGTGTTACAAGAATGTGTATCACGTGGACAATAGGAATCAATCTGTTGTAAAACTCAACGGAATTTGTGCTGTTCCCAGAAACGAGGAGTCATGTGCATCAACGTCAAGTGATTGCATCGGCGATCTGACGCCGATGTTTGGTGGGACGTTAACAAAGTACACTGACCACATAGTCAAGTGTCTACAACTGTGCCTTGAGAACAGTTCATTCACTTTCAACAGACGATTGTACAATCGCAGATTATGTGACCGTTTCACTTGACACTGATAAGCTGATATTCAGACCACCGAATCAGCGAGTTTCTGTGATCATTTGGTCCACTCGGTCTACGGTTACGATAACAAGCGCTCCGGGAATGCCTCCAAAAGTTTGACACAGCCGCCTGTTGAAGCGGACCATTTTAAGTGAGGGATTCGGCTGAATTCAGCTGAGCCAAAGCCAAATTCATGTGCAAATGAGAGTTCAAGTAGAACATAGGGGTCAAGTTGAACATAAGGTTGACGGAAACTCGGGAGTTGCGCCTATCTGATGAACCCCAGGAAGGGTTAAACAGGCCGTTGGCTGTCGAAGAGTTTTCAGCAACCTTATGAGTAGTATGATCAACGAAAACCGATGACATTTGTCGGCACCACGTCAGCAATAGCCAGATATGCCATGTACAGAAAACCAGCAGTAATTTTGATCCCCATATTATCTTGGCATATGAATAATCATCAAACAAGCTTTATTCAGGTATAAGGTGAACAAGACGTTCACAAGGTGAAAGTGCACAAGACTTCACTAAGAAACGTGTAGGAAGCAAGGATCATGTTCCCAATCGGTAGTCCACTAACTGTGCTTGCAGGACTTACCTCTTGAGATTCCCAGCAACTTCCCGGCAGCTGAAGGTATTTGACGGATTACGCGTGTGACACGCTGACAGCTGAGAAGAATCAGCGAGGTTCACCGATGTTCTTCAAGCGTCGGTTGAAGGGTAGTACGTGAACAGGCACATTCCGGTCTGGTATTTTACCACCCCTTTTGTCGTACGTGTGTCGCCTGCGCAACTAATCGGAATATCCGCCGCAGTGATGACGAACACGTACCGCCCATCTGGACAGCGTTAACATCAGTGATTACCTAAACTAACTGCCTCCGATATCCGATATTCTCGTCGCAAAAATCTCTTGGGTCGTCAGTGATAAAAAGTCGGGACCTTCGTTGGTTCTGCACGAAAAACCTTACTAAAATGACGCGTGAAATGCTGTTGTAGTTTCACTTTCGTGATTTGCGTTCAGTTTTCTTCCGCTCATCCGAATCATCGGTCACCGAGACATTAGATTCAAAACAACGGTCTAATTTACAGTGTTCTTTGTTAGGTATTCCCGAAGTGACTTCGTGTTACCCCTATCTGTGCCTCAAGATATCATGCCTAATCTAGATTATTGTACGGATTTAAACAGGAAAACAAATTCGAAACCTGAGGTGAGCATTTTCCAGTAGATATGTACGAGGATCTCAGTCACGCGCTTTCGGATTATTGCGTATATTGTTTTTGGAGAACCGGTTCACTTAATTCGCATGGGAATTGAAATTTGACGACACATTTGTTCTGTTTGTGCTCAGCGTCTGGACTCATGCGCTGGATCAGAGAAGACATTCAGTGAGATTTGTGTGTAATTATATCGGGACAGAAAAATGGCTTCCTTTAACAAAAAAGCTATCAAGTAATAGAAACTAGCATAAAACCCTTCCGACGGCACTTGCTGTCAAACCCCTCAAAATAACGGATTCGTTATGGACTATAGTCTTATCTAACCACAGTGTTCCATCCTGAAACTGTCATTGCACAAAAACCTCGAGTGTGTACTAGTTTGGCTAGGCGAGATGGCACCATCTCATGAAAATAGGACTTAACTTTTTCAGATAGACTGATGATTGTACGACAGTGAACTTGAAATGATTCTCCGACATCTGAGGAAAGAGTTTTTAGGCTTAGCAACGCAATTCGACATGGACAAAGTACACTGTATTGGGGACCTGACAAACAAACTCCGTAATAACGTCCAAAGAACACCTCGGGAGGAATTCCGGATTCATTCTGTAAAACCTACAGCTAGAGAGTTGCTCCTCAATGACAAGACAAATATTAGTTAACTATGAACGGGATTAGGCCATCTCAGTTTGTTTGTGCAAATCATGGACCAGAAGTGCAGAGACGTTTGTGGCCGGTGCTTGGCATGAAAATTCATCAGCGACTTTCGGATGCTGCACCCTAGATGGCTCTACTCAGGCTCTCGGTAGGCATAACGAGCTAATCTTTGAATCATTTGTACCTACGACAGCAAACATATCTCCTCACCTTGTCGAACCCCAAATGCAACTTCTGTGCATCGCGTCAGCAGAGCCTGTTCTCAGTTATAAAAGAGCACATTTGTTAAATTCAAAGCGCAGTCTTTTACGTACGCAGAGCTCCTGATGTTCTCAAATTAGATGTCACTTAATTTTACCGTCGGAATCTTATCTCTCTATGTTGACGACCAGCACTCAGTTGGTGGGTCGAAACAGTTCATGGACGGTTTCAGAGAATCCTATCAATTCGATGTAATTGTTCATCTCATTCCTTTCTTTGTGGCGTCTGACTAGCCTACTAATGTTCTCAGCGGAATGAGCACATGAAATCTGCTCCGAAAGCATGAGTAGTGTTGTAAAGTAGTTAGCAATTATATATTGCGAGACTTTCTTCCCCCAGACAAGTGGAGAAGCCAGTCAAGATGAGGAGGACGCACCGAGTACACGTGTAGAACAACCTTAAGGTGCCCATTTGCCTAGAAAGGATATTTCTGGGACTTTCGTTGGTCCGACACAAGGCATTTATTTTGGACAACAATAAATGCAATCGATAAACCGCGGCGAAACAGTTTGTCAGACGCGGCTGTCCTTGACTGCGTACATGTGTGCCGCTTAGTCAACAAAGGTTACAACGTTGCATTAGAAATCTACCTTGCCGGGGAACCTGTGATGCGATATCACGAATATCGTAGCGACTGAAACATGAGGTGACCTGGTGCAGCACATTTGGTTGCCTGGATACATCACAAACGAGAGATCCAGCTGGGTTCCAAAACTTTTTCAGATTACTACCTAGCTCCTCATAAGGACTGAAAATAATACTGGTTACAAAATATGACCTTGTTTTTACTGACTCCAGTTGAATAGTAGTATCTAACCAAGCACAAGATCAAATCTTTTGAGTATGTTATCTTGTTATTTGACGATGCTTAGAAGTTAACCGGTCTTTATATCGCATGGCAAGAAGTATGCGGACTTTTGCCAGAATTCAAGGAAAAGTGTTTCCTCTACGGCCTACACAATCACACTAGAGATATAAAAAATATTGAAGATCCCCAATTATTTTCATCAATTTTTTATCCCATTAATCACCAGTGTACTTATACGTGGTACCTGTGCCACTATTCGGGCAACAATAAAATAAATATTTTGGATTCCAGCGGGATGACCCTTAATGTGGTCTCATTGTCCCCACATGCTAAATAAAACTTGCAATGTATACAGGCAAAACAATGGGTCCTTCACCAGGTCTACCCTATTCGTGGGTAAGCTGGAAAAAACCCATTGGATCCCATTGTCTTTTGCTTCAAACTGGACAGACAATGTATACACAGTGTTTGGCGTCTTCCCAAGTGACCTACAAATCACAAATGGTTCAAGTGTTCTTTCTGCGATTTCCGCAACGTGTAAATTAGGCATAATCTCCTCCCAGTAAGTTGAGTTGCAGTAGGACAGTGGATATACCCAGCAGTTTGTTCACAGTAGACATACAGAAAATCGAGAGTTTACTCATCTTTAGAGTCTGATATGTCTGGGAGCAGAATTTTTGTAAAATTCCTAACCAGTAGAACAGCGGGAACATGCACACCATGTGTGCTAGATTTGAGACAAGACATTCGCAAAATTTTGTCTTTTTTTCGTCAAAACCACAACCCTGGATTTTTGCAGAAAGCCAAGCAATCAGTGAAGCAGAAAAAATCGTCAAAACAAGGCGTGTTTATTTCAGTCTACCTATCACAGATGGCGAGGAAATCGGTGGAAATGGTTGAGACTAATTGCTTGGCAGCATACTTTTGTCAGAGCTACTGTTTTCAGACATATGACCGGATGACGGATGAAGTCGCGAGTTTACTACTTTCCAGCCTCTTAAAATGAAAAGGTGCAAAGTGTATGCCAAACACCATCATCGAACTGTATCATCCGCTCCACCTGATGACCGAAAAACATCGTATTTCAAAGTAGTATGTCTTGTGTATCCGAATTTGTGCACATCAGCTGATCGGTACGCATTCACTGATTGTCGATACGGGTCCACACTTTTATCCGTACTTTTATCTGTTTGTGACCGACATGGACACTGGACTCCATGTGGCCAACAA
The DNA here is from genome assembly GCA_003604175.2 of Clonorchis sinensis. Lineage (NCBI taxonomy): Eukaryota > Metazoa > Platyhelminthes > Trematoda > Opisthorchiida > Opisthorchiidae > Clonorchis > Clonorchis sinensis. Next base: position 16,101,460 of record CM030375.1, read on the forward strand.
CTATCTATGCCACAATGATGGAGTGACACCTAATTTTCTCTCATCTTCCTCTTTTGTTACTGGGCAAAGTTAGGCCGCCAAATATGTTTCTGTGTCTGTTGACCCTAAGTTTGCAGTTAAATTTGTGCATACTGTATTGTGCCCCCGTCCAGAGACTTATTAAACAATACTGGGGCACCTTGAACTGACGATTTTTCAAACTTGGTCAGTTTACGGGAAGGGTCATCTGACTTTCTGAGATAAGGTCTTTCGGGGAGGATGGCACACGTATCAGTACCATAGCAGGGATATCTAATAAGGTCAACTTGCCGAATTGCCCACATTGTAACTCCATATTCATGGGCGGGCTCCTAGACTACGGTGTAGCTTGGAGTCAGCAAGCAGTGCCTTCCTGCACACTGGTCGGCCACTGTTAAGTTGAGAAACACGTGACGGATATACGTCATTAAGCTCGCGGCGATGCAGTTAGGGATTGGATAGGAAGCCCGACGATTATCCTATCGTTTTTCCCAATTTTTTTACAGTTTAGCTATGATGAAACGATTGCTTGGTTGCTGAGGGGAACCTCAAAAGCAGTTAACTTCCTAAGAAGATACTTGAAGTGCCAATGAAATGTTCATTTTAGAACGATTACCTACAGAAGGGACAGGATTGGATGCGACGGACCAAACAAAGTGCAGTACAAGCTAGTGAATACTAGCAACAATGTATTATATACTATATATATTATATGCTTTATATATGCGACTCCCAGCGGTGAGAAAAATGGGCACCTCAGCAGATTACAGGAGTGGCCATTTCAGAACTGCAGCGCATGTATGTGTCGACCTAAAGCCAGATAACAGCCTTGAAGAACTTAGTGATGAAAGGTCTTTGGACGAAATTGTTTCCCGGTCTAAAAATGTTGATAGTAAGATGCTTACTGGCGGAAAAGTACAAAGTTAGGAGCGGTGTTTTTGAATAATTCAAAGTGTTAACCACCTTGAGGGATCCTCCTCGGAAGCAGAACAATCTGAGTCGCAAAGTTTCGATTGGTCAGCGTGTGGCAGTGGCTTGAAGGTGAGGTAAGCTGGTTACGCTGTTGGTTGATGTTCGTTGGTTCTGACGAAAAATCGGAAATAGACCAGCACTTGTTTTGATTGATGCAAGCAGGTTTTGTGGGAATTACCTCAGAAGGTTCTCCCAGAACAAATCAGACCTCAGTCCCTTACTCCAAGCCTCCGGAAAATGAACTCCTGGAACGGCAAAGAAAATTGGATTCGGGAATAACGCGACGACGACCTCCTTTTTTTAATCTGGGTGCTACAGACCACTATGAAATTGCATTTTAAAAAATACAAAGGTTATATGAACGGAATATCACATTGGCCTTAACAAAATAGGGTATGAAGAATGTCTTTGGACATCTGAACGAAACGGAATATCACAGTGGCCTTAACAAAATGGGGTATGAAGAATGTCTTTGGACGTCTGAACGGCGGGTCGCGTGAGTTTATGACAGAACAGGAGCATAATATTACCCTAATAAGTTTTAAGTCATTGCCTTTACACGACCAAACAGAAGCTTGGTTACTCTGTCTGGTTCTGCTCTAATCCCAGGAACAACTGAGTATCGGGATCTCTCGGCCTACCGAATATTCACACGAAAGGGTTCCCAAAATCAGATGCCAAACGACACACCCGCAAAAGTTCCAGACTGAATAATTCAGAAGCTGAAAGATGGTCTGGTAAGCAGATTTAGATAGTTTTTGTTTTGAGTACAAACTCGGTCACGCAGCCTTCTCAGTCTTGTTATACCATTTGTATACATCAGCGTAGCTACCACTGGGTTTTGGAAAATAGTGCGTCATTAGTCACCCCCACCAGCTTACCACCTACTGAATTAGTGTCAAAAATCGAGTTTTTCCTACGCCAGTCTTGGTTCACGTTCGAACAAACCCTGTAAGAACATTAGCCACGGGCTCTCGAAACGTACGAAACATGGTAAACCGACGGTGAATCAGTTCACAGATCCGCAATGTATTTGGTGGGGTTTTGCTAAATACGTCCTTGTAACCTTTCTTTCTCATTTTCTGAACTCCCTCTCTCTCTTCACCGGTACATTCCAAATGCCGTGTGTCCCCTCAACTTTTTGGACTATCTTTTTAAATCCAATGAGTCATAATTTGGTGTGAATTTGTATCGTAGATTGATTCGTTCCAGTCTGCGTCTGGAATGGTCTTCATACCATTGTGTGTGCCGAAACACTGGAAATCCACTGATAAGCAGGACTAAAGTGATCCGTTCTGACGAAATCTCTACAATCACCGAGTTTAGCAGGGTCAGTAATGTTCCGCAGTGGAACATCCTATCCTCTACACTTCATTGAAAAGGTGCCATATCAGACTTAAGCCAGACGAAATGCAAAATCCACCGGAACGACCTTCGGCCTATCCTCACCTCTTGCCGCGCTTGAGCGAAATTGCACGGCTTTACCGGAGCTTGACAAACACACTGTGTCCAACATAGACAACACCAATGACAGACACTTGAGCCACTGCCAAAAGCTCCCGCCAGCCCGGATGACCAGACTGACCACCTGTACAGAATGTTGTAAGGATTGAGGTCTGCCTATACGAGAGAGGCGAGCAGACAAATGAAGGTGCGGATTACGTATCAATATCACGCGAAATTCCCATACACGGGCTCGTAAAAGCCTGAAAACCCACACAAAATGGTGCCCTGCGAAAACTTTAGAAAATCCTGCGTCAACCGACCTCACATCCGCCGTGGGGTCAGGGCATAAACTCACTAACCAAAAGTGTGACGAGCTGACCCCAGCTTCAACCAAAACAGATATGACTGTCAAACGAACCGCGCACTGATAGTTGCCAGTCAAATCCTGCGTCTCCTGTCCTTTATGTTATTGATTATTTTGCCCCTATCGAGAAGTCGTAAACACCGCTCGTGAAGTTGTGTTATTCCACCAATAGTCAATCTAACTAAATGTTACACAACCCACAATCTACTTAACCTGATTACGATGGACAAAAACAAACAAATGACCCAGGGTCGCCCACAAAATGTCCGTACAAATGTAGGTCATGACCGGAGTATATTTGGCTTTAAATAGCTATGCCCCCTGTCAACCCCTCATACATGCACACCCGCATGTCCGTATAAGGTATTTGGCTAACAGCTAACACACACTGTTGGGTTAAATACATTTTCCTTTGTTTATGTTTTGAATAGTTCTGACTACTAGTTGCGCAGTCGAATACGTGCACTGTCACAGATGTCATGACCTTAAGTGTATTGACGTTTTCATGTATTAGTTCGCATAGTTTGTTGTCGCATGGAAACGTACAACTAGATATGGGCTGAAGGAGTATCACTGTTCAACACGGGGGTAGCTGTTACTTGGAAAGTGACGATTTTAAGGGTGCGTAAGCGTTCTACTTTATTTCATAATTTAGTACAATGAAATGTCCATGTGGCGCACTGTTCTGTGAAAGCGGCTTGACAGTATTCCAGTTGCTTGATTCGCTTGTTTTCGCTAGTTCGAGATAACTCAGTGGTGACCGGAATGGCCGTGGTTAGAACTCAACCGCAGCATCTCTGCTTCTCCAGTCTAGGCAATCTGGCAGTGTCTCAGCTTTCGGGTTCCTTCTGGTTGTATGGTGGCTAGACACCGAAAGGTTGTCGCAGCTGACCTACTAACCTGGGTACAGAGGTGAAGTCGCGGAATTCAAAGTTCTTGAAGACCAAAAACCTGTCCATAGCCTCGCATTCATACGTATCCTGTTGTTGTGTTTTGACTTGCGAATACCTACCACGACTTCCTTTAGCGGTCAAGAGGGTTGTTGTGCTTTACTTGGATGTTCCGAACAAAATACTTTCTGTGTGACTTTTTTCCAGATGCCAGCTGCACCAGAAATGCTCCCGGTTCACGAACAATTTTTAGGAACAGGAGTTACCGTGGAGTTACCGATTATCATGACCAGTTGTTGGAAACAAGTGACTACGATGTTCATCAGTGATTTATATATAATGTAGTAAACGTCCCAACACAGGCAGGACCACTCAGATCAATGTGTCATTGAACATTCTCTCCCCATGTTGTTTTCTACTCTAAGCCTCAAACTATCACTTGTCTTAACGGTTTTGGAACTGACAGTATAACAATCAAATCCTAGCCAGGTTCTCCCTTTGATTCCACTGAATTTCGCCCCATTCCATACAAATCAGTCTTTCTGAGATCGTTGAGACCCTCACTGGGTTCCTCCGCTTTTGCTTGATTCCTCCACCGATATCACCCACTTGCGTGTTCATACATACACAAAGTTCTGAGACGTTTCAAGGGTGCAATATTCGTCCTCTGGTGACCTGAAGCTCTAAGTTATATAGAAAAAGAATACTGTGAAAGAAGACAACAAACTCCGAGAACAATTCAGCTTATTTCCTTAACCCACTCTAAATCTTTTGTGATCCACGAAAATTAATAAGAATCCTCCGATGGCTGACCAAGAAACACACGTCTTGTTCTCATTCGCTTGACTGAGTTACACTTGGCCTGGTGTGATCCGTCAGTTTTTTTTATTTCGATGCAGGTTGTGAAAGCCACATAAAAGCTGTTTGGTTTTCATTAGGAAGCCTTCGGAATCCAACGAAATGCTCATGGTCTAAACCACTGATGGTGAAGACATTAGGCTGATTCGATGGACTCTAACCTTGGTAGTCCCAGATAACTTAAGTTCTTGACCCTCATTTGTTCACCTGTGCTTTACTTCCACAATTGCTGGTGAAGCTCGATCGATAGAACACTTATTGACTTCAGGCCATGCCCAGTTCTACTCACGTTATTCTCTCAGCAGGGCTGTTCTCACCTACCAATCAAGCATCCGTGTACGATTTCCAGTTGGTCAGTCCGTTGCAGTTTAAAAGGAGTACCGCCTGTGCGGTTTCGTCATTTCAGCGTACAAATAGCTGTTGGTCTTACTCACCTTATTCAAGATCATAACAACTGCCCAGTGGGGGTGATAAAGCAAGCGACTACAAAAGTAGACCCCACCACATCATACTCGGAGTCTCACAAGAGAACACGCATGCCGATGAACTTACCAGTAACCATTAAATGAATCCAACAGGCTTGTGCCAGAACTGCAGTTAGCAGGAGTAGAAAATTTGATCCTGAGACGCCCACCGACTGCTTTTCGAAATTCGTTGAGGGCGTAAATTGAACATTTGCATATAACTTACTTTTTGACATATTTAGAAAACTCCAAGAGTGCACAACTCTGTCAATTATTCTCCAAAGTTTTTTGAATCGCGTATTCCCGATCGATTTTCGTTCATCCGCTTTCGTATATCAGCAGAATCCCTTGGTAGTGCATATATATATATATATATATATATATATATATAGAACATGAATTCCGTAATCGACAAAACAGGAGAAATCTGAAAGGTGCTAATCAGAGGCCATATAAAAGATGTAAACTCAGATCATCATGTCGGCGTTTTTCATCAAGGGAAGCTGTACCTCTAAGCTGAACGTTTGAGTCATGAACAACTTAAGTGCTCACACCGAAACAGAGTGAATACGGCTCAGAATTCCAAAAAACGGTGAAGAGCGATGGATTAATTGAAGGCAACTGAAATGAGGAAGACAAATGTAACCCAGCTCATGACAGTTACGCATAGCTGTGTGTACGTTTATTTGTTCACATCCATTGTGATCAGCCATCGAATATTGTCCTCTTTACTCGGACTATACGAGTTGACAAGAAAGGATCAAGCGTTTTAATTGACACACGTCTAATCTGACGGATGTCACGGGTGTTTACGACAGTAACGACAGAAAGATGCATTGGAACGATAGATTTCATCGAATGCATCAACCGGTGGACTGAGGAAGGTCGTCTGGCGCTTAGTTTCGGATAATACTGGCGAGAATTTTGGTTAGACTAAGCACAGATATGTGGCAGATCACGTGACAAAATTTACCTACCGGTGGAATTTGAAATTCCGATTAGCCTACTCCACGGGTTTCCAAACATTTTCAATCGCACATCGGTCTACTATTTTGACACAGCTCCATGAGTCGGATCAACATGATGCACGGGTAAATGACGAGATGCCAGTATGGCCATCAACATCGTACGCAACCTTTTTTCGTTGGTCTCTTCGAGTTACAATATCGTTCCTTGTTTTTTTCGGTAGTCATGTCAAGGACAAATAGGTCCTTCATCACAGAATAGATGCTGCAGGGGTTCTTGTTGAAACATCTGATTCCTAGGGAGTACCCTACCGCGCCCGTCTTTTGGTCGAGTTCTCAAAGGCAAGGCCTCACTCTATCAAAGTGTGGTTTGACCTACGACTAAGTGTGCACTTAGTGTTGAAAGCCATACGCGTACGCCAGTAGGCATAGGCGCTTAGCAAACTCAGTTCGGAGCCTATTAATTCGTGACAATCCACTGACAGTGCTAAGAATCCACTTAAATGAGGTTTGCTCAGGCAAGAAACGGAAACAACAACCGGTTCCTTCAAGAAGCGCTTTAGACGGGTCGTAATGGAACTGAGGGCACTCACTAAGATGAACGAATGTCTTTACAACGAAACATCGACACGCCATTCGCATCCACACCACTCTCGTGTACACAGTCCTTCTTGTACTTGAAGGATTTTTGTTTTCACGTTTTGCATACAACATTCGGACATGTTAAAGGTGATTTTAGTGAATCCTGCAGCCTGATAACCCTCTGCATAACCTCAACAGTGTTGAATCTTTTTTTTGGCTGGGGCCAGATATCTTCTAACCTAGGAGAAGTTCAGTCACTCGGTAGATCAGCACCTTATCATGCGTCAAAGCCTTCCATTGTTATACCTAAGCGATGAAATTTAGATACAACTTCCGCGGTGGCCTCTTGACCTCCGGGCCACAGTGTGCACAGCAAGTTTAAATTTTGTACTAACTCAATTTGCTCAGGTCAAATTCAAAATCACACCACCTGTCGTCCTCAATAGCCAAATTTTCTTGTTTGAACAACATACAAACCGTGAGATATCTCATGTTTTGAAAAATCATTCGTGGGAAATTCTTCAGAGGTTTCACAATCACATTTTATTGTCTCAGGTATCGTGAAATGCAAACGCTTAGTAATTCACTCTTGGCACAATACCAATGCAGGACATTCAACGTGATTTGCTTGTCCTTTGATAAAAACTACTTGGCGTAAATAGAAACGCAAGCAATGTGAATCGTGCGAACCAAGCTGCCTGTCATTCTTGTTCACTAGCGAGCTTTCCGGTATCCCTGAACCAATCGGATTGCCTACGTAATTAACCGACGATGGTCGTTAGCTTACATTCGCCTACTGATCGATCATCGTAGTGCTGGGACAGGCTCCGTATTCCTTGAAGGATAAGGGGAAACGGCTACATTAAAACCTGATTCGGCCGAGGGCCGATGTTTGAGAGTCCTCGTTTACACGACGGTATTGGAAGGTAGATGATGTGGTGTCGAGCTTGCTGTATCATGAAGGACAAGTGTTGTGAAATGCCCGTAGAAATATTCTAACCAGCAGCACTCAGATTTATTTTATCAACGCACTTGGAAAAATGTGGCTCCACTATTCAGAGAATGGAGTCTCTATGAACCCAATCCGGGAAGAGGTTAGCGCCGCCGAGTCCAGACCTTCAACACAAGTCCTTACAGCAAATCTATGAGCACCTAACTTCTTCTTGACTGCAGTTCAAAAGGAGTGAGAAACCACTGCCTTGGCATACTCAGCATAACAGAACAACTGCCATCTGCGTTAGCGCATCACATCTTCGGTAAACATCCTCTCCGTTTGCATCAAAAACTCACTTTATGGTTATCCGGGTTTGGATTAGTCTACCTTGATCTTCGTATGGGGTTTCAGTATTACGAAGATACTCCTCAAGATTTATCAGAAATTAGGAGTCATACTATACGCCAATGTATTTCGCGCACTAAATTCATCTGGCAGCTTCAAAGTTCCCAATATCCTCAAAAAAGAGAAAATACGCACATTTGCAAAGCGATGTGGTTTTCACGGGAGATTCAACTGAATTTCTCGTTTATGCTATTCTTTAAATAACAAGAGCTTTCAGCAACATCGTGAGCAGTTTCCTTCAAGGAGATAATAGAGTGTTTTTGAGACGTTAAAATTTGCAGCCGTTTTGAGAATGCTCATGTTTTGGCGAATAGGCAAGAAGGTGAAAAGAAGCTGGTAGTAAAAACGTTTCTGATTCTGTGAAACTTCGGTCGACGAAGTGAGTTTCATCGAAGTCACTCAAATTCGAGAAAAATATCGGTTTAAATAACTAAACAAACCATGCCATTGGTAAGGAATTTTTTATATAAATTCTCTAGAATTCATATTTTCTTGTCAGGTCAGCTTCTACATCGTTAACCGATTATGGTCAACAAGCGAACGCAACAAATATAAATCTCTAAACTGTGTTTAACTTCCCAATGATGGTAAATTATTTGTCCGATTGCTCTTAGCAATAATTTATTTGATGTTACTAACAGAAAAGGGCCCAACTTGCGGCACTGTAAATTTATTTCTTCTCTTTGTGTCTGTCTGTCGTTCGATAGTCCGAATTACCCCGGAAGCCTTTGTTGGAATTTTCGGTGTTTAACTTTGAAGGAACGGTGTTAAACAGGAAGACGCTAAACCTTCTACGTTCCTGATTTAATGATGTGGTCAGCCCATCCGGTTCGCTTAGTTGAACGATCTGATTGCAGCTGTTATCGTGCTATTCAGTGACACTTCACGAATTGCCTGATAGTGGCTCTTTCGCCAAACGCACGGGAAGAAACTTGGATGAGTTTCTTTACTCATAAAGCGTCTCCCGTAATACCATTGCTATACGTGTGTGATACTAATATGTACTCAATATAAAGTCGATTATAACAGAATACCTCTCTCTCCACTATTTTTGCAGTCCAACGGGAAGAAACAAACGTAGCAATGCAGCCCTGCACAGCCTATTATCGCAGGTCTCACTTTTTCTTCTGCTTACTCACTGATTATCAGTAGTGATAAATTTGACGTCAAAACCATTGAACAAGTGGAATTGGTCCGTGATTGGCTGATTGTCACTGAGCCGAAAGCGTGCGTCGTTCGATCGGCGGCTTATTATGCGATGCTCCAACTACTATCCATTCACTCACTGATTCATAATAAAGCATCTCTAGGTAAGTTTGTTTCGCTGCAATTCTTACGCTCGTAGACACGACATCCACTGATCCTAGTAGATACCTAGTGACATTCACCAAAGTTGCACACAGTTTACAACGTCAGCTACCTGATATACAGCTGGGAAGCCAATTCATGTCATTTATATATTACATTCTTCAGAAGCCGTCACCTTTAGCTGAAGGTAGGTGGGATGTAACCAGCTATGAATTTTACACTGCCATAACGCAAACCGGAGTGAGGGAGGATCGATCGCCTTTCGCTTTGAATTAGCGTCCAAAGGACAAGGTTGTCTCAAACAGTCTCAGTTTTAAAACGTTTTACCCTGAAGTGGCGTTGTTGTCCTCGGCCTAAAAGGGACCTTTAGGTTCAGTTGTTTTTCTGGCTTGAGCATCAGGGGCTTCTCAGTATGTTATATCCCGGTATCTTGAGCATCCCGTATTTACTCAGGCGAGGCAAGCAATCAGTTTAGCGGAAAACCACACGTGTAATGACAAAAGATCGGTGCTCCGTGTAAACTCATTGATTTGTTATCTACTACCTGGCGTTGATCAAATGTAACTACAGCTATAATTACTGTAATTAGTCAATTTACTTCACATTAAATATCTTATCTATCTAGATCATCGGAAATTGTGTAAATAATGATATAAAGGAGAATAACAGTCGTCCAGTTGTAATACCTTTTCGGCACCTATCTTCTGTGCTACCTGAAGGAAGCACGAAAGGTGAGATACTGTCAGGTTGCTCTTTCTTGGACAGGAGCAGTTAGGGTACCAGAGTTGTGATCGAACCGGGGACCATCCGGTCCGTATTTCTACTCAGCTAGAACTCAATTGTGTAAATAATAGGAAATGCGGAGGATATCTTTGTTACAGTTGTGATAGTTTCATCTTCGGACTTTCTTCCTGTCCTCTCCGTCTGAAATCGGTCCCGACGAAGGACTTTCACCGTCTAACAAACAAAAACTTCCAACTCTTTACTCAGTACTGTTTGTCATTTTTTTTATCACTAAACGACCGACAGAATGCTACGGCGAGAATAGGTACAACAGTTCCTCTCAGATGCCGCATCATAAATGCCCACCCACGTCAGTTGTTCCAGTGAGACGATACAACCCAGGCCAATATAGATACTGACATCCTGTTGTAGCACAAAAGATGCTTGTATGGCGACTCTCTTGCTGATAGGGTGAAACTAGGAATTTTCGCCACCAATAACCTACTACTTGTAACAGCAAATTCACATGCCACTCTAGGAGAACTCTTGTATACTGTGTGTCACTGGAAAGCCTGCATCAATTTTTAAACAGTCTTTCAGTTCGGTTGCATTTGGGGTTTTGCGGGATAGGTATTTTGTTCATATTCAGTTTGGCTTGTTTGACTACGTGGTATTGGCTTGTTGTACCCCCGGTAAGACACATGTAACCTCCGTGAAAGCAGACACGAATGCATTTTCTGTACGACCGGCCTGGACAAATTTTCAATAGTTTGACTTGACTGTTGATGAATACTACTCACGCATTGTGTCAACCCACTTCGACAAATGGTCCAGAAGTATTGACGCTATATGTACAGATTCACGCTTCGACGAATCAGGGCTTGGATCTGTGGAAAAAGGAGACCATGCACCAAAGGAGATTAAAAAATAGGGAACCATTTTGGCAGTCAAAATAAACGTAGGCGCAAACTGCCTGGTTGTAAAACCCCCTCAAACCATTCCCCGAGGGTATATTGGTTCGTTTTTTTTTAAACTGAAGTTCACTTTAACTTTCCTGTCAGTCGTATGCAGTGCTTGCGCGTTTTACAAAGCAACCTCGTCGCGGTACATTCTGAGTATTAAACTGAACATGGGAAACAGACTAGGAAAGAATGCAAAACGGTCAAAAACTATTGACTGCTTCTGCCAACTCGCAACCTATTCGTTTGTTTACCGGCTTTTCTACGATAGGTCGCACGCTGGTTTATAATTCTCTTATTTATACCATTCTCCGCTATTGTGGATATCTTTCTGTGAATAAAACATGAGGCGGCACCTGTGCAGCGCATCCTGTTAAAGAACATCATAAACGAGCGATGTTTGTTTGCGGTCGACAACAACCAAGACAGTTATTGGGTCATCGTTCGGAGCAAACCAATCACATCGTTCAAGCGCGAACACGTTCGCCTGATCGGACGCGATACTTCACGTGCTTTCAGATTGTGTTGGTGAAGGAGTGGCAACACGCTCGCCTCGTATGTCAGGTGTACCTAGTTGAAATCCCTTAGTGCCAAGGACATAGACCGCTTGTGAGCTTTATTTAGAGCGAAACTCGAGTCCAGTGCCCCTCTCCCGTTTGGTGTAAACTCAGCAGAATGATTGTGCCAGGACAGGAGGAAGACTGTTCATGCTTTTGTGGTGTTTACTTGCTTCTTTCAGTTCTAATATCCTTTCGGTGCTCAGATGCCATGCCAGCCGAGGAAGTACTAGGGCTGGGCTACTTTCAGGTTGCCCAAGTCTAGACGGGGGAATTCGTGAGGTCCAGGTTAGAACCCCGGATCTTCCGGACTCTAACGATCTGGATTTACAATGGTGGCTTTATTTTCTGTCGAAAAAAGCCCGAAACGTATCAACCATTTCTCTCCGTTCGAAATGGACCACAGACTAACCATTAGCAGTATTTTTGAAGAGCAAAATGGTACTTTTAGTGCTCGATTCCTTATTCTGCCACTCTCATTGCAAGACTTGCTTCTTGTGAGGTAGTTTTGTGGAAGAAACAGAGAAGCTTTCAACGGTATGTTATGCACGAAAAGCCAACTCTAGCCCAACAGTAGGGTGGGTCGACCCAAAGTCTCGGTGACGGTACACCGCACCGTATTCGGACTTCACTTGTGTTGCGAAAGGACAGAGAAGGCTAGCATAAAAGGAGCACCAAAAGAGTGGTACAGCTGAGAAGTTATATACTGCACACGACCGGTCTAGCCTCTGTTGGAGCTCATCAGGTGGGCGCAGTTCCCAAGTTCCCGTCAACCTTATGTTCTACTTGGACCAAAATTGTACGAAACTCGCGAAATATATTTGTTTGCACACCGATTTTCCTGTTAGAACCAACCTGATGCACAGATGAGTATAATTCATTCTGTACTCATTTCGCTGTCCATTAATGGCGATAGTCGATACTTTAGTACGGCACCATGACTAAAATAAGCCTTCCTGAAGTCCAACTAGATGCTCTATGCGTATTTACAGCATCCAAAACTCACAAAGTGAATCAATGCGGTCTGCAAGATGATCAGTGGCCGACTTGTTTGACTAACGCAACTGTTCGAACAACTGTTCGCTTCAGTTCAACCGGATTCTAGATCGACTTCTGAATCGCCAGGGTTTTGCCAACCAAAAGCAGAGTGTCAATCATGTTTTGTCGAGTGACAGCACAACGATTGATCACAAAGCGTAGTGAGTGATCACCAAAACACTTCTCAAGCGTTCGTTTAATGACGCTTTAGTTTTATTGGCGACTGAAACCAGCATGTTGACGCTCTGAATAACGGACACAACCAACGGTCCAAGAGCTATTTGCATACGGAAATGTGTACAAGATTGCTTTCTGCAAAGACTGCAAAACTTTGGTAGGTTCGTCAGTGATTGGGTGCGCATCATCCATCCAAATCGTTTGTAAAGCCAAAAATTAAAGCAGAAAATCGGTCTCAAATGTCCTAACTGAGATGTAGTTCTTGTTGGACTTCCTGGGTGACGTACAATTTTCAACCTGAGTTTGTACTCAAGCCACACAGTTCAAACTGAATTGAATAGACTCCTTGTCTTTACGGTTCTGGTTAGAGGAACCCATAATAATCGCTGGATAATGTCCCACTAAAGTTCTTTTTAAAGGTCCTTCATTTTGTCAGTTTCTGTGCCTGTCAGAAACGGTGCGATACATTCGACGTTTGACAACCAAATCAACTAGGACGTATGATTGAAAACCAAGCAAACGAGGACAACTATGACTATCTGTTTAAAAGTAGGTCGTGAGATTTTTTTTCGCAGTAGAACACGATTTCCACGCTAGTTGTGCTGGTCGGAGATACGGGAGTTGGAAAGTCTAATCTACTTACACGCTTCGTCAAGAACGAATTCTATCCGGATACAGGAAGCACTATCGGAGTGGAATTCGCGTCAAAGTGGTAAGCTTTACACAGCCTAACTGAGACTTTCCCATTCTAGACATGTCTACGTAAAAGACAAGGTGATCAAGACACAAGTGTGGGACACCGCTGGCCAGGAAAGATTTCGTGCAATCACGTCCGCGTAAGTCTACACAGTTGAACGGAACGGCCCTGATTTTCAGACTGTTGCAAGTCTGGCTTTCTAGGAGAGTTAATCTTTATGGCGGAAACTCACTAACCATTGGCAGGACTGCTCTTCTTATCACGGTTTCCTCAACTAATTACGTTAGTGACTAGATGCTTACTTGTTCACCAGCGTTGCTAGAAAATTTTACGTAGAGATTCAAACACATTTTACTACGCCAAACCTGTCTCTAATGGATTACTCGCTCATACCTCACATAACAGACTATCAAAGTCTACTCCAGGGAACCGTCTAGCCGTACACAAGTTTGGACTCACTACAGTCTGAAAAACTTATGTAACTCAAGAGCTGACTTGTTTACTAGCTGCTAAACCCCTCGATCTCCCCTGCGTACGTCCGTAAACACAAACGGATAACTCGATTGAGCTATATGACCCGGCAATAAATCCTCAACTAGTGGAGCTTGTGTTTGTCGAAACACAACCTACGGCGTCCTCTTTATTACTAGGGTCTACAATTAGCCCTCATCGAAGCACTCTGTGTTTGCATGAAGGAAACTACTCACAAGTTTACCGAAAACTCTTTGATAGCACACAACCAGTTTCACCATTCTTGGAGCTCGTCATGTAAGCGGAGTCCCAGAGTCTCCGCCAACCCAGCATGATCTAATTGAACCCAACTAAAACATGGGGCGGACCTTGTGCATACATTCAGTTGAATGATATCATAAGCAAGCTATTCAGTTGAGTCCTCTCCGTGAAAGCCAAGTTGAGCTGCAAATGAGTGTATTCATCGAAATCGATCGACTTAGTTCGGGAAGGTCGAAGCTTTCCCCCTCATTATTAGTCATTAAGTCTGATTTACTATGCGGAAATATCAACTGTCAGTCGCATTCTAGAGGCCTTAGGTATTAGATATCCTGTGCCTATTTTGGTCGGCGCTTAAGGCTTTCCAATTTGAGATGTTTTTTTCCAAATTTGTCACCGTTTTCTTCAATACACAATTCGCTGTGGTAGTGCGAAGGGGATTCGCGCAGTCAGTGTAATTTCTGAGTTGGAAATTAAAAGAAAGGTGGGGAAACAAGGACAGATAACTTTTCAGTATAACGGATCAACTCGAGGTTTGACCTCACCAGAAATTAATCCAAATTAGACTGATTTCGAGAAATACACTCATTTGCAGCTCAACTTGGCTTTCACGGAGAGGACTCAACTGAATAGCTTGCTTATGATATCATTCAACTGAATGTATGCACAAGGTCCGCCCCATGTTTTAGTTGGGTTCAATTAGATCATGCTGGGTTGGCGGAGACTCTGGGACTCCGCTTACATGACGAGCTCCAAGAATGGTGAAACTGGTTGTGTGCTATCAAAGAGTTTTCGGTAAACTTGTGAGTAGTTTCCTTCATGCAAACACAGAGTGCTTCGATGAGGGCTAATTGTAGACCCTAGTAATAAAGAGGACGCCGTAGGTTGTGTTTCGACAAACACAAGCTCCACTAGTTGAGGATTTATTGCCGGGTTTTTCAGCAACCTTATGAGTAGTGTACTACGTATATACATGCATCATGATATCTCGAATGTCGTAGCGACTGGAACATGAGGTGGCCTAGTGCACCACATTCAGTTGCCCGAAAACATCAAAAACGGGAGATTCAGCTGACTTCCAAGTGAGTCTCTCGCAAAAACCAAATTGATTTGCAAATGAGTGTGTTTCATCAAAACAACAACTAACCGTTTAGTAGCCCACTGGGTAATTGTCCTATTCACCGTTTCTTCCTTTGCATGGACAAACATTTTATTCAAAGTGAAATCCTTCGAGAAAGGAGTGAGGGTTCCACTTGCTCGAGGAACCATAATGCAGTTGAAACTAACGTTTAGCTGTGTAGATGGGTTGATTTAACTCCAGTGATGTTAGAATAACAAAGCTAATTCATACCAGATCAAGGTCGTCCAAAACCAATTATTTTCCACTACGAGTAGAACGTAGCATAACGTCTTAGTATAGACGTGTTGCACTACTCATAAGGTTGCTGAAAACGCCTTGACAGCCCACGACCGGTTTTTTCCTTCTTGGGGATCATCAGGTAGGCGTAGTCAAGCTTGTGTTCTACTTGAACCCGAATTGCAAGAAATTAGCGAAATACGCTCGTTTGCATTGACGGGAGACTCACTTGATGATGTTTTTTAGTCGTTGGCTGTCGAGGAGTTTTCAACAACCTTATGAGTAGTGTGTTACGTCTATACATGTGTCGTGATATCTTGCATATCGTACCAACTGAAACATGAGGCGGCCTGGTGCACTGCAGCCAGTTGCTAGAAAATATCATAAACGTGAGATTCAGGTGGGTTCCAGCTGAGTCTTTCGTCAAAACCAAAAAGGGCATGCAAAAAAGTGTATTTCACAAACATTTTAGTGTTTTTCAATCCATCGGGGTTGGTCCAGCGTCGCGAATTTCACTGCTTGCCGTGAGTTTTGAACCACCATGTTTCTTTTTTCGGAAGATCATTCTATGTATTTTTGTTTGTAAAACTCAGGTATTATCGAGGAGCTCTTGGAGCACTAATAGTGTACGATATCACGCAGGCAACAACGTTTGAAAATGTGGTCCCATGGCTAGAGGAGATACGCCGCTTTGCTGACCGTGACATATTGGTAATGCTTGTGGGCAACAAGTGTGACCTACGATACCTTCGTTCGGTCGTAACGGATGACGCGAGGGAGTTTGCTCGAAGGGAGAGTCTATTCTTTATGGAAACCTCGGCCCTGGATGCAACCAATGTGGATGAGGCGTTTCGGCAAATCATTTCAGGTTAGTCATCCATTTGCAAAGTCATTCATCAGGAACTCGCAGTACGATGACCTCAGCACATTAGGACCGGAAATTTATGCAACAGCATTAAGGTCTCCTTACTAGACGCAAAGAAACCGTCCTAACCTTTCTCGGCAAACAGCGCTCCTGTGAGTGCTTCCCACTGCGGGTCAAATTTGAAAGGGTAATTTAACCAAATTCCGTTCCAGTAGTGTCTCGTGAAACTTATTTACTCCGATTTTTATCCGTATAAAAACTGCTATCAAAGTGACTGGAACAAGGTTGTGATTTTTGGAGAAACGCTGTGTTGAGATACGTTTCAGTCGCACTCCTTCAGGCATCGTAAAACACACGCTGTGGACATGGGAAACTGAACAACAGCAGTGGTGGAGGACAAGGGGATAACATTACCAAACTTAGCTTTATTCAACTTCGATCGTATCACGTCACAGTCACGTGCTTCCTCACCAAACTTATCAGCATCACAGTAGTAATGGCCAGTCATCCCACAATTGTCAGAGGATTATCTCGTCTCTTTAGATCAAATATGACTGAAAAACGAATCTTCAAACTTATTGCACCGTATTCTCTAAGTGGTAGTATCGTGAGGAGATCTGGGGCATTTGTAATGGAGATGTCGTCCTGTAAGTGGAGCCTTTCTATGGCGAAGAATCGAGGCGGAATATACAGCTGCTTGTTCATTATTTTAGATCATCAGTGATAGGCATCTCAATTCCATACGAGGAGTTGTCACTTTAGGAACCAGGCAACCAGCCCAAGTGATACGGATTCCGTGATTGGAGGGCGAGTGGGGCTATATCCTGTCTGAGTGAGCCGATCATTCTGCTGACTGGCCGCTTGTAGCCGAACGGTTCAGTGTTCATACCAGTAGCCAAGAGGTCTCTGGTTCGAGACCCTCTGCAGCCCCCTAAATTGCACGCCACTGGTAAAATGAGGAATTCCCTTCGTCGCGTAATTGTTTATTAGAAAACACCAACTAAACAGTTACAAAGTATTGGACACGAAAATAAACCTATCATATGCACCTTGTATTTTAAAACTGAATATCCGTCTTCTTCTTGAACGCGTCTTCTTGAACTTTTCTGGATACTCATTGACTATCACGCAATTGTAAACGAATGCTGCGAAGCACTTCCACAAATTCCGTCATAAACCTTACCTTCCATTAGACGCGAAGCAGAGTTACGAGAAAACCAAATACTACTCGCACGCCTCATCACTAGTATCTGCTATTGCACTGGTAATTCCCGACAAGGGTGAAACAGCTGAACACTCCTGTTTGGCTCTTCAGCACAAACTGGCTCCACGTGTGGAATGAAATCTCCTTTAAAAATTCCACAATTGTTTCCCTTCGGCTTCAGTAGGTCAATCGGGTGATTGTCTCTTTAACACGATCCAGTCAACCTGATCAGAAAACAACTCACCTGATTTCTATTGAAAAATACTCTGCGAAATAAATATGACAGAACACAAGTGGTTCGTTTCCTCCAGGAGGCTGTCTGTAATACATCAACTTAGTTGAAGCGTACGAGGACTGGAGTTGATTTTACATTCATGCAAGTCTTTTGCTCATATTCACACCACTCTCGTTTGGACAGTCGTCCTCATGTTCTGGCGTAATTATTTCGGTAAGTCCATACCAAAGGGAAGCACTGGACTCGAGTTTCGCTCTTATTAGTGCTCATCAACAGTGCATATCCAGTGGCCGTGCGGGGATCTGAACCCCAGACGTCTGACATGCGAGGTGAGCGTGTTACTACTACTCCACCAACGCACGTTGGACGCATCTGAATTTTCACGTCTGAACAGACGAACGTGTTCCCGCTTATGCAGGTCTGCACTTTTGTGTACGTAACTGGTCGCCCACCCAATCACCTAACAAATCATTAGAAGAGTTCACTTGACCGCCGGCGGCACATTTCAAGAGTCTATTCTGTCATGGGCTTTCTTGTGCTCCATATTTTACTCTGACGCACGCCTTGATCATCCGTCAAACTGCTTTTGCATCGAACTCTCGTCCGCCGATAGCTGTAACCGTCCAGAGTTGCATGCCTTAATTTTGGCCGTCTACATCTCAAGACCGGATGTCCCCTATTTGGACCACTGATATCATCTGCGATTGGGATGTGTGGTTAGCAATTCTGATGTGCATCTCACCGATAAACTCACAGAGGTTATCCGAGTTGTCCCTAGTTGAGATGCATCTATTGTTTGAGATGTTCAAGTCGTTTGACTATAGGCCACATAGGATGAATACTGGTGGCCTTCAGAGAAACCAGGCCGAAAATTTTTCTTCGGATTTGTAACAAGTCAGTGTATCCTGCCCTGCTCTTGAATTATTGATCAATATCGCTTTACATCAACCTCCAGAAGCAATAGAACTCAATAGAATAAAAATCATTCATGAATTTAGGCATTTGTTCAGTGCAAAACGGAACTTTCGTGCGATTATCGTACTTGATACCTCCTGTTCTACAAACAGCTCTGAAAAGCCGTTGTTGATCCAGAACATGTTTCAAGCACGTAGGCCTTGATGTTACACTACAAAAGCATATGAAAGTAAAATGGATTTTGCGAGCCGCAAACGAGATATTCCCTTTGTAAACTAGTCCGTAGTTTGCGGAAAACCGCATTAAAGAAGACAGAATTTTTACCATCAGAAACAGAAATCACAGTATAATTGCTTATACTCAATACTAAGTACGTTACGTTGTTGGTAAATGTATTCAGTAACTGTTTTTGATGTACAGTATACTATCGTTCGGCCGTAGCACCTTTTCGGTGCCTAACTGCCATGCCACCAGAATGAGGGCTGGGATACTGCCAGGTTGCCCAAGCCTAGACAGGGGAAGTCGAGAGGCAGAGGTCGGGTTTGAACCACGGAACTTCCGGTCAGTACGCTCACACTCTAACCACTGAGCCATCTCGCTACCCAATAGTATACTACTTGCAAACGGGAAGGACGAAACCTTTGAGGTTGTCACTATGGATGTGGAACTTATCGAAATAACTGCATTTCGATAAACTTGAACTTGTTCACTGCGCATTCATTTAGGTTATCTGCTCCAAAAATGCATGCTGTTGCATGTTTGTATGCTGTCCGCATTTCGATCTTGAAATGATTACTTGTTTCTCCCTTGCCATGAAATGTAATTATTCCCGTGAACACTCGGCAGACTTGGTAAATTCTGTCACATTTGAGGATAAAACAACCATATTCCACCTAAGGAAGCGAACTTCCGGTCAGAAAACTTTGCCAATCGGATCACTAGAGTGCAAGACATCTAATGAGCCATCATAAACACAAAAGTCTTTTATGTTTTAATCTCTGACAGTAGATTCGGTCTTTCACATCTAATCTACAATTTTTCGGTTAGTCAACACGCATTCGACGGCACGAATGTGACGCAGTTTAGGGTTTTGTCTGAGTTAACCGTTTGTAAATTAGGTGCAGATATTCCTCCAAACCACAGACTGAAAACCACTACCCTGTTACGCTTGGAAGATTGGTTTTGGTGAAGTATAAAAGGCTGATTTAGAGAATCATAACCTTCAGATATTTTGGTGCCAAAATTTGTTGTGAAAGAGTGATACTTTATCACGGCAGATGATTCAGTGGTTAAAACTCATATTTACTAACCGGAAGGTCCATGGTTCGAACCCGAACTCTGCATCTTGACTCCTAATGTTTAGGCTTGGGCAGTCTGGTAGTAACCCAGCCCTCATGCTTCCTTCTGGTGGCATGGCAGCTGGACACCTTAAAGTTGTTACATTTGAACGATGCTTGAAGACCTCTTCACCTTCAGCGGTGTTGAATTTGTCGGAAGATCGTCCCGTAGAATTCTGGTTTTCAATCTGCGTGACAACGCGCGGATACAGATGGCACTTCATTCGACCAAGACCAAATATACTAACCATTTTCGGTAGCTCCAGTCCCTTTGTTTGCAATCTAAGACTCATCTGATCTTCACCTAAGTAAGACAACTGGTTGACCAGATCGACACCCCTCTGTGGAATCATACGGCCACTTGCCTTCGGAGGGAACACGATTATGCCTGTCTTAGTTGCAAGTACAAACACGAGAATACAAAGAGCTTTACCCTTTTAATTCCCTTTATACAAGAAACTGCCTAAAAAGACGGTAGCTTGAGGTGCTTGTGCTTTTCAGCGATGACTGTCGATGGAGTAAAACAACTGCCGGTTCTCAGATTGAACAATGGCAACCGGAATTCTAGCAAATAAATTTTGTTTAAATAAATGGTCCAAATGGAAATCCGAACACATGTTTATACAAATCATTTAATCCCACCAACAAGTATCTGTGATTTTCAGACTCCGGCACATCAGCGGCCCTGTCGTTCGCATTATAAGTATCGTAAAAGTTAGAAGTTTATAGGTAATGCACTACTCATAAGGTTGCTGACCGGTTTTGTCCTTCTTGGAGCTCATCAGGTAGGCGCAGTCCCCGAGTTTCCGTCAACCTTATGTTCCCAAAAGAAACTCAATGAAGGTACAATGTCGAACAGAACTGATAACTCTCAGAAGTTTTGCCCGCTGAACTACTGTATTTGATCACCAACAGTAACAGGATGCTCCTTCTGCCACGCCGAAAATAAGTTGAAAGGGTGTTCAACAAGTCTATACGTCTTGAAGACTGACTTCTTGTCGAGTAGAGCCGACGCATCCTATATTCTCAAAGCTGATAGACCCCTCAAAGTTGGGTGCTGGCCTCATCCCGATGATCCGTGCGGATTTTATACCGAGGAGGAGGTAAACTTACTTTAAAAAGGGATAACGCAATATCTACAACGATTTTATGAGACCACTACTATCAGACCAAGGCCAGAGTGGCTCCTAGCCATATTCCCTCAGAACGGAGTGGAGTATAGCACATTCACACGAAAGAAATCTTGAAATATACGAAGTGTTGCGCCTTTGGATGGAGGACGTACATGTAGTCACCTGCACTGAACAATAAAGAGTGCAGGTATCTGAGTATGGTTCGAAAAACAATTGTTGGAACCCGCGTGATAAGGTTGCGCATGTAGTGATCTTCTCAGCAACGAAATCCTTGTCAGAGTGGTCTCACACAAGTTGACACTTTTTTCAGGGAAAAAGAGTGAGATACCAATTGGCCACGTCCGCGCCGAACTAATAGCAGCGTACTTGGATTAAAATGTTTTACGGTGTTCCTTTGCAGAAATAAATTATTTTGTTTGCTCTCTTGTACAATCGTGCGGCTGTAGACTTCACTCACGGCAGATAGAGTGTTTGTCCTTCCAGGGGAGACTATCACCGCGATACATGTATATTCGCAACGCACTACTCATAAGGTTGCTGACCGGTTTTGTCCTTCTTGGAGCTCATCAGGTAGGCGCAGTCCCCGAGTTTCCGTCAACCTAATGTTCTACTTGAACCCAAATTGGACTGTTTTCGAGAAATACACTCATTTGCAAATCAATTTGGTTTTTGCGAGAGACTCACCTGGAACCCAGCCTGAAAACATCACAAACGAGAGATTCATCTGGGTTCCAGGTGAGTCTCTCGCAAAAACCGAATTGATTTGCAAATGAGTGTATTTCTATTGTTTATATTTACGCTTAAACGACGGCTGTGTCTTCATGTGGTGACATTCTACTTGTTGTCCTGTGATTAAACTGCAGGGCTAACTAAGTAGAGGTACTCGGCAAGGGCACTAAAAATTTCTAAGCTTTCTTAGGGGGTTGGCCATCATTCCCAATGATTTCATGATAAAATTCGCCGAAAAGAGATAAAGCTATTCTTTCAGGAATACGGAATCAGAAACTGCTTGTTTTGTAGGAGGCGACTGCGACGTTTATTCGATCTTCATCATGAAAAGTCTGCACAAAAAAATTTCAGCTCTCCAGCATTTTTGTGCTTTGTATCTGTGCCTGAATGGTACCATATCATTTTATAAGAGTCCCATTTGTTCAGTGAAGTTTGACACTGGTTGCTTTTAGAAAATCAGATAGTTTTTGTTGCTTCACTGCGCTTCCGGGTTTCGGCGCTTCACAGTTAGAATGCCAATGGTGTGACACTCCTTTCAAAACGTTTAATTTGAAAATACTCAGATCAGGTCTTCCATAGAGATGCTCACCGGTGATATCTACGCGTGTGACATTGGCGGTTCCAGCTCGACAGTTATTTGGCCAAATCTTCGCCCTTCAGAGAGTAAATTAGAGATCAAAAGGAGTCGGGAAAATGTTTCCCCTAAGGGGCCCTCCCAGGGGGCACGTCTCCTCCAGGATGATTTGAAATTGGAAGACAAGGATTGTTCCTTGTGAGCATTCGTTCACTTTGGAACAGTTTCTTTGAAGAACTATACTCTACTAGCTTTTTGAAACCTTATACACAATGAACTTATCCTAGAAACGTGAAGACTTCTTATCGATTCAGCAAATATGATTTCGCGCATGTGCATGTACAGTTGAGTGATGTTTCATAGTGTGAATTCTGTTATTCAAACACAGCAACTCCACTGGCACTCAGTTTACGGAGAGCGTCATGTGTGTGCTGGTCATTTTCAATGGTTTGTGGTCGAGCGATAACCGAGCTGAGTAACGGTCTCCAGTTAAAAGACAACGAAAGTTCAAGAGATCACTTTCCACTGCATAGTAATGAGCGATGGTACGGCGCGATTAATGTTTGCCTTGCAACTCAACCTCCCAGTTAAGGGATAGAACAAAATTAGTACTTTCAACCGACGTGTCACAACAAGCGGGATACACAGTTTGCGAGTGAAATATGAGGTAAAAAGGTCAAACACAACAGGTAAGTTACGATGTTGTTGAGTAAAGTCGGGGTGGTCTTGGAGCAATCGAACGTTCACTGTCGGTAACGATTTTAACAGCAAACTCTCTCGGAGTTTGCTGTTTGGCCCTTTGAAGAAACCACTTCCCAAAGATTGCCGCTGTTTTATGTTTGATTGGGATTCTATTAACGTCACTGTAACGGGGTAGTAACCAAACATTCAAGTGTCTTTATCTTAACTTGTTTAGTTCAGTTCATCTCTGGCAAGCATGCTTTAATCTACTGAAGTCCGCACTTACCGATTTTCAGTAACCACTTTTGTGTATAGTCGTCTTCATGATGTTCACAAACTGGGCCAACTCTATCATTTCCATTTTCACTTTTTACAGAGATCTTCAAACAAGTCAATTCACACCCACATCTGTTCAGTATCCCTTCACTACCAAAGCAAACTCCTGTAAAGATCTCCACCGAAGTGCGCAACAAACGGCCCTGCGGTTGCTGCGTTTTATGACAAGAACTACAATGTTAAATTACACCTCACGAAGCCAAGCACAGAGTGATCAATTTCAGACCACTCAAATGATATTCCATTACAGACTTGACTGATTTCAGACCAGGATTTCTGTTTGGCACAGTAACCACAAATTTCCCTCACAAGTGCTCCTGAACGCACCTATTGTCCACAAGATTATCAGGGTTGATTCCTTACTTTTACCCATGTTGCAGCTTTTTGGGCGATTGAAATATCATCGTTTCGTTCAGGAAGATCGAACAAGGCTGAATGCTTAACTTAAGCCAAAAGTGCCCTAATTGCTCGGTTATCCATCAAAATGTACTGCACGTTTCACGACCTTAAACGAAATTGATAACCCATTCTCTTGTTCGGGTGACGAATATTAAATTGAGCGCACAAGACTTAGACTGAGCAGTATCCACATTTCAACTGGAAGAAACCATTTGCCACATCACTCGATGTGGAAAACCCTAAAAGAAAGAGATTTTAATCTATCAAAAAAGTGAAGTTCCTCAAAGTTTCGGAAGATGGTACCCAAGGTACCGATTTGTGACTCGTTGGCTTTGGACAGCTCGAAGACTTAGCATTCCATTCGAAGCTGAACTCAACAAAATAACGTACACATGCCAGGTCATTTAGTTGGTGGTGCTTCAGGAAGGACTGCTTGTTACCTTACTCAAACCTCAGACGTCATACTAAAAGGCAGTACTAGAACAATAACCTCGTGAACTTTAGCAAAATCTAATCTTTAGATGAAGGTGTCTGCAAAGATGCATAAAACAAGACCTTTGCAACCAAATTTCGGACAGAATTTTGTTAGTCTACCCTTGGACTGACCACAGGAACGGAGGCTATGTGTTCATTTTAATGAGAGCATTCGACGCAGGTGAATTTTACGGGCACAGTGTCCGACTGATGAAGAAAGTTGCTGGGGTTATGTGTGTTGTCCTCTGCAACTTCCTACTCATTTTGCTTCATCGATCTGAGTTATTTATCTGGCAGAGTTTGGTAAATGAAAGCGGCCACAGAGTGATTGCAGTGTCACAGGATGTTGATGAAATGTTTGACGATGACGGGGACTCACTTTGTGTCTTTTGTTTATACCTGTTTCGGTTCGAACGGGGCATTAAAATGCCGATCCACACTAAAAGTTATTCCCGTGCCTTTGCTGCGTTGTCACAAATCGGACTGGATAGAAGAGGTAAACCCATGTGGGTGCACCTGCATCGTGCTAAGATGCAAACGATTGCAGCTCGTTTGTGTAAAGACACTGATTTTCGAGACCATGGACCGGAACGATGATAGCAGGCAAGTGCCTCAGAGTGTGATCAAACAAGAGGTAAAACTGGAAAAAAAACTAACGCGTCTTTCATCTACCGCGTGATTTGGAACAACTTTGCGCGGTTTTTCATGAAATTGTCGAGTCGTAAGGGTTGAATTAGTTTGAACATTTAATTAATTTGTTCTGGATGTCTCGAACCAATAGTTCAAGTCTTTTTGCCACTTAGTATCACAACAAACACTGGACGTAATACCGGTTTTTTTATCGATGAAATAGCTCTATGTTCACTCTACTATTAAGTTCCAATTGTAAGAACCTAGCGGAAGAGCTTGGGCTACCGGGATTTTGGAACCTGTTTCTCGATCCCAGTTACAGTCGATCTGCTGGACACATCGAGTCATCGGAATCAGAATACCCTTCAAGTTCCACACACCTTGTTTCTCATCCAAATTTGTGGTATCATTTCAGTAGCCGCATTCAAAAACTGCATGCGCAAGAACATAAAACAAACGTATCGCAACCCTGAAAGTTTTATCTCCTCCGTCAAGAACAGACTGGACCTTGTAGTGGTACAACGGTTTGTGTGCCTCTGTGACCCACTGTGCTACACTGGGGGTTGCCCGTGCAATTCTCGCAGAATCTGTCCTTATAGGTCAGCCAGTGCTTGGATGTCTGACTAACAGTCTCCCGATCATTTAGGTCAGTGGTTGGAGCATGTGAGGCAACATTGTGTTTGAAAAAATGTAATGCCCTGGCATTTGTCGCCAAACACCTTCGGGCAGGCTATTGTGTCAAAGGCCATGGTCAGGGTCGTCCTCCTGTCTAGGTCAAGGCACTCATCTATAGCAATGATTCTTACAACTAAAAGTACCTTATCGTCCACGGACTTTCCTGCTGTTTTGAGTAAGTGTAATCAGGAAGAAAAGTTGTCGTTATTCCCTTTTCATGTACTTTTGTATTCCATCAAAGATTCTGTCAATTGATCTGCGTAATTTTTCGCTTCGTCGGCACAGTAATCCTGTATAGTTCTCTGGCATTTGATGCATTCGGGGTGTCAACTATTAGTGAGATACGTGCAGTTAAGTCAAACACACGTACATGCAAGCATTCTGATAATTTTCATCATTTTTTGGGAAATCACAATCATCGATGAGTGCAATTTCTGCTCATTGATTTAGCTACTGAAATGTTGTAAGTAATAAGTGAATAATTTCCAGATATATAGATTATATCGGTTGACTTCGACTTAACGCACATCCATAATTCGTGTCTCAAGTGACCTGAATCTGGTGCGAATGATCCTAAGCGTTTCCAGTACGCCTGTCCGACTGAACCATTTCGGAAAGCATTCGGCGATAGTGCTTCGTTTATTTAGGCCATGGAATTACCATTTAGAATTGAGATGGCAACCATGTTGATGAATATTGGGGTTTCATCTTTGTTTGCACCAACTCAGCGAGACGGTAGGTACTTTTTGGAAATATCAGAGACATGTAACAGAAGGATTCTGGGAATTCATAGACTCCGGCACTCGGGCCGATTTGACCAAAAGCTACCTCCCAGATCCCATCAAACCTTATTGGTCCTCGTGCCTGGTGTTAAATCCCGATGAACGCAGAGAAGCTAGCACACTTCTCAAATGGAACGAAAATGCATGTTACTCCAAGGAGCTTTGCTTCGTTCGTCCCTAGAGATCAATTCAGCATCTAACACCACCTTGTTTTTGCAGTGAATATGGCCGGTAAACTAAGTATGGTGTAAAAAGGAACAGACCTGTTATGTTTCTTGAAACTCGAGAAGAAATGCTGCAAGAAAACAACAAAGACCTATCAAAAGCGGAGGCAAAGCACATCTTGGACAATCTGTGACTTCATTAGTGGTGGTTGGGGAACAAGAATAAATCTTTTACCGTGCCATAGAATGAATTGTCTCTTTCTGCAAAGTTCAGGAGTTTGTTGGGACTTCACCTGACGTGTGTCAATGATATTTTCATGAGCTGGTAGTGAATGACACACACTGAAAAGGTCCAAAACTGCTCAATGGGTTTCATCCAGCCAACTGGTACAAGGGGCAACATTTACTCACTTTGCTGGGGGTGGGTTTACAGAGACTTCCAAGTTCAGGTATAGGGTGGATAATTGTTTGAGTATAGAGTCGCTAAGGCTTTTGTGTGGTTATGTGACGAGCAAACCATGTATTGCACGCTGGGAGATAACAAAGATAATTAGGGCACATTCTGACCAGCTGGATGCTGACGGAGATGGACACTGGATAACATCCTCTAGATCCATCTATGACTCAGAGAACAACCACTAGGTCGTAGAATAAAAGTGTCTAAATGGTGACCGATTCGGAAAGGTCGATTCATGAACAAGCTAAACTCAAGGAACTGATTAGTTGGGCCGAGTCACGTGACCCACACCTGGACATACGAATGCTCCAGATAGGCCTAGCCGGTTAATAGAGACTTCCGTCATTGATTACTTGTGGCTGGAAGAGGCAGAGAGATAAGCTTGGGCACAGGGACCGGTGTGCTCGCGGTTCGAATCCGGGTGCCGTCATCCGACGACATTTCGACTTTACCCCTTAGCACGTCTATTCACATGACACTGCTGCTATTTCTGAGAGCCATATACATAATAAAAATGTGATTAATTAAGATGAAAACAACTCAGAGTTCCGCGTGAGAAAGGTCTTGGATATGTAGTTAGGTTTGAAGCGAGATTTCCGAAAACACAAATGTCGACTTCCAGCCAGTCTTTGATCGAAAAAAGTGGTAGTCGCAAAAACGTTGTGCGAAGGAGAGTTCGTGGAGGGTGTTTTCAGGCACGTTGATACGTTCTGTATTGCTAAGGTAACGTTTTCATATTATAAACGTCAACTTATACATATCTCACAAGGAGAAGCGGAAATAAATTCTCCAAATGGTTTCAGATTATTTTATCGCTAACGTTGACAATCCATCTTTCCCTAATTTATGAGCTTTAGGCATTTAACTCGTTCTTCTCTTAGCTTGTGCGCATATGCAATTTGAATGCGTGCACTTCCTGGCTTTTGCACAACTAGCCAATCAGAATGTCGGTTTGTGCATGAATCGCATGCCGTGCTACGGAGTTGGAAGGCAGGAAATTTTCATAACGGTAACCACGGTAAACATAATAAAAAAAAGTTCGGGTTATTTGGTGGCTAAAAGTGGTGCTTGTCCGCATCGGCAAGAGCGCTTTTGGAGTAACGGGCTAGGGTTGTTCAGATGCGGTGAGCTAAGGTCCTGAATGTTTACTGGTGCCCAATATCGCGTTCAATGAAGGTAAGCTTCCTTAAAACATTGGGAGCTACAAAAATCCTATACATTATCTGGGAGATCGCGGTAATCTCTACTGTCCACTTTCAGTTTCGTACCTAAAGATTGGTCTTCAGCCGCAGAAATAGAGACAGTTATGCTACAACAGAAGGGAAACTTATCTAATGAGGCCGCATAACATCATGCGTTGGAGAAATCACAAGTCCTCAGTCCGTCTTTGCATGACACAACATACACCGAAATAGGTTTAAGGAGTTAGTGGCATAGGAGCTGTGGATACTCAGAACCGGTCGGCGACTTTACTACGTCGCCGTTGCATGTACCTGCTGTTTCTTGCGGCACAGATGCATAGTAGCCAGACGTCGATGATGACGAAAGACTGCAAGTCGGCCGGCTTATTGGGTTCAAAACCACAACAAACAACGCAATACGTGCCTTTGCCCGACGACCACGGATCGTCAACTTGAAACTGCGTCAACAGTGTTCTTGGCCATTCTCGTTCCAGGATTTCTGCCTGGCGCCTTGACCCACAAGTTAATGCTCGTAGGGCTAAGGGTTTCAAACCCATAATCGCCTTGGAATGAGAGGATTTTTTCAAACATTGAAGTTCCTATCTTGATTTTTTTGTGTGGCATGCTACTCGCACTTAAATCGCTGTGTCAACGGATTGGCTGATTACATTCGGTGAAAGAAGAACTAATGAAGGCTGTTTCACTGCCCGTTTTTACTTTCAGATGGCCTCACAAACTTATATCAGGGCCTGTGTTTCTCAAGAATAATTATCCTGCTGTAGCAGCCACGAGCATTACTCTTGCTCGCAACGTCCTTTTAACAGTAGACTGAAGGCCCCTGGTTTCAGGCACATTTGTGAGTCTACCTACCAGCCAATTTCTATTGCCAACCGAAGGAATGACACGGCAACACTTCCTGGCTGACGGCTTTTTGCTTATCTTACAAGACCTCTAAAACACTCTGAAAACGATCTTACCATCTCCACACGGATTTAGTGAATGAGTGCAACGTTTGTTCTTTAGCTGAACTAGATTCCCTTGGGAAAGCTGTATCCTGATTGCAACTATTGCGCTGGTCGTTTTCCTGAGCACGTGAAACAAGTGAAATCGATAAAAACTGTAGCATGGATAGGCATCATTTAAGCATTTACCTCTCTACTATGGGTAGTTTTTACGACCAAGCGCAATAAACGGCCAGTGCACAGTCCGCATGTGGAATTACTCAGCACCATTAAGTGTTTCAAAACGGCCGCATTAAACACAAACAAGCTAAACGGAATAACGCAAGGGCTAATGGGTTGAAAAATAGCATCCTGGACTCGTTTATCTGAGACACCTACGTAGCTGTTCCGATAGTCTCGTGCCACAAGTGTGTGGCTTGGTGAAAGGCCGTTCGCTAGACAGCTTTTTGCTTCTTTAGGCAAAAAGCGCGTCATATATCGTCCAGCGGAGTGTTCGGAGGCCTCTCTGTGACAAATGTTCCAAAACCAAAAGAAGATATTGTAGCTGGATACAAAGAAGCATCTGGGCGTCAAATTATCGCAGCATATTTTTCTTTCTCACAATGCCAAAAGTGCACGCAAGGCGTATACCTTCGTGAGGATGATATAACATCTCTCTCCTCGACCGGTGCTCATGGATTTCCAAATCCGTTACGGCCTACCTTTTGGGCCACCTTTGGAGTACGGCAACCAACTGGTTCAAGCCAGATTACAAAGAATATTGCGTTGAATATATCGAACACGAAGATCTTTGATCCAGGGACTGGGAACGGTACCTGCAACTGCTTGAACTTTACAGGTGTGACCCAAAACGAATGTGTGAGAACCTAATTGTAAGAAGAGCGATTCAATTGCACTGTTGTTTACTTTCTATCTTAGGCGAAAATATTCGGAGACGAGAGGTGAGCTTTTCACGTTAAGGGTAAGCACTTGGATGGCAACACTTTCTCATTGCGAGGGTTGGCGCGCATAACAGCTTACGCGAAACTGCGGTCGCCGCTACCTAGGATGCACATTTTGTGACCACCTTGTGTGATGATTTCCGCAGAGCTTTTGGATACTTATTCATTTGTTTAACGACACAAAATTATAGCTCAATCCAGTTGTTCTTATTTGTATTTCGCGTGAATCGTGGCAAACCTGTCAATTACCGGCCACTGATCTCTTCGAATTGACAGTCTATCCGCTCGAATGCGTCTTGTCTGCAGATTACCTGAAGATACTGCGCACTGACCCAGATCTTCCACAGGAACCATTCAGTGTCTGCGCATCTCAGGCATGTCAAAATTGCATCCTATTTAATAACCGCGAAACCTATTCCACAACCCGTCTACTCCTCTGATGAAAGCTACCCCATCCCTACTCTCCCTGCGCAGACTCACAAAATTCTTATACACGGGACATCTGGACATTTTTGTGATTCATATACGTGTTTATACGCTTCCTCGAAAGCCATGCAAGTGATTTACCCCATCCATCCTTGCTTTCGATCGATCGGTTTCCGCAGCTTCCTAACCTTTTCACTCCGCATACGCCCTGTTGCAACTTCGTATATCTTTTAAAATTGCCTCCCATCTTTAATGACTGCCTTCCCGGTTAACAATTCGAATGAACCGCCCTTTTTGGTTTGGTGTAATTGAACCCTATTTCAGTTTGACAAGACATTTATATTTACCGTTGTCCTTGCCGCGCAACTCGTTTTTACCGCCTCTGTTATGCTAGTTTTGTACCAAAACCTTGGTCAGCGATAAATTTGTTTGAATGCATGGATTTGCGACCCGGTTTCGATCACGCGTTGACTGTTGATCCATATCGGCTTTGCTTGCTTTTGGAGTACCTCACCGTTTGTCGAAAACAATTGAGGTTTGTAATTTTGTATTTCGTGTAACTACTTTCATTTTTATAGTACAGCACATTTGCGTAGCCATTCGTTCGGAGTTTTGCCGGTTTGGTTGCTAACCTTGGTGCTCGTTGCTCAAGAAATCAAAACGGTCGTTACACGCCCTTCGTCCTTTTTAACACTGTAGCTAAAGCGTGGCCTGTAGGTTATGCAGCCACCGTAAAGAGTGTTCAGCTAAAGGCGTCTGAGGCCATTCCATTCCTATCCAGAAGCGCTATCGCATTTAAATTTTTTTCCCTTCAAGTATAGGTCCTCGTGTCTTCCATTTTTTCAGGACGGTTAATAAGTCATTTCCCCTCTCAGCTACAACAATAATCTCATTGATCACACACTCAGATTTATCCGGAGGAGGTTTACAATCCGATCCGTCACAAGTTTTATCCGGCTGGGTGATCCAGTTCTAGAACAGGTTTTCCGAGTCGGTGGACTGTTCCAATAAGGTTCACAGTTTCAAACGAACTACGGACCGGGCGTCTCACAAACTATACATCTCAAAGCTCCCATTTAAAGAATCCGTCTCACGTCAGGTCCGCTCACCTGCCGTCACTACACTCCAGCGTTGTTCTTAAATTCGCTTATTCAGAACCACATTCTCCTTCCACATTTCCACAACCAATACCCACTGTGCGATTGTTGAAAACGCACAATAAATTTGGGACCCTCTCCAAAATGTGCTAACAACCCTGCTGTATTCATGTCCTATGTGTACCAAACAATCACCTTCTGCAGCCTCACTTAACATTATCGAGTGAAACGATTTACGGATTCACAGAATGGCTGCTAAGACCACGGCACTTGTCCGGGTTTCACAGGTCGGGTTTGTTCTTGTAGTTCATCGTTCGCGGTTCACCAAGAATTAACACGCAAAACAGTAAGCCGTATATTCCTAGGGTTTAGCACCACAGATGTTCTAGGTAAACAGTCCTTTAATTACGTTTCAGCAAATAAATCCTCCCGTTAGTGAAGCAGAGTAACACTGAAAAGCCGGGAAGCCCTGTGCAGCTGCTTTATCCAAACTAGAAGTCATTATAGTGCGCATCCCAGGAAACTCAGAGTTCCTTAATCACCAGGCCGCCATTTGGTTGCGCCTGGACAAACAGTCAAGCAATTGAACACTGGCTGAATGGCCGCGGGCTGGAAATTCTCTGACTGTCGTAAAATATGCTTATGGTGACTCCCGGTGAGGTTAAGGCGGCTCCAATGTGCTTCTCGGTTTTCCAGCGCGGATGGAATTCCCTGAAAGTAAGAGATAGCTGTTGAATATCATCGAAGCTTCTCGCGCCGCAGCCTTGCGTGGCTCTTTTGTCCTAAAAATACCACCTCACCAAGCCATACATACTACTTTTCGGACACTCATTTACGCATTAGTCGTTCACTGTTGCTCGTCCTTCCCCTACTCAAGTAGCCACCAAGCCGGATATCCGGTCCTCTGAACTCACCGGGCACTGACCTACGGTACCCTTCTTCCTAACGCCGAACGGGTTCAAGATAAAAGTTTGGCTGCCACCTTATTTCTAGCGTTTCTAATAGCACTTTCTATATCTATCTAATATCTAATCACTATCACTGCATTTTGCCACTGCTTAGGTCGAACTCACCACGGCTAATGGTGAGGGACAGTTGGTTCCCTGGCTTCAGCCACGCACCTTGAAACTGCCAGCATTACCAAACGCTTTCTGATCCGAGTCTTTCAGACTCCCGTTTTTCTTATGTACATCTGCGGAACGTTCAAGATCGGTTCCGTTTCCGCTTCTTCAAATCTGTGAGAGAATTTATTCTCCATCCAATCTGCTTACAAGGTTAACACCTGTCACTATATTGTATTTTCACTACAACATTACCTGTGCAGCAATCCTTCGCAAAATTGCGCTCCATTTCTGCGGCGCACCCACTTCCAAACATGAGTCAGTTTATTGTAAGCTGCTCTCCTCTACAGCCATTGGTAGACCACGACCGATGTGGAAGAAATGGCTGTCCATCGACCCTTAGACCAGGAATATGCTGTCCCGTTTACCGGGCTTGGTGGCATTTTAAACCTACAGATTAGCAAGAAGCTCAGATAAGTCAATTGTTTAACCCTCATGACCCATTTTCTCCACCAGTTGCCTCTACCTTGGGCGTGCGATGCATTCCACAACAAACAAACGAAACCAAGTGTCCACTCCCGAGTGGCGAAGGCTAGTGCGAATGTTCCGCTTTAATCGGGATGTTAGAGGAAAAAATGACACTTTTTTCTAACGCTCTGGAAGATACAAACACAGCGAACCAAGCAACCTAGACGAATGTTGATAACAAAAATTCCTCCTCAAAGGAGTACCTAGCACTGTTCATTCCGGGTCGTTTAGCTCCAAAGAAGGTTATTCAGCTCTCTAATGAGACAGTCAAAACCGTCACAGCGTCTCTGGCGGACAGCAACATGAGGAGAGCAGGCTGATCCTCTCAATTTCTTTCTCCAGAACGATTACGCCGATTAAATTGGCCCAGTCCCTCCTTGATGGGTTCATCACAAAGCCAAAAAATCAATCTCTTCACACAGTGATTAAGTGGGAAAGAAAACAGGCGAACATTTTGGCTTCTAGTCTTCCTTTCCCCGCTAATTGCCGTACAAGGGATTTTGGCGCGGACTGTTAGCATTTAAAAGTCCTATTTGAAGATCAGACTCAAATTTAGTTATCGCTCTCCAGAGGTACAAAAACTGGGCCAAAAAAGGTATAGAAGGGGGGCACTTAACAAACTTCTGCCTGGCGACAGTTCAACCGACCCAAAACTTATAGTAAACCCAATGATAGTTGTGGACCCATGTACTTTTAAAAGTACGACAACGCAGCAGGCCGCGTCTCCAGACTGCAGTTTCTGCTCTACCGCCGGAAACATATGCACTACCAGCAAAAGAGATGCTCGTGTGGTTGCAAGCCTTGCGCAGACGCAGCATCCAACGTGCGTGAAATGACATTGTTCATTTTATTACCAGACGAAAAGGACACGGTGATGAACTCCATACCCAGCTCACAAGTTTTAAGCTAGATTGAGTCAGCTGCGCGGAGAGAGGTAGCGAGTGCTACTGAGAAATCAACCGCAAACGTTGGCCGCAACGTCGGGAACTGCTGCGAGAACCCCACAACCACGGAAAATCCGACACTGCCTGCCTCCTGCTCCACTCCGATTGTGGACACAGTCGTCACTCATGACCCTGATAATCAATCCACATACCCGACAGCAGTATACTGTGAACTCCTACATACACCTAGTTGACCACGCTGATTGCGACCGACCTGGAATCCACACAAACACAAAAGGAAAGGGAATGGGGTCGAACAAGCGATGAAAAACCTGCCTCCTCAAAAAGCTGTCGGTTAAATTCAAACTGCAGTCCTCTGCGAAAACGAGCCTCTTGGGTGTTTCCAATAGGAATACCCTTTGGCGGTGTCATGCAACACACAAGCGACCTTTCAAGGCTCCACAGTGGAGCCTTAACAATTCAACCGCGCCAGAAAGCCCAAGAAACCAACTGGACACAAGCTCAGCACAAATCCTCAGACGGCCACAAATCCAGGCGTCGAAAAGTGGTATTGCACAAGTCGCAGGTGGCAGCCGTCGATAACTTCAACCATGAGGGAAACTGCGCCATCTAGGGGCAAAATCCTGAGGCAAACGGGACTCTCCGGGGCGAAAATCTGCCTGCAACGAAAGGCAGTTCTCAGAAGAACCAAGGGAGAAGGCGGATTAGTACGCCCATAGGCGATTCCGAAGCACTGGACGCAGACCTGGCGCACGGCTATTAAATCTACAAACCTTTCGGCTCCCTACCTTCGGACTCAGCGAATATAGTGCTGAACGCTTTCCCACCAACTTCCTCAGCCTGATCAACATACTTCGCAATATTAAACAGCAAAGTCGCCTTGAACAGCCGTTTTTAATAGCCTTTAGAACGATCTGGACCGCTCCATATATCTCTGACACAGAGATTTCGATAGACGGCTTTTCAATTTTCCGAG
Organism: Clonorchis sinensis; assembly: GCA_003604175.2. Classification (NCBI taxonomy): domain Eukaryota; kingdom Metazoa; phylum Platyhelminthes; class Trematoda; order Opisthorchiida; family Opisthorchiidae; genus Clonorchis; species Clonorchis sinensis. The sequence goes on from CM030375.1 coordinate 16,136,570, forward strand.
CTGACTCGAAACGCGGGAAGGTAGATGGGGTTGTCTCATGCTTACATACGGTCCTTCCCATCCCCATTATCCGCTCCGAGACCACTGCCGCGCACTTTTGGGTTGCACTATTGATGTCAATCCCGGCGAACCAATTAAAACCCGTGGAACCGGTTTTCTTCTTGTGGGCGTGATCTACCGTTGCCCCTCGAGTCAATTGTAGGATAACCAGTTCCTCACACAAATCCTTGAGCAACTCAACTTCGGTCACGACTTCACGCATCTCCTGTAGATAGGAGATTTTACCGCTCCCGAGGCCTACTGAAATGAACTTCAGCGTATCGGGTCTAGTGGACACTTTGTGTCGGTGCTGAAGGAAGTCGTTAGACAGACGCTTGGACTCAACATATCGCCGCACCCACCAGATATCGCGCGGGCCAACATCTATTTCTGCTGGATTTTGTTATCACCACAAAAGATACTTCTTTGGTCGAGTGTTAATTACAGCTCTACAGAGGCATAACGACCACTATGGACTGACGTTTGATTTCATCTGCTACTGGACCGGAAATCCAAAACCACAGACGTGGATCCGGAACTTCTGCCGTGTAGAATTTTCATGAACGGGTGGCTTCCTTATGCGAACAAAACTGGGACAAGATTCAATGGAAGAGGTATACAAAAACATCTTCCAGAAAATTCGCGAGGCTGACGCGTTGTTCGTCTAAAAAAACCAGCGCGCGGCCGGATGGACAAAAAAGGACAAAAGGGATAAAAAAAGTGAACAAAAAGGATTTGATGTCTTCTGGGAAGGAGGTTCTAACCATCTTTCTAAAAGCTGACTGCGGGTCACACAGAAAACGAGCTTGCTTTTCGTAAAATGCCAAACCGCTGTAAATCGAACTCCACCAATATAACACACGTAAACAAGTCACGATACTGAAAATCGCCCGGAAAGAAGAAAATGTGCTATTTTAATACATGAAAACCACCGTAGAAACAGGTCAACGCTTCCTCCTTGAGAGACCGAAACGGGGAACTCACGAGTGACCCGACAGTAATTATCGAGGTCTACAGACAACACTATGTAGGCCTGCACTCTGCCCCAGCGAACTCGTCACATCCAGCATTGCCAAGACGTAACTACGATCTGTCTCTAGCCGACGTAGTCTTCACTGCGGAGGACATTAACCAACTCTTGCACAAGACAAACCCCTTCAACGCGTTCGGGCCATCCAAGGATCCTGAGGGAAACGTCGCTGACAGTAGCAGAGTATTTCCACCTGGTGTTTCGCCAGTCGCTAGATGAAGGCAAACTTCCCTCTGCCTGAAAGGAAGCCATTGTCACGCCAATCTACGAAATTAGTGATAGACTATCGCCCGGCGGCTACAGGTCTGCTAGCCTCAGTAGCGTGCCGTGCAGGGTAATGGAACGCATTTTGAGGTGAGCCATCTTAAGTCGCCTCATCACAAACGACTTGATGTACCCAACGCAACACGGATTATTCCTGAACAGTTCTTGCGTGATGAACCTGCTCGTATTTGTTGGCAGCTTAACCCAAGATAAAGACGAAAGACTCATCGGATGCAACATGTTGCAACTACTCCAAGGAATTCGATCGAGTCACACACGTATTGCTGCACCACAAATTCGAGTTTCACGGAATTCAAGAGGAATTTCTACGCTAGATTAAGGCGCTCTTTTCAGCTAGATGATGGTAAACTCGACCTATCTTTCTTCGGCGCCGGTTTCCATTGGAGTTCCTCAAACCTCTGTTTTGGGACAACTTCTGTTTCTGCTCAAAGTTAACGACCTTCCAGATGTTCTTTCAAGTTACTGTCTACTTTTTGCGGGGTACTTGAAATCCTGGGGTTCAAATACCAGTGCCTTCCCCCCCAAAGGAATGTAAAGCGGTAAAACAGTGGTCATTGGAATGTCACGTCCCCCTGAGTGAGCCGCGACTTGGATGCACAATGCATTTTTCTGCAAAACCCTTGCGAGCGAAATCAAACTTTCTACGTCAAAACCTTGCATTTCTCTGCATATGTGCTCAGTCCAAAAATCACGCTTATCTGCGGTCATTTTTTTGCGATTTGTTTTAATTAATCTCCTTTGGAAATTTTGGCGCACATCCCACTTTGAACTTGCTGTACAATGGCATCGGAAGTGGCTGCACAGGCATTTGCTGAGAAATTTGGGGCTGTATCTTTTGCATCCTTCACAGCATTTGAGGATGGTTTAACTCAGTACATGAAGGAGAACTATGTGGTATTTGTGCGTTCATCCAGTAATCGAAGCACCAACGCCGTTTTGCGTTACGAATGGGTGTACTACAAATGCAGCAGGCGACCTCCAAGGCCAACGAAAAGTCGAGGAATCCGAAGAAGCTAGTAAGCTGAGCGTGTTCGCTAATAAAAAACAGTACGCGAAGCACCGGCTGCCCAGTGCGGTTCTGTTTACGGAGGCAAAGGAACCACTTGGCAGTCACCTCTTATTTTCTTGAACACAACCATAAGTTGTCAAAATTTTTGTACGATCGGCTTCCAGTTAATCGACGGCTAACGGAAGACGAGTTGGGCACCTGCAGGGCCCTTCTGAAATACGGAACGCCATCGTGTGAGGTGCGGCAGTTTGTGGCCGATGAATTCGGTAAGATCCTCACAACTCAGGATATATACAACTACCGCCGGAAGTGTCGACCGGCTCTGTTGAGTAGGTGCCGCATAGTTGGATTTTATTGTGGCAGATGATATGCCTTCGGTGCTGGCAAAACTTCGGGAGACGGGACGGGTGCTTGTGTGGCAGTCAGAAGAAGGTCACTATAGCCACATATGCTTCTCCCGATGGCAGCAGATAGCGTTGTTCCGACGCTTTCCGGATGTTGTGAGTGTGGACGGAACGCACGCCACAAACCGTTTTGGGTAACGTTTTAAAGCACCTAATATTCGGCCTGTAGATACAAGCTGTATGCCTTCTTGATAACGGACGGCAGTGGTACCGGGCGCCCGGTTACGTATGCGTTCGTGGAGAGCGAACAGTTTGCTCCTATGCGTAGACTGTTCGGCTTGTTCAAGGAGATGATGGGCGAGCAGTGTCCAGTCAGGACTTTTGTTATGGATAAGTTGGCGGCGCAAATGCGGGCGGCAAGAGTCGTGTTTGGCTGCGATGTAATGCTTTGCTACTTTCATATCAGAAAAGCCATCAGGAAGCACGTATGTATCATTTAGTATCCATGTATTTTTGGTCATAGACACACTCTGCGAACAGCCGACACATCTTCCACCGCATGGCTCGACTAGACAACGCCGTACAGTAGGTTTTTGCTTATCGTATTACATACACACAGATTCCGACAAGATCTGCAGCTGCTTCGCCGAACGGACCCAAGATTTGTTTCTTACCTGACGGCCCGCTGGTTGTACATCACCCGAAAATGGGCCGTACACGCACAGTCCGGGATGGTTCACTTTGGCAATGTGACCAACAATCGTCTGGAGAATGCAAACGGCCGCCTTAAAGACCGGGTGCACCACGCCGACACACTGGAGCATGCCATACAAAAGGTGTCCCGGCACGCCGAGTGGCTCATGCGGGAATTTGAGATGCATACATCGTACCATTGCGATAGGCGGCAAATCATCGAAGGCGACGGCTACGTTCTGAACGTGGTATGTCGAATGACTACGTATGCATGCTCTCTCGTTTTGAGGCACTTGGGGCCGCGACCACCAAGGCTGCCCTATGACAGTGTTGGCACAAACAAGGTGAGGTCAAGCTACGTTAACTAACTTACAGTTTGTGGTCCGAACACCCAGATCCTCCCAGACGGTTGACACCTGTGCTGGGGAATGCACATGCCCGTTTTATCAGGCGATGTGGCTGCCGTGCGTACATTTGTTTTCTGTTCTTAGAGATCAAGCGGTTCCAAGCAGTAAGAACAGTTCTTCATAAACTTTTTCTTAGCTTGCTTCCCAATCCACCAACGATGGCTGTCGGATTACAACCTACCGGAAAAAGGTGTACCTCTTACACTTGTTCCGAGGCCACCGCCGACAGCTTGTGACGCCCTCCGTAAACAAATGAACCGACTGATGGATAAGCTTCAGGGGATGGAACCCAGAAAGGCCACAGCCGGCTTTAAGCAACTGATTGCTCATGTGCAAATCCTGCTTCGTCAAGGCTCAAATTCTGCAACTGGTGGGCTGCCGTCTGTTGTCGAGGATACTGCACCCCAACCCAGATGGCGGTCTAGGGACACAGACTTGGGCTTTTGTGTGCTCTGTGACCGACCAGCTACTACCAGTGACCGCTGGTGTGCAACGGATCGCGTATCATATCACGCCGACTGTTATGATGGTGAAGCTTGCCCGCTGTGCGGTGATGCTCTTCAGGCTTGTCCTAAAGGTGAGTCCACAGAATAATAATCTACTCTTGCTTCTTAGCTTCAGGCCCGTCCAAAAAACGCAAAGGTGTGCTTGCCACTCGGTCCGCAAAGAGGGCGTCTTATGATGTTGACTTGGACCGAAGCGCAGAATCCCAGCCCAGTGTGTCCCGGAAGTCTGTGTGTGTCCGTGTTTTCGGGTCCAAGGAAGAACTACTCAACAGCCGTGAGTACATTTCTGACTACTACGACTAACGCTGTAGAGCGCCAGTTGGATGACAGAGACGAAGATGACTTCATGTAAACTATCAACTTCAGAGAGTTCGTCTGTTAATGAGGCCCCGTGCATTTCATGTAAGTCTCGGATTTCTTGATGAATACAGTAAGTAGGCATGCGAACTAGCCGCTGAAGATGGCGTTATGTAAGCAGGCCTCTACGATATCATAGCCGCTGAAGTGCCTCAATTTTGGGGTGAGCATTTCTCCCAGTTTGTCAGCCGTCTGCTCATGATCATTTATATCGATAACCTGGCTTATATCTTGCTCTCATTTCAGGTCGCCAATGGTCAAGTGAACGCTCTTCAAGAAGAAGTCTATGCGTGTCCTCGCAGAACATATGTACTCATCTAAACGACAAATACAACTTTTTATGTTGTCGCTTCTGGGTCTTTTCCCCGGTGGAAACGGACGTGCGCGCTCCAGCCAGCTAGGTCAGCTAGGTTCGTTCGGCTGTCCGCTATGATCGACGTAGGTTCATGTGGCTAGTTGATTAGGCATCGTGGATCACTAGCCGCATATTAGTCGTGTGCGTCAGCTTATCGATCAACATCATGGTCTTCCTAGCATAATTCGCAGGCTAGAACAGAAGACCCTGTTGTTTAACAACAAAATTGCACGATTTTTCGCCGATAATGAACGCAGCCTACGCAATTTTAACTTGTAACAACAAGTATCGAGCAAAAATTGTTAACAGGAATGGCAACACCGCATATTTTGCATCCACAAGGACCATGCACATTCTAGAGTGTTCAGAGAATTATTTCAGCCGCAAAACTAACTGAAACTTCCATGCATTGTAAGTGAGTGACCTTTTTGTGCAATTCGCGATTTCTTATTACGTTTGGCAGCATATTCACAGTCGGTGGTGTTTACTAACCTTGAAGATTCGCTCACTTAAACAAATCACCAATGTGGAGATTTTGCAATAATACACGAACATATACCTTATACATAGACAGTCTACACTATGAAGTGGCAACTCTGAAAACGTCGCAGCCTTCGAGAAATCAATTCCATTGTGCAAATACTGAGCGGCCCTGAGTGACGAAAAGTGCCTCATGTCACTTGGAGAAGACTCAGCAAACCAGAGGACCAGGACCAGAGGACAGATGCTAAAAAGGATTTGGGTACCTCGCTCTCTTCAAACATGTCCTTCTCACTGCACCATGAAAAATCTGCGCAAAAGGCATTGCAGTTCTACGGCCGATTTGGCGAACTTTGCCCCGTACTACTCATATGGACTTTTAGACACTTTATGCGGCGAAAGTCAGATCGCTTCTTGAATGGGCCAACCAAGTTTTTTTAGCGAGAAAGAGGGGACCCCCGTTGAACGTTTCCAACGAGCTGCTATGAAAATGGTTGCGGCCATAAATCTGTTGATTATGGAAGCGTCTCATGGTGCTTTGCCTCTTTCCGCCGGAGTATCGTTGCCTCTGATAATACCTAATACTTACTTACACCCTGTTTGAACAAGGTTCAGTCAACAGGTTTTTCACAGTTGGCCTAACACACGGCGGGGATATGGTAAGATTTTCAAGCTCGCATGAGACAAAAAGTGTTCTCACTTCTAGTCGTTGGTGTGTGGATTATCCTTCCTTTGACGGTTTTTGACGCTGCATCTAGTACCCAGTTCAAAGCAATTTTAGACGTCCTTTTATGCAAATCCTCACGCTGGCAAGATTACTGCCCCGCCTTAAGAACTTAAAGAGCAGCGCTACACCCTCTTTACCCTGTACTTTCCAGGTGAACAGAAGCCGCTGAACGACAAGAACAAACCCAACGCAGGAAGTTTGGGCGAAAACCTCGATCCTGTGATCAGTCCGTGGATCCGTGAACCAGTCACACTCGTGGACCAATGAGCGCTCAGTAACCCCAGCGAGTTGTGCCATCACTCAGGTGTGCGCCCGCTCACTGCGGGGAGTAATTTTTCCGATTCTGCAGTCCTAGATTGCGTGATGGCAAATGTAACACCCGTTCATGTTAATTGTTCAATCGACCAAAACATATTAAATTATTGCACTTCGGGTGACCTAGACTCTTTGAAGAGTTACGCACCTATCCTTGACCAAGTTATTCACAACAATTTCCCCGGTGGCCAAACTTGCCTGATCGCTGCATGTCGGAATGGTATGTTGAGTTTGCTAATTGAGACATCTGAAATTCAGGTCACCGGGATGTTGCAGAGTACCTCATTGATGTTTGCGGTGCCGATGTAGAGCAGGTGAGCTTGCTGTTCTTTTCACTAACAAATGCATGAGTTTTGAGACTCATGAAGTGAATTCACTTCTGGAAAGTGGTGAGCTAGACGATCGTTTTTTTTAAGTGATTCACCTTGCCGTCATAGGCTTTACATAGCAGTAAACTTAATAAAAATGGACCAGCCACAATAATACCTTCAGACTAAGGTATGTTAATCGGCCTTGGTGAGGTCAAAGGTCACTCAAGAGCTAACTGAGTTATGTGGGAGATATGGCCTGGTGCGGTATTGTCAGACGAGAGCGGGGCACTGAGCCATTTTCGCGGATGAGATTGGATGAATCCTTTCTGTGCACAAAGTTTGGGAGTGAGCAGTCGAATCCTAGAATTCGACTCACTCACAGTCAGCTGACTGTTGCCCTGTGGCAGTGGCCTCGATAATTCCGAGATTTTGCTTTGGATCATGTTTGCGGCAGTTCTTACATGGTCTGAAATACAGTGTCCTGAATAATGATGTGATATAATTCGACTCTATTTCAGAACGGAACTCTGGATGCTGTCTGCCTCCCAGGGTAAACCACTTTGGGCAATGTTCCATACTCTGCTCAGAAACATGCCGAGCTATACGTCAGTGACACCATGTGCAGGTGGAGCAGTGGTTAGAGCGCGAATTTACTGACCGGAAGGTCCGTGGTTCGAACCCGACCTCTGCCTCTCGACTTCCCCTGTCTAGGCTTGGGCAACCTGGCAGTATCCGAGCCCTCGTGCAACCTTCGGATGGCATGACAGTTAGGCACCGAAGGGGTGCACAGCTGAACGATTCTATGTGCACACTTGAGCTCATAAACGACCTTCGAATGTACAGGTCAAGTCAAGGAACATCGATGTTTAGGTACGTTGAGCTGGTTAATTTGTCGGTAGTCGAATCCTCCTCGAAAGAGAGCATAAGGGGCCGTACGTGGTGCCATCAGTTACAGAGTTTTCAGACCGCTGTATTTGCGTCACGTCAGTCTTGACATAGTACACCGGTGGGGCAAGCTTCAGCCTACATATTGATCACAGCGGTCACATCGAGTCTTCGAAAGGAGCGCTAAGTACGGCTGTGATACAGATGTATAATCGACATCCTTGTGAAACATAGCTACATATGGCGTGGTATGACTGACAGAGAGTAAGTGCGCCACAAGTACGAGGCGCCAAAATAATCTTCCGGGTGCACGTTGAGAGGCTTATGGGTGATCGGGGGAGGCCCGAGGAGGGGAATTGCACCTCCTGCACCGGGAGACGTGAATCCGAAGTTCGCCGCTGATGACATTTCAGCTTATTTGTTTATTCACGCCGTGCATACAGGCCGGCAGTGCGCGGGCCACCCAACCATAAAACAGGTTGACCAGAGGTGCTGTCTTCCTATACGCGTAGGCATTAGATGCTGCCGCACCATGGGGTTGCCTCCCCTGACTTCTTGACTCTGTCCGGACTTATCAACAATCACAATGGAGAGGCGAGTATTTGCTTAGACAAATGACGGATGCATCCGACCAGATTTGAATTGTTTTGCGTACGTAGAACAGCAGAGAAGGTTTGCGGGAGAGTGGGAAGCTCGGAAAATAAACAATCCGAAAATATCTTCACGGTGCACAAGCAACGATGCGGGCAGGTGCATGAGACGAACAAGACTTGGAATGAGGGCTATCGCAACCATGTAGTACAATAAACAACATAAAACAGCGTTTTGGCGGGTATCATTGTCTGATTCACTGGAGCCAGTGGACATGTCGCCCAGAATGAATGCCTATTCGGGGCCTAGAATCACCAGGTGTTCTAGAAGCTGAGATCGAATGAGGCACAGGTTGTACCGACTTCGAAACTGGCAAAGTTAACGGCGATGTGGAGGAGGACGTAGGCCTAGATGCTAAGTTGTCAGGCACTTCAAGGTCCACTTGTTTTAGTCTATCAATATTGACAGCCCTGCGTCACCCACAACGCTCTGTGATGAAAAGTTTCTTCACGTTGGACGGTATAGTGGTTTCATAGTTCCAGCAACGCGCAGAAAAATGTGAATGCACGTTCCTAGGGCTTGGGGAACGAAGACGTTGCGGATTGACGGGCGGATGCCATTGGGACGGAGACGACGTAATCTAGCGGCAAGATGCTTCGCTAACGAAGCATCGTAGGAATATCGTATGGACAGAGACGAAGCAGTCCCCTTGTGGATACAACAGCTGACCATAGAGTTTTTCGGCACTGGAGACCTACGGGGATTGTGCCTAGGAGGACCATAGGTTTAGTATCAGTCCAATGGATAGCATCAACGGCACTGGTCAAAGCTTTAAGTTGGTGATAAGGTGGTTCAGGTTAAGTCGCGAAATCACAGCCCAGGAGGTCCGTGGTTAGAGCTCGACCCGGCATTTCAACTGCTTCTGTTTAGGCTCGGGTAATCTGCCAGTATCGACGCCGTTGTGGTGTGGCAGTTAGGCGCCGAAAGGTTGTTACAGCTGAACGATTATTTTTTAATTTACGAAATCTTCCAGCCTTGCTTTTTACCAAGGGTGGTAGGTCTTAGTGTGGGTGCGATGGTATTCCAGTGTTACAAGGTTTGAGAATCGTGAGGCGACTCCGAATGTCTGATGACTCAGCAGGTGCCTCGAGAATTACGTGATGGAGACCTGCGAAGCCAACGATACAGAGATCGTCCAGTTTTCTTGGTCCGGCGACGTGAGCCACCTGTCGAAAGAGCCTGCATCTGGTGACTTAAATTCGCCATGTTCAGCGAAAGCTTTGATATATGAAGAGCCTATTAGCGTCACTTGTGCTTCGTCCTCGTGGTGGCTCGCGAAACACTGACGCGAGAGCAGCAAGCAGGATTTCGGCCTGGTAAGATTTGCGTTGACCAAATCTTCGCACTCCGTCAGCCGGTAGAAAACGCCATACGTATAAGTGACCCACAATTCTAGTATTCCTGGATTTCCAAGGCGCATTCGACTCGGTCGGTAGGCCTGTTCTCCTTGACACGCTTGCCCATCAAGGAATACCCCGGAAGTTTGTGAGCACAATACGTTCTTTGTATCCTCAGACTTCTGGACGTGTGAGAGTAATCGGAGAGCTCTCTAAAAGCTTCCGTGCACAAAGCGGTGTCCTTCAATGATACCCTTTCTCTCCATCCCTATTTACTTCCGTGATCGATGAAATAATGAGACTAAAGCTGGAAGGTTTTCGAAACCCCGGTGTTCAAATGGCCTGTGACGAAAACCTTGTCGATTTTGAATATACAGGCGACATCGCTCTCGTCTTCGGAGAGGAAGAGAAGGCGCACGTGCTTTTGGATGAACTGACCAAAGTCATCCCGCCCTTTAGTATGCACCTTGCACCCATAAATTTAAGGTCATGCTCCTGGACATGCAGTCACTGAGCACGCCACTTACATTCCACGGGCAGACACTCGAATTTGTGGAGCGCTTTAGGTGCCTTGGAAGTTGTATTAGTTCTGATTGTAGTGTGGCAGATGAGGTTATTGCACCAATGTGCAAGACTCGGGTCGCGTTTGCTAACTTGCGACACCTATGGTGTCAACGCGGTGTAATTAGGAATCCCAAGGGACGTGTGTATCAGGCTACAGTGCGGGCTGTTTTGTTGTATGGCTGTGAGACTTGGCCTGCTCGAGCAGCGGAACTGAGACGTCTTCAGGTGTTCGACATTCGTTGTCTCAGGACCATAGCTCGTGTAGGTTGATGTCGGCAAATCCGTAACGAGGCAGTTAGAAAGCTAGTTTTCGGTTGTGCAATAGGAACTTCCATTGAAGTGAGTCCAGCACCAGAAGAGGCGGTGGTTGGGAAATGTATTGCATATGCCGAACGATCGTTTACCGAAGAGAGTGCTGTTTTCCGCGCCTACTTCAGAGTAGCGTAAGCAGAGAGGTGGCCAACCCTTCACCTGGCAGTCGGGTATGAAATAGATTACGAAATGTTTGGGTGCTGTCGGCGCTGCTGGCTTACCAGAATGGGAACCGCGTGAACCCCACCGCGCCTGGTTGGAGACGCTGCAAGATATGGCTGCTAATCGATATAATGGTGTCCGTGTTGTCAGTTTCTATCTGAATTGTGAGAATGGGTGTTTGGAAGTGTAGGCACCTCGGAATGATTGTAGTAAGCTAGCATTAAGTCCCTTCCCTGTCCACCTTCATTCTTTCCTTCTGAATAAGGATTTCAAATAAATCACTGTTGTACGACAGTGAAGCGTCGTGTTGAACACTGCTGTCACACCGTCGACGATGATTGTGATATATGAGATCTTGTGGATCTTGCTAGGTATACGGCGGGAGCGATGGTGCGATGTGTGGTTGGAGTTTCCCACTTTTTACCACAATCAGCACACTTCAACATATTTTCTGATCAGGCTTAGCCTTATTCCTGTCACTTTGCTCAGCGCTGAATTGATGTGCATCGGTTGGTACTTTTGTGGGTCAGCCTTGGAGCCCTTTTCGTGTCCGTTTGACAACGCCTCCCTTCGGCGAAGTTCGTCCATTTCGTGACTTTTGGAAGGTAGTATTAAGGAGATATGACATCGGCATTGACAGCAAAGTTGAAAGGGCGCTTATACTGCGCTTCCGCGTTTGCGTTTGTGGTATGACGTTAGAATCTGGCTTACTCGAGCTTAAGATATCTGGCACTGCTCGCTTTTCTATCGTTGGTATGCGCGCTTGTGGCGGGAAATCACCGGACAAACGACGAATTTCGCCCACGTGTATTTGTCATGGATGATCTCAACACTCTATTTGACACATGTCAGAGATTGTTAAAGCGTATGCATATACCCGTGAATGAAGCACGGAAAACAACACTTGCTGGGCGATTGCTCGTCATGCGTAACAAGTGTGCTGTAGTGTATGCTGTTTTATCGTCCTTCATCAGTCATCATTTTACAACCAAATACCGACCTTTGGGTTATATATTTTTAAACCTGTGAGTGTCCACGAGCTCTGGGTATCGTTGCAGGATGTCGGTTGTTGAGGTTCTAAGCGCACTTCTGACCGTCTGTCACCGGAATTAATCTCGCTTTCATACCAGGGGGTCAGTGCAAACTTGTAAGCATAGCCCTTGGCGCCCATCGACTTCTGTTTTAGTTCCTCATCCACTCCTCTGTCTTAGGCGGTATGCGGAGGTGTTATGCTTCCGCGTGGGGTGGACTACCTGCGGCCGTTTGTCTCACTTGGGTATCAACTTCGTACAAGTCCTGAATTAGCTACTCCGAGCAGGGTATGTCAGTCCTGCCTAGAATAAATTTAATTCCTTCGTATTCAACTATTTCTACATACAACTCCCTGCAACCTAGCCCGGTGTACGAATTGGGCAAGGTTGCCTCAGGCGCTCCGGTCTTCGTCGAATAGCGTTGTTTGCGGTTTTTCATCTGTTGAAGCGTTATCTGTCTTAATGGATGGCGTATATGGTTAGACCAAACATCCGTTGGTTTCACCGTGACATTGCGGAGTTTATCTGTACGGATAAATTCGGCTCTGTTCGTCCACTGATTTGCTCAAGAATCCCGCTGTAAAAAAATCGTTCAGCTGTAACACCCTTTCGGTGCCTAGCTGCCATGCCACCCGAAGGAAGCACGAGGGCTGGGATACTGCCAGGTTGCCCAAGTCTAGACGGAGGCAGTCGGGATGTCGAGGTAGGATTCGAACCACGGACATTCCGATCAGTAATTTCGCGCCTTTGTCACCGAGTTATCTCGAGCTGCTACACCATTTTATTTATAGTTCGCCTGCAATCCGAAGGAAACAAATGAGCTGGCATTGTCGGGTGTTCCTTGTCCAGAGAGGACTATGTGTACTGTCATTTGTAGGCTGTAACCACTGGCCTCTCTGCCAATTACTCGTATGCCAACTAATGGTCTCTTTCGACCTTGACTGAATAGGCGTTAAATACAGAGCAGGTGTACTCTGACTACCATTGTTTTATTCGTGGCTTCTTGTGCAACTCGTGGATTTTGCCTAGCTAATTCCGCCGTTCGTTTCTACTGCATAAATGTGCCTTGGCGAATTCGGAATCGATGTTGGGCTGACTTGCTTGGTCTCCTTCCATATCTGGAAACTGTACAGCCAAGTTATCTGCTAAGCTAATCAACCTCTCCCGTACCCTCTTTAATCAGAGAAATGTGTAGCCTAGTAAACAAAACAATCTCTCTGTCCCTCGTAGTTGCTCATCCATGGCTGCACGGTTTCCTGCTACTCTAGATTCGTTGCTACTCACTACTTGTGGTTGCCCCGTTCGTGCTTTCTTCTTCCGTTTCCATCAGCTTTATAAGTTTGAGATAACTCATCAACAATACTGTTTTTCTTTCTGGTGGTGTTGGCTCGCGGCCTATGCATGATGTTTATCTATTCTGTTGCTTTGGGATGGGTTTAATATACATCCAGTCGAGCGCGGCTCGAAATTGACGGTTTGGACTTCGCATAGGTCTAACTCAGCCACTAGACCTGTAATGTTTTTGTTTTTCTAGAGCTCGACCTAATTTTGATCGTCACAAAATAATTTTCTCTGGAAGGAGTGTCCAGTCAGATTTTTGTTGCCAACCTGTTCAGTGTGCAGTTGAGGATACTCCGTACTGTTTCCTTCTAATCATGCCTATTCGCACTTAAAGCGCTTTCTATCTCTTGTCTCCTTGTTCAACAGGTCGGCGTGGTCGAATTCGAAAGTGAGCAAGTCGAAGGTGTGCCTCCGTTGTGGTGTGCTGCTGCAGCCGGGCATCTGGCGGTTGTAGAGCTCCTAGTCTCTCGAGGTGCAGACGTCAATCGCACCACGATTACCAATTCAACTGCTTTACGTGCTGCATGTTTCGACGGACACGAACAGGCAAGCGACCATTTTCGTGCCGTTTAAAATCGGTTGAAGGCCGTGGCCGAATCACATGAGGTGGTTCCTATATAACTGTTTAGCATTTTTCGTAACTGGAAGCAATACCGGACTCCTGCGGGATAGGTATTTTACTCCCAGGCCTCGCTTGTCACTTTCAACGGGCAGTCTTCTTTGAACTGTCATTGATTTCAGTTCATGTGTTCTGGATTTAAGGTTTAACCTAACCTACTTTCAAGCCTAACCCTCTTAAACCCGTGTTTTTTACCTAGTTGTACTATGCTCGCTTGGTTTCATTTATAATGTCCCTAGGTTACCGTTCTTAGTGACCAGCTGTGGTAACGGTACTTTCTCAGCTTAGTTCTCGGTCTGAGCCTCCCAAGCTAGCGTGCGTGCCAAAACAACCACCAAAGATGTACAAGATATATTAACGCCCCAAACGAAGTCAAGAGCATTTGTACAACGCTTCATATATATAGCGTAAACGGTAATAACTTTCTGGAAATTCTGACGCGTTCTGGATGCACCATTGGCAACCGGCAATCGGCCAATACTGGGTCATGATTGGCTGTTGGGTCCAGATTTTCAACCAATCAGATCTGGGCTTGATGCCGGACCGGCAAGCGTCTCGAATTCCTGGCCAATCTTGTGTGGGATAGGCTTTTTGGCCGAAGCAGCACCCGACTGCGGGCGGTAAAGCGGGATCTGTGTGGAATTCCGCCTAACACCTCCCCCTCGAAGTTTGTTGACGTAGCTTCGAAGCCGAGGGTTCACCTCCAGTGGCCTCACTGGCTTGCGGATCCTGTCTGTCCAGCGTCGTGGTTGTAATCCGTGCTCAGGCCGGGCCTCCGACGAAGCAGCTGATGGATTTTCTGGAATGGTGCCGAGGTCAAAGGTGTCCAGAAGCATCTCTAGACTCAGCTCACTCGGTCCTGAGGGCAGGATCTGCGCACCTGTCGGCCGGATTTGGTTCGTGTGGCGGATCCACCTGGCGGGGCCAACTTGAATCTCGTAGAGCACTTTGCCGCGCCGGCGTAGGATGAGTCCTGGAATCCACGTAGGGCGTCTGCCGCTGTAGTCACGAACCAGCACTTTCTGGCCTTCGCTGAAGGAGCGCGCAGTTGCTCCATGGTGCCGGTTGAACTGTTCTTCCATCCTGGCGTTGCGGTGACTAGCCTGCCTTTTTTGCGGCCGAATAGCGTCATGCGGTGTTCGAAGCCTCCTTCGGAGCAGTGCCTCTGCTGGTGACGCTCCATCAGGTGAGTTTGGGTTTGGCGTCGCTCGGTATGCCAGCAGGAACCTTTGCAAAATTTCCTCCGTCGGTCCCTCCCCTTTGGACTTCTGAAGTGCCCGCTTCAGGGTGTCAACGAAGCGTTCCGCTTGGCCGTTTGACTGCGGATGAAACGGCGGCGTGCGGACATGGGTTATGCCATACTCCGAACAAAAGTTTGAGAACACCGACGACGTGAACTGGCTACCGTTGTCGGATACAATAGTCTCTGGTGTTCCAAAGCGACTGAACAGTCGTCGGAGTTCCAGGACTGTAGTAGCAGTTGTGGGGCTGTTCACTGGGAAAATTTCCGGCCATTTGCTGTAAGCGTCAACCACGACCAAAAAGTGCTGGCCACCAACTGGACCTGCATAATCGATGTGAAGGCGAGACCAGGGTTCGGTCGGTTGCGGCCACGACCGTAGGTGGGTTTTCACTGGTGACTTAGATGCTTCAGCACACCGCAGGCAAGATTTTGAGACTTGCTCGACTTGGGAGTCCATCAAAGGCCAGTAGACGTAACTCCGAGCAAGGGCCTTCATCCTGTTTGTTCCCGGGTGCCCTTTATGAAACTGGTTCAGAACGGCTGGTTGTAACTTCTTTGGAATGACAACGCGTTCTGAAAACAGAAGGCATCCGTCAGCTAGTGATAACGCGTCACGCCGGTTGAAGTAAGGTCTCAGTTCGTCTTTTGGGCAGGTACGCGGCCACTGATTGCGGTGGTACTTAATGACTTCCTGCAGCACAGGATCTTGGTCAGTCGCCTGACGGACCATGTCGGCAGTCACTGGAAGGATGCGAATCGTTTCGGATACCACGTGGTTGACCTCCGGTTCCAGGGCAACTGTTGCGACTACGGTATCTTCTGGTTCCGGCCTGCTGGAATCAATGAGTCGCGACAGTGCGTCTGCTTGTCCGAGGCTGGTAGTGGACTGGTACTTGATCTTGAAGTCGTACCCCAGAAGCAGAGTGGCCCATCGCTGGAGGCGGTTGGCCGTATACGCCGGAATTCCTTTCTTCGAGCCGAACACAGCAAGGAGTGGTTTGTGATCGGTCAGTAGAGTGAACTGACGGCCGTAGAGCATTTTATGAAACTTCTTCACGGCAAACACGATCGCCAAAGCTTCTTTTTCTATTTGGCTGTAGTTACGCTCGGCTGGTGTCAAGGATCTGGCCGCATGTGCAATGGCCTTTTGGCTGCTGTCGGGAAATACATGTGAAATCACTGCACCAATCCCATAGTTCGAGGCATCCGACGCCACAACGATTTCCAGAGATGGATCGTAGTGGGTGAGTAGCAAATTGGAGCTCAGCATGGATTTAACCGAGTCAAAGGCGCGTTGGCATTCTTCTGACCATGTCCACTTGTGGTCTTTGGTGAGTAGCTGGTTTAGCGGGCCTCGGAGGCGATGCATGGCAGGCAGGAACGAACTGTAGTGACTGACGAGACCGAGGAAGGACCTGAGGGACGTCACGTCTGTGGGTGCTGGCATACGTCTGATAGCTTCGATGTTCTCCGGGTCTGGTCGGCGACCATGTTGGTCGATGATGAAACCAAGGTACTTTATCGACCGCATGAAGAAGGTGCATTTCTCTCGGCGCACTCTGAAGCCATATTCTTGAATACGACCGAGCACGTAATCGAGACGTTGCCACAATTCGTGGGGGTTGGAACCCATGACAATGAGGTCGTCCAAATAAGCAGCAACGCCGGGGGCATCCTTCAGCATCGTATCCATGATCTGTTGAAATATGGCTGGCGCTGTTTTCACACCGAATGGCAGTCGAGTATACTGGAACAGACCGCGATGCGTATTAATCGTCAGAAGTTCTCGGGATTCTTCCTCAACTTCAACCTGGAGGTATGCATCGGCCAAGTCAATCTTCGCGAAAAATTTACCCCCATTTAGTTTCGCGAACAGATCTTCTGGAAGAGGCAGAGGGTATTGATGGGTATCCAGCGCAGCATTGAGGCCGGTGGAGAAATCTGCACACAACCGGATGGTCCCGTTAGCCTTCTTCACCAACACGATCGGTGCGGCCCATGCAGAGTAGTTAGTCGGTTGGAGAACACCAGCCTTCTGCAGTCGGTCCAGCTCCTGGTCAACGATAGGTAAGGCTGCATACGGTACTGGGCGTTTTGGCCTGAAAACTGGTTTGGCACTGGGGAGGAGGCACAGTCTGGCTTTTGCTTTTGTGCACCGTCCAAGCTCGTCGGAGAATACGGATGCGTAGCGTTGTACCAGGTCCTCAAGTGAACGCGTTGCAATGTGAGTTTGTTCGAGGGCATCTCCAGGTGCTGCATGTGTGAGGTTGCAAATAGAATTAATTGGCTTCTCCAGCAGATTAAGCTTTTCGATCCAGTCCAGCCCCATGAGATCAAGTTTGGGGCATGACGTCAGGTAGCACGTAGCTTGTGCCGTCGAGCCATTGAAGTTTATGGAGCAGTCAACCTCGCCAGTCAACTTCAGTTTACCACCAGAAGCATTACGGGCCCAATGTGTGGTCGGTTTCACGTGCGGCTTACCAAGGCGTTTCCACGTTCGCTCACTGAGCAGCGTGATGTCGGAGCCCGTATCAAGCTGCAAACGAACTGGGATGTTGTTGATACGAACCGTCACGAACTTCCTTCGGCAAGCAAAATCAACCTTAAATGTCGCCGTCACCGAGTTGGACCGCGATTTGTGGGATGCACGGTGGTGTGCGGGTGGCTGTGGCCTCTGAGACCGACAAAAATCTTCTTTGTGGCCACGACGATTGCACCTGGAACATTTATGACGTTTAAACCGGCAATAACGAGCAAAATGCCACTCACCGCAATGCCAGCAACTTGTGGGAGGCTTGTTCTGTTTTCGATCGGGCTTGTTGTCAGCTTTCTTAGGCGCACTGGAGTTGATTGCCTGTACACAGCTGCTTGGAGTCACAGATGACTGGCCGATCATAGCCGTGTCGTGCTTCAGATTGATGAGGCGTTGACATTCGGTGGTGAGGCTCTGCAACGTCATTTCGGCATCCTGTTCAATTCTGTTAAGCAGCCTGGTTCTGATGTCAGCATCCTGGGACGACTGGAGACCGGATACAAAAATGAGGCACTTAAACTGATTCTCTGTCAATGAGGTGAGCTTGAAGCGCTCGCATTCCCGATTGACAACACCGGCAAACGTGATGAAATCATCATCATCTTTCTTGACCAACTTTAGGCATTGGTAACGGATATTGAACAGTGATGTTTGATCGCCGAATATCTGAGACAGTGTTCCGACCGTTTCATCAAAGCTGAGGTCGCGGGGCAGCTTGGGGAGAATGAAATTTGTGTACCGTTCATGCTCCGGTGTGCCGAGTTTTCGCAGCAATAGTCTGACTTTCCAACCGTCATCAAACTTGGAAAAATCAGTCTTGAACATGTCTTCATACCGCTTGAACCAGGAGTCAAAAGTGTGACCAGAAAGAGGGTCGAATGTGAACTCCGTGATTGAGGCCGCGGCTGCATCAGTTGAGGAAACAGAAGACTCACCAGTGCTGGCTGCTGCTGTCTGGATATGCAGTCTCTGAGTCAGTGATTCAATGAGCTTCAGTTGCGCTTCTTCAAACTGCTTTTGTTGCTGCTGCAAAAGTTCTCGGAGCTGATTAAATTCGATTGACATCGTGGGTTCCCGTTCGCCAATTGTAGTAACGGTACTTTCTCAGCTTAGTTCTCGGTCTGAGCCTCCCAAGCTAGCGTGCGTGCCAAAACAACCACCAAAGGTGTACAAGATATATTAACGCCCCAAACGAAGTCAAGAGCATTTGTACAGCGCTTCATATATATAGCGTAAACGGTAATAACTTTCTGGAAATTCTGACGCGTTCTGGATGCACCATTGGCAACCGGCAATTGGCCAATACTGGGTCATGATTGGCTGTTGGGTCCAGATTTTCGACCAATCAGATCTGGGCTTGATGCCGGACCGGCAAGCGTCTCGAATTCCTGGCCAATCTTGTGTGGGATAGGCTTTTTGGCCGAAGCAGCACCCGACTGCGGGCGGTAAAGCGGGATCTGTGTGGAATTCCGCCTAACACCAGCCGAGAGGCCTTGTACTCCGGAGAAAACTCGAGAGCAGAAACTTGTTGTTTCTGTTCGAGCCTTTTCATACCCCGTCGTATTTTCGGTCGCAACCCCGCGATTACCGCAAGCCACCCAGGATACGGTGGGTTGCTGTGAAGATGTCACAACATTGTCGGCATGTTTTCGATCGTATGGGTGCTAGTAACCGCGCTTGGAAACCATCCATATTCAGGTGGATGATACACAACTTCGAAAAAGGACTTTAACTCAGTAGACTGTCTGAGCACATGTAACTCAAGGTCGAGCAAGTAACGCAGAAACTGCTAAATTGAAATTAATTTCTGATGACCTTTAATTATTGATACTTGGATCCTGTCCACACTTGGGCAACCTGACAGTATGTCAGCCCTTGTGCTTCCTTCGGGCAGCATGGCAGCTAGGCCCAGTAAAAGTGCTACAGCTGGACCATTGATAAGGAAAAAAATTAAAAAGAATCGTTCAGCCGTTAACACCCTTCCGGTGCCTAGCTGCCATGCTACCCGAAGGAAGCACGAGGGCTTGGATACTAAGCCTAAGCCTAGACAGGGGGAGTCGAGAGGCAGAGGTCGGGTTCGAACCACGGACCTTTCGGTCAGTAAATTCGCGCTCTAACTTGTTGGGCCATTTCGCCCCATTGATACTTGGATATAAACTGATAGCTGACCACCAGTAAGCAGTATGGCCAATTCGGTCACTAAATTGCTCCCGCTTTCCCAGACTGTCGTTCTTTCTTAGTCTTCAGTTGTGAACTAGTTGCTCATCTGGTACGTTTGATGGATGTCGACTATGATTGGCCTACAGGGAGGACAAATTTTCGCCTGCTCTTTCTCACTCCATATCTATCGCTTTTCTCTATTCAACTGCATTCTAGGTCGTAAGATTCCTGGTTGACCATGGAGCCAATGTGGAAATCCCAAATCGGCATGGCCATACATGTCTTATGATCAGCTGTTACCGTAGACACGATCGTATTGTCGAGTTCTTACTCAGTAAAAAGGCTCGTGTGAATCGTCGAAGTGCAAAAGGTGAGTGAAAATATGCCATCATCTCGTTCCGTTTTCCTGTGTTGCACTCCGCACCCTGCAATGAACTGCTACTCCGCTTTCGCTTTTTGGCATTTCCACCAGCTGTTAAGAGTGAAAATTACCGACTTTGTATAGACCATTACAGCACCGCTAGAACACAATTACGATCTTGTCTTCGAAATGACAGACCATCTGTATCACCTGGCAGTATTTTACATGAGTTTGAAATGCGTCCTCAAGTTATAGGAGGCCTCTGATCTGCATAGCCCACTCTCATAGAGAGTAGTGAGTTTACCAGTCTTACTGTCTCCGAGGTTTTTCCCCACTTTCCGCCTTGTTAATATCAAACCGAAAAATTCGCTGTCTCAGCAGGGCCTATAAAGTCATATTGCTTAGCGTGTTTGCATCTTGGAATCACCGTAACGATTTGTTGGCCAGTAAACCGTCTGAATTCATGTGAACAAATGTTATGTAGTGGTTGGCATCGATGGTTCAGTGTTCCGGGCATTTGAGGAGCATTGGGGACGGACACTGATAATAAAAATAAATAATCATTCAGGTGTAACACGCTTTCGGTGGCTTGCTGCCATGCCACCCGAGGGAAGCACGAGGGCTGGGATACTGCCAGGTTTCCAAGCCCAGACGGGGGAAGTCGAGGGGCATAGTTCGGGTTCGAATCACGGACATTCCGGTCTGTAAATTCGCGCTCTAACCACTTGAGCCATCTCGCCCGACGACGGGCACTGGGCCATAGGTATATATCAAGCGGAGGCAGCTAGAAAATTCCACACAGTCCTTTGCCACGTCGTTCATCCTATATGTTCTGCGGTCAATTTGAGTTATTCTCTGCACCATGTGGCCAACTGACGGACGAGATTTAGACAGTTGGACTCGATGTAACATCGCTTCCTAACAGAATTCTTTTTACAGACAGGTTAAGTTCATTCACGCCATTAATATCACAGCCGGCATAAGCCAAGCCGTATCCTTTTACTCAACTGTCCGCTCGAATAGGCAGTGTTTTTCTCCGTTCGCCTACTCTGCGTTCACAAGGTCATATGGTAGGCACGTGATCGTCCATAGTTGGCATTCTCACGGATCGTTCAAACAAGCGTTGTCTTGAAATTCACATTCCGTTGGTGCCTAGCTGTGATTTTGTCCGTTGGGTGGGTGTTTGAAACATGTGATTGCCGGATGCATTAAAGTGTATTGTGAGTTAGTTTAATCCCTTCTGCGTGACAGAAGAGCTTGCGTTTGATTCTTTTCAGACACTGCTCAGTCGATAGTAGGGCTGCGGTAGTACAAGTATCCTCAGTTGTTCTGTTCCATACTTATCCAAATTAGTTGGATGTCCTAAAACAATATGCTGTGGGGAATTCAGTGAATGGTGTTATCCAAGTGACTACTTTTTACTATATGGTGAATTCTTGCTAGAGGAGAATTAGTCCGCGTACGAACGGCGCCCTCAGCATGCCGCTTTTGTTGGACTATGCACTATTAATCTCTGCACGACTAAGTACGGACTGCAAGGTGGCAAGGAGAGTGTGGAGTGCTTAACTGTAGGAATAGTCGCTGATTCTTGGATCGGTCTCGTCCAGTCACTCCTTCGGGTTTGGCATTCGCTTGACTGCACTTCCCTAGCTCTTGCATGTCCAAGTGTGAGCTGCAGGCCAGTAGCGTTCTGTCTGGTGAACCTTAGACAGTTCGTATGCCAATTCGGTAGTACTACATACTGGCCAATAAACCACGTCATCATCGCATGTAAGGTCCCTCCATAGCGGGGTGACGCTGGTCGTATCATTGGTTATCTTCGAGTGATGAATACTCGTGCTTGTCTTTTGTACAGTTATGGGGGAAACTCAGTAAATTGGGAAAAGAGGGTGGGACTTTGCATAAACAGCTTTATGTCCTTATGGCGACCGATCAAGAACAATTACCTAGCTTTCGATAAATACACTCATTTGCAAATCAATTTGGTTTTTGCGAGAGACTCACCTGGAACCCAGCTGAATCTCCCGTTTGTGATGTTTCCAGGCAACTGAATGTGCTGCACCAGGCCGCCTCATGTTCCAGTTGCTACGATATTCGAGATATCGCGATACATGTATATTCGTAATGGACTACTACTACTCATAAGGTTGCTGAAAATTCTTCGACAGCCCACGACCGATTTCGTCCTTCTTGGGGCTCATCAGGTAGGCACAGTCCCCGAGTTTCCGTCAACCTTATGTTCTACTTGAAACCAAATTGGACTGATTTCGATAAATGCACTCATTTGCAAATCAATTTAGTTTTTGCGAGAAACTCACCTGGAACCCAGCTGAATCTCCCGTTTGTGATGTGGGCGAAACCGGTCATGGGCTGTCGAAGAATTTTCAGCAACCTTATGAGTAGTGTACTACGTAAGATACCTAGCTCTTTAGCAGCAACGAAATAAACGCATCTGAGCATCGCGTCGGAGTGAGATTCCTTCTAAGGTCCTTCGCGAACCCTACGCGACATGAGTCCGTCGTGCAATAACAGGCAAACTTTATCTAGACAGTCCAACCAAGGTAGTGACAGCATGTTCGCCATTGGAACCGGTTAGGCACTGTGTCATGCAGGTTTTGTAACATTCTTCGAGAAGACTCGCACGGACCCCAACCAAGAAGGTTCGAAGATCCAACACCGCTTCATTTGAGCGTAGCGACCTTCGTTTCGCACTGCAAGCCTTTCACCGACAACAGTTCTGAGTAGGAAATAGCGTCTTCTTGTGTTGGCGGTGGTTAGGCATGCGTAATACATGACCCAACCACCTTAAGCAGTCTTTTATGGTGTGAGCCCATTTCTCTGAACCGTGTCCATAGATTTATTGTGCTTGAAATCTCCCTCGGGGCGAGATGGCCCAAGTGGTTAGAGCGGGAATTTACTGACCGGAATGTCCGTGATTCGAATCCGACCTCTGCCGCTCGACTTCCCCTGTCTAGGCTTGGGGCAACCTGGCAGTATCTCAGTCCTCGTGCTTCCTTCTGATGGCATGGCAGCTAGGCACCGAAAGGGTGCCGCAGCTGAACGAATTCTCCCTCACAGGATTCACTGTTCTTCCTGTCCTTCCAGCGATTTTGTCAGTTTGTTGGCTTCTGCGTTCATCGGAATATCAGAGAATGTCTAGGTTCACCATGAAATAGGCTTACTCCGGCCTTACTCAAACACTTCTTTGTGGCTGCTTTATCCTCCTCAACTGTCATCCATGGGGGTCTCGTTTACCTAATTTTCTTCTTTCAAATACGAACGACAACTTATCCTAATTATGCGACCGCTAACCATCACTGACGGAACTCCCCCGCTGCTCTACACGATGACCACGATGCTGACGATGTCACCATGACTGGCAGCAAAATATTGTCAACCACATTACCCGCTTGGCTAAGCGAGCAAGCCAAGGACCATCACTGGCTGAGTCAATGCTCCATACCATCGCGTCTACTGCCGTGTTCAGCCTATTGTGCACGCGTTCTGTCATCCGTGCTTCATATGCTAAAGCGACTCCCAAGGGGTCATTCATAACCCTGACTTTGGTTTCCTGACCTCAAATTCTACGGTAAACTACGTGCATGAACACGGTTTTCACGGTGAGGTGGGGTCCAATGCCTGATAGTTCATAGCGATATATTTGGCTAGTAGCACTTGGAATGTCGCTAAACAGGTGGTTACTAAATTCATAATCATCTTTTCGGGCGATAACGTCACACGCCTACGCTTCCGTGTCTCGCCTGGTCATGAGAGTTATTGCCGCCGTACAGACGTGATAATATGTCCACTGACAGTCGGAATATTGACGGTCACTTTATCGACAGTGGTTGAAGTTGTTCGAAATAATTACACCAACTACCCCACAAACCCGACTCTCAACGATTACGAAACTCATCATCATGTTTTGTATTTGCGTTTCAGTTTTATCCTTTGTCATTAATTCTGCCTTTTCATCGTCTAACGTTCTTGTCCGTACGCGTTACGTACTCTTACTGTAAACAACACATTAGGTACAGGAAGTAAGTGAAAGTTGCTGGTCACAATGTTGCCTTTAACTCGTGGTTTTTGGCGATAGTTGTGATCTTACATGGGGTGCACCAATCCCGATCTCTTTGTTTAGTATACACGAATCAACCGATTAGTAGACAGATGGATCGTCTCGAAATTCAGAACGGGGGGTGAGAAATTTTGCCTGTCGTGTTGCTTATTAGCCAAACTGGTTAACCGTTTTGACCATCCTTATCGGTATAGCTTAAATTGTGAGGAAACTAACTATTCGAAGTTTGTTTCCTCCATCGATAATTTCCAGATCTGTCAGGCAGCTGATCACTCCTTATTTCAACGCGTCGGTAGACAGCATTCACCCAGAGATAGGTTGCAAGTATCGAGGAATCAGCGTTTGCAATTATCTATCGTAGTTCTCCAGTAGTGCTTTGCTTTGCAAATGCTCCGGTGAAATTTTCTGTTTAGTCTTAGCACCACCGTATTTACTATCCAGGTAATGAGTGAACAACCTAACGGAGCACCGTTGTAAGTGTGATAATGGTAATACCTCCGCTCAGTTTTCCATGGTTGAAACGCGTTCCAGCAACTGGTGTGCATTGCACGAGCCTCCGAAATTCGTGGACAACATTGTCGAGCAAAGCTTCATTTGCGTCTTGGTAATTCACAGCTTTTATGATACTTCGACAGACCATGCGTTCAAGAATGCACCCATCCTTAGTTTTTTGGCTCCTTACCAAAAGCGGTTCCACCCACCGCTTTCTACTTAGGCAGGCCTTCGATGTTATTGTATAGCGGTTCTCTTAAGTATAAGGCTCGGGTGATTCGTGTGAGTGACATGCCTTATTGGTGTACGGTACTCATTACCATCTGCTAGGGTACGTATGGCCAACCTTTGACTTGCGCACATAGTTCGACTGTTACGCATTATTTTTCATAGGTCCTAAGCATTCTATTTGGGTTTTAACACGTTTACAGGCGTGCACAAACTAGCTTAGTGTGTCATGTGACCGACCGCTTCACAAAATATTCTGCGTCGAGGACGTGATCAGGTGACTACCAGGTTTTGAATGAAGTGTGCACGTCTTATTTATCCGACCGCTCAGACGGAAAATTGAAGACAATTGTTTCCATCTCAATCCTCAGTTAAGGCATTTGAACCGAAGGATGAAACTGAATCGATGACGGGGTTATTTTCGTTCAGTTCCAGTTGTTTATCAGCTTGCTTCACCTACGTCCGCGAGTGACCACTCCTTATTGCCTTGCCAACTAATCGATCCATGCGCAAACCATTTAGCCTGCTGATTCTCCACCTCCACACTCTACGCTACTGAAATGTGTTATTTGTCCCCGATTTCAC
Source organism: Clonorchis sinensis (assembly GCA_003604175.2). Classification (NCBI taxonomy): domain Eukaryota; kingdom Metazoa; phylum Platyhelminthes; class Trematoda; order Opisthorchiida; family Opisthorchiidae; genus Clonorchis; species Clonorchis sinensis. Next base: position 16,162,010 of record CM030375.1, read on the forward strand.
CTACTTCGTAATCCTTACAGCTTATTCTGGTGCGCTTCAGGTAACACGGCTCTGCACGACTGTGCAGAAAGTGGAAATCTGAAAGGTCTCCAATTCCTGCTCGAACACCGGGCAATCATGCGCAAAGACGAGTACGGACAATCTCCTATCATGTCTGGTGCGAACGCTGCATTCAAAAAGGTAAAAATCTTTACTTTTTTGCCTTGGCAGCTTGCTTGTCATCTTCAAGTGCTGCAATGGTTACTCATACCTCAACCAACACCCATTGTTACCAAGTTAGTGCATCCACTGCGCTTGTTTGAATTCATATAAGCTTGCTGAAGATGTCGTTTCAGAAGGTAAACGGTCTGTCGTTTTTAACTGGGAAGCGTTTCTCTTTTGGCACAAAGGCTCCATCAGGCCAAGTGAGCAAGTTGGCTGGGTTTTAATGCAGACGGAGAACTAATCAGTAAGACCTCTTCAGATTAGCACACTAGATCAATGTTGAGTGTCAATTGAAGGTTCTTGTCGGTTGCCTAAGTTTTACGGTTGATGAGGATGCTTGTCGACTCTAAATCCCGCGATAGAATTACATGAACAACCTGACAAATCGAGGATCAGTCTATCCTGGGAGTGGGCATCCGCAGGGTATGCACTGATTGAATGAAGACCCCGTGTTTTTCAGTCGTTGCCAAACTTGTCTAGTGAATACAGTAGGAAGAAAATTCCTGACATTTATTTAAGTAAATGGCTGAGTGTGTCTCTAAATTCTAGGGTTGACCAAGGTGACCTTGAAACATACACTTTAAAATCCAAGATTGGCGCACTTGGTGTTGGCACAAAAGCACTCAAACACAAGAGTACAACAGCTCATCGTTCAGCTGTTCAGCTGTAGCACCCTTTCGGTGCCTAACTGCCATGCCACCCGAAGGTTGCACGAGGGCTGGGCTACTGCCAGGTTGCCCAAGCCTAGACAGGGGAAGTCGAGAGGCAGAGGTCGGGTTCCAACCACGGAACTTCCGGTCAGTAAATTCGCGCTCTTAATCACTTAGGCCAGATCATCGATTGGAGCCAACTGCCAAGACCTAGGTTCATGTTGGGCCTTTCAGCTGTGGTCTTTGCCTGTAGGCCGTATAGCTTACACCTTGACAGGAGGAATTGTGCTCAGCTGTCAACCGCTTCCTCCCCAATAAAATCATTTGCCTTACATTGCTGCATTAAGCCGTGAGTTTCTACACTCCAACAGGACTTCTGTGTTTTTCTATCTCAGTCACCGTATCGTTCTGCCTTTGTTATACAGATTGTTGATTACTTGTCGGAACTGAGCGATGCCTCGAGCCCGACGGATTCGTCCGCTATAAGTATTCACGAAAAGATTGCAGCCTACGAGTTACTTGGGGCCAGTCTTTTCGACCGTCACTCACTGGTCCAAGATGCCATCGCCGCCTGGTTCGAGGCGTTGAAATTACGTCGGGAAGCTGGCACCTATCCAAAGAGTTTCATACCGTTTCAACCCCAGTGTGAATGCTCGGATCAGGAGATACAGCCAGACTCGTCTGGCTGCTCAGACCATCCACAACAAAACTATTTAGATAGCCGTCAACGACTGCAACGCAAATCGGCAGCCGATGTTTTCGGTGCCAACTGGTCTCTGGTTAATCTTGCAGCTCGGGAGGCCATAGCTGTGAACTACACTTCACAGTGGGATTCACACGAGTCCGGTGAACCGTACGTTGATGGGGACATCCTTTGTTCATCATGTCGGTGTTCCGCTCTACTTTCGTCTTCCACCTTATCTCCAACTGGTGACGCTGGACCAAATACAGAGACCACTGATCCTGTGTGCAATTTGTACCGTTTGAAACAGCGTGAGCTTCAGTCACAGTTGTATGCAGAGTACTTGAAAGAAATAGGTCGGCCGGTTTTCCCCCATTGCTCAGACGACCTAGTGGATGCACCTGTCGCCCGGCCTGATGGACTACTGTCAGCGAAAAAAACTACCTTGTCATCGCCTGGTACTCATATGGTCATTGGTCTAGTCCACCCGGCCACACCTGCTGATCCCATTCGAAAGATTGAGCCTTCCTGTTGGGATTGTCCGCGCTATCGCCACTGGCCTTTGGGTCGTCCTTCTGGATCACAATGGAGGCACGGATGGTCGAATAGCTCAAAACGTGGTGACCAACGTCGTAACCCTATTCGCAATCGCTGTGAAGTCTGTAAGATGGAAATTATCAAACTGGACAGCATCCGGCAAAACTGTTCCTCATCGATTTCGATTTGTACGCCATGTTCCATCAATCCCCAAAAAGGTAAGCGAATATGGCTGATAATCGTTATATACATTAATATCACCACCACGGGTTAACAGACTTTCGGATTTCTCGTAGGGTTGCCTCTGGAAGGTAATCCTTTTGATTGAGCATCAGTGTACAAGGTCGTGAAAGTTATACAAAATGTGGGGATTCTGAGGAGCTATTTTTACATAGACCGTTCATCATCATCATCATCGACAGCATGACATCAACACTGATGCTTCACTGCCGTAGCCGTTCAGCAATCCTCATCCAAGTTCATCTCTTAATGAACTATAGTTTAGCTCGTGCCGTTTTCTTTACCACGGTTTGTTGCTTCAAACTGAACTTTTTTAGTGCAGTGACTAGCGTTCATTGACGTATTTTTGTGGTTTGCTGATTGTTAGTGCGTTGTTTTTTTCAATCATCCCAATCGGGATCTTCATTCATCTGCACGCCACCATCCTCATCGGGAACTTAAGCGAGCTCACAGTCATCTTTCTTAGGGTGTGTTCAAAACACGAGTCCCATTTACCATTCATGGAACGTCTTTCCAATTGGACTTTAACCATACAATGGCAGACAAGAGGTACAAATTGAAACGTCGTTTATTTATTTCTGAACGTTGTTATGATTCAAGATAACTTTTGTTAAGATATGTGAAAGGCGTATGTCATAGTAAGCAATTATCACCTGAAGAGAACTGTCTGCATCGAAGTTTCCGAAAGTAGCACCAGGAAAGAGGAATTGTGACCTGTTATTCTGTTCGTTACAGTCTACAGCTAACCTTAACGAGTGGTTACTACGTATTCCTGACTTTGTTCCCGAGACCACTGTTTGACACTGAATCTTTGCCAGCGTAAAAACTGTCTATACGTCGGCTGCCGCCACATAACTCTCATCATCCGCAGTCCATCGATTGAACTTGAGACGCGTTTTTCAGCATATTTCATATTTTTCATTTTTCATATTTTCATATTTCATATGTGCATATTTCAGCGGGTTTGAAAGGTGTGCAGCCTTCTCTCGACCGTCTTCACCTGTCATCAATACTCGCCCGTTTCTTTTTACACTTCAAGACAACCTTCATCCATGTCTTTACGGCAGCTTAGTATCCGTTTCCACTGATTATAATTGATTGTCGTACGATGATCCAATAACCAGTTAGTTGTCTTCGTGGACTTCAAACAAAGTCATTTGTTTTGTGGAAATTTACTTACGTTGACCCACTTTTCTTCTTACGAGCTTATATCCTTTGGCACTTGGAATTTTCGGTCTTTCGGTAACTACGACTTTGGTGTACTTAGAAGCTGACTACAGTATTTTCACTCGTTTGAAAGCGGTTGAATACATTTGTTGCCAGCTAGCGGAGTTGTGCACTCCCATCGTGTAGGCAGACAATTCCAGGGTCACGTGACAAGATCTCGTGCTTCCTGTGGATTGCTATTCACCGACACGGAGCTGTTGGTGAATGAGTTTGATTGAAATCACCTCCCGTAGCCCCCGTCCCCCGCTAGGATCGGTCTTTCTTAACCGAAACAACTCATGCGTAAACGCCACACTTCTTGATTCCACCCTACACTGTAGTTTCATTTGTTCAGCATTCTCAGGGTTTAATCTATGCTGGCACCTCTGGCCATCCTCTAGGGCAGTAAGTGTGCGGTGGACTGAATCCTCTTTCTATCGCTGATGCTGTATTCCAGTTTTTATTTCTATCCGTCCACTTTGTTTGTATATTAAGCTTGCTGTTGAGATTCTCAGACCCAGTTATTCAATGATGGTAGGAACTTATTTGCACACAAGTATGGTTTTAACGAAAGATTCGACTGAATCCCAGCTGGAACTTCCGTTTATGAGTGTGGTTCGCGAATTTCCTACAATTTGGATTCTAGCAGAACATCAGGTGACGGAAACCAGGGGACTCTTCCTACCTGATGAATCCCAAGAAGGGCGAAACCGGTCATGAGGTGTTCCTTGTAGAAAGTTAATTAAGCCCTTGTTCACACTGAATTGATTACGCGACCGCATCTTTACCTATACTTCTTGCTTCCTGGGATGAAGCTTATTCACCCTCGAATCCGAGCGACGAAGTGGGTGAGGTTGCACTCAAAGACCTAAGGACAACAGCTGGTAAAATCGCCGAGTTGACGATAAATGTGTCTTGTATGTATAAATTGAAGAAGTGACAACTATACAGATAATCGAAACAGAGACCGACAACCACCTACAAAGCATTCGTTGACCAATCAAATCCGAGCTGATCACATACATATCTGTGGTGTTACTGACTGGATTATCGGGGCTATCTAAAGCGGGGGAACACTTTTGAAATCATGGCTTCTATTGCTATATAAGCATTTCTGTCTCCCTAGTTCGTCTCTGGTGATTGAATCGGCCAGATTTTATAACGCAGCAACGGTTCATTTCACATTCCCTCCCTCATTGGATGTCCGTACCTGTCTTTTCTGGTCTTGGACCATCATATTTAAGTGCCGAACTTGACCTTTGGGGAAATTTTAGTGTCTGTGCCCCGTATTTGGCACTACCTGTTCAAACTTCGTCTCCGTAGTATGTCCGGCAGACATAGACTGGAGAAAGCCCATCCTATAAGTTTGAGGCAATTTAATGGCATCGATAACGGTGGAACACACCTTTCAAGAGGTGAACCACCTATTACAGCAATCACTCTCTCCATGAGGTAGCCTCGTTGAGTTCTTCTTTCGAGAAATTGGCACGTGTGCGAATCTTGCTTCATCTCCTGTTATACCGAAGAGAACTTGAGATTTATAACATAGTGTACTTAAAATAACACTTGTTATGAGGTTGCCTAAACGGGCGTTGGGTAGAGACGTTCTCTGTGCTTGTTGTTTGATTAGGTAAATGGTTAGCACGGGAGTTGCTGTTTCCCTACTCCCCACTTCCTCATTGAAATTTAGAGTTCGAAACGGCTGGTCAGTTAAGGGGCGAACTTACTGACCAGAAGGTCCTTTGTTCGAGCCCGACCTCTGCATCTCCGTTGCTCCTCTTAAGACTTGGGCGATTTGGCAATATCTCAACCCTCGAGCTGCCCTTGGGTGGCATGACAGCAATGCCTGGAAAGAGTGTTACAGGTGAACAATTATTGTCATTATTTATTTTACCGGTTTTTTATTGCCTTGTCTTTTCATACGTGTCCAGTCCTTCACTGAATTCATCTTTGTTCTTCTTTAGTTGCCGTTGCGTCCTCCACGTTTTCTGCGCGTACGCGAACGAGCACTTACAAGCCGGATCATTCTCCTTTGCCTTCCCTCCAGGTCAGTCTTACTATAACCGTCATTCAGCGTGACCTCCCGTAATGGTTGTCCGTCGCTTCCGTCTCAACGATCCTGTTCCGAGGATCTACTCCCCAATGGAGTTATTTGATCCTCCTTTTTCGCGTGTTTCGCAAAGACTCACTGTATCTTATTTTATCTCAAGACAGCAAGTTTCTCTACTGTCAGAGTGACAAACTAGTCCTCTGGGTCCATCAGTGCCCGTTGCTTGGTCCTAGTTATACGGATCAGACTAGTTTGGTTTTTATGTATGTGGGTTGTTCTAATCTCTGCATCCTAGTCTCATATATATTAAAGTTTGTCCACCGTTCCCACTGAGCTTGTTTTTAAAAAAAGCGTTCAGCGATGGCACCTTTTCGGTGCTTAAATGCCGTGCTACCAGAAGGAGGCCAGGTTGCACAAGCCTAGACAGGGCAAGTTGAGAGGCGGAGGTCAGGTTCGAAACACGGACTTTCTGATCAGTGAATTCGCGCTCTAACCACTGAGCCATCTCGCCATCTGCTTGTTCATTGACAACTGTCGATGTAAATCTAACCGAATGAAAAGAAATTTCGCGGTATGGCAACCGCTGTCTGTTTGTCAATAGCCCTTCTCCAATAATATACTGGAGGCACGTCACCACCTCCACATACCTGCGTGCAGTCGCCGGGACAAGCATTTAAATGCCCAGTGCACCCTTACTAGTTTTGTCTAACGAGGTGTCTTCGCAATACAAACATCAGTTCGGAAATCAGTTGCTTTTTATACAGGTTTCAGATCAGTGGATGGCAAATACCCGTTTGCTTGTTGTCTTTGTCATATCTCCGTATATCCGTCATTTTCCTTCGCTCTTCTTTGCCGGCGCGCCTTCTTGGCAGAAGTTCGCGAAGTCCATGCGTCACAGGGGCGGTTGTTCTTGTATCGAAGGCATTCTGCGCCAAATTGCATGTATAGTAGCTCCCTCTATGGAACACGTCTCTTTTAGAGACAGTTTGGCCTTTCCTTAGAATTGACCTGACTACAGTATTCCTTAGAACCCTGTGGCTTTCAGATTCACAGGCTGCTTGATGCATTGGATGCAGTGAGGTGATGAAGCACTAATGTTGCCCCCAATCGATTATTTATATCGGTGGATGTGAATGAGCCTGCCGCTCAGTGTGTTGAAACCGAGTTGTTCCTTGACTATTCTCACATGCTTCTCACGTATACCTTGCTAGCGCATCGCATTCCAGTGTTCAAGGTCTATCAAACTATTATGAGCCTGCTCCAGATAGTAGGTCGTTGACCAATTTGTTGATCACTTGATGCATTTCCGTCTCTTGTTATTGTTCTGATGATATATATAGCTACTGCGTGCCTCGTTCATGTCACTATCAGTGTGTTATTTTGCATAAGTCCGCAATCGCGGATTTGATTGTCACGCGTCCGTCGTGTGATTATGATGTGGGGTAAATTTGCTTCGAATATTCCGGTCGAATCGGGCTGTCTAGCTTCGGGTTCGGCACTCGCAAGTGAACTTGGGCGCGAGGTTGTGGTGATCTGACGCAGATTTGAATATGTCAAACTACCCTGACGCAGTACTCATTCACTTACGGATGCCACCGTATGTTCCGGAGAAGAGAATGCTCCTTTTTAACCTGGTATTTTTGAGTGGCAACCCACACATCATTGCCGAAAGTACTGACTTGACGCACACGATTAGAGCAAGCTGGCTTTCCGGGCAAAAGTGTTCCGGTTTCCACTCTCCACTGGACTCCAGAATGTTACCCAACGCTTTTGATGTTCCTAGTCAACACTAGGAATAGACTAATGGAATGGTGTTTTTTTTTGTATCGTTCAATTCATCTGGACTCAAAGTTTCGACAGAGTTTGGCAGGGATGCCATGTATATAATTTCCTCTTTAACTTTGCTGTTGATGATATCCTACGCGAATCATTCTTTGACTGCAGTACGGTTGAATCAAGTTACCGAATGCTAGGTATGCAGTACACCGACGAGTAGTCATACATGAGTCGTTAGACTGCCTGGTGATTGTGCTCCCTTCGCGCTATCTCAATTCGAAACTGTGGTCGACATACACACTGGGTTTTAATTGCATAGGTGAGGTTGTCGATAAGTTGGTCTACCTAAGGAGTTGTGTTTGGTCTACCTGGTAGAGTTATCGGAAAGGGGGCGAAATGGCGTAAGTGGTTAGAGCACGAATTTACTGACCGGAAGGTCCGTGGTTCGAACCCGACCCGCTCTGCCTCTCGACTTCCCCTGTCTAGGCTTGGGCAACCTGGCAGTATCCTAGCCCTCGTGCTTCCTTTGGGTGGCATGGCAGCTAGGCACCGAAAGGGTGCTACAGCTGAACGATTTTGTTTTTCAAAGCCCAGTTCTGCGTTTACCAACCTGACTCAGTCCAGGTGACGAAGTACACAACGCCACTGTGCGTGCTCTGCTACGAAACGTGGCCGATCCGTGTTTGACACATTCGAGGATTCGGTTTTCGACAGTCGTTTACACGCCGCTGGCAAAATTCTGTCCATCCTTTGAAGCAGTTTTTAAAGAAAGAGGACAAGTGTGCAACTGTGTCCTTTTACTGGATAGCTCAGTGGCACGGACCGCAAGATCCGTGGTTCGCCTACTCCTTTATCTCAGCCCCTGTGCTTCTTTCGTGACGGCATGGCAGTTAGGCGCCGACATGGCGGACGGCTATTTATTTGTTTAATAATCAATTTATCAGCTATAAACCGTGTACCATAGGCACATTGGTTCCAGCTGCTACAGTTTCGATCACCGGAAAACGGGAATGTGGAACGTACAACGAAGCCTTAGAGGCGAAGGCATGTTCGGTTTGTTTGGAAATTGAGTAGCTACGCAGTGAAGGCGATAGCTTTGATGCACGAGCGCCACTGACTGCGCGATTGGGCCATTTCTGCCAGTGTCGTTAACCACCGGTGATTTGAGTCCCGGGGTCCCCATCCAGGGAGGCGGCAGTTGCCCACCCAACTAAGTTTACTGGTTGGCGCTTTCGTACTTCGTTGCCAGGTCATACACTGTCCACTTCTCGGTCGCTTCCACTCAGCACAGGGCTGGGCGAAAAGAGCTCTGCGGGGCAGACGGTCTTCTGGCATGCGGAGTACATGCCCCAACCAGCGCAACCTATGAAGTGTGAGTAATTCATCTATCGCGGGAGAGTTCCTTCTTCCTAAGACCAACTGACGTACCTCAGCATTACTAATCCGATGTTCCCACCAGACCTGACCGATGCTGCGGAGACATCGATGATCAAACACTGACATCTTTCGTACGTCCTCTGCGCGTAGGGGCCACGTCTCTGATCCATAAAGCAGTATGGATCGCACCATCGCAGTGTAAACTCTTCCCTTGACAGACAAGCTCACGTCACATCGGCGCCACAGGTGTCGGAGGTTGGCAAAAGCTGCCCTGGCCTTTCCGATTCGAGAAATGGAACAAACCCGTACGATAGGTCACTTTTGATGGGTCTCAACAATTAGCCTTCCTAGGGTAAGAATGTGTAGTAAATTTGTTCCCTTTCTCAAGGGCCTCCTTTGGAGACTTACTAATGGTGATCCTGTTCGGTATTCTGTAGGAGGGATCCGAACAGTCGAATAGCTCGCAAGGGACCAACCACATGTGGTCTCATGTAAAAAAAGCCGAAAATTCCAAATCGTTATCTCAGGATGCCTGGATCTCTGTAAACTGGAAAAATGTCATCAGTAGTGTGTAACTGAAGTATGAATTCAGTTTAGGAAACAAACGAATGCATTTTAATTCCTGGCCTTTGTTGGGAGAAGTTGTTTTCAGCAAGTCACGCTGAGCAGGTTTTGTTAGAATTTTAGTTTGGTCCCTGAACAACCAAATCACACGCGATCAGAGGGAAGTGTGTTAAGTGAGAGGCAACTTGTAAGGATATATATATATATATATACCGTTTCATATGTATAGCGACCTAAGTGAAAACTTCTGATTGCTTGTCCGTTTCAACCGACCGAGGTCACCACATTATCGTGTGCTGTTTCGTTTTTTTTGCGGACATTGAGTGTGTGAAACGATAGCTTACGGTTATTGGTATTACATCGGCGCGAGTTAAATTCCTTTTTCACTCGCTAGCGAATGACAGTGGGTCTGGTTAATATCGATCGTGCTGCGGGGGACAGCACGTGGTTTTTTCAGTATTGGTTTGTGCACAGTTCCAATGCGAACGGATGCTTCGTTTTCAACCCTGCCTCGTAAATACTTTGGTAGAAAGCTTCTGCTAGTATTCCACAGTTCCTGTAAGCAAGCGAAAACTCAGTGTACTTGTTTGCGGCTAATGAGCACACCGGGTATAATCGTTCAGCTGTAGCACCCTTTCGGTGCCTAGCTGCCATGCCACCCGAAGGAAGCATGAGGGCCGGGATACTGCCAGGTTGCCCAAGCCTAGACAGGGGAAGTCGAGAGGCAGAGGCAGGGTTCGAACCACGGACCTTCCGGTCAGTACGCTCGCGCTCTAACCGCTGAGCTATCTCACCCCCGGGTATAGAGCAGATGGCTGTTGATCTGCTGCCTGATCAGCAACCGATTAACGCACCAGAACCACCCGAACCTGGACTAATCCATTGTTATCAAATGGAAGCATGTGCCTCTTGGATGCTATATCTTTAGTTCACGTCGACGGTGGCTGACAGCCTTCCTTTGCGAATGTAATCGAAGAACTGTCAGGAGAATATGTAACCTTGGATAACTGCATCCTGATAAGTCCGTCAGGACCGACTAGAATTCCAAAGGGTCAGTTCCAGATTCGTTGCTGATTTCCCCTGTTCGGACCTAAAGGGGTTAGTTACGAAATAGCCAAATAGCTCTATAAATAGACCATATAATCCCGACCTTTGGATGGTCTCGGTCAAGACAACAAAGCCTCCGTATTCGTCAGCAGACGCTGATCTGCTGAATGCTTGTCTATGGTTGGAGTTAATGAGTAGCATACCTGGTGTACTCCAGTAATGTTATTTACATATATATATATATATTCACTAAGGACGGTGAACATACATTTGGACTCCATTGCACCGTCCTCTTATTGTCATCCTATCCTTCTCTTTTCATCAGCATTCCAAATGGATTTGTTCATGTTGCCACTTAGCCCTCGAGACCCATCCGATGATTGGGCGTTTGAGACAATGCGGCGAGGAGGCGTTCGGGCATGTGCGTGAATTCGTGAACAGTGAGGAGCTGAGCGACTTGATGCGAAACGCTCATTCACTTCGATTACAGCCTCTACTCATTCGTCTGCGTATCCTCGGACCGGATCATCCAGATACCATTTATTTCATCCGGTTAGTAGTTGTTTTTCTGCTACCCGCCTACTTCTAACATGCTGTTCAATGAAACGCGTTGCTTGTGTTTCTAAACACCGTAATCCAGTTTATGGTGATCATGCGTGCACCCATACTATAATAAGTAACCGAGAATTATCTTTCCAAAGACGGACACTTTCCTGGATTGAACTGCGTTCCTTGTCAGTTCCGCCTACTCTAACATTCTGCGCGTGTTCGTGTTGCGCCAATCTCGAAATTAGTTCTCCAGAGCATCAGCAGTGCTGCGCGCTCTGATTGGTGGATAGTGACGTTACGAGCCCGGAACACATGGTCGAAAGTTTCATTCACAGCCCCAAATCCCCCCCCCCGAATTGGCATATCACATTGTTATCACACAAGTTTATTTCGCCCAAACTTTGGTTGATGGTTACGCCAGCCTCCCTGTGTTCTTCCTCTACTTCTCCAGCTATCGCGGTGCAATCTACGCAGATGCAGACAATTTCCGCCAATGTTTAAATTTGTGGCGTTACGCCCTGGAACTGCAGCGCATTTTCCTCGAGCCCCTCTGTCACGTATCCCAAGCTGCCTTTGTCAGTTTCGCCGAACTTTTCCAGTTCGTCTTGACGAACAATTATACCGGTTTGCCGGCTGTCGATTTGGACCCCGTGCTCATTGTTGACTGTCTGGAATTGGCTGTGGACAATATTGAACGGTACGTTTGTGGTTGGACGCCACTGACTACTGTATTATGTCGCGCCTCCAAACTGTTTTCTATCCACAGGCCAGATGTTGCCTGCTGCACCTTGAGGTCAGAGCAAGAGTTTGACACAAAACAGTACCTTTCATTCGGCACTGTTCTCATCAGTGTGAGAGGCGTAACACTGGATATGTATGATGTTTTACGTGTAAAAAATTGTCCACAGTTTTTCTACGAGGCTTCATGACTGCTTAAATAGGTTATAACGTCACCCTCACCCATCGTTGCCTCTTCCCAGATCCCGTACAGTTCCGGTTTAGACCGGATTTTTAGTCGAATTCAACGACATTGATGTCTGTGACTGATTTCAGTCTCATTTATTTCGGGCCACTCACTTGGCTTCCCTTCACGTTCCTTTACCCCAATCAGTCTGTCCACATACGACCAGTCCATTGTGAACATCAGTCCGCCCATTTATGAAAAATGCCTTTGTAGTAACCATTTTATCGTTCAAAGCTAATATTTTTCGATAAGGGCTCCATGTATCACTCAATCGTCCCCTCATACTCTACGCGTATCTGCTGTCATAGCTGCTGTACGACACTTGAACACCAGTGTTCCCATCTGGTGTTGATGATTATGATTCTCACTCACATTCGCTACCTTTTCTGCACCACATTGTTTAAACAGTTTACTCCAGCTTCTTTGCAATGTTTTTTTTGGCATTTTTGGCCAAATAGGGGCATGGACTACTCCTTCTACCGTTGGCACCAGCGTTACCCATGGTCCTACACAACAGCAGACAAGGAGGCAGTGAATCTGATGCGCCACGTTGCGTTATGCCTACATTTCATTGCCATGATACTCACGCACTATCTACCTGAACCCGGTGCCCTTCCGCTCGTCTCCCCGCTTCGTCGGGCCTCGAATGGTTGGGAAGAGTTGGTCGGCCCTCCTGCGGTCCCACGTCCTCCGACACCACAGCCGAGCAGAATGCGCATGAGTGACGCACTGTTCGATGCCGTTGTGGACTCCAACAGTAGTCCCGAGACTTCACCTTCTCGAGATGCGATTGCTCGGCGGATGCACAGTGCAGTTGGGGATGAACTGAAGAGTCGTTTTTTGTATCAGGTAATGTGGGTTTCCCCATCGTTTTCAGATCACTAGTTAAGTTTTCACAGTTGAGTGTTTTATAGTCAATTAGTCTAGTTGGACTGCATGTTCCACTCATGTCTTGCTGACAGCCGTTCGTTTAAGTGAACGAAATTTCAAGGTCACTAAGCACCGCTCATTCCCAACTGTTGCCATAGATTTTTGATTCCGTCCAAAGGAGCACGCGATGAGACAAGGTACTTTTCGTCGTAGTTTCTGTCAAAACTTTTTCATACTCAGGAAAAAAGAGAAACCAAGGCGGAATCGATTTCCCCATCAAATTCTTCTGTGCGGACGCGGATCAAACACACTGGGCTGTGATAGTCATTGGAAATTGAATTTTGCGCGCAGACTGGACTCAGCACGTTTTCACGACTTTCGACAAACCGTCATTATTTAAAGAGATTCTGAGGTTTTCAAGAAAACATCATATAATGCTGCAGTTATGTGTAAAAGTTTCCTGAGTTCGGACGATGGTTTTTTTTAAAAAAAACATCGGTTCAAGGAACGGATGATGGCCCCTCCTATTTGATTGTCTTCCAACTGTTTTTTTTCTGTTAACGAATGTCTGTCATTCCATTCATGTGTATCCTTTTAAATCACTGATCCCAGAACTTGAGCAGTTTACTCCGCTTTGTAACTGCCATTCGGCATGAGAAACCTGCTTGCAACTGGATGAGGTTGGATGGTAGCTTGAGGTAACTTACTGGGTTAAACTCCAACCTACTGACCAGACGCCCCTCTCTGACAACTTGACAGTACCTCAGCTCATGTGCTTCCCTAGGGTAGTATGACAGCCATGCACTCGAAGAGTTTTACAGCTGGACGATTATTATTTATTCCTATTATTTGGATAAACTTGGATACCATTGCATGCCTGTTGCAGTAGACTAGGTCAAGCAAAATTCGTGCGGTACATGAACGGTTGTCAGACCCCGCAGGCGACCTATCACTGATTCCAGCTGTAAGCCGTCGAATATCCGGCAAAGTACAGGAAACGACCAAAACTGGCCTGTCGGTAGTCTCATGGTCCCTTTCAATAATGCTTAGCCACGAGGTGATCAACGTAGTTGGGCCAGAGCAGATAAGACGGCTGCTGCTGCCGCCGCTTATGTTGGCAGTTGTGTTGCTGCCATGTTGACGGTAGACATGTCACCCGGACGAGTGTTGTGTCATGGTATCTTGAGGTAGGATAAACCGGATTGGTGTTTCCATTATTGTTGTAGCACAACTACCGTCCGAAAGGTTGTGGTTTCTCGAATTTTTCCCAGATTTTGTGAGGGACGTACTGCGGTTGCTTGCCACCCATTGCTTATGACCCTTTCACAGCAGGTTGGTTCCGCTGCTCACTGTGAAACCCTCGTTATTTTTCCTCCTCGGGTTTTTTCTACATTTCTTTGCTCGTTCGCTGTGTGCAGGCTACTTTCAAGGTAGGCGTTTGTGCTTATTGTTGGCTACGTGGCGCGTCAATCGCAGTAACAGCTCCACTAGACAACGCAACTCATTGGCCTCCGGACAGATGTTTTTGTGCAAATGCGTCCTCGTCCGTATACTCCTCCTTCGGAAAGTGGTACTGTCACGTGACCAGACAACCTGAACCGTATGCTTAACTCTATTCCCCTAAAATGGCTTGACAACTGCTTCCATTGTTGTATTTCACATCAGCATTTTTTGATGGCCCCCGTGCAAGATAGGTACAGCTACAGGCAGTCGCAGCAACCTGTGACTTGTTGTTGATCGGAAGGATAGCTGGTACCTAAACTGGTATCTCGATTGTCAACTCGCTTGTATGTCTGAACACTTGGATAGATCGGTGTGACCCGTCTGCCCCGTAGCACGCAGGATGCGCTCATACGGTTAGCTGGTAAACAATTTGCCCCGTGCTACCTTGGCACCATTATGGATTAGGAAATTTTCAGGTATGAAAGTGGTTGCAAAACCAAAGGGGAACTAAACTATCGGGCCCAACGGTATTTGGTTCTTGTCCAAAAGTGACCTGTCTTCCTTAGTAAGTCGAGTTCAGGTAGTATGCTTATGGTTGTGATTGGCCTTGTCCACGACAGTGGTCGTCGAAGGTCGCTCCCAACACCGTTGCAGGTTTGGCTTTCTGCTCCCCTTGGGGGCGATAAGCCTTCCATAATTGCTTCATACGCCGATGGGTTGCTGCGTCGGATGATGGTCAATCAGTCCGCCGAGCATGCTCCTTTGTTTTGCACAATTCCGTCCTGTGCCTTCCTTTACGCCGGACGGTCCTGTGCGTCAGCTCCCCTTCGCAACCCTTCAATTAGTGTGCGACCATTGGTCAACTTTTTTTTCGGAAGCTGTTTTGGAACCATGTCATCGGCGAGTATGTTCCAATCGCTGTCTGTCTGAAGATGTCCACCGTAGAGTCCTCCTCTGTATGGGTACTTTTTTTCACGACGTGCACCCCAGACCTCGATTGTGAAAGGTGCTCAGTTGTTGGATTTTATGCCAGTAAATGGTCAGCGTTTCAAAGCGCACAACAAAACAGTCTGCATTTTCATCAGACGTAGTCATTCGTTCTTCTCCACCCGCTTCTTGAGCTTTCCGAAAGCTGCAGTCGATTCGTGGCCAAGTGAGTAGCCAGCGGCTGCCGAGATGGCGCAGGTTTCATACGGTGATCCACAAAGACCGTTTCAGTCTCGGAGTGTCACTGTCCATTCCGCAAGGGTGCACAGAAAAAGCCATGACTGCAGTCTCGAACGGACGCGTATCAGATCGATTTCGGAGCTGCTCATACGGTGGTCATTACGTGTAGTTTGGAACGGGTGGACACAAGGACACAGTTCTTTTTTTATGTTCGTTATGCTTTCAGGATTGTCTGAAGTCGCCCCAGGAGTGCGCACTTTTGCACCTATATTGTTAGCTCTCGTGAACTCCATGAAAGAAGTTCACTACACTCCTTGAAACTGTCGTGCGAGAATATTGGCTTCGGTACGTACCGCGGTAAACCGATCACGTGTCCACATGACTAAGGGGGCTAGTGTCCCTATAGTTGACGGTAGGATTCAAACAATTCTGAACTCTAATGGAAATTCACCCAGTTTAAACAAATGTTTTCCGTCAATTTGAGGGATTTACCAAACTGAAGCGACAGTACACACTACGTCCTGCTGTGAACCCTTATCCCTCGGCTACTTCTCCATTCCGTATGGATGTCCGCCTGTTGCATCTCCTACGACAATCAGCGGTTTCATTTCTAGTCTGTAGTCGGTGAAGAGTCGTCGCTCCACCTGATCACATGACTTAAGCTTTGTAGTTGATGAGTGATGATCCCGCATCCTGTCTAAGCGCGGGTTGATCACATTACCGACGGTGGTGGAATATTAACGAGAAGGTTCCGGGCTTAAATCGCCCTAGTGATTTGTGAAATGCGCAGTAGTGATGATCCACCAAAAGGGTGAAACAGCCGTATGTTGTTTCGGCTTTGTTCAGGACAGTCTGTCGTCCTCACGGCACTTTTTTCAAGAGTTCCTTTAAATGCTGGCACCATGCACTTGTCTTCTCCTTTGTCCTTCATCAGTACACCTGGCTTGATACATCGTCCATCACCGGACTTCAGAGAGCCGAAAACTGCTTGTGCTTTAGCCGGACAGCGAGCCATTTATCTGTTTGACATTCTCCTCGATTTAGTTTGGATGCTGGTTTAGGCAGGGAGTGGGGTGTATGTATATTTTAATCGTTCATTTATTTGTCTCGCCGTCCTATCGGACAAGGGAGGCAGCGATGGCGTGGTTCGTTATCCGTTGCCTTCTCGCGAAACTAGTTGGGGCGTGTAGAGTGCAGTGGATGAAATTGTGGCAGCTACAACCACTGTACGACAAGTACGTGGTGATGAGAATGCAATAGACCCTTATATTTGATGCTTCGAAATGTGCCGCGCTTCTTTCAACAACTTAGATAGCAGGGTTCATGTGATTTTTAGACCTTTCAGAAGTCTTTCTTCATGCGTCGGGCGCAGTGTTGTTTTCAAAAGTGAACGAGTTGCTGTACAGCATTTCTCGGTCTTCCAGCATAGGCGGACCTCACCACAGACGATGCAATCTTACAAGTTCATTTTGTGGTGCCGTTTCTCCGTGAGCGACAGTTTTCTGAGGACTGCCTGTCACCACAGACAGGTAACTTTCGAGGGTAACTGTTTCTGCCACTTTCTAATCCATTCGAACTGTGAACAATACCGCTCTGTTGAACTTTTTTCAACTTTCTGATGAGAACCACGCCTTTATACACGTGCGCCGTTGTTCAAATGCTCCCTTTGTCGATAAGAATGTGACAGTTACATGACCAGATAACTCGAGCTGCAGACTTAACCATACACCACCTAACAGCGTACGTGCGCGCACTCGGGCTGCGTTGTACCGCAGGCGTTTACATACCATCTACGCACATGTTACACTTTTCTCGTGTTGTTCTGATGTAATGTTTTGTTTATCATTTTTTCCACACATTCGATGCCCTGATTTCACAAGATCTGTACCTTTATCCTAACGTGAAGTGTCCATTTACTTGTGGAAACTTGTCGCGACTCAGGTTTGTTCCCACCAGCACAAGCGTTGATTCGTTACCAATGTCTACCAAATAGCTTCTCGTTGAAATCCCTCTTCCTTTTTTCGACTCACACGCTTTTCATCCATGCGTAGTCCGATTTATTCATATCGAGATGTCCAGGTGACGCATCTCATCATCATCATCGACAGCATGACATCATTGTTCAACACCGATGCTTCGCTGCCGTACAGCCATGATTTATTTGAAAGCCTTATTGTGAAGAAAAGAATAACGGCGGACGGGGAAGGGACTTAGTGCTAGCTTACTACAATCATTCCGAGGTGCCTACACCTCCAAACACTCATTCAGGCAATCTGGAATGAAACTGACAACAAGAACGCCACTGACATCGGTTGGCAGCCATATGTTGTAGTGTCTTCAACCAGGCGCAGTGGGTATCACGCGGTCCCCATCCTGGAAGGCGAGTAGCACAGACAGCACACAAGCGTTTCGTAATCTCTTTCATACCCCTCTGCCAGGTCAGAGGTTGGCCACCTCTCTGCAGCGATAGGCGTTGCGTCATGTGACCACAAAATTAGGCGAATGTCACTCTACTTACTTTTAGGATCCAGCAATTTGCTGGACAGTTTGACTTGAATGGAGTTCCTTTGAATACAAACTGTTTATGGTTGCACTGGCTTTTGTCTTGGTTTAGTGTCTGTTTATCCGAACCTCAGTTAGGTTTCCCGTCGGCCACGTCTGTCAGCTGTAGAGCAGATACCAAGGTTCACCGGGGTTAGGGTTAAGGTCCGAGGATAGTCACGCTTTGGAAAAACACTCGCATGGCGAATTCATTAACCTTTACCCCTTTGATGTTACATACATACAGTGAGAGAATTAGGGAAGCTGCGCAGCGAATGTACTAACTTTAGTGCAAGCGTTCCACTGGATGCCTGATTGGGTTGTGCATGTCAGTTTCCTGTACCGAGATTATATCGGGGAGGACGGCAGTTATCAATATGACTAGGTTTGCTTTCATAAAGGAAACTACTCACAAGGTTGCTGAAAACCCTTCGAAGAGGTTTCTGCCTCATAAAGCTGTATGAATCGTGCAGCAGCACTGCAAACCTGACAGGCAACGTGGTAGCACAGAGGCACCATACCTGTCGGAGGTTTGCAGAAGCTAATCTGGTCTCCCAAATTCGAGAAGTGATTTTCTCATTCACCAATACCACCGAATAAAGGCCAGGAGGAATCAGCTGGCGTTTGCGCCGTTACGGGTTTTCTTGGGTTGCCGTAGCTCTGAATGTTGGTATCAACGTTCGATAGATTTCCAGTTCTCCTACACACTTTCCACTTCCATTGATCGTTGTTCGCAGGCACTATTGACCAATTGTTGTGTTCATAAAAAAAGATCGTTGTGTGCCCGGATCAACACTTCTAAATATGGATTCCAGGCTTGGTATATGTCAACCCCGTCGTACACAGCGCATGAATTGGCTATTTCTGCTAGACTATGTCTGTGTGTCCAGTCGGTTGTTCGACCCAAGAGCTCGGTATGCTCGCAGTGATGGTCAACCCTCATCATCAAAGACAGCAATGTTGATTGCTTAACTGGGATACAATCACAAGGTTTCGTCCTATTTTCAAACCTTGAAGTGAATAGAAGAGCTGAGTGGACGAAGTAGGGAACTGGTGCTAGGCTACCTCAAGCATTCTGGGGTGCCTGCACCTCCAAACAGTCAGTCAGACAATCTTAGACGAAACTGGCAGCACGGACTCCACTGATGTCGGTTAGCCGCCATTTATTGCAACTTAGCACGAGGACCCCGATCTGGAAAGTGGAGCGCATCAACGATATATCTGTTTGACGCCACAAGTGACGCGAATTGGCAAACATGATTCAGGGGTTTGAGATTCGTTCACTAATTTCATCAAACGCTTCCATTGGGGCTAATACAACTTCTGCGGTATGTAAAATTCTCCACAACTTCCATTGTCTTCTTGAATGGCAAAGGGGCCTATTCAGAAACTACGCGTCCTGCAGCATGGCTTTGCACTTTGTAGGTGCAAGGCATATACCAATCGGTAGTCAGCTGTCTATCTTCAAAGATGAGGACGATGTCTTCTGCGTTGTCCAGATTAGCAGGATTCTTGTCAGCGACGATTTGAAGATCCTTCAGCGTTTGGCTCATTGTCGCGAATGACGAAGTTGAGCAAGAGTCGAGAGAGTGGACATCCGTATCGGACACCACGTTTTGTACAGAAGCTTATAGAGAACTTTTTTGTACATACACGCCCGGACTTATACTAGTATAAGGATAGAACTGTGTTTACGGACTTCTGAGGCGTCTCCTGTTCAGCAAACTTAGTTACAAGCTATGTTAATGCAGCGGAATCGAACGCATCCCTGAAGTCAGGGAACACCAGTATTGTGGGTGGTTTGTACTCGCGGAGCTGCTCTAACAGCTGACGAAGTATGCGTATGTGGTCGGTGCTTCCCCAAACCGCTCAGTGGTTAGAGCGCAAATTTACTGACCGGAAGGTCCGTGGTTCGAACCCGACCTCTGCCTCTCGACTTCCTCTGTCTGGGCTTGGGCAACCTGGCAGTATCCCAGCCCTCGTGCTTCCCTCGCGTGGCATGGCAGCTGGGCGCCGAAAGGGTGTTACAGCTGAACGATTTAATTTTTATTTTATCCGCTTATTACTCACGTGTCAGCACACAACCGCGGTAGACGGTCTCCGTTGTCCGTGATTTGTCTCTTATCCAAAACGACCACCCACTTGAGTTTGCATATCAGCATGTTCATATCAACAGCAACAACAACAGGTTGTGAGCCTGTTGTAACAGAGAGCGTCATGGGGACTGCTTTTGGCCGATTCAGAACTAGAGTCCGTCTAGTCTGTCGCGGTGTCACGTGGTAGGTGCTAGATTGACCTGCAATAGAAATGTAGCACAATGTTTTGGTGAGGTTACTGACTGTTAGACTGGTTCATCGTCCAGTTAGAATGGACTATTTTTCCTACGTCGTTGATACTAATCCTTCATCCTTTTCCATTCTCTACCCACAGGCTTATCGGCTCGTCCGCTTAGATCCGCGCGTTCACCATGGTCATAGCTTGCTCCACCTCGCTTCCTCTCCTGAGACCTCAACTGTCGGTCGCTTCATCATCTGTCATTTCCCCAACGTGGCTGTGCTCAACCTACTCTTTCAGCTTGGAGCCGACCTCAATTGTGTCGATGTGGATGGTCAGCGTCCACTAATGTGTGTTTTGTCCCATCGGCGTTTGCAGACTGAGGAACAAGTATGTTCTGTATCTTTATTTCTCCCGAGCTTCCCATCCATGCTAACTTATTCCCAGTCGTGTCAGGCTGTTGTTACATTTTCATCCGTCTGTGCATTGGTGGCACTCCATTCGGTTGTTTCAGCCTAACCGAAAAGACCACGCCATCGGGTAATCAACACGTTGCTCGTCCTATAGTTCATCATGGATAGCGGTTCGCGAACACTAAGTACTGGTGCATCGACTAAAATCCTAACCACCTGAGACAGTACATCGTGGATGGAGCGAAATCCACTAAACGGTGGGCGTACTTTGAGATTGTTGATTGCTTTCAACAGTGGAAACAAGTAGCTTTCACCCGCCTGCTCATAACCGGTTATGTAACTCACATTGGTTGCTGCTGATAGAGCTCCAACTCTAGCATGCGGCCTGCCCGGATTTATCTGAGATAGTGCGTGATCATCCCGTGGTAGACGCCAGAGCTTCCGCTCCCTCAGAAACTTAAAAATCCTATTAGCTTTTTCGGAATCTATGGGGAATGTGTTCAAAAAGAAAGACACTACAAGTATACTGAGTTTTGCATCTCTGCAGTTGTTCTAATACGAGGAACCACTCATCACGTGACCACGTGATGTGAATTGCTTGACTGGAAGGTAATTGGCGCAATATCCTGTCTAAGTGCGAGTTTATCACACTATTGATCGGTCTCTCATGCCTGAACGGTATAATCTTCAAATCCGAGGTTGCGAAATAGAATCTCCACTGATATTCGTGGGACGCACGCGAGTCCCAACAAAACAGCTGCTCGTCGGCTTTTCAGCACAGCTTGACTTCACTTGCAGGATGAAATCTCTATTAAAGTGTCTGACTCTTTTCATTCTACGATTAAAACTCATTAAACTGACGTTGCTCGCACATCACAGTAACAGGGAATATTCTGTCGTCACGTTCGTCGTTCTGGGTGAGCTTTTTTCCTCATAAGGAGGCTTTTCTTTATTGTCATTAATCCAGACCTGTTCATCTGTGAAGAAACTCCTTGTTGAATAAATGACTCCAACAGCAGGTTGTATTCCCTAATTTCAGGCTTCTCTTGTTGCCCTTCTTATCCGCAATGGAGCCCATTTGGATGCGACCAACAAAGACGGGGTGTCAGCTCTAGACTCACAATTCCGCCACGTTCTGGTCAAATCCGGTCTGTGTATTCTCGATCACATAACGCTGGCCTGTCAAGCGGCTCGAGTCGCACGTCGGTCCGGATTCAATGCCCGAAATGCCTCCTGCTTCAACTTGCCGGACAATCTATGGTCTTTCATAGAAATGCACTAGTACACCACATCACCAGGCTATGAAATGACTTACTGTCCAACTTAGTTCACTGTTCCAGAAGAAAGAACCAAACCATGTGACTTCATACCGCTAGTATCGTCCAAACGACTAGCTACGTCCAAAGTAATTGTCTTCTGCTCTATTGTTAACATATTGCTTCGCCTCCTGTCGCCTGTGCATACTTTTGTATGGTGCTCACCAACCTCCCCGCGAAATCAATCGTTAAAGTGCTTTCGCCAAGGGTCCGCGGTGCTGCATTATACACCTGTGGGCGGATTGGCCTACATCTATCACACTCAGGTGTGATATTTGAACAAAGCAAGGTTATCTGCGTCTCCTTGCTCCTCACCCACGTTTTTCTTATCCCTGTAGATACGTTCGACCTCCCTTTCCGGCGGAACTCAACCGCTATGTGTTTTACTTTCTTTATTGCCCTTTCTTTTTTTTCTGTTTTTGTTTTGCGACGCCTGTACACGATCATGTCTGGTGTCACGTTAAACGTGATGGGATCCCGTTCGCGGTTCCTGTGAAAGTCACCTGTATTTCTGAACACTATTTTCTCCGTTCTTCAGCCAATGGGATTCGCCTCAGTCGGTTTTTTTTCATATTCACCGGTTGGCTGGTTAGTGTAGGCGGAGGTTTTCCTCGTTAGGTTTCCCACTAGTACTTTGCGGGTCGATACGGCCGGAACTGTTCCACGTTCGGAACACACAAGTAGACAGATTTTGGCGATGGAATGCTCCAGGTTCTGTTCCTGATAAAACCGCTATTCAGTCGTCGACCGCCTAGAAGCTTCTCTCTCTCTAGTGATTTCGAGAAGTTTGGTGCTCCGCATCGCCATGACCCTTTGGTTTCCCTCACCTGAAACCCTTCTCAAATTTCGAAAGGGGAACGATGTCCCACTGGTCTAGCCGAGTTCGCAAACAGTAGCGAATTTGGTCAAGTTCTGACTTTTCTTGACGGGTACGCTTTTCTCTCCTCGGTGGTGGGGGGCAATTTTTCCGCCCGTTATATTCTCTGGGTCAGCTGTTCACCCATTCACTAAACGGAACATCCATGGCTCGAATCCAAGCCTGGTGTTTCGATTGCATCCGTCTAGGCTTTGGCAACTTGGTAACACTTTAACTTTAAGTTGTCCTCGAGTCAAATGGCAACTGTGCGTCGAAGACTCTTCACAGTTGAATTGTTAATATTGGTAATCAGCAATGAGTGATTCAGTTCCACCAGGCATCCAACTGCCTTCCAGGCAGGCCAAAGTGGTGGATGTTTGTTCCCTTTGAAAACTATGACACTGGATCCGAATCTCAGCTCGTTAGTCCGCTTGGCTATCTATTTGCTATGATGCTGTGATTGCGTTGCGTAAGATGTAGTGATTCCCCCACGAGGACAGCTGCTCTTGGTACAGAGAAAACTCTTTCTTCCAAGAAATGTTTGCTGTTCTTCTTATGAACGCGGTAAGAAACAGAACCAAGCCATCTTGTCCCTTATTTCGAGTTTTTTTACTAAAAGAGATTCATTGTAGGCGCTTATGGCTATAACCTCTACAAAGTACTCAAACAGCTTGAAGGAATGATCTGGTGCCAATTGTGTTTTCCAGATGTTTTCCAGCTTGGATTCCGTTCACCTTATTACGGGTACTGCGACTCCTTTTTGGCAAGAAATCCTTACTAGAAAGAGCGATTTCCTTCGATTTCAAGGTTTTTTTTCTAAATATTAGATGATCCACTCTGGGGATTTCACCACCCAACAAATTATTAAGGCTATTCGTGGTTTTTTGTCACGTAAGCTATCCTTTTGCCGTGTGAGGAGGCCTTGTTTTTAACTGATCAAAAATACACTACAACAAGCATGGAGTAGAGTCAGGGATTCCCATCGTATTCCGGCCATCGTCCTTAGTATGTTCGTTGGACGCCTGTCGTGAACTTTCCAAACCTTTACGAAAAGTGTGAACTGGACATTCACGTCGGTCATCCGTCTAAATGCCTCTCACGGATGTATGCACTTTGATAGTCCCAGGTGACAAGTATTCCACTCAAGGACCGTGCGGCCCGACAACATTCAGAGTTGTGGTATATCCTCCGAATCTGGTATGCTACTCGATCGCACTACACAACCCTCCTCCCTTATGTTGCTGATGTAGGTTTGCAGCATGACGAACCCATAATAACTTGGATTGAAGTCAACTATTCGGGCATGTAAAGGATCTGCTTTGGGCTACCCGAAAGGCTGTTCCTCGAGGAACTATGTTTATTTTGACAGGACTGCAGCAAACTTCCAACAAACAGGTCTAGCGAAACATTTGTTACCGGTGTTTGGTGACTCATGTGCACTGTAGGGTAAAATGTTGAATATCGCAGCAACTTCAGGGCATGTAATGAATGCGGCTTAACAACTAACACCGTATCTGGCCTAGTCGTATAAGGTACCGACTACCTGATGGTGGCAATCACTACGCCGTTTTTTCAACGAGGCCAGAACCGCCTTTACATCGATTCTCAATCATACACGTACCGGTTCAGCTTTGCGCTTATTTCAATTTGCTGAGCTTTGTTTACCAAATGAAGCCCACATTTGCCACAGCTAACACGCATCTAAAAAGGTGGGACACCAAACAGCCGTCTTCTTTTAGTGTAATGTGTCTAATACAACAACCACGGCAGGAAAACTTCTGATCCGCCCGTGCATTCGTGCAAACCCTTCAGTTTTGCTTACGAGTAATGAGTTTTGATATGGAAAAATCAACTGTAGGAAACGAGTGGACCAATACTGCAACAATCATTGAGATACTGATGTTCAATTCAGGTCCATTTTGTTGACTCAAACAAAATCTGTGGGTCTCGGAATCGACTCAGTAAGTAAGAGAACCATCTCGGACATGTTGCTGGGTGCCTTAGGTCGAGAAGAATATGGGCCTCCATCCTTAGACAGCCTTCTCACTAACTTCCTCTACAGAAGAAAATGGACTGGATTGCGGTCACAACTGAGGTCTAACAATGCAATTCGGAAAAACTAAAGTCTAGTCTGAACGTGTTACATTTTGCGAACGAGTGGAGTTATCCCTGATTTCTCCACACACGCTCCTCACTTTTATTCTACTTGCCGGATGTTCCCTCTCACAAACCTTAGAAATGACCGCAACTCTTCGACTTCGTGAAACAGCCGAGCAATACCTTCGTCTTACGGGTATTGGATGGGAATATTCTTGAAATTACTGCTTCTCTGGATTTGAAAGTAGTGCTGATATGCATCGCAATTCACTATTTTGCGTGCACCAACGTTTTCTAGTGTTGCAATCCACGGTTAGAATTCTCGATTTTTCACTCGAAAACCGGTATAACACACTAGGTCGCGCTTCGAGCACATGGAGTCAAGGTCACTATATCACACTTGAACTGTAACTGTCTATGGGAATAATCCTAAATC
This sequence comes from Clonorchis sinensis, assembly GCA_003604175.2. NCBI lineage: Eukaryota > Metazoa > Platyhelminthes > Trematoda > Opisthorchiida > Opisthorchiidae > Clonorchis > Clonorchis sinensis. Next base: position 16,187,269 of record CM030375.1, read on the forward strand.
TAACCCAGTGTTGTGTGCGTCCGGTGGTGGACATCAGTTCTGTGTAGTACAGCCGAGTAGGTGACTACTCTATTAGCAATAATGAGACTCGTAAAGTGCACACGACCAAATTTTTATATTGGCGCGTAGTTCAGAATGCTGAAACCGTAGCAATGTAAACAGAGGTCTCAGACTGGTTGTGATCATCACATTTGCAGGCAGCTCTTCAAGTCTGAGGGCGAGAAAGGTGAGCATCTTTTCGGTAGCAAGAAGACGCATGTTTTGACCGAATGCTTCAATTCACGATCTGCAGAAACGCTAGACAGGGCGTGTAGTGGATGGAATGGATGAAGTAGGTTCACATGCCCCAAACACAGCTATAAAAAACCTGCAGGAAAGGATCCGCTTGAAGGCGTTACCAACAGTAAATGGAAACCAACAGCTGTCCAACGACATGCGAAGAAATGTCGGCCTCGAGTGACAACAACTCAGTAGATTGCCCGTTCCGACTGGAGACAGCCCCTTTAATGGCCTACGGTGGTTGTTCGACTTTTTTGCATAATGCCCCTGGTGATTGCATTTACGTTTCAGTGCCCAGTTTTGCTTCGTTTCTGATCGAAGTTGGTATTAGACGACATGCCGAGGTATCTTACGAGACCTCGGACTTCCTTCGGGGTGATTTGAGATTTAGGGACTGTAGGCAAAGCTGAAAACCAACAATAAATAGCGTGGTGAAGGTGGTTTTACCGCATCAGCTACGGCCGTTTTACAGAAGCGACGAACGGAATTCGTGTGTCGGCGCCATCGCAAATGAGGGTCGATCGCCGGTCGGGCCGCAATTTGTCGACTGGACTCCCGTAAAACGACTGCTTTCAGACAAACTTTCTACCTATCCCTTTCTGACTGGCGAAAACCTACGAGTCAACTTGATACCACCCGCTATACGGCTGACTCGCTCGGTGGTGTGGAGGCCTCAGAGGCTGCAGAACCCACCAAAACTCGCGGTCGCTTCTACACATGGATGAAAAATTGCTTCTCTCCTTTACTAAACTGACCATATTATTTAATCACTGGTGTGTTAGTAGTGGAAATCAGGCTACATGGGCTTTACTTGCAAGCGCACAATCTTGTCCCTTAGTGGTAGAGCTACCAACCGAATTTCTTCAGGTATCCGGGTGACCTGACTTAGATCGACCAAGAAGTGCTCCGTGCCTTCGTACCTCGGTACTGAGGTTTCGGCCAAAGGTCCATCCAGTGTCATGCTAAATGACTTAATCTTATCAGTTCTCGACGTCCATTCCTTGGAGCGAAAATTGGCATAATTCTAGTCCAACTAAACTTTCAAACTGTTACTGGTTCGGTTTTAACTGGGCCCCGGCTTTCATAGACCACGTAGCCTCATTAAGTGATCTTGAAATCGCGTCTTTCAGTTTAAAGCACAATGAAGTGGGATTTAAATCCAGAGGCAGAACAGGATTTTTCTGACAAGACTCAATCTGCTTCTGAACTCATGTTATTCACAGTGGGTTTACTAGTGAAATAAGAGTAAAACTGGCAGCTGCAGTTGGCTGTCTGTCCACTCCGCTCACTACACAATGAAAGGCTTGCGGAACCACCACAGTTGCCCTGACATGCTGTTGCTGTTGTACAAAGTTATCGCAAAATTCAAGCGTGCCACATTCCTTTGCTCGGGGGATATTTGTCAAATGGGACTTTTGAGAGAGCCAACGAAAGCACGCGTAACAAAACCTAAGGGCTGAAGGTAGTAGGTAGCGTTAAGCGACGGTCCGGTGACCACCCCTCTGCGCTCCTGTCAGAAGCCAAGGTTACCACGAAACCCGATCAAACAGGGAAGAAGATTATCGTCAGGCATGATTATTTACATTAGGGAAGGAGCTTATTCATTTGGCGCAGCGGAGGATGCTGCATCTTCACAAGAAGTCCGCGAGACACTCCGACAACCATATCGAGGAAAACGAGGTCGACACTGACGGCCAACCACCCATTTTATATGGTCTCCAAGATTAAGGTGTTCATATCCACCTGAGCGAGCAACTTGTCCAGCTAGAATTTGCAGATTTCGTTGTTCCCGTTTTTCAAAATTAACAGAAGCGTAACCATTATTAGAGTAGTTTATCCAGGCCATATTTTCCGTATCCTCCTAGGTGCATGTCATGCTGCTGGACGTGCACTCTGCGAGTAAGAATTCGAAGACTTATAACGCGGACTGTGTTGCTGTATTGCTGCGAGATTTGGCATTTTTGGCTGGAGGATATCAGGCATACACCACTCTGCACATTAACAGTAGGCGAAATAACCTTTTGCTGAATCTACGAGATCCTTCTGCCTAGGAGTTTTCTGTTAACTCTGAAACAGGCACTTCTCTCGCAGACACTAAAATTGATGCATGCTGCGTCCTTGAAGCAGGGATATAAGACTCATGAGTGTTTATGCATCTTGGAACGCCAAGGACGAATATAAATCCTTCACACTTTTTCCTCCATACGTTCGGTAGTGCGGAAACGGTCACTCGTTGAATTTGAAGCTTGGGGGCTGCATACAGTATCATAGCCAAAAGCGCTTCGTTGGATCGGATTCCATTGAACATTCATTTTTTATCTTTCGGTTGCCCAGCTCAATTAAGCTCGGCACCACTCCACATTAAAGTCGTGTCTGCTTTCATTCTTGGCGACCGCAGTTTCAACGCTGAAGAGGATATATTCGAGATTTATTTGGGCTCATTAACCAAGCAAGATACACTGAATTTGTCACCCTTGTAGGCGATCTGAGCGCTTCATCCGGTCGTCTGAGCTCCTGGGAATTCTATCTGGGTGTTTAAGTTGGGGTGAATTTTCGCTACACAGTCAACATAGAGCGACTCTTAAGCCATGTTTTCGCCACTAGTTGTCTTTGTCTTGCAAGAACAGCTCAGAGGCTGGTATCACGCAACCTGACGGCCACCAAGTGCAAAACAACCGCGTACCCATTGGGATCAGGTAGCTGTCAGCTAACCCTGGTGAACCACAATTTAATGTCACCATTTATTCTGGAGCATAACCCGCATCCGGTCACACCTCGGTGCTATCAAAGCTGAAGATTCGCTTTACTTCAGGTTTTCGCAAGTCAGGAAGAAGCATATCAACCAAACTTCGTTGGAAAACTACCGTCTCGCGACCGTTATAGATCTTAGCTATTTCAACAACTCTCTGCGGTTAGCGGACGTAAGATGGATCGCAGTTTATGAAAAGTCTATACTTGCGGCATTCAGAGCTGGCTCTCTGACTTCTGCTATATGATCAGATGAAAACCGATTGGTGATCTGTGTTGCCCTTTAGGCGCTTGTTTGCCATGCATAGAGAAGGAAGCTCGAGGGCCCTGGATACTGACGCCTTGCCCGAGCCTAGACAGGAACGGTCGAGATTCGAAGATAAGGTTAGAACCATAGACCGCCGGGTCAGTAATCCGCGCCTTGATCACTGAGCCATCTGGTCAACGACGCCAGTTTTTACCGGTGCTGAGAAATACACACCAGCAAGCTACAAGTACGGCTGTACACGCTAACTCCTCAGGCGCCAAATAGTGGAAGGGTGTCTGGGCGGACCAAGCGCTTTATGGACAACGAATGCTGAGGAGATAGTGAAAGAATTTGCCTCCGAGAACATAATGTATTATACCACTTGATACGATCGACTGGCCAAAAGATTCGATCGCTGGACAAACGATAAACGAAGATGTGTTGCTCGGTACTTCTTCCGCAAAAGTGCCGGCTGGATAATGGTCCAAACGCTTTCTACAGCGCAGTGCACGCTGGTAAGTGGAATGTTAATTTTAATTACCAGTCCAAGAGAGAAATGAAGTACGAGATATATCTGCTGAAACTCAGGAATAAACCAGGACCGGGCGGTTTATATTCGTCCCTATGCAAAGATGGCAAAATATCCACGATTACACACCTGACAGGATTTACTGATGCTACACGCTGCATGTCATATGGGCTGAAACTCCGTTCTGAAAGTCTACTCAGTCCAGGGAAGCGAAAAGGAACAGTCCAGCCAGAAACGACGATAGTTCGTATTTCGAGGCGGTCCTGGGGTCATAGTCTCATTGTCCTTTCAGATAGGAGTGTGACGACAGTACGGAGACCAGCAGGTCCATATTAGTATGAAGCAGCAATGCCGCTTCTCCTCGGGGAGATACGCAGAGTCGGTGACTTGCGGTCTGGACCGGGCAGGTAGTGTATCAAGGCCATAGGGGCCGTATGTTCGGATGGTATATAAACCGATGTGGAGCTACAAATGGTCATTCCTCGCTTGCTCCGCTTGCTGTCCGGGTGCACACGACGTGGCGAAGGTGACCAGGACGGTATCGACCACTGTGCGGCCGGTCAGTTTGTGATGATGACAGTTTGAATGTATTGTCGTTTACGTCTGTGCGCCTGCGTAGTTTGTTTGCGAAGTATGGTGATGCAGTACAAGCAGATTCTACTTATCAGGGTAATAGAGGTGGTTACCACCTGTGGCATGTGGTAATTACCGATTGTAACTGTGTTGGTCGTAGTGTGTTTTACTCCTTTATCCGAAATGAGTCACAGGAGTGTTATGATGTGGCTGTTGAACATTTTGTGCGAATGATGTGTCCTGTGAATGTAGTCCGAACGATTGTGGTAGATAAGAGTAAATCACAGCTTTGCAGCCTGAAGACAGCGATGCCTGACGCCGCTGTTATTTTTTGCTCTTTTCATGTAATTCAGAGCTTCAAAGCTAGGATTAACAAGCTTAGGGAAGTGACTCAATCGGATAAGGAAGTTTTGCTTGCCCGGCCTAAGAGAATGGTGCATTGTAGGGAAGTCAGCGAGTTCGAGTTCTTATGCCACCAGCATAAGAAGCCGGAACCAGGAGTTCTGGTCGTATCTTAGTGAGCAGTGGCTAACCGACTTGAGTAATAGGGCGAAGCATGCTGTGACCCTTGGTAATGAAACCACTAATCGGGTCGAATCTGCTAAAAGGTACATTAAGTGGAATCTTAATGAGTCTTCCTCGTTGCTCACCTTTGTGCAGGCCATAATCAACAGGAATGAACAATTAGAAGCTAAGTACAGAAGACTAGTAAGCGTTCCGCTTGTGCGTGGCCGACCGGAAGGTGCGTCAGTGCCATCTCAGAGTGTTTGGGCCGGCTAACGCCATACGCTCAGGAGAGGGTTAGCCGCAACCACAAGAAAAGTGTCGAGTTGGCCCATAGCACACACTCGTACCTTGTTTTTCGTGACGGCAATCAGGTACAATTAGGAGAACCCATGAAGTGCTCGTGCTCATTTATGAGCTCATGGTTGTTGCCATGCGGCCATATGGCCTATGCTGCTGAGTACCATGGCCAGTCGCTGATTCCGTTGGTTGAGTCTAGTAGGTCTAGTGGTCATTTTCATTGGGTAGCCTTTCACTAATTGTCTTCTCATTTATTTTCCAGGTACAACTACGGAACACATTTCTGACGGTTCTGTAAATTGCTTGCAATCGGTCACAATAAAATTATGTTTCCAACCAAATGGCTTCATACCTACGAACAACGCAAGCGTCACGGCAACCAAGGCATCCAGGCCTTGTGTTGAAGACAAGCTTGCGTAGGTGATGAAAGGGGGGCGCTATTCGTTTGTTTCGTATGTACCTTCAGCGTTTGTCCGAAACGTAGTACTTCCTAGTCAACGTAGGGTCACCTTCAGCATCAAATGTTTAGTATTATACGTTGCGGCCCAGCGGCTTACCTGTGGCCAAGGTACCCTATACGGTGCTTCGGTTGTTCACTTCAAAAGTGTTACTCGTAAACCGGAACTTCATTATACACTTGAAAAATTATTGTCAGTCAATGTTATTCCAGGATGCGGGTGCACGTTTAACTTGCGGTCTCCTTCGTTGTTCCTTATATGGCACGTAGAATCGCCAATGCATGCAAGCCATCCTCGTCTAGCGCGTAACAAGCACGCCTTGTGGGCAGGAGAGACGGAGATTCTCTGAGGGCAATGCTCAGTACATACCTCACTATTGCTCATTCTCCAGGGTTTACAAATGATTGGGAAACCTTTCGTTATGTGTACACAATCCTTCGTGTTAAAGGGTCAACAGAAGTAGAAAATCGGTGATCAGCTCTGGCATAAACACAGACACTATCGCTGATCCCATGGCTGCGAAGGATGCACCGATAGTTCCGTTATTATTACCCAGAGTTATGAAAGTTAATGAAAATACAACTTCCGGTAACCACTGAACACAGTTAGCATGATACATGTCCTTCGAGGTGTGGTTTCATGGTTACCTCTACAATTACACGTGCGCTAATCATTTGAATCGAACGAGTAACTGTATCATCACTAGCGATCCATGCTACGTGAATACAGTGATTACAACAGAAATTACTAGCAAATGTGGGATACTCTAATGAATCGCCTTTTTGTGAACGACATTAAGCACAAACATCACCTTCCTTTGGTCATATCGATATTGTTTGGGAACAACATGGACGATTACACTTGTCAGAAGCAAGCCACGTTCAACTACTGGGAATTTCATATTGTCTGTCTTCATTACATTTAGAAATCTGTTATCAATGTAAATTTTTACCAGATACAACCGCATTATAACGCCATACTTTGTTCAAGAGGTTCAATCATAAACCGCAAATCCGCCATCTTGCCATTTTTGAATGTTCGCGCCATAGAAATTTCAGCCAATCAAAATGGGGATGACGCCGCAAGACACTTGATCGCGGGAGATACGGGTTTTAAAATGTAGGCCTTTAAAACTGCACGCGGCGATCACTCGAAACTTGACCTTGAACGGTAGTGCGGTATTCAGTGCGGCCAAAATGCCTTTAAAACCAAGGAATCTGGTGATCATTGAAAGGCACCTGCTGTGCGTAGCCACATTGGAAATTACAATTTTACGCAGCTTCTTATGAGCTCGGGTCCGTCTAGCTTCCTTCATCCAAGAAGATCAGACCTGAGCCATCGATTCCGGAGACTCTCTCAAGAAACCCCTAACAACCGCTGCTTCGCAGTTCAGACTTTTGAGTCAGAGGCTAGGGCTAGGCTCGTTGGGCAAAACCCTGCATTCTCCTGCCGCCTTGTGGACTGAACTTTCGATTGAAAGCCTCAAAGTAAGGCACCCCAAATGAAACCTCTTCGGCCTGGAAAACCGCGAAGTATCGCTTACTCTTACAGCTCTCCGTTTACTGCCTCCTCCCCGTACGTCCATTACCCATGTTCCGAGCCCTTTATCTCTTGGCTACACAACCAATGTTTCATATTAAACATTTGTCCAGTAAAAGAGAAGAGCAAAATAAACCCGTATTTAACCCAGGGGATTTGTTCTACTGTGCATCTTTCAGCTTTCAGCATTCGCACTCTGACAAGGTTGGAAACAAGCAGTTCTTGCGCAGATCTACGAAAGTTGTGTCCTCGAGAAACACCAGAGGTCCCAATCTCGGTTACACAACTGAGACCGCCCAGGACAAATGCAGACTTCTCAGACTTTGCTATTCGGGTGCCTGGTGATTTTAATGCAGTGACTCATGGTTTCTCCGGCGGGTTTGCTTTGCCTAGCCTCAGGTCCAACTTCGTCTCACTAGACTGGGCTTCAATTAACAGTCATCGTTGCATGGTTGTGTGGACTGGTTTAATCAGGACTGGTGCATTGTAAACGGCCTTTCTGTTGAGTTCTGACAAACGTCGGCTGTAGAGCTGAGAAAGACAGCTTTTATGGAGGCTGTAAACGTTACTGCTGTCACCAGAAAGTACAAATATCATGATTCCGGCAGGTGGTATGAATGCCTAAGTCGCCCGACTAAGTCGTAAGGGTGCCTGTCTGTGCGCCCGATTTGTGGTCGATGCTCAGCGCACTGAAGGTAACTTCTTTAATTGTGCGCTGAACGCCGCTTGTTTCCAGCTAGCACAAGCGTTCGACGTTAGCGCTCGGGCGTGTGGCCTGCAGCGCAATAATTGTAAACCGAGCGTGGACTAAACTGAACCATTTTTAACCACCTACTGGCGGAGAGCCACGATACAAGTCTGGCATTCATTTTTGAGTGCGTCAGTTGGCCCCGATCACGGTATTGTGTAAGCACGCGTATTTATCCATTTACCCACTCAATTTACCTTCTGCAAAGCTTCTCTATAGCTGAACAATATCAAGTTGGTTTGGCTCAGGAATTTCAAGACCTCGACGGGCAGGGTCATGATTGGGGGGAAGATTGAATGCAGCTTAGACGGGCGATGCTCGCAGCCTTTCACACTATCCGCCCGAGGTTGCTCGCACAACATAATTCACGCCAGATTTAACCGTAATCAGGAACTCTTCTTGAGGCAAGGAAGACTGTACCGCCAACAAATGACCACCAGGACGCCAGCGGATCCATAGAACGACGAATAGTAAAGCGCCTAAGGATTGGCAGAGAGCGCTGGTAGATATCGAGTGTCCGGGACATAAAAATGCCTTCTTAAAAAACACTCGCAGTTTGTTCCATTGGACCTATCCAACTAGTTCGGAGATGAATGATGTTGGAAAAGCGATCTTTGCAAAGGCTTGCGCCATAGTTTCTTCACGGAAAATTCGTCTTGATAAATAGCTGAGTGCTTTCGAGGATAGTTTAGCTAACGCATCACTCCCTGATCTGGGAAGCACAAACAACCCGAGTGTAACGCCAAGTCTACTCTACCATAGAGAAACGAAAGTCCAACATGCGGTCTCATTGCTGAAGTGCAACAAAGCATCTGACCTGGCCAGTTTACATCACATACTCTTCAAAGTGGGTGTCGAATCCCAAGTGGCTATTTTGACGACCTTATAATAATAATAGTCTTATTTCCCAACTTCTAGAGAGTATGCCAACTGAAGCATAATCGGGTCGTTACAGCCTGAATGCAACAAGCAGCAACACAACGAGACGTGCTTATTATGTGAAACGTTAGTACGGTTGTGGGAACCAAAAACAAGGACAATGGGCATTAGGCACGACTAGTCCAATGACGAAACTGTTTGAAATGAACTAAAACTGAAAGTCATTGCTGGTCATGAGTGACCTTGGGCGGTTGAGTAAATGAACGGGGTCACAAAAAGCATAATTGGAGATGGAGATGAAAGACTTCGAAGTGGAGACAAATGGCCAGTTTTGTCTCAAAAAGATGTTTTACGTTGAAACTGGTGGCATTGTTGTAAGAAAGTCAGGTGTGAAAGAAGTTTCGATAGAAAGATGGTGCCACCGCATAGAATCTAGCGAACGGCTTCGATGGAGTTGAAATTGTGGCGAGGGCAAACGGGAATCGCAGCAAAAAACCAAGCATTTTAAATCCAAACGGAAGGGTCAGCGTGTGAGAATGAAGCCGTTTTAGAGGCGGTTGGGGCCGGGGAAAAATTTGTTCGTGGTTGCAATCAGATACTCAAGTGGACTACAGGTGACGATCGAGGGCAGGAAGAAACCAGTTGCGGAAGTGGCATCAGACTGGATATGGCAATGCCATGCCATCATTGCTCTGACACACTACGGTTTCCGGATGGCCCCGTAACGGTCGTCATAGTCGCCGCGTTCGGACAGGGGACATGTATTTCCTTGACAGATGGATCTAGGTGGGACGAGGAGATTGATACAGGTATAGTCAGGCAAACATAGGGGAACGGATAATTTTGATTCATTAGGAGTATCCTGTGAGTGTAGACCGGAGGCCAGCCGGACTGAATGAATGGTGACTATGCGGGGCGTCTAAAGCGACTACAGCCGAAGTTTGAAGCTTTGGAAGATGAAAGAATGAGGAAGGGATAGGAACAAGTTTAGAGCAGTAGGGTTCCGGTAGGCGTCAGCTAAAAAGGTGTACAACAGAAACAATCTGAAAGGGGATGACAGCAAACCAAATGATCCCACGAAAGCGCGGATTTTTTTGGCTGACCTAGCAACCAAGGACTAGTTAGGGTTGACGTTTTATAATGAGGGCATAGAAAAAACATTATTAGTGGGCTTCTGCCCGGCATTTATGCAGTGCCTTCGGATAGCGATGCAAGAGACCAACATTGGTGGTGATGGTTGTGTCTTGTTTTTGCACGGACCATCAGAGGATCAGAAGGACGCGCGGTACGTTCGAAATTGGTTTCGTTTTTCCCTCGTGCTAATTCGTGAAAGAATTCTTTCACTATTCAAACTATTTACAGAGTTTATACGTGTTGTTTGTTGAATTTTCTCACACCAACATAACATTTACGTTATAATCCCTGTTACTTTGCACCCAGTTCCTACTCTGCATCTAGTCGCACTCATGTCACTAGTCAATGCAGGCTGCTCTCTGCAGTCATCGATGGCCCACAACAGATGTGGGCGAAATAGCTGTCCATCGAACGTGAGACGGGGTATGCAATGCCACACCTGCAAGGCCTGGTGGCACTTTAAATGCACGGGTTAACAGGACGACCAGGTAAGCCAACTGGCTAACTCTCCTGACCCGTTTGTATGCGCCAGCTGCCTCCACATTAAGGTGCAATGCATTCCCAAACTAAGAAGAAAGCCATAAAAAACAAGACCAATTCCTCACTACCGAATCACAGACCAGTGTAAGTGCTCCTCGTTAATCGATGTACTCGCGACGAAACTCGAGCTTCCCTTTAAAGCTCTGACGGTCGCAAACACAAAGGACGCAGCGCCCTGGACGAAAGTTGATACAGAACTTTCCTCGCTAAACGAGTACCTAGCACTATCCAACCCTGGTCCGCTGGTTGTGTAAAAGGTCATCCAGCTCTCCGATGTGGCAATAAAGACTGCCACGGCGTCTCTAGTGGACAGACGCGTAAGGGAGAGCACAGACTGATAATCTGGGGGTCATTCTCTAGAAAAGTCACGCCAACGAAGCAGGCACAATCGCTCCTTGGCAGTGTCCTCTCAAAGCCTGACCACGAATCGCTTCACGCAGACTGGTTACGCCAGAAGGGAAGCAAGCGAACACTCAGGCTTCTCGTTACCCTTTCCTCGCCGTCGGCCGTACAGAAGATTTTGGGTCGGGCTGTCAGCGTCAAAAGGCAAATCCAACGATCAGGCGTCTATCTGAGGATCGCCCTCTAGGCGCGCGGAAGCCAGGCCACAGCAGTTCTAGGGAAGAGGTGCGGAAAAAGCTTCCGGATGGCGCCAATTCGGCCGATCCCAAACTTAAGGCCAAACCAATTGTAGTTATAGCCCCTTGTGCTCCTGAAAGCACGCCGAGGAAAACGACCGCGACTCCGGACAGCAGTTTCTACTCAACCACCGCGGACCCCTCGAATTCTATAGGCAGTGACGCTCTCTGGAGGCAAGCCTCACGTGGACGGAGCGCCCAAAGTACGTACAGTTATCAGCACTTCTTTCCGTAACAGACGTCAAAGGTGCAACAGTGAACTCCACACCCAAGCCACAACCGAGCTGGATTGGGTCAGACGAGCGGACCAAGTGGTGAAGCCTACCGGCAAACCAACCACATGCACTGACGTCGACATCGGGAATGCTGCGAGAACCGTACTACCACTGAGGCTGTGAAATTGCCAATCTCTAGCTCCACTCCGTCTAAAGTAGCCTCTTTGATTGTGGACACAACTCTTGCCCAGGACCATGACAATCAAAGCCACAAGCCTGACCACGGCGAGCCGAACAGTCCCTCATACACAGTTGGCCACGCTGATCGCGGGTGACTCGGTTGACCACACAGGCACGAAAGAAAAGCGACTGCGGCCAAACAAGCCATATACAACTCGCCAAATCAGAAAAACTGCTGGCTGGCTTCAAGGTGCAGTCCTCTGAAAAACCAGCCTCATGGGAGCACCACCAAAAGAACTACCCGGTGCTGTCACCCAGCGCTCAAAGCATCACAGAGGCACCTTTCCGACCAAACCGCCAAAATGCCGAAGCCAAACAGACGCAAGATCGCCCATTGAGCAACAGAACCTGGCCGTCCAAAAGACGTTAATGAACGGGCTACAAGTAGCAATGGTCGAAATTTTCGCCCATGGGGAAAAAACTTCGTCCACCAAAACTAATAGGCCCGCGCAAACGGGGCTCCCACAGGGCGAAAAAACCCTGCAAATGAAAAGCAACCCACGAAACCACCAATCGAGGGAGCAGACAAGTATGCCCCGGAGGTCCCTTCGGAGCCCTCGACTCAAACCCGACGTGCAGCTATTAAGCCTGCTAACCTCCCTGGTTACACAACTCTCGGCTCCTCACCTTCGGAGGCAGCAGAGACAGTGTTGAAATGCTTGTCCACAAACTGTCTTAGCCTCTTCTAGTCTGCTTCAAAAAATATGCATGGAGTAGACTGGAGATACTGTGAAAGACTCACGGCTAACATCAACGCGCAAGGCGTTGCCATCTTCGTCTTAGTTGGGGTCGCACCAGCTGAAGTACACCTCATCAGCCAGACGTAACACACGCGTTTTTCACTCTTTCTCTCAAGCGATCATATACATACATAATGTAAAGACCTTTTTATTACCTGAATGCCTGCAATCAGAGCTAGCGCCTCTTAGCTGATTTTGCCACGCACCATTCGTTTCTTGCAGCTGACAGCAGTGACTTGGCGACTGGTAGTCCATACTCTTACCCTTCTGTTGTGCACGTTCATGCCAGCCCCTTCTTATCTGCACAACAGAAACCCTATGATTAAATTCCTTCGCTGAGCTAAAAACTACCAAAGCCCCCTGTCTAACTCACCATGTAATCGTTCGGTCTAACTAGTCCAACGGCTAGTCTCTCTGCTCGCTACCTCGGTGGCTAAGACCTTACCTTTTAAAAAATAGGCGCCTACGCTCGTCCTTTCACGGATTGAATTCACGGATTGATACACAGGAGTGAGGCTTTTGCCCAAGTTTCCCGGGTCGGTTTTGTTCTTGTCGTTCAGCAGCTGTCGTTCACCTGAAAGGCACAAGTGAAAAAAGGGTGTAGCACTGCTCTTTAAGTTCTCAGCGCGGGGCAGTATGTTTGCCAGCGCGAGGACTCGCGTAAATAAGTGTCCAATAGTGTTTTGAACTGAGTTCTAGAGGGAGCGTGGACAACCGTCTCAGGAAGGTTATTCCACGCAGCAACTACCCGAAATGAGAAAAAAGTTTGCCTAATGAAGGTGTGCGCTCTGAGCTTAAAAATCTTCTTACCGTGTCCCCGCCGTGTGTTTGCTGGGTCAACGGTGAAAAACCTGTTGGCCAAGCCTTGTTCAAACAGGGCGTAAGTAAGAATTAAGTCCCCTCGGAGGCGACGATACTCCAAGGGAAAGAGGTCGAGCACCACGAGACGCGTTTCGTAGTCCATGGACTTGAGACCGGCAACCATTTTCGTAGCAGCTCGCTGGACACGCTCAATGAGGATTACGTCTTTCGTGCGTCCTGAGTAGACAACCGGGTTGGCATATTCAAGGAGCGGTCTGACATAGGCCCCATAGAGTATTTGGAAGTCCGTGCGAGTAATACGAGAGAAGGTACGCCGAATCATCCGTAGAACAGCGAATGCCTTCTGAGCCGATTTCTCAAGGTGCAGTGAGAAGGACAGGTTTGGAGAGAGCCAGATACCCAAATCTTTTTTGGCATCTATCCTCGTGATGTCTTCTGGTCCTTTCTCACCATGCATGACAAAGGAGTTCGCTGAGTCTCCTCCAAATGACATATGGACGCACTTTTCGTCATTCAGAGGAAGGTGCCAGTCCAACGACCACTGCTTTGCGGCGTCCACATCAATTTGGAGGGCACTGGCATTGGAACTCCACGATTTCAAGTCGTCCGCAAAAAGTAGACATGGACTTGAAATAACATCTGGAAGGTCATTGACGTATATCAGAAACAGCAAAGGTCCCAAAACGGAGCCCTGAGGAACTCCAATGGAGACCGGCGCCGCAGAAGAGTAGGTCGAGCCTACTTTCACTCGGAATGATCTGTCTGATAGGAATGCCTTGATCCAGTGTAGGATTTTCCCTTGAATCCCGTAAGACTCGAGTTTGTGGAGCAGAGGGACGTGTGGGACTCGATCAAATGCTTTTGAAAAGTCGAAAAATATGGCATCCGATATGAGTCCCTCGTCCTTGGCTTGGGTTAAGCTGTCCATAAATACGAGCATGTTCGTCACGCAGGAACGGTTTGGGAGAAATCCGTGTTGAGCTTGAGAAATCAAGTTGTTGGAAGTAAGGTGATCTAGAATGGCTCGCTTCAGAATGCGTTCCATCACCTTGCATGGCACGCTAGTGAGGCTTATAGGCCTGTAGCTGCCAGGCGATAGTCGGTCACCAGTTTTGTAGATTGGCGTGACAATCGCTTCCTTCCAAACAGAGGGAAGGTGGCCTTCGTCAAGCGACTGACGAAACAGCAGATGGAAATGAGTTGCCAGTGTGTACGACGTTTCCTTCAGGATCCTTGGGTGGACTTCGTCGGGCCCCAACGCGCAGAATGGGTTGATCTTGTGCAGGAGTTGACGAATGTCCTCCACCGTGAATACCAAGTCGGTTAGAGGCCGTTCGTAGGTACGCCTTGACAACGTTGGATGTGACGAGGACGCTGGGACTGAATACAGACCTGCATAGTGATCTCTGTAGAACTCAGATACCACTATTGGGTCACTCGTGGGTTCCCCGTTCCTGTCCCTCAGGGAGAACGCGGATGGCTTGTTTCTTCGGCGATGCCGCATGTATTTGAACAGCACATTTCTGTTCTTCCGGGCGAGGTCTAGAATGGTGGCTTGTTTTCGTATGTTCCATTGGCGGATTTCCGATTTACAGCGGTTCCGCATTTTACGAAATGCCAGCTCATCTTCTGTGTCTCCTGTAGTCAACTTTTTGAGAAATAGTTGTGACCTCTTTTCCAGAAGACGCCGGATCCTTTTGGGTAGTTTACGGCTCGTCCGACTGCGTGCTGGTTTTTTTGGGACGAACATCGCGTCAGCCTCGTGAACTTTCTGGACAATAGTCCTATATAAGTCTTCCACTGAGGCTGGCCCCAGTTTAACTTGGTTAAGAAAGATGCGCATTCCCGAAAAGTCTGCACGGCAGAAGTTTCGAATCCACGTTTGGGGTTCGGGATTTCTGGCCCAATAGCAGATGAAATCAAAGGTGAGCACACAGTGGTCGCTATGTCCCAGTGGAGCGTTAATTGTCACCTGATCAACGAAATGTCTTTCGTTGGTGATGACCAAATCCAGGAGGGACGGTTGTTGGCCCGCGCGGTATCTGGTGGGTGCAACGACATGTTGAGTCCAAGCGCTCTGTTGAACGACTTCGGTCAACGCCGCTGCAAAGGGTCCACTTGATCCGACGCACTGGAGCTCCGTCCAGGGGGCCTTTGGAGCGTTGAAGTCACCTACCAGCAGGAGATGAGTGAAGTGGTAGCTGGAGGAGAGTTGCCCAAGGGTTCGTATGAGGAAGTGGTCATCTTCCGGAGGACTCGAGGGGCTACGGTAGACCACACCGAGAAGGAGAGAATCGGACCCGCGCAGCGGGACTTGAAGCCACAGTGCATCACAAAAAGGTGCAGGAGTGGTATCAGAGAGGACAATCGGGATTGGCAGGGCCGCATGTAAGTATAAAGCAACCCCACCAGCTCTCCCTCGTTTTGAGTCAGCTCGAAAAATAGAGTAGCCGTCTATTGAGATCTCCGCGTCAGAGACATCTGGTGTGAGCCAGGTCTCTGTGAGTGCGATAATGGACGGCTGTTCAAGACAAACTGACTGTTTAATATCACAAAGTTTGTTGAAGAGGCTAAGACAGTTTGTGGACAAGCATTTCAACACTGTCTCTGCTGCCTCCGAAGGTGAGGAGCCGAGAGTTGTGTAACCAGGGAGGTTAGCAGGCTTAATAGCTGCACGTCGGGTTTGAGTCGAGGGCTCCGAAGGGACCTCTGAGGCATATTTGTCTGCTCCCTCGATTGGTGGTTTCGTGGGTTGCTTTTCATTTGCAGGGTTTTTTTCGCCCTGTGGGAGCCCGGTTTGCGCGGGCCTATTAGTTTTGGTGGACGAAGTTTTTTTCCCCGTGGGCGAAAATTTCGACCATTGCTACTTGTAGCCCTTTCTTTAACTTCTTCTGGACGGCCAGGTTTGCTGTTGCTCAATGGGCGATCTCGCGTCTGTTTGGCTTCTTGGGCATTTTGGCGCGATTTGGTCGGAAAGGTGCCTCTGTGATGCTTTGAGCGCTGGGTGACAGCACCGGGTAGTTCTTTTGGTGGTGCTCCCATGTGGCTGGTTTTCTCAGAGGACTGCACATTGAAGCCAGTCAGCAGTTTTTCGATTTGGCGAGTTGTATATGGCTTGTTTGGCCGCAGTCGCTTTTCTTTCGCTTGTATTTCTTGTATTTCTTGGTGGTACCAGCCAAATGACAATCGAGACAGGTGCAAAGCGGCCACAGACAAATTACAGCGGTGCAAAGTGAGGAAAGAATAGCAACCGATAAGAGGAACAGACGATTCCCACATTCGAAAAGGATGTCAGAACCTCACGTGCAGACGATCAATGTTCAGTTCAGTAGACTTAACCTACAAAGTGCCCTTGGGAGCCCGATTACTGAATACTTATCGACAGCTAAAATAGTGCGATTCGCGGGATGGAGGCTACATTCCTCCCTGGCCGAGGGTTGTGTCGGTCATAACTTCACGTTGCGACGAGACTAAATCGACAGTGCATTTCTCGAGTCCACCATGAAGTTTTTCTCACCTCACGCCTGCTTTTGACCCCTTTGGTTGTCAGAACCTTTGGCAGCGTCCGTCGATGAGGGGTGTCTCCCATCGTCGTCTCTCATAAACGTCTCAAGTGCATCCAGCAGAAGAAAGCCTGTACACGGCACTTCCTCTCTTGAGTTTAATACATCCAGTTGTATCAAACAGGGGTGTCTTCAATCACCCCTCCCCTTTAACTTCTTGAGCAATGTGTTGCCTGAGTCTTTTCTGTCTATTTTTGACACCTCGTGGACCGAAAACTTCCCGCTGAACATCGCGAACAAACATTCAGAACCGTTATAACTGCAGACTAATTTAAATAACCTAGATTAAGCTGCACTTCGCACTTCGCACCTGTAGAGTTTTGGAACACTGCGTCACGTCCGGATAATAATGAAAAAGTTTCAGGTAAACTGGTCGATGTGTTAGTAGAGACAGCCTGTTCACAAGGATGCAAAATTCTCAGCAGACCTATGAAACAGGAAATTGCCTTCTGAAATGGGAAGTCTAGGGCAGTATTTGCCAAACTCCGACACTTGCTGCGTCATTATTGACAGCATAAAATCAGTTTTCAGCACTAATTCTTCGATGAGTTACAATCATGTTTTATTTGAAAGGCTTAATCTGAAGAAACGCGGAAGATCGGACGCCGAAGGCACTGGATGCTGGCCTGCCACAATCGTCCATGAATGTCCACACCTTTAAACACTTCTTCAGACAATCTGGATAGAAAATGGCAACAAGAAGGCCACTAAAATCGATTGGTAGAAATTTCTTGCATGGAAAACTGTACACTTTTTGGTAAACGATGACTCGGCACGCGCAGTGCACGGTCCACTCACCGAACCTTCTATGCCTGAATGCATTCGTCGATTGCATTTCCCATTGCAAAGTTAAACACATGCCTTCTAATGGCCTCGTTACGTCTCGTCTGTACCAGCCTACAGGAGCCGTGTTTCTGAGGGACTAGCTGTCGGACACCTAAACACACCTCAGTTTGATCATCCGCAAAAGCCACATCTCCACCTCATGACAACACGGAATGTACTGTGGCCTGATGCACAAGCGTCTTGAAGTTGAGTCCTATGATGCTTTGCCTTCACAGACGCCTCAACTCGGTATACTTGACTCCTGTCTTAGGCATTCGTGCGTTGACATTACCTGTCACACTACACTGGAACCTGATATAACTTCCGTGATACGTTAAACACCCCACAGATTTGGTGCCTCTTCTTGAATCGTGAGTGGGCTGTTTAGGAAATACTTGTCCAGAAGCGTGACCCTACAACTTGTGCGTGCAAACGGTGTACCGATGAATGAAATGACTTCGGACGGTTTGTACAAAATACCCGTGCCTTCTCCCCTTTGAACACGAGAAATAAATCATCTGCACATTTCCCTTCCTTAGTCTTTTGTGTCCAGAGTGATGCCCCCTGTTTCATTTGACGTCTGGAAACTCATCGCACCGAGGCATGTTGGGTTCGGCGGGAACAATCCTTGGAATTAAAGCACCTCTATGTTGTGTGTGATATCTAGTTCTTAGGCGGGCTTGAGAGTGTCGTAAGGAAGGTGTAACTTACGACACAGTTCATTTATCTGCTGGCATCATTCCCATCTTAACTGACATCCGACGTCGGAGTAACCATAAGGGGAACCAGAATACGGCTCTAATAAATTCGTTTAAGTTTGGAATTTGGTAGTCTCTCAGGTTGTAAGCCAGTTGAACGTCCTTACCTGGCTCTGGGCATTTTGAAGAGCGGCAAATCCGGGGAGCGCATAGAGTATTCACACAGGTGCTTTTAATTGATTTGTAGTTAGTTACCCGCACCCGCCATCATTAACCGACAGAGATTTTATCGATTTCTG
Organism: Clonorchis sinensis; assembly: GCA_003604175.2. Taxonomy (NCBI): domain Eukaryota; kingdom Metazoa; phylum Platyhelminthes; class Trematoda; order Opisthorchiida; family Opisthorchiidae; genus Clonorchis; species Clonorchis sinensis. The sequence goes on from CM030375.1 coordinate 16,205,787, forward strand.
TCAGCGGTTGTCAGAACGTCGGTGAACACATTTCTCTGACTACTTCGATTATTTGGGAGGCAGCAGTGCATAAACAAGTCATGTGGTCAGCGCATATCAGAAGCAGTCGTTTACCGTTCTTCGTACGTACTGAGTTCACTTTAAGTCAGCCGCCTAATCGAATCTCACGGGCGCCAAATCTGCCCACTTGTGCATTCTGCTCTCCGCAACCACAACGATATATGAGCCTGTGATCCGTCATCAGACGACTGTCTATGCATCATAACACTTGCTTTGGTGGTGCTGGAGCTGGAGTTGCTTGGCGCAAGTAAGTTGAGAAAAAATGACTAGCTTTCCATTTGTTAGTCTCCTTCACGGACGTCCGGACAAACAGCACGGGTGCAACTATCAGCTTGTATCCAGGCAGGAAATAATTCATCCAAGTGGCGACTGCAGGGGCTGCCAAACATTTCATATCATGCCACAGTGGCCCCTGGGTGGTTAGAGTTGCTCAATCAAAAGCGAGTGTAGGGCGATGAGGCGACCGCCTCAATGCGTGTGTTTACATCTTGTATACTTGTTTCTGATATACAGAGCACAACAGCGTCAAAGGGGTTGAGCTTGTGAGCAAGTGCAGCTTGATTTTCTGCCCGCATTGGGGCGAACATCAAAGGTAACAAGATTGATTTTTATGAATGGATCGGGGGAAGAGGAAGAAGAGGTACGTTAGAGAGAATGAATTAGAGCGTCAGTGTATACCTGTATTTGATTAGCCGCTCTGGTATGTAAGGCAAATAAGGCGACCTAGTCGACGAAAACACACGACGGCCTATATGACATACCAGCGTTTTGAGTTGTGGGTATCGTATTCGTACGTCAGCTAAGACGATTTGAGAGCAGGGAGACTTAGGAAAGAAGAGGACTAGAATCATCGACCACATACCTTGGCTGAAAAGTCTGACCGCAAACCAGCATTTTTGGTGGGGAATGGCAGTGCGTTTCCATTTTCAGTTCAGAAGCCGCCAGATTTTTTCCAACTGCCATCGCCGAGGGTCTGGAGACGGCGTTGACCAAACCCTTGACAGTTGACCAACATGTTATGTGACATTCTTTGAGTTTTTTCCATAAACAGCCTCCACCGTAGTCCTCTGGGACGAGGAGGCACATTAATCCATCAAATTCTGGTAAGGTCCAGTGTCATTGTGACGGACATATGTGGCGTTGACGTGACATCAGCTTCTGTGCGAAGGGTGGAGTTTTGTAATAATGGTAATATCTTAGTTCATTTCTCGGTCTGGGCCTTCCAAGTAAGCGTTGTTGCCAAAAGAACGATCAAACGTGCACAACGCGTGTGTAACGCCAAAAACACATGTGTGCCGCGTCGTATGTAGAGTTTATGGAGTAAAAACATTCTGGAAATTCGGATTCCTTTTAGATGAACCATTTGCAACTGGCACTCGGTGGATACTGGACCTTGCGTAGCTGTTGGGGCCATATATTCGGTAAATCATAGCCTGCTTTGATGCTGGACCGGCAAGTTGCCTGATCTTTTCGCTAGCTGCATAGGGGTTAGCGTTCTTGGCTGTTGCAACGCATATCTGCGGGCGGTAGAGCGGTTTGATGCTAGAGTCCACCAAACGCACACCTTATTTGTTGGCGAGGCCTCAAAATCCGAGGCGCACGGGTGGGGGCCCCACTGACTTGTGGAACACGGTTGTCAAAAGGTCACGGTCGCCATCCACGCTGGGGTTGGGCGTCTGGCGGAGTGAACGATGGATCTTCCACATTGGTGGCAAAAAACAGTCCAGAAGGGTCTCTACACTGAACTCCCTCGACCCGGTAGGTAGATTCTGTGGGTCTATCAGCCGGACTTCGTTTGCATGCCACATCAACTGGACTGGATCAACTTGAATCTTGCACAGCATTTTGCCGCGCCGGCCGAGGAAGTGTTTCGGAGCTGACTTGTGGTGTCTACTACTTTAGTTGCCAACCAACACTCTGGCTTCTGCCAAGAAGGCGCATGTTTGTGCCATGGAGCCGGTTGAAATGACCCTCCACCTTTGTACTGCGGTGACCCAACTACCTTTTCTGTTGCTGGATAGTGCCAAGCGGTGTCCGAAGCCTCCGTCAGCACAGTGCTCCTTGCAGGTGCACTCCATTGGTTGCGTTTGGGATTGGGGTCGCTCGACAAGAACTCCTGAACATCTGACATGTATGCTTCATAGTTCTAAAGAAGCGTTTAGCTTGTCTCTGAATGTAACGGCGGCGAACGGACATGAGTTAGGCCGTACTCCCGACAAAATTATGCAAAAGCTGACTGCTGCTGTCGTATACGACGGCTCTTGATCTTCCAAAGCGACATAACAATCGTCAAGATTACAGGACTGTAGTGGCAGTTGTGAGGCCGTTTTCTTGGAGAGTATGGGGCCATTGGCTGTAAGCTTCGACCACGACCAAAAACTGTTGGCGACACACTGAGCTTGCACTGTTGACGGAAAGATTTAGCCAGCGATCTGTCGGCTGCGGCCACGACCGTGGGTGAGTTCCCACCGGTGCCTTGTATGCCTCATCACCCCGCAAGGTAGATTTGGACACTTGTTCAGTCTGAGAGTCCATCAAAAGCCGGTTGCTGTAACTCCAAGTAGGGGTCTTCATCTTGTTTGTACCCGGCTGCCACTTATGGAGCAGATTCGTTATGGATGTAATGATCTTGTTAACTAAAAATCTTGCAGGACAATAGGAACTAAGACCCACTATTAAAATAAAGCATGATAACCCTACCTAATTATATCTATTGTCGACAGTCGGTGATCGGTGTATACACTCTTTCAAGTCCGGATTAGATGACACATTTTTGGATGTAACTAAAAGTGAAGCAAAACAGGGAATTATGCAAGGCTATCATATGAGCGGCTTTACAATGCCGTAGATATCTGAACAAAAAGATACCAGATTAAAACTCATGAGAAGCATTTACATCGTGAGAATGCATAAAAATACTGGTCATCTCGGGATTCAAACCCAGGGTCAAGAATATAGCTGCGGATTTTCGCGTCATAACCTACTAGCCATTAGCTAAAACATTCGTAGCTAATCGAGCCGCTGGTCATGAGGAATCAGCGAACCAACTCATGACGGAATCAAACGATGGCCAACATGGCTAGTCACTATCAGAACAGCGCCGTTGTCGCTGGCAGTGCCGAATCTGAAAGTTATGCAACGTGGGGCTATATAAGGTTATTGGTACGCAAACGCAAAGCAACATGCCTTGCTTCACATAAAACAATAACATCAATTCAGAGGAAGCAAAATCAGTGTTGGCAACGATGATTTACAGCCGTACAAACACAAAGTTTACCTACCTACATATAAAACCTTCGGGTGCAAAGAGAAGAAAAAGAGTGATTAAGGGATGCAACCTAGTGCTGGTTTATCAGAAACATCCCGAGGTGCCTGAACCGACGAGCGCTCAGTCAGACAATCTGGAAACAAACTGAAGGCACGAACGCCACTGACAATGATCAGCCGCCACCTCTTACGCCGTCTCCGGCCAAGCGCTTTGCAGTATCTCGGTTCTCGTGCTTCCTTCGGGTAACGTAGCAGTTAGACACTTAGGGGATGTTGCTATTGAACGTCTGCTAATGTTTTTTACAAGAAAATAACCTTTTTGACGAAAGGGAAGCTTGGTAGACCCGAAATGCCGAAAAAATGAAAGAAGCAAGACATACTGGAAACGTCTGACTGGTTCGTCCGGCTTGTCCTCGGAAGCCTCTCGTCAGTGAAACTAGCAGGAACTAGAATGGCTCCCCAATATCCAGCGAAGCAGAACGTTCGGATCGCCGAGCACAATTAGTTGGATCAACAGTTCAGTTTGTCACCCGCTACATCCAATCCTGACGAGATGGCCCAGCGGTTAGCGCGTGAATTTACCAACCGGAAGGTCCGTGGTTCGAACCTGACGTCTGACTCTCGACTTCTCCTTTCTATGCTTGGAAAATCTGTCAGTATCCCAGCCGTCGTGCTCACTTCGGGTGGCGTGGCAGCTCGACGCCGAAAGGGTTTTACAGCTGGACGATGGCCTTTTCTTATTTTTATCAATCCGGACTGCTGCCCGTCAACAGAACGGTGGACCGTGAACACGGAGCCACCCAGTCTCAGATGCGACAGAGTGTATATCTCTACTCAAACGTCATCCTACCCCTTGACCTGACGAGCTTACACTTGCTCTGTTCAAGGATGATGGTGAATTTCTCAGCCAGCGCCTGTGTAGTCTGTTTGTCTAACTGAGAGGGAGATCGTTCCAGCTAGCTGGGGTGCGTCGATAATAGTACACATTTTCAAAAAGGTACTTGAAGTCAGTGTGGTGACCACAGACGTACTAGTTTGACTCCAATTTCAACAAGGTTTCTTGCGTCACTGATTCTTCGTCGTCTTACGGTGGCACGCGAAACATTGACCTGGGAGCACCAAAGGGGATTAAGACCGAGTAGGGTGTTACGCGGGAATCCACAGCGATCCCGCCTTGCCGCTCGCAGTCGGGTGCTGCTACGGCCGAAAAGCCTACCCCACTCAAGATTGGCCAGAAATTCGGGACGCTTGCCGGTCCGGCGTCAGGCTCAGATCTGATTGTTCGAAAGTCTGGACGCAATAGCCAATCATGACCCAGTATTGTCCGAATGCCAGTTGCCAATACTGCGTGCTGTACGCGTCAGAATTTCCAGAAATTTGTTACTGGTTACGCTATATATATGAAGCGCTGTACAAATGCTCTTGACTTCGTTTCGGGCGTTTGTATACCTTGTGTAACTTTGGTGGTGGTTTTGACGTGAACGCTAGCTTGGGAGACTTAGACCGGGAACTAAGCCGAGAAAAGTACCGCTGCTACAATTGGCGAGCGGGAACTTACAATGTCAATCGAATTCAATCAGCTCCGAGAACTTTTGCAGAAGCAAACAAAGCAGTTTGAAAAAGCGCAGCTGAAGCCCATTGAAGCACTGACTCAAACTGAATATCCAGACAACAGCAGCCAGCACTGGTGAGTCTTCTGTTTCCTCAACTGATGCAGCTGCGGCCTCAACCACGGAGTTCACATTCGACCCTCTTTATGGTCACACTTTTGACTCCTGGTTCAAGCGGTATGAAGACATGTTCAAGACTGATTTTTCCAAGTTTGATGACGGTTGGAAAGTCAGACTATTGCTGCGAAACTCGGAACACAGGAGCATGAACGGTACACAAATTTTATTCTCCCAAGCTGCCCCGCGACCACAGCTTTGATGAAACGGTCGGAACACTGTCTCAGATATTCGGCGATCAAACATCGCTGTTCAATATCCGTTACCAATGCCTAATGTTGGTTAAGAAAGATGATGATGATTTCATCACGTTTGCCTGTGTTGTCAATCAGGAGAGTGAGCGCTTCAAGCTCAGCTCAGTGATGGAGAATCAGTTTAAGTGCCTCATTTTTGTATCCGGTCTCCATTCGTCCCAAGATGCTGACATCAGAACCCGGCTGCTTAACAGAATTGAACGGGATGCCGAAACGACGTTGCAGAGCCTCACCACCAAATTTCAAAGCCTGATTGTCAACCTGAAGCACGAAACGGCTATGATCGGCCAGTCACCTGTGACTTTAAGCATCTATATACAGGCAATCAACTACAGTGCGCAAGAAAGCTGAAAACAAGCCCGACCGAAAACGGAGCAGGCCTCCGGTGAGTGGCATTTTTGCTCGTTATTGCCGGTTTAGACGTCAAAAATGTTCCAGGTGCAGTCGTCGTGGCCACAAAGAAGATTTATGTTGGTCACAGAGGCAGCAATTACCCGCACACCACCGTGCATCCCACAAATCGCGGTCCAACTCGGTGACGGCGACATTCAAGGTTTGATTTTGCTTGCCGAAGGAAGTTCGTGACGGTTCGTATCAACAACATCTCAGTTCGTTTGCAGCTTGATACGGGCTCTGACATCACGCTGCTTAGTGAGCAAACGTGGAAACGACTTGGTAAGCCGCATGTGAAACCGACCAAACATTCGGCCCGTAATGCCTCTGGTGGTAAACTGAAGTTGACTGGCGAGGTTGACTGCCCCATAAACTTCAATAGCTCGGCGGCACAAGCCACGCGCCACCCGACTTCGCGCCCCAAAGTTGATCTCATAGATAAAAAGCTTAATCTGTTGGAGAAGCCAATTAACTCTATTTGCACCCCCACGCACGCAGCACATGAAGGTGCCTTCGAACCAACTCACATTGCGACGCGTTCACTTGAGAACCTACTACAAATCTATGCCTCCATATTTGCCGACGAGCTTGGACGGTGCACCAAAGCAAAGGCCAGACTAAGCCTCCTCCTCGGTGCCAAACCATTTTTCGGATCAAAACGCCCAGTACCGCATTCAGCCTCGTTAACCAGGAGCTGGACCGACGGTAGGAGGCTGGTGTTCTCCAACCGACCAACTACTCTGCATGGGCCGCACCGGTCGTGTTGGTGAAGGAGGCTAATGTGTCCATCCGGTTGTGTGCAGAATTCTCCACCGGTATCAATGCTGCGCTGGATACCCATCAATATCCTCTGCCTCATTCAGACGATTTGTTCGTGAAACTGGATAGGGCTGAATGTTTCGCAAAGATTGGCTTGGCCGATGCTTACCTCAAGTTTGTAGTTGAGGAAGAATCCTGAGAACTTCTGACGGTTATTACGCATCACGGTCTGTTCCAGTATACTCGACTGCCATTCGGTGTGGAAACAGCGCCAGCCATATTTCAACAGACCGAGAACTAAGCTGAGAAAATACCGTTACTACAGATACGGTGCTGAAGGATGCCCCCAGCGTTGCCGCTTATTTGGACGACCTCGTTGTCATGGGTTCCAGCCCCCACTAATTGTCAGCGCCTTGACTACGTGCTCGGTTGTATTCAAGAATATGGCTTCAGAGTGTGCCGGGAGAAATGAACCTTCTTCATGCGGTTGATAAGGTACCTTGGTCTCATCACTGACCAACATGGCCGCCGACCAGACCCGGAGAACATCGAAGCCATCAGACGAATGCCATCACCCACAGACGTGAAGCCCCTCAGGTCTTTCCTCGGTCTCGTCAGTTTCTGCAGTTCGTTTTCGTCTGCCATGCACCACCTCCGAGGCCCACTAGACCAGCCACTTACCAGAGAACACAAGTGGACATGGTCAGAAGAATGCCAACGCGCCTATGACCCGGTTAAATCCATGCTTATTTCCAATTTGCTACTCACCCACTACGATCCATCTCTGGAAATCGTTATGGCGTCGGATGCCTCGAACTGTGGAACAGGCGCACTGATTTCACATGTATTTCCCGACAGCAGCCAAAAAGCTATTGCACACGCGGCCAGATCCCTGACATCAGCCGAGCGTAAATACAGCCAGATAGAAAAAAAAGTTTGGCGATCGTGTTTGCCATAAAGAAGTTTCATAAAACGCTCTACGGCCGTCAGTTCACCCTACTGACCGATCACAAGCCACTCCTTGCTGTGTTTGGCTCAAAGAAAGGGATCCCGGCATATACTGCCAGCCGCCTTTAGCGGTGGGCCACTCTACTTCTGGGATATGACTTCAAGATCAAGTGCCGGTCCACCAACAGCCTCGGACAAGCCGACGCACCGTCGCGACTAATTGATTCAGGTAGACCGGAACCAGAAGACACTGTAGTCGCAACAAATACTCTGGAACCGGAGGTTAGCCACGTAGTATCCGAAGCGATTCGCATCCTCCCAGTGACTGCCGACATGGTCCGCCAGGCTACCGACCAAGACCCTGTGCTGCAGCAGGTCACTAAGTACCACCGCAATCAGTGGTCGCGCACCTGCCCAAAAGGCGAACTGAGACCTTACTTCAACTGGCGTGACACACTATCACTAGCCGACGGATGCCTTTTGTTGTTGTCATCCCAAAGTAGCTACAACCAGCCGTCCTGAATCAGTTTCATAAAGGGCACCCGGGAACAAACAGGGTAAAGGCCCTTGCTCGGAGTTACGTCTACTGGCCTTTGATGGACTTCCAAAGCGAGCAAGTCCCAAAATCTTGCCTGCGGTATGCCGAAGCATTCGCGTCACCCATGAAAACCTACCTACGGTCGTGGCCGCAACGAACCGAACCCTGATCTCGTCTTCGCATCGGTTATGTAGGTCCAGTGGGTGGCCGGCACTTTTGGTCGTGGTCGACGCTTAAGCAAATGGCCGGAAAGTTTCCCAGCGAACAGTCCCACAACTGCCACTACAGTTCTGGAACTCCGACAACTGTTCGGTCGCCTTGGAACACCAGAGACTATTGTATCTGACAACGGTAGTTGGTTCACGTCGTCGGTGTTCTCAAACTTTTGTTCGGAGTATGGCATAACGCATGTCCGCACGCCGCCGTTTCATCCGCAGTCGAACGGCCAAGCGGAATGCTTCGTTGACTCCCTGAAGCGGGCACTTCAGAAGTCCAAAGGGGAGGGACCGACGGAGGAGATTTTGCAAAGGTTCCTGCTGGCATATCGAGCGACGCCAAACCCAAACTCACCTGATGGAGTGTTACCAGCAGAGGCACTGCTCCGAAGGAGGCTTCGAACACCGCATGACCCTATCCGGCCGCAGGCAGGCAAGTCACCGCAACGCCAGAATGGAAGAACAGTTCAACCGGCACTATGGAGCAACTGCGCGCTCCTTCAGCGAAGGCCAGAAAGTGCTGGTTCGTGACTACAGCGGCAGACGCCCTACGTGGATTCCAGGATTCATCCTACGCCGGCGCGGCAAAGTGCTCTACGAGATTTAAGTTGACCCAGCCAGGTGTATACGCCACGTAAACTCAATTCGGCCGACAGATGCGCAGATCCTGCCCACAAAACCGAGTGAGTTGAGTCCAGAGATGCTTCTGGACACTTTTGATCTCTGCACCATCCCAGAAAATCCATTAGCTGCTTCGTTGGAGGCCCAGCCTGAGCACGGATACAACCGCGGCGCTGGACAGACAGGATCCACAAGCCAGTGAGGCCACTGTAACTGAACCCTCGGCTTTGAAGTTACGTCAACCAACTTCAAGGGGGAGGTGTTAGGCGGAATTCCACACAGATCTCGCTTTACCACTCGCAGTCGGGTGCTGCTACGGCCGAAAAGCCTACCCCACGCAAGATTGGCCAGAAATTCGGGACGCTTGCCGGTCCGGCGTCAGGCTCAGATCTGATTGTTCGAAAGTCTGGACGCAACAGCCAATCGTGACCCAGTATTGGCCGAATGCCGGTTGCCAATGATGCACACAGAACGCGTCAGAATTCCCAGAAATTTATTACCGATTGCGCTATATATATGAAGCGCTGTACAAATGCTTTTGACTCCGTTTTGGACGTTAATATACCTTGTGCATTTTTGGTGATTGTTTTCGACGTGAACGATAGCTTGGGAGGCTCAGACCGAGAACTGAGCTGAAAAAGTACCATTACTACATAGAGGCTGCGTTGACCACATCTCCACACTCCGTCAGGTGTTAGAGCAGCTTCACGTGTACAGACGACCTATAATCCTGTTGTTCCTTGACTTCAAGGGTGCGTCCGATTCTGTCGATTGGGCACTGCTGTTAACTACACTTGCTCAAAAGGGCATGTCCTAGAAGTTTGTGAACATAATACGGTCCTTACATTCACATACTGCTGGACGTGTGGGTGTATGGTGAGCTCTTCAAAAGCTCCCCTACAAAAGTGATGCAAGACAAATATGTCCACTCTCTCCGTTCCTGTTCAACTTCGTCGTTGATGAAACAATGAGGTGAATGATGAAAGGTCTTCAAAACACCGGTGTTACAACTGTTGCTGTTTAGAAGCTTGTCAATTTGGTGTATGCAGACGGCATCGTTCTCATCTTTGAGGACGAAGGTGAAGCACAAGCCTTATTGAATGAGCTGACTACCACCATACTATCTTTTGGCGTGTACTTAGCACCTGTCAAGTACAAAGTCACGCTTCATAACGTGCAGTCTCTATGCCTACCCCTTACAATTCAAGGAGAATTACCAGAGGTTGTGGAGAATTTTACACACGTCCGTAGTGGTATTAGCTCTGGTGGAAGTGTGTCTGCTGAACTCAATGAAAGAATTTCAAAGGCCAGAACCACGTTTGCTAATTTGCGTCACTTGTGATGTCAAAACGGCATATCACTAGGTCTCAAGGGTCGCGTGTACCAGGCTAAGGTAAGGGCTGTGTTGTTGGGTGGTTGCGAAACATGGCCTCTGAGGATATGATGTGAGGCCTCTTCAGGTTTTTAACCACCGGTGCCTCGGAAATGCTGCTGGTGTCGGATGGCGTCATTGATTTCTTGACGAGGTAATTAAAAATCGGGTGTTTGTTTATGCAGCCGGTACTTCAATCGCGGGGTTGCCCGGCACCATCAACTGCGGTGGCTGAGCTACGTGCGACGTATTGCGAAGCGCCGCTTACCGGGACGAGTGTTGTTCCCCGTACTTCCTTAATAATAGCCGAAACCACAAGGTGGACAGCTTATGACTTGGCAGAAGGGCGTGAAAGGGATTACGAAGAGTTTGGGTGTTGTTGGTGCAGTACGCCTTCTTGGATGGCGTTCCCATAAGCTCTCCTGCACTTGGCTGGTGACGGCGTAAGAAATGGCGGCTGACCATTGTCAGTGGCGTTCGTGCTTTCAGTTTATTTCCGGATTGTCTGACTGAGCGTGTGTAGGTTTAGGCACCTCAGGATGTTTCTGGTAAGTCAGCACCAGGTTGCCTCCCCCCACTCTTTTCACTTTAAGATTTCATATATACTTAGGTAAGCTTTGTGTTTGTACGGCTGTGAGTCATCACTGCCAACACTGATGTTACTGTCTCTGGCGATGATGATGGTAAGCTGAAAGATAGTTTATTCCATAGAATGCTTGATTTACTCCGACGGAGGAGATACCCCAGTGAAAATGCCCCGACAACATTGACTTAGCTTTGTTCACTAATCTTTCAAACAGTGTATCGTGATCACTTGCTGGAATGAAAACTGACCAAGTCACTTGCCTTTAGACAGGCTGGCGATGAACGGATGAAATAAGTATCCACAATACTCATTTAAACATTCCCTTCTTGTTTCCAAGGTAATTAGGTGGTAGCAGTCATTGCAGCGCACTATATCCTACAGCCATTTGCCGGAATATGTGGTGGCTTATGTTGAATCTCCGATGAAAGTCGGTGAAGGCAAATGTTTTAGAGACATTTCTATTTAAGCCGTTAGAACTTGTTGCGTTTATCCGATGTGTCAGAGTGTCAGAATTCACTCTTTACTGTTGACCTGTGATGAGAGCTGAACCGAAGTGTAATATTCTCCCATCCCGTATGGAACAACTGTAGTGATCGTATCCACAGAATGAAGACTTTAGAGTTGAGATTTGTGCGGATATGGTTTCGATGACCAGACTGCTTGTAATATGTAATTGCTTGTTCAAATTAGCATAGCACTGTCAAGAAAAAAGTTACTATGATGTGGCGACTTGGCTACATTGAGTTCCGACCGTCACCGAATTTTTTACCGGCAAAGTTGGTTCCAAACTACATGATTTGTTTCTTCTTGTTGTTTATTGAGTATGATCGCTACTTTTTCAGCTTGTTCAGCTCAGGGACTCTCCCTTTTGCCTGTCCGAAGGTGCTGCATCTCCTGCATCTAAATGGCGTAAGTTTCCCTCCATTATACTGCTTCCAGTCATGGGTTTTTACGTGCTTGCCAGTGTCTTATATGTCAATATATTACTCAGGAACGATCGTGTGGCACTGTCGACTATAGTGCTGGTAGCGCGCGGATTAACAAATTTCGTTCAGCTGTAGCACCCTTTCCGTGCCTAACTGCCGTGCCACCTGAAGGTTGCACGAGGGCTGGGATACTGTCAGGTTGCCCAAGCCTAGACAGGGGAAGTCGAGAGGCAGAGGTCGGGTTCGAACCACGGACCTTTCGGTCAGTAAGTTCGCGCTCTAACCACTTTGGCCATCTCGCCCCCAATTAACAAATTTAGTCTTTAAGCTTTGGCACCGTCATAGTGTTCGAATGCCATGGAAACCCCAAAGGAAGCACACAGCTTGAGATGTTATCCTCATCCTCAACGTGGACAACAATCCCCGATAATCAGTACTTTTGCCTAACTGCCGTATAATCTTGAGAAGAGAATACGGTGTGTACTTAAAGAAAACTATCAGGAAGAGGTTTTCTGTATCTTGTACAGGCAACACAACTGAGAATCGTATGAGAACAATACGCCACCAATAGGATTGGCCGAACGTAATTTGCAAAATTCGCCCGACACGAGGTCAGCGCATAACAAGAGGCGAACTCTGGATCGATATTCCAGCTACAAAATGACGACATGACATCCACCGGGATCAGTTGAAGTTCCAAGAAGACGTGAAGACTCCACGTCACGTAGTTTGACTTTAATCATTTTTCTTTCATGCAGGCATATCGTGGTAGGTCCTCGAGATTCCCTCAAATAGCTTGAACGTTGAAATTCCAACCCCAAAGTCAAGTTTGATTTTAACCAGCAATCTCTTTCGAGCCTATCGACTGAACTTACCGAGATTGCTCCAAACTCCTAGTTAAATTTGGACGTCACATCAAGTCAGCTGTAATCGGAATGTAGAGGGACGGCGCCTTACCGTGATTTCGTTTTTGTTAAGGATGCATAAACTTGATTCATCCCCTACAGTGAAGCGAGCGAACGGCAGTAAGAATATAAAACGCGGTAACTTAGCCTTATCAATATTTCTGTGGGGATATCTTAGTGCTGAAACTCTGAGCGACTGACCACGTAGTTCATGATTTCGGGGTTACTCCTTGTGTTTAAGCAACATAACAGTTCACCTCGCGCGTCTACTTCAAGATGCATGACAGTAATGCGTTAAGGGGATCTCACAGCTAACGACTTGATTTTTGTACGACCCTGCTGTGACTTCATGCCCTTCTATAGATTTTCCTTCGCCCACGCTTTTGATCTTTATAGGATCCTTTGTGGTTTTAGATTCACTTTTCTTACCGAACGTCGAATCCGAACATTGTTGTAGTGCGTTCCCAATTATACTCTACGTTGACCTTTGGAGATAAAGCACTATTCACGGTTCAACCGCTTGGGTTGACGTACTGTTCTGCGAACTACGTCACTATGACAGTTTTCAGTCTCAATGGTTAACAGAAATCGTTCAGCTGTAGCACCCTTTCGGTGCCTAACTGCCATGCCACCCGAAGGTTGCACGAGGGCTGGGATACTGCCAGGTTTCCCAAGCCTAGATAGGGGAAGTCGAGAGGCAGAGGTCGGGTTCGAACCACGGACCTTCCGGTCAGTAAATTCGCGCTCTAACCACTTAGGCCATCTCGCCCCCATCATTGGTTTAGTGGTACATGATGCTGGCATTATTTTTGAGAACTGTTTTTATGGGGCCCGAGGCATCCCAGCGGTCAAAACTCCAGCTACTGGCCTGGAGGCACGTGGGGTTTTGGTTGCCTTTGCTTAGGTTTAGGCATAATCTAAGTCTTATTTCTTCGGATTGCTTGTGAACTGTACATTGGACGAATTATCCAACGAAACTGGTTGCTTTGGCTCATTTCACAAATCTTGTTGAGCCACAAAAGTTATGAAACGTCAAGTGGTTCACCAGTCTTGCTGTCAGTTTCCCAAGGATTCAGATAACAGAGTTGACTTTATTGTGAATTAGCCAGTCGAATTGACCTCAGCTGTTCTGAACGCACACAATGCCTCTAACCATATGGTATCGTGACCAACGTGACATTATCATTTGTTTCCGTTGTTTTAAGGGAAACCACGACATACTGGACCAGATTTGCAGACAATTCCAATGGATCACATCTGCCATGCATCAATGACCAGCTAGCCCTTTGGGACGTCACTACGCAGGCCTATCAGGATCCCCGGGATGATGTGGACGTAGCTACCTGCCTACTTCGTTGCTACGCCCTATCTTCACGTGTCGTGCGCAATAAATTTAAGGGTCGAACACAAGCAACGTCAAATCGGAAATCCCTACTTCCCTACTATGCGGTCGGCTTGTATGAGTTTTTGTGCTCGAGTTGGCAGCATGTTCGTATCACATTAGAAAGCTGGGCTTCCCCATCGTCCACACTCGTAAGCTACGCTCATTTACGTAATCGTGGTTCACCTTGGCATCTGGGTTATTTATCGTCTACCGGGTCTTCGTGGCGAGCTCTGTGCCTTGTAACCACCGAATACGTGGAACTTATTCAGTTGATAACGGACACTGAACAACTCCTCTCAGATAGCATCTCGCCCTGTTTGAAAGATGAGGAGACCTTACTTTCCGAACTGTTGGATGAATTCACCGAGAACCAGCCCCCCGATCTTGAACCTCCATCTAGAGTAAATCGATCACCACTTCGACAGTCCACTCGTTGGAATCTTAGCCATACCGATCCTTGGCCCCGATGGCGCTGCGTGGCGTTCTCACCGGAGCAGCCAACACAAGGCTGTTCATATCGTCAGGTTGCCGTAGGTTATTCTTGTGGTTCCATCGAAGTTATCGATTTGTCGGCTCTTTCAAACGAACTCAATGGCACCCGGCAAACTAGCATAGTTCTGTCATCGCCCTGCTCCACACAGTCTTTGGGTACTGACTTCAAATCCTGCTTCTTCCCACTAACTCACATTGCTTTCGTGGACAGTTGTCACTTGATTGCTTGTCACTTCAGTGGACATGTTGATTTGTGGCACTTGGATTGGGAAGCAAAACGTTATCCTGCTCGTCTAATGACAAGACTATATGTGGAGCAGCTATGCCCAAACAAACGGACGACATTCCCCTTGACCGCTGCCGACTATGACTCACAGTCGCGCATTCTCGTTTTGGCTGGCCTCGGTTCGAATCCTGCACCTGTTGCTCAGCTAAATCAGTCGTTTGAGTTGCATTCTTTCCACGTATCACTCTCCCCACCCTATTTAGCACATATACAGAGCTCTGAGACGGATTCATGTTTGCCTGCTACTGGACTTCTGTCCTACCTACATCGTGGGAAAACCGCTTTAACTCAGTGGATGTCGGAAGCGATCCGTCACGTTCATCGTCCATATCCTTCGGGCACAGACGTGGTGGCATTCTTGCAGATGAATTCATCCGGACAAAACACTGTCATTGCGGCACTTCACTGTTTTGGTACATGTTCTGTTTGGTCTTTGCCGCGCTTGGATCCACTATTCTTAGTTCTTGGTTGCAGCCCTTTGGACGTGTCTCCCTCATCGAATGCCTTTGTGGATCCATCTCAACCGTTTCGTTTGACCTGGTGGGCGGTACCTTCTAAGAAAGAAGACTCGGACAGTCTCACAGTGGCTGTTGACAACTCTGATGATTTGGCTCAACTGGTTGTATTGCGTGAAAGAGGAGAACTAAGCATTCTGAAATTCGGTGATACGCAAATTGACAAACTGATGTTGGATGAACGACAAGTACACGAATTGAATCTGTCCTGTTACGCATCATTTGCCTACGTCGACCAAGCCAGTTCTGGGAAAATTATATTACTTGATCAAAAAACACCATCGGATGCATTATGGAAGACAGTGATTTTTGGGGACATAACAGATGCGAACCGACGTGTTTTACGCGCAATTCGCTTGTCTTCCACCACTCCATCGGGTCTGTACAATCATCTCATACGGAAGGGCTGCTACCAGGATGCCATTCAGTTAGCGTTACGCCATCAGCAAGACGTCGAACTGGTGTACCAGCAGCAGTGGTTAGATCTGAGTCGCCAAGTCTCTGATCTATGCGGCTTACCTACTATAATTGACTCCACCCTTGCCTTGATACGGCATCGTCCCATGTGGGTACTTCGACAGTGTTTGTCTTTTATTCCATCAACCCATGCCACCGTCTTCGTATCTGCCGGAGATTTTTTCGCTTCTATGCGACACTTGTTGAAACTGGGTTTGGAGCGCGTCTCCGATCTTTCTACTGAGCACACCGAGCAGATGCAAGAGGCAGTGCGGACTCAACTACTCCGACGTCTGTTTCACGTCGAATGTCTTGCAGACATACTTTTGGCTGAACAAGCTAACGAGGGCGAACCCTTCTCAACGGATCCAACAGTAAACTATCATTATCCATTAGATTGTTTGGTCGAACATCTTCATACCTTTCGCCAACATGCTCTGCTTGATATCGCTCGATTTTACGCAGACTCTGAACAGTTCTCAGCCGTCCGTGTGATGATGAATAAGTTTCCACTTACTGTGGGCTCTCATCGCCTAGCTCTTGCTTCCAGTTTGTGTGAGACGATTCATCCCGCATCTTATGTAACACATTTGTTGGTGCCTCCTTCGTTTCCTGTCGAGGCGGAGCCTCCGTATGCCAGTCGAGGGACGGAATTTGAAATGACTGCTGTGGAACGTCTGTATTCTGTACTCACTTTCCCTGCTGCCGAATTGACAGTAGACTTTCGAACACAGGATAGTAGTACGAGATACGCACAGAAGTTGGTTACTTGGTTAATGAGACGCGCTCGTCAGATTGATACTCGTGCGGGATTAGTAAGTCATTCCCTTGCGTTGTTGGAGCTAGGTGAAGCGGTCTGCCTACAACTTGCCTGCAATGAATCGATTGGACCGCAAGACGGATCGGAACTGCATGACTCTTTGGTTTCGCTGAGAAGACTGCGTTTGGAATTTACACAGCTCAGTCGGGTAAGTGCGTTGTAATAAAGCAATTAAGCCATACCACTCTTTATGAAATTTGCAGATGGAGATGACGGTTCTCCCCCTCTAAGTTACGAAACTTCATCTAGATACCCAGGACTTTTTGGATTGTGCAGTAAATGCTATGTACTTTAACATCCCGCACCTGGCTTCCTTCTGTTTGTACGACGGCTATGAACCGAAAGGGCGTCATGGCTGAACCATTAGTGTTTCATTTATTGTGCTCAGCTTCTGACTGACCGTTTTACTCGGAAGTCATGGTCGCATTATCCGGATGCTAATTCAGATAAGCATAACTATTAGTTCTGCAAGTCAACAGCGTTTTGCATGAAACAAAGGCTGGTAGTCAGTCAGCGTTCGCTCTCATTTATTCGTTCCTGGCGGAAGAATGAGAAAGGTGGGAATCAGCACGAATTCTGGGAACTGTAAAATGTTAAAATTTCTTAAAGTTCACTAGCGTCGAGGAGAGATCCGCTTTTAGTGGGCCATGTGAGGGTGGCGGCTTTTCATTTACCTCTCTCACACTGTGATCTAATCGCCTATGCATCTCGAACGTTCTGTCCTATTTTCAATACAGATAGTGTACGATGTATCGAAAGGCACTCGAACGAACCCAACCCGAGCTAATCTTTCAGTTCGGTCGTCATCGAAGCAGATTGCACTGGCTCGCTTTGGCTTCTCCCACTTCTCTAAATTGAGTATTGAAGATCGAATTGACCTACTGCTACAAATAAAACAGCCACCACAACGGGTCAAGACGGTGATACAGAAATCTCACATTGTCCATCCAGTTTTATTTAGCTGGGGTCAGCTAATGGTCTATATAAAACAAATTGGCGACGGCAGACATATTCGAAAATGGACCACCTACAGTCTTGTGAGGCTCGCAACCTACCATACGTTCGATATACTTGCTCAGCTTGCCGGAATGATTGAAGCCGGAACTCTGTGTCAGTTGTTTCAAGAAATACTGCCTCCTTTACCGTTCGAACATTCGGCAAAACATGCTCTTGGTTACCGGGATTCTTGTGGTCTGACAGGTCAGTGTCACTTGTAACCGACGACTCGTCCAAATCCGCTTTTGACATACTGTCCTTATACAGCAGTTCATTTTTCCCTATTCCAGATACGGAGCTGCTGACCTGCATATTAGAAGCCGTCTTGCAGTACGAACCAGCTATCGCAATGCAAGTCGACAAACAACCAGCTGATAACTTTAAGAGCTACCTGAAGGATGTGAATCATTTGATTAGCCTGTTGTTTCGGTGTTTGGCCTCGGCTAATTTGCCGGCAGATAAGAACGAATCTGCGCAGTTGGCGTGCGCACTACAAATCTTTGCTCAGTGTGCGTCCGCGCTGACCAGCTTGCTCAGTCTCTCCGCATCCATAGAAAAGCAAGTGGGCCACGCAGTTCGTCTGGGTGTTAAGTCTGTGGGTGATTTTGTGCGCTGTGCTTACGAGACGTCTCGCTTACAACGTTTCCTTGCCCACTGGATGTCAACCATACTTGGTCTGCTACAGCCCGAAATCGTGACGAAAGCTCCGGGACCCCGTGAAGAGGCGGAGAAGGAACAGTTATTGAAGAAAGTGGAGTAAGTGTCAGGCGCAAGTGTGCCAAGTTTTTGTGCGCGGAATTCTCGTGATACAATGACTTTACCTCACAATCACCACTTACCGGTGGGAAACTTCAAGTTTGCGTGTCTACTGGTCTACTTATCTATCCACACCACGAGACTAATCTTGCACTTTGCATTTTCATGTTGTTCCGTCATCTCGGTGCTTAGCATAGTTAGTGTTGATATGTTTAGGTTTCCATCACCCTGTTCGGCATCAGATTCCTTTGCCTTCATTGATGGGCGTAATTGGCTTTGTGCGGAAAGTTTGAACGGCGTCAGGAGGCGATGTCGCTCAGCTGTAGCACCCTTTCGGTGCCTAACTGGCATTCCACCACAAGGAAGCATGAGGGCTGGAATACTGCCAGGTTTCCCAAGCATAGACAGGGAAAGTCGAGAGGCAGAGGTCGGGTTCGAACCACGGACCTTCCGGTCAGTAAATTCGCGCTCTAACCACTGAGCCGTCTCGTCCCTTGGGTCGATGTACTGATGACTGGTAACAATCTGGGATTTGAGTCATTCATAGTTTGGTAGTCTGTGTCCTCTGTGACTGTTGTCAAGGGACTGTTTGTAGAGTAGTACCTATTGGAATCACCTGGATTTCTCAATCAGCGCTTCTTTGATATATTTGCCTACGTCTGAGAAAAGAAGACCGTCCCAGACAACCGGGGAGAATCGGTAGCGGTTCCCATCTTGAAAAAAGGGCCCGCAGTGAGCGTGGTGATCACAAGGGATCAGCTTGACTTCAGTCGTAACGAGACTTTTGGCGTCACTTGCGCTTCGTCGCCTTTTGGTTGCATTCGACTCAGGTGGCCATTCGGTTATCCTTAGTACACCTGCCCAGCAAGGAATGCCCCAGAAGTTTGAGAATATAGTAAGTTATTTGTATTCTCAGAATTCCGGACGTGTGAGAGTATACGGAGAGCCCTCCGAAGGCTTCCACACACAAAATGGTATCCGTCAGGACTGCTCACTCTCTCCATTCTTATTTAATTTCGTTGTAGACGAGTTAATGAGGCCGACGCTGGAAGTTGTTCAAATGGCTGCTGACGAAAACCTTGTCGATCTGGAATATGCAGACGACATCGTTCTCCTCTTCGAAATCGAGAAAAGGGCGCGAACAAACTGATCAGAGTCATCCCGTCCTTCAGGTTGCGCTTTATAAGTTAGTGGCCTGTTCAGTGACTGCATATCAGATGAGATCAATGCATGAATCTCTGATGCTCGGGTCGGTTTGCTAATTTGGCACCAACAACTAAACGTCTTCAGGTCTTCGACAACCGTCGTATCAGAACCATAGCTCGTGTAGCCTGGTGTTGGGGAATCCACAACGAAGCGATTAAAAAACGAGTATTCGGTTGTGCAGTGGGACGGCGAATGTGTCCAGCACAAGAAGCTGCGTTGGTAGGCCATGTATGGGGCATGCCGAATTATCGTTTACCGATGGGGATGCTGTTTCTCGCACCCAGTTCAAGGTGCTACCGACAGAGCGGTACTCAACTTTTGACCTGGTACAGTGGCGTGAAAGAGGTTACGAAAACTGTGAGTGCTGTCGGTGAGATTCGTCTTCCGGGATGGGAATCGCCTGATCACCCTTGTACATGGTTGGAGGCACTGCCAGAGATAGCCGCTAATCGATGTCAGTGGCCTTCTTGTTATCAGTTTCTATCCAGATCATCTGAGTGAGTGTCTGGAGTTGTAGGCACCTCGGGACGATTGCAATAGGTTAGCACGAAGTCCCTTCCCAATCCACGTTTATTGTTTTCTTCACAATAAGGCTTCCAAATAAATTATGGTTGTATGGCAGAGAAGCCTCGGCGTTGAATACTGATGTTATGGTGTCGATGATGATGACCGATTATATTCAAGCATTCTCACCTACTCTTTGGCTCCGATGCAATACGCTCGGTTCGCATCACCCCCATTGTTGCCTTCCCATCCACAGGCTAAACTGATGGATTTATTCGAACGGACACCCCAAGGCTAAGATAGTTTTTATAAGCTTTTCTCGGCTAATTGTTTCACAGCACCACTTACTCCGCTAAGCCGGCTCTGTGCGTATTAACAAATCTAAGTAGATCAGACTAGCAGCGGAGATGCAGTTGTCCGCACAGTTCTGACGTGCAACGACGTCAGGTCAGAGTTTATTTCGATCTTGCCGGTTTTCTGCAACAACGCAGCTCAGTTCACCGATTGTCAGTACCGGCTGGCGCGAATTGGTGTCCTGTTCATTCGGTGTTGGTTGTGTGAAGTCCGTCGCAGGTCTGAAGTTGTCATGCCCTAATGATCAGTTGTGCCGTACGGTTTGATCTACCCGGACGACATCTGTGTTACCTGGACCGTTAGAGTGACCAAAACGGCCTATAGTAAGCACTGTTTTCACAGGCTGTTTCTCAGTCTATTGCGTTCTCATTCAGAATGTTTCCGGTTTTAACAATAAAAACTGGGAACGTGTTCTTTCATGTGAGAATATTTCGCAAAAACAGAGCCGCTGGATACCCATTTCTTCCGCTAACGGCTTGATTTTCATTACATTTGTCCAAATACGGTTTACTGTTAGGCTGCGTAGCCTAGTGCGACCCAGAAACCTCATCACGCGTTTTGTTCGTGGCCTGACAAGCTATATTTGTTTTGATTGGTTAGCGGGGTCTTTTCGTCACGTTGCCTTCAGCTTTAACTCAACGCTTTTCAAGCATTTTTGCATCATCCATGATCGCACGTCCGACACACATCGCTGTCTGCGTCCTGTCTGATTTACTAACCTGGTCCAAACAGACACACGACTACAGCGTGTACAATAATGGTTACATATATGGCGACGGCGATTGGATTTAAATCCTCGTTGGGAACTCCGGTGGTAGCAATATGATGCCACTGTCATTCTCGTTCTTATTTCTCTCCAGTTCCTATGATTTGGTGTCGCAGATAGTTCAGATTACTCGTGGAGGTTTTGCAAACAGACCCGCCACCCCCTTTTCTGTGGCTTCTCATAACAGGGGTTGTGTCCCAACTATTTATCACGGTCGTACAGCAGTGAAACACATATCGGGATAACCCAAATATCGAATAATTAACTTTTAATCAAGCAAGGTTTTATAATATACCTAATACCTTTACTAATCGTTATATTTCTACTACCCTCAGGTCTTTTGTCGGGCAACTTCGAGATCTCCTACACAAAGCACTGAGTGGTTGTCCTGCGGAACAATGGATCCCTACGGGAATGCAGTTTTCACTGCTCACTGCCGGAAATATTCAGTTGTTCGAACTTTCTGAGCGTCTGCAGAGTGAATATCTCAACGAACAAGTAGAGGGCAAGTCGAGTTTACATGTTTGGTCCGTATGTTTGTTGCACGCGCTGCGTAACTACGTGGACACATGCGTGCCACAGGCTTCCCTTCAATCTGGAGTGAGGACGAAAAAACTAGAGTCCCTACCACCAAATGAGCGAATGGCTCGTCATTGTCTCAGCCTTTTCCTCACCCTTGATTCACGCGTGCCACTTGATCGGTCTGTGAAAAAGGCCTTCGAAATGGAACAGTGTCTTCTGGATGTTTCGGCCTTCTTGTCATCGGTAATTGAACACCTACCCTCCACACAGCAGTCTCTTCCAACGGCTCCTTTCCACTTGCGTCCCATGTGGACAACTGATTCCGATTCGGTGAAACACCAACGCACCACAATCTTTTCAATCGCTCTGCTAGCAATGCTCAAGAGTCTTCGGCGCAGCCA
Source organism: Clonorchis sinensis (assembly GCA_003604175.2). Lineage (NCBI taxonomy): Eukaryota > Metazoa > Platyhelminthes > Trematoda > Opisthorchiida > Opisthorchiidae > Clonorchis > Clonorchis sinensis. The sequence goes on from CM030375.1 coordinate 16,227,816, forward strand.
CAGTAGTCGACGAAAGTTTCTAGAACTGCTTGGAACAAATGCTCTGTTTCGCATCGGTAGACTATTTCTGCTGGATATGATTGCCACAACTGACTGTTTTATACGGGCAGCTTTTAAATATCTAGCCACTACTTTTACGCACGTGCTTCCCATCGAAGTGACCGATCACATTTTGGAATTAATCATTCAAGCCACTAGGATGTCTCATCCATCGGCATGGTCGATGTGTGCTCTTTGGGCGAGCCATTTTAGTGAAAAGAACAAACCGTGTTCACTTGAACCGGTAGATCCTTCGACCGGGTGGACTGCACTTCATGGCCTGTTCCGAATCGCGCGAACAAAGCCCACAGAACCAAAGGGCTCTATACTACTTGATGATAGCACACTCGTCGTGGAGGTATTTCGCTTATGGCTTGCACAGTACGCACTGGCGCATGGGCCGACTGACTACCTGAACAATCTCTATCGCCTGTTGGCAGTTTGCTGGTACCGTTTGGAAATTTCGTTGATTGAGAATGCCATAGAAGAACAGTTGGGGATGCTGCCACAGCCACTCCAGTCATTGTGCCGGGAATTGCAAGCTCGTGTCAGTGATACAACACCTCGCCACTACTCGGCCATGTATGGGAAGGGCTCAAGTTTGGAAAGTCTTCTGGAAGAGTGCCTTCCTTATCCGTATCTTCCTATCGATTCGTCTACAAGTGACATATTCATGGCTACACTGGTCGATGGACAGCGCCTAAAGCATGGTTCAACAATTGATGTACGAGAACGTAGCTGGTGGAGATTGTTCTTACATCACTGGCTATTCACGGACGGTCGCTCTGATCCCGTACTCTATCCATCTCGGAAAATCCTGAGTCTCTCCACTTCAGCTGGTGATTTCCGTTTGTCTTTGGCCTACGCTGCTGTGGAAGCCACGTTTGTGAAACTTGGAGGAGACCCGGCAGTTCAGGACGATATTCTATTTCAACTTGCCCCATCAGTAAGGTTAATGGAAACACAAATCCCCGAGTATGTTTTTCGACCGGAACCGGTATCGTTTGCAGACCAGTCACAACTGGTTACTCTTGCTTATGCTTTTGGTGCCTGGACCCAGCCGGATGACTCGTATCGTGCCTCAGATTGCTTCATTTCCGGCGAAAAGGCGTTGAAGAACTTGTCGAAGCCCGTGCTTGATGTTGCACCCAAAGCTTTTCAACCGGTTGTGGATTTCCTTGCTTATAAGGCCATAGCTCAGCAGTTGTGTGACAGGGTGACCGCGATTCTTCCTGTTTTCGACAGCATCCGATTTAATGAGGACGAGGTGTACAAACAGCAAACCATCCAGTCTCTATGTGCGACTCATTTCTCCATAGGTGTTCGTCTATGCCTGTATTCCAATAGACCACTAATTGAGGCTTGTAATGCGCGTCTGATTCACTTGTTTCTGGAACAACCAAGATGGAGCTTAGAAGTGGAAGAGGAAATTACCCGCCTCGCATCTTGTATGCTACAGTTCCATGATACTTCGAAATCGGATTTGTTACAGTTCTGTGAAGAAACACTGTATCCATCGATTCAAGACCTACCGGCGTTGCGCCTATTATTCAGTCTAATAGCGGCTGCCGACACCTGTTCGAATCAGACCTGTCTGCTTGACGAAATTCCTGTGGACACACATCAATCGATATTGACTCTTTTTACCTCCTGCCCTAACTGCACTCGTCTTGCGGAGCAAATTGGATATGCGCGTTTTATCCAACTATTAAAATCACCCTTCTCGCGGGAAACGAATGGTTGGCGACATCACGAGTTATCGGTTTATTTGACCACAGAACAGATGGCTGGAACAATTGCCAAGGTGTTGTCTCTTTTCCCCGCGACCATTGAATCTGGACTATCTTCCGGTGACCTTTATGCTATGTATAGTCTAAATGCCCTTCAAAGTGAACCGTCTTTCCGGCAATTTCAAGACAAGTCTTCCACGCTTCGACCTTTGTTGCGGAACATTTGTCTCCCAATGGATGTGCGTTCCTTTGAGCGCTTACGAAATTGGTTGCATGAGTTCGTTTTCAACAAATTGAGTAACCAGCTAACAGTTGAACAGCGACGTTGGGTTCTAGCAGAAACAGTCGATTTTTTGAGAAGGTGCGTTCAAGTAGTATTTCTAGTAGTATTTTTCAGTGGTATTTTCTTGGGTTTCCTTTTCAACACATCGCTTCTCTGATCGCGTTTAGTTTATAAATAACTTAATCTGAGGTCCAAATAATCAACGTCAAACTTCAGATGGCCACCTCTCCTGTCTTACTAATCTACCCGTATGTAATTAGGCGAAAAATAAACCGTTCAGCTGAAATCCCCTTTCGGTGCCCAGCTGCCATGCCACCTGAGCGAAGCACGAGAGCTTCAGGAGAGCCAGGTTGCACAAGCCTAGACAGGGGAAGTCGAGTGCAGGGTTTGAACCACGGTCAGTAAATTCGCGCTCCAACCACTGAACCATCTCGCCCTCTAATGAAAGAAATCATTATCACAGTGCAGAGGACTCCCAACACGGTTCTGATTCGATAATTTGCTCCTTTCTGGGGGAATCGGTGAGTTGCGAATTAGTACCAAACGGGTCCTGTCTGGACATATCAGACTCCATCTTAGGCATTTCGTGGATAATTTATAGAGGCGAAATTTGGTCATACCCGTATTTAGTTGTGATACATTTGTTAGCAACGTGTTTAACCCGGAATATAAACATGACATGGCTAAGGTATCCACCGTAAACCATTAAGCAGCGCACTTTATGGCCCTGTCCGGTCATATAAAAGTTTACTATACTGTACTGTCATATCTTACGTTACATTATGGTACCTAATGAAATAGTAAGTTATATTGTAGTATTATCGAATTAGGTCAGACTGTATTGCTAACCAAGTTGTACACCTATCTTCCCGATTTAATCTGTTTACCAGCGGAACCGAGTTGCCGCCAGAAACCGAGAAGCGCCGAACGAAATTGCTAGAACAAATCCAATTGAGTCTCACTCAGTTTGACTCTGTCGTGCGTCATCTATCAGTCGTTCCGTTTCCACGCAAATCTGCTCCTGAAAAGCAAACTGAACCTGACCGGCCTTCGCCCTCTGGATTTTACGCTGACTTTCTCATCCTCATACCTGGACTGGAGTCACAAGCCGTCGATCTTTTGGAACAACTGATTGAGACGGTTTCCTCCTCAGATCGGCTTGAAACAGACGAGGGGAACATTGTGAACGACAGGATGGAGTGGTTCGCCAATTATCTTCCCTTGTGTCTCCACGTGCTACAGCTGTCCTCTTGCGTAAGCGATTATCATGAACAAGAGATTCTGCCGGACTCAGTTGAGTCTTTCGTTCGAACCAAATAAGTGTGCCAATGAGTATAGTTCGCCAATCGCGTCCGATTTGTGTTCAAGTAGAATATAAGGAAGTTCAAGGATTACGCCTACTTGTTGAATCCCAGGCGTAAACGATCGAAGAAATCTCAGCAGTAGCTTTTTCCGCCCAGATTATCAGTCCTTTCTGATATGTTGTTTGATCTGGGACGGTTAAAAACTGTAGCATTATTGGTTCAAACCGAATGATGGTCTGTTTGCCCCTCTCGAGTCAACTAGGTGACCAGAATGGGAGTTTGGTAGTCGGGGAAGCAGGATTTGAACTGACCGCATTTTCTCGGATATTCCGAATTGATTAGAATGTTTTCTTTTTCTCATTTCGCAAGTCTCCTTCCAACTCTCCTAATATAATTTTCGCCGCAACTTCAGGTCAAGTGGTAGATACGGCCGGACATGGTTAGTCGTTCGAGGGGTAGTTTGATCGTAGCTGTGTAGCATGAGATGCTCGTTCGTTTGTGTGCTACTGCCGTAGTCCGTTCAGTGCATCTAGACATTCTGCCGTGATTGTAAGCTCCGTCGTTGGCTCCAGTCGGATCACCGTTTGAATTCCGCTGTATTTGCACACAAACTTCGTTAGACGCTTGCAACTTTATGTGGAGAACTCGCTGATTGGGCCACAACCCTCCGCGCCCTGAAAGTACCATAGTTGCTTGTTTCCGCAAGTCGCCTGTTTACAGCCAACCTCACAAGGAGATCGTTTGTCTGCCTTTGATCTGGGGCTGCTTCCGAAGACTCACTGTTCTGCTCTGTCCCAAGTGCGAACATTTACATTTCGAAAAGAGTAACTCAGGCATGTGCAGTGTGCGCCACTGCTATGGTGGTGCTTTGTCAGACAACGGAGCGCACACCACAGACTATGCACTAGATCATGAGGAGAAATCCGACTTAAAACTTCCCACGTTGGTTTTGACTAATCGGCATGATCTCGCCAGAATAGGGAAGTAGGTTCAGTGGACAATTGACCATTTTCTACACTGTGATACGATTCTCTTGGCTCTGCGGGTGAACATCAAAATCCCCGGATCTACCTAAACCCTGTGTGAGTAGTTGACATACTTCGAATTGGGATTAGCTAATTGCAAAATTTCTAGAATTGAGGTTCACATCATCTGAAGGGTCTTCCGGTTTTCTGGTGAGTCTACACTAAAGAAAAAAGCACTGGGCTTGAGTTTCGCCCTATTAGAGCTCGTCGGGAATACGTTTTTCTGCCCGTGCCACGGTTTGAATCCCCTCCGGCAGAATAATTTCGCCAGTACAGGAGGACTGTTCAAATGTGCGTGTGATGTGAACGTTAACTAAACATCGAGTAGTAACTAGCGTCTCCCCCTGACCGAATTTGTCTATTCTAAATAGCATGAATATAACTAACGTGTTAGTAATCTTGAACCGTTTCCCCTTATCATTTTGCTCTCCAGGCACAACGAAGTCTCCTTGTCAAAGCGGCATCCTCAATGGTCATCCCGTATACGTCTTTGTCCGAATTCATTCTAGCTGAGTCAGGCATGATGACCGACCGGGTGGAGACCTATCGTATCCAGCGCGAGCAGGGGCCGAAACAACTGTTTCACTACCTCCACACCTCAGTCAATCGGATTACAGAGCTTAAAGGAGGGACAATGGAACCTAATTCAACTTTTACCAACTTGCTTGGCGCGTTGATGTGCAACTGTGCCATCCGAAGGCTTCATGGTTCTACGCTGTGGACACAGATATTATCTGTTCGCTCGGATTCATTGTGGGATAAACTACCGCCGACACCAGTGTCTGTATTTCAAGCATCTTTAGAGTTTTTATCTGAACAACCAACCCTTCCGTGCTCGACGCTTCGAACACTGGCGCATACAGTCGGTTCGATTCCGTCCGATTTGTCGTCTATCACGGCTAGCCTAAACGAGTTCATCAAAAGCTTACTTTCTGAGGCACTGAGCCTTACCTCAGAGGATACGGACCGACGGCGATCCACTCTTCTCCACCTATCAGATCAACTGCAGACGGTGATCGAGTTGTTCTTACTGTTGATCGGGGACACTCTTGGTAAGTTCCAAATAAAACTGCTTGTGATTTTATACAGCAAATGATGTTTCACCGCTTCTCAGAGATTTGCCAATCGCACCTCAATCCTCTAGCGTGATTTACAGTGAACAAAGTGCCTTCGTTCTGATTGCTCTTTTCACAGTACTCTTAATTTACGTCTAAATACAAGTTTTCCAGCGAAGTTTACCGTGACTCTTCAACAAGGGATATTTTTAGGTCGAACTTTTAGTGTCTCAACCTAAAGCTGTCACCTTGTCGTGATGGTCGGGGTTTTGTGCTGCAATGATCCTACACTGCATGGTGCGAGTGTGGGAGTGTGGGAAAAGGCCGATGAGCGAGGAGCTGCAAGGGCAAATGATATTTCCCGGTTGCTCAGGCTGAAGAACGGGGTTTAGTTGACGTACCGCACCTTGAGCCTTAGACTCAAAAGTCTGACCCACAAGGCAGTGGGAGGATGCAGGATTTTGTTCGGAGACCCTACCCCTAGTCCCTGACTCGGGAGTCTGAACCGTGAGGCAGCGATTGTGAGGGTTTTCTTGGGGGACCCTGCTCGGATCCAATGACTCAGTAGTCTGACCTACTTGGTTGTAGGGGGCCGGCCTGGCCTGAGGGCGCAGGGAGTAAGACATCGCTGTCTCACTCCTAGTACAACTGCGCGCAGCAGTGCCCTTTGAGCAGCACTGGGCTCTTTGGTTTTAAAATTATCTCGACCGCATTGAATAATGCGTCGGCGGTCACGGTCAACCGTTGGACGATCGCAGTTGAGTGTGGGGTTGTTGAGGGCTGACCTTTTCCAGTCCGTCCTTCCTCAGGGGGAAGCAACATCGCTGATTCCCTAAATATGGACGTGTTGGTCGCCTGTCTTCACTTTATCTCGCAGTACGGGGACTCGCCTTCTTCGTCGGGCTGCTCCCCCTTTGGCCTATCTGGCATGGTTGAACCCTTAGGAACTTAAATGATCTTAAGGACAAAATACAGTCGATGCACGAAGCAGAAACCACCCACCACAAATGCATCACTTTAAGAAAGCCATATTCGACTTTACGTTGTAGCTTGAGAACCGCGGAGCAGTCGTCTCGGACAAACATTACTCGGTTAGTGGGTCGCGCTAGGAATCCATTTGAGTGAGTCCACTGAACATGAATGCAAATGAACAGAAGTGATTTGCAATGTCCAGGCATGAATCCTCTTACTTATGTCCTGTCCCAAACTTGATAGCCAAGCAAATAGCTCAATTTTCGCCTGAAAAAAAACTAGCCGTTTCATCGAAAATCCCTTCAGTATTCCTTGACGAAATGCCAGAGTATTGTGCTTTCATAATTGTGATCGAATTCCTCTCAGGTCTTATTTCGCTCCATGAAGGCTATTTGTCCTTTCTCTAGGTGTTACCTTTTATGATTGACAAGCGACCAAAAAGTAACTTAGTTCCTCAGTGCGTGGGATCTTGGTTACCCTGACTCGGGAGGGACAGTATCCCCGTCTGGTTCCTGGGTAAGCGTGGTTTAGGACGCCTACTTTGGATGACAATTAAAACTCGACTTCACCACCGATCCATTCTAATTTTGTGCTTGGCCACTCGCAGAGGAAAGGATATTGGTTGTCAACCGCATCTGGTCCTAGTTTCAATCGGTGTCCAGTCCTATTAACTGAACGCATTCGCGGGGTTTCTCTTCGTATGACAAGGCATCCTATGCTCCTTCTATCAAGTGACTACGAGTCCAGGTGTTGCAATCTATTCGGGCCTGTTCCGCTGCAATTTTATTGCAATATTCCTGTTGCAACCCATTATCAAGGCCTGTCTGTTTACGCTGTCTGGACGCTCTTAATGTGCAGATCCTCGCCACAGAATCAGACCAGGCTGACCGCGGCCAGCTGACCAAAACTCCGTGTTTTGTTCTTTAGAACAACATAGACCGAGTCAGGAATGCCTCTTCAATGTCTCTTTATCAGACGGGAACATATAATATATATATATATATATATCGGTAAGATGTAAAACGGTTTCATTCACAATGAAATCTAACACAGGGAATGAGACTCACGTGATCCCGTCACTTGACTAGCCGGTCAAATGAGCGCTAGCCTCTGTACGAATCGCTTTTCAACACCAACTGACAAATCCTGATGCCAATGCCTTCCCGCAGTGGCCAGAACCGTCGTTCTGATAGACGTCCGTAACTTTCCGCTACTCTGCAGATAGGTGCAAAAACCTGTTCGGCGTATTCACGTAGTATCACGCGTCCGACAACCTTCTATGTTCTGTGTTTGATGGTGTCAAGAAAGCTTACTTATAAACTGGAGTTGTACGATGGAAATCTTCAGATTCCTCACACCCCGCGTCATCTAATAGATTTCAATACACAAAATTACTCTCACCGCTGAGGGAGAGGAATCAATAGTTTGCCGAATTTCAGTCAAGAACATTTGTGCATCTTGACTTATTCTAACTATGACTGCTAATCATTCTTTGAAGCTGACCGCATTTGAGTGAACCTAAATTTTTCTACCGAAAATACACATGCTTTTCATGAATTGTCCAAGTTTATTTATTGCTTTACTCTGCCGCAGTCCAACTGACGGTTGACACTGAAACCACAGTCTACAAACTTGTCCCACTCATGCTGCCGGAAACGTTTTCGTTTCGAACAAACGGTCTCCTTCCATGTCACGACCACAGCTGGTTACCCGTTCAGGCGCGTTCAGGCTGCGCATGCAGCCCACCGAAAGCTGTCCGTCGTATGGTTGATGCGGTCGGTCCCACAAGCATAGCATTGTCTGTCTGAGTCAGCGTACTGTTTGTTTGATCCAGCTCAAGCAATCTCTCCGCGTCACATCCGTAGGATGAGCCGACTTGCAGTTGTTCAGATCGCCTGACTCAGCTGCACCGGTACACCGTCGTGTTCGATTGACAGAATGACTGAATTTCTGTCTGTCGCCCGTGCCTCATTGAGAGCAGCATCGATAACTCTCCATGCAGTGAGACGTGCGTCCTACGCAGGTGCGACCGTCTGCGGGGGAAAGCAGTGTGTGGACTTCTCTAACTAAGCTTTTTGTAGAAGTGCGGAGTCCATGTCGTTAAACCGGCAACCAGACCTGTCGTATGAAAAATAAGGTGTATATTCCCAATTCCATAACTGTATGAGTTGAGGAGCAGTTATGTTCGTCAGCCCCCTGTGTCTTCCTTAACTAGATTGGGATTTTGGGTATCGTTCGGTTTTTCAGGCTTCATCTGATTTTCCGATTGGGGACGGTAACACAAAGGTCCAAACAAGCCATCGTATGAGTTTTCTCATTTTGGGACGTTCATTGGCCTCAATCGGCCGATGCATCCTAGCGAATGGATAGAAAACTCCCATGTATTTTGGGTTCTGCTCGTTTGGACGTATTCGTCGTCCGGTTATCAGACCGACAAACTATGTTATTTATCTTAGTTATCACCTTTCACCCGGGTCACTTGATTTCACGCTCTGTCGCTCTCTCTCTCTCTCTCTCTGTGTGTGTTACTCGCTTCTTTGGTTTTCCGGTCCAACCAGCTGTTATTTCTGGCGGACTTGATTTTCAGCCGTAGAAGTGCACCGGTCATTTGCCGACCGATCATCACAGATTAGTTGGTGATCAACCCCGATACTTCACACTTATGTGAGCAAACGTGGTGCTCTGTGACTTCACCACTTGGCCACTGCGCCGCGGGGTTCCACACCAAAAACAGTGTGATCAGCGAAATAGTTTATCTGCATTGTGATTCGGAACTGGAGCGTAGGTTTTCCATAGACTTATGGAAACTCTTGGTGATCTAGTACTACTCACTACTGGGTATGGGAACCTGTGTACCCGCCGCAGTGGCTTGCATTTGAGTTTATCAGCTAATGCTCCATATTCAGTAAGGCATGCTGGTGTGAAGCTCACGCATCCACAACCTACAGTGCATACGGTCTCCTCAGGATAGAACTGACCACCCATTCGGTTTCGTTCGTTGTTCACTTTCTCCCTGAAAATATCTTCTGTTTCGTTGTTTTCAAAACAGATTCTCCACTACCAACGGAACGCGGCGAAAATAATCAGCAACGTTTGGACTCTCAACTTTGGGCCTATTGGTTCGAACTTTGTCACCGCAGTGGATTGTTCGCAGAATCCAATTTCAACCTAAGTGCCTATCTTCTCCTACATCAATGGGTCAAATATGGCCTCCCGCCTCATGGTCTTGCCGTCGCAGCTCTTGACGCCATGAAGCAAAGTCGCAACCTACCTCAGTCGGATTCGACACGGTGGTCTATGGTACTGGAGTCGAATGTTTTCAATATTTGCCTCTGTCAACGAGACCAAGTTCTGGTGTTGGACACGCTCAATACTTTGTGCGCTAATGCCTCTGTGGCCAGTCTAATAGACCTTGATGTATGCGTTTGTTTCGTCTGTCTCCACGGTCAACTCTGGCCCGACCTTGTGAAGCCGATCAAAGACAAACCACACCCTGTGTGTTCCCCACTCTTTCGTCATATCTTACGAGCCATTGAACTGTACCTGTCCCAACAGAATTGCGATGACAGCGGTCGCATATTCACTGCCCATTGTATGACCTTACTTCATCGGGCTGGTTTGTGGATTGAAGCTGGCCGACTTGCTCGGATCCTTCAGGGTAGTTCGGCCGATCATACCGCTTTTCAGACCTTAATCAACTTTGTCCGTCGCGAACAGCTTCCGTGATCCACACTCTTGCTTTCCACTTGTGATAACTTTGGGAGAAACTGTTGCTCTTCCTCCCATCTGAAGTTGTTTCAGACACGTCCCTGTGAAGAGTGACAGTTTCTCGGTAATTTTTGATCTGTTATTTTTGTTTTTGGATTTTCAGATCTATATCGACCAGTCAAATATCACATTTTGCACCCGTCGCTCACTTTTTTGTGGTGTTTGGTTCATCTGAGGATATTGCCCCTGACCAAAAGCCTAGCATTAACTTCATTGTTTTTCAGCAAATTTTCCTTGTGGACGAGCGCTGAAGCTTCAAGCTGGTGCTCCAGCCACCTGCAGTCTTTCTAGTGTAAATTTCCATATGGCTGCGAGTACTGTTCAGTGAGCTTGGGCGACCTTGTTCGGTTCCGCGGTCGTCGATACGGTAAAGCTCCATGTCGCGAAAATTGTACAATGACTGCCTATGCCTCCCAATCGTATGGACTAAGTATCTAGTGTTTAATGGCGGTTTGTTTGTTTAATTAATCTTAATGGAGATTTGATTTTTTTATCGACATTTTTTTACTTAATTCGAATCCTCGCCTTTAACTTCGAGTAGTCCGTAGTGATGACTTTTTAGTTTTCACCAGCAAAATCTTGGATTCATTGATACCTTCCTATAGTTCGTCAACCCGACTTTTAGAGCCACGATTTAGTATGTCGAAGCGAAACCACTTACAAGTTGCTCCAATTGCTGAACGTGGATACAGGGTCAGTCGGCGTGTGTGAGCGCCTCCCACACACTGGACTGCGATGCAGACAAAAACTGTCGTCCTTCGCGGCACTAGGTTGTTGTTTGTGAGACGCATCCTATTTGAAAAAGTCCCGAAACATTAGTTGTTCGTAACTCCACACATGTGTTTAAGGGATGTGAAACCGAAATCTTTATAAACGTGCGAAGTTAGGCAACGTGGAGTCCAACTTCCTTTCGGGTCCTTCTCCTACGACGTTGATTCTGAGCCTGTTGCACTAAGCTAATGGATGGTCTAAAGGATGGTCAGATATGCGTAAGTTGCAAAATGTTTGGACTGCTCACATAAAATACACTTTGTATTATCAGTAGTTGAGGTGCTGAGGTTGAATGTGAACTACAGACCTTCTGGTCAGTAAATTCGCGTTTTAAGCACTGGACCACGTCGAGCTCAATCTAATGGGTGACTATGGGCTTTCTCGATTGGGCGGCTCGTAAACCGCCTGGAAACCAGGCACCGCCGAATAACCGTGGGACCTTAATCACTTGACGTTGAATCACGACACTAATATCTTTTGAAAAATAGGGTCTCTCCGTACTACTCACAATGTTCCTGCGGCCATCCGTCATTTTCCCCTTTAGGTGAATAGCTGTCGTGCCACCCGAAGGAAGCATGAGGCCTGGGATATTGACAGGTTTCCCAAGCCTAGACAGGAGCAGTGGAGGTGCCGGGGTTGGATTCGGACCAGGGATCGTCCGGTCAGGAAGTTCGCGCCTTAACCACTGGGCTATCTCCAGCTCGATGGGGGTTAAGTTCAGGTTGAAAGCCAATCAATTTGTTTATTAAAAGTAATATAATGGTAACATTTCTGTAGTGTGCACGTCCGTATTTCTCAGAATGGACTCCTCCTCGAAGCTGTCAGGGATGACTGGAAAGGCGTAGTTATCTAATTTTCCTCGCAAACGTCGTTTCTCGAACCAATAGTTAGTCACATTGTTGACTTCAACTGTTGTCAGTGGCACGGGGAGCATTCCGGACATTTCGGACTAAACTTTCACAGAACAGCAAGTGACTTTCCCATTCATTCGTCTGTTCTCATCGACCCCTATCGTGATGGAGTGCTTTCAGTCATGGATTCCTTGTCCTCTTCGCGTACTGTCTGAATAAAAGGCCGCCTGCTCGAACTTAAATATGATTTAAAGTAAATTCTTCCTCACCCGTCGCTCATTGGATTACATTGCTAGAACACCTGCATCCCGAGGCATTTCTAAATCAAGAGGCTTTTATTCATGGAATTCGCCTGTCAACCGTTCCTCCCTCCCAAATTTCTCCCGCGAAGTGAATCTCCACAGACCGGCCGGCCGAATTCCATCGGAAACCGTTGACTAGTTAGCGCGCAAGGAAACTGGGATCGTCAACTTACTTGAGTATGCAGCACAAACGTCAGAGGAATGATTATCTTCGGACTGAGAAGCCAGAAGCATTCTTCGGTTCGTGAGTCAGACGCCCTAATTGATGCAAAGTGATCAAAGGACGACAAACATTTGTCCGTTCTAGACTACCCGTCTATGTTCCAAAGCATCCGTCAAGCCTTTGATCCTGCGCCGTTTTGCTCCTTGCAACGCTGTTCCTTCCAACTAGGTCTAGGGTGTAAATATGCCACTACCAGAGGACCTTGTGGTTACTGCACTACAATTCAAGGTGGTCCTATGCTCGTGGGGTGCACCGAATGCCACGTTGGTGAACAGTGTGAATAAAACAGGAGCAACTAACACACTACAAATCACGTATTGCGTGGCTCTTCAGACCCAAGATCCTCTTCATCATCAGAACTATTTGTCTTGCTTTTGTTCTGATTTCGCTGTTTGGATGGTAAATCTCACGAACGCGGAGGGGCCACCATCCTCATTTCAGCTCTCAGTCACTCCACAATGGAAGGAATTTTTCTCAGGAAAAAGTTTATTTCAGGAACGATACATTCATTGTTTTTTTCACCTCACAGACCGTATTCACTGTATGTGGTCTCCGGACGGGGCCAGTGAATGCTCTGTCTTCCAACTCGTGGGAATAAAACATGACGTTTTGGATAGGCTCGACTCTGTACAAGATCCTTGCGATCCTCGCATATGTGTGGCGGGCAAGATGTTTCTTCCAGACTGGCACTTCTGTATCCGACACACACTGAAGCTGGAAATGAAGAATTAGGAGACGGAAAGGTCGTTGATGCTCACATGCGAAATTGGTGTATATCGACTGGTTGACTGGAGTCTAGTGCGTTGAATTAGTTTATTTAACTGGTGATGTGTTGGAGTACTGGTTTAATGGCGGACACTACTGATGAGGCATGGGAGTAGTATGTGGTTTTCTTGTAACTCCGAAGGACTTTTCTCCTTACACTGGTAGCTCGGCTGCATTTACTGGTAGTTGATTTGTTCGGCTTACAAACGTTTCTTTACCTCTCGAGGAGACATCACCAGTTCGCAGTTAGGTGGTCTACTTCGCAAGTCAATTCCGAAACTCATCGAACTGATCAACATCCATCCGGTCGACTACCAACCGATTTAATTCTTTAAGCACATCCGTCGTCATGTAAATTTACTCACAAAGCTTAATGGGCATAAAAAAAATTGACTCACCTCCCTTGATCTGGCTTCCAAACAACAGCGTGGTGGAGGAGCTTGCATACTTCAATGGACCTGCTTGTAATGCTACTCGGAACTTAGCTTTTAAAATGCGGTCAATTCTTAAGGGAGCGGTCCAACAAACTGAGGCGAGTCTAAGTTGCTACGAGAAATCATATTACGGGGTCAGCTGGGCAGGGGGTGGGGAATTCCTGCCTTCCTCTGTAACGGGAGTGTGAAAGATTTGAGGTGTTTCCTGAAGATGACCAGTACTTCCATAGTTTTTGGAGTGGCCGTAAACCTGCACATCCAAGTAACCCAAGAGCGTCCAAATGTAAAATGCTACTAGTGTATGATTGCATCTCCACACGCGTAATTGGGCACAGCGGCATCAATATCAAACTCCTATGCCATAATCCCTGGACGTTCTTGGGCTGTGCTAACTACCTGGTATCATGTGGGTAAGAATATTGCTCCGGACAGGTTTCTTCCAAATCAGTCCGAAAACCGAGTGTATTGCGGGTCGCAAACGAACCTTCTTCTTTGACCTGGACACAACTTTGTAATTGCCCCTTTCTGTCACTCTATCTCCTTACCATTTTTTTCTCAGACCGCTTAGGACGAACTCAGAAGTGTCACATTTTGCTCTGATAATTCTGAGATGAATGTCCTTGTTACCTATCGCGTATGACTCGAACTCAGTCTCAGGTGTGGATCCTAGTAAACAGTACGTTTGTCTGAAATGATGCGGTACCTGCATCAGCAGACCGCATACCCGATGCTGTCAGATCGATTCGATCAACGTAATGTACAGATGTCATCATCCGCGATACTGCTTCACTGAGGTGTTGGAATTCGTTCAGCTGTAGCACTCTTTCGGTGCTTCATTGCCAAACCACCAGAAGGAAGCACGAGGGCTGCGATACTGTCAGTTTGCCGAAACCTAGAGAGAATTATATGCAAAGCCTGCGATAGCAGACCCCAATATCCAGTATCTAAAAGCACATGTGGCCCGGCACCACAGGGACACGTCAGCTTTCGCTGAAGAGGTTCGGTGGGGAATCACTTAGTTGCCATATCACCTGAAGGGAGCGCGAGGGCTGGGATACCGTCAGGTTGCCCAAGCCTAGACAGGGGAAGTCGAGAGGCAGAGGTCGAGTTCGAACCACGGACCTTCCGGTCAGTAAATTCGCGCTCTAACCACTGAGCCATGTCGCTATCTTGGAATTCATTTTCTCCTAAACAGCATGGACTCCTATTTGAACAGGCGGACGAAATGGAAATAGTTTGCAGGACGAAAACAAAGGAGTGGTCTCTGAGTGCCCGCCCAAACTTTCTAGGTAGACTGAATGAACCCTGGCTATTGGGATGATCAGTAGCCCCACATCAAAGCCAAATTACGGTTTTCGAAGATGCAAACAGAGGACGACTATCTTATTTCGGTGGTTTCCATTAACTGACCGAGCATCGGCGAATAAATCAACCGTTCATGTAACAAATCGAGGTCTGTGTTGATGAGGTCAACATTTCCAGGAACACTTAAGATTGCCTTTTTCTGCAAAAAACATGAATCTGAGTGTGATACTAAAGTGGGTTGTCATCAGCCAGTTGTTTTACCTTCAAAAAAACCAAGGTTCAATGTCCCCAAGGTCTGTAGTGTGCACTGTTCAAGGTACATTGATTTGGAACGAGAACGCACTATTGGTAGGACATTTTGTTCCGATTTTTTAGAAGGGGCGTAGGACCGTCGGGTGGATAGCAGTCACGTAACAAGTCCTTTGGCTTAGCTTCCGAGGTGCTCTCTTGCACTCTGCTGCACGGATCGACCTATTAGTGGGAGATATAAGTAGATAATCAGTACAGGTTTTACTCTGACCGAAAATGGATTGGCCATATCTTTACTTCGAAACAACTGCCCGGATAGTGTCCTTCCTTCCGGCGCCCCAAAAATGGACGTGTTTCTTGATATAACTGTTTCGGTCCCTGGCGCTGCCTAACAACCGAGGGTACCCTAGCTCGGTTCCTGTCTCCTTGTCGATGGTAATCTCTCCGGGTCGAACAGTGTCTCCGAAACATTTTCCATTGGCTCAATACTGCTAAGCTACTCCAAGATGTTTTCCGGAAGTGGAACTTATTCCTCAGCAGGTGAGCAAACCACATTATAATTTATGCTGGTTGAACAATGCATTTAGCATCTTACAAGACCAGGTACTTCTCAACCCGATTTGTGTTCATTTCTGTGCTTAACGGGAGCAGCAGACAGTCGATAAGTCTAGAACTTGGCGACGAAATATGAAAATTCTGACCAGAAACTTTGCCGGACTCCCAAGTAACCTCTCATCGTTGAAGGACCAATGATTAACAACACCCTGAGAAATGTTCCAGTCCCGATGCTTCAACTCTGCCTCAATTCTCAATTCATCAAAATAATTTAAGACCTGACTGACTGGACCTATGCCTTTAAGGCTCTGAAAATCCCTCTCTGTCTCCCTATTCATCAGTGAAAAGGGTAGCAACTGGGGCCGGTGTAGGTTATGTACTGGTTTTATTGCTGTATAGACAGAACAGACTCTTCTAAGCCCGTAAACCTGTCGCTGCATTGAAGGTAACGACAGTGTGATCGTAGAAAGGTAGACGCTTCTTATCAGGCCCGACCACCATGCCAAATGAATTACGATTAAAAATAGTGGAATCCGGAATAGTGTACCTGAAGTGAACAAGTAGATATCTCAGAAGCAAATGGGGGCGTTTCGTACTTGGAACGGCACTAGTTCGTTTTTGCGAATTCTCATTGGGTGGCACAAACGTACTTTCAAACTTTACTAAGTGAGAAGTTCGGTCAATTAACAACAACGTTTCGAAACTGGACCCCATTTGTCGTCGTCTTGGTTTTTGATTTGGGGACTTCACTATCATTCATATCCGGCCACTTTGGGCTACTGTTTCCAGGTCAACGACACGTTTCGGTACTTGGTTGAATGTGATCATTCATGAACAGTGAATGTTGTTCACGCGGTATGTGCCAGCTCATACGTTCCATCGGGTCCCAAAAATCACCACTAGAATCGATGTACAAGGCCCCCTATTCTAGGAGGAAACGTCATCCAAGCAAGTATTCTTCTATCAACAAATTCTTTGGTGAAACTTTGCAAACTCCAGCAGTGCTGAGTTGGAAAGAGAGCATTTCCAAGGCCACCTGTAATTAACTCTATATCAAGGTGAAATAAGCGACACTGGATGAGAATTGGAATGCGACTGGCGCGTGCAGGTTCATTTTTTGTTTACAATCAAGTGACTACGTCACGCCAGCAGACGCTACCCAATCAGGTAGCAGAAGAATGGTGCTGCGTCGGAGCTGGATCTATAGTCTGTTCAAAATACTACTCACAAGGTTGCTGAAAACTCGCCGACAGTCTACAACTAGTTTCGCCCTTTCACTTCGGGTTCATCAGGTAGGTGGAGTTCCCGAGCTTCCGCCAAGATCATGTTCTACTTGAACCCAACTTGGATGGAATTTACCAACTACTCTCATTTGCATACTGAATTGCGTAGGAACCGGGAGGACAATAAGGTCTTGAGATCAATCGATTAGTGAAAAGTCCATGAATTGAGAAAGTTCAAAGCTATTTTTCATCGAAATCAAACAGTGGCTGGAACTTTCGGATGGGTTAGTCTCCCGGTATAATTCTTGCATGTTTTGTTTCTTGGTATGTTCAATTTAACTAAGATCCGGTGAGTAAGTCACATGATGGACTAGTCTAAAACTTCGCTGGTAATGTTTCACAACGACTAGACGGGGATCCTCTGGTTAATTTGAAGCAAAAATAACACCTGTATGTAAAGTGAAAAGGCTGCTGAACGTTAATAAAACTCCGTCAAACTTGTCAGTCTTCACCAGGCCTAGAACAGGTTCCCGGCAAGTGCTTGGGCATACTATGTGATTGCGACCAGGTAAAGCGTCTGTATAACACTTAGCGACTCACTGTTCTCTGCGATGTGCAGTATGCCAGGATCCCTTAACAAAACGCTAAACGTGAGCATGACTCCCAGCCCCCTACAAGCGACCGCTTTTATTCGTCCCTAGGGTTGTGCGCTTTGCTGTAGGGACCCTGTACACAAAATATCATGTTTAAAAAAAATTCGCTGCACGATAAATACAATTAGAAATCGGAGCATCCCTTGCCTGCAAAGCTGAAAAAAATATTCTGATAGAAACATCAGTTTACCAGCCCTTTCGGTCACTGACTTAACAAGCTCTGGAAAAAACGAGTCGCCGAGAAGTAGTTGACATAAAACTGGTTTACATTCCACATTTGATGTTGCTAAGTGGGTCTCTGCAATTTTCGTCAGCATTAGGTTAAATAGAATCCTTCAACATCTGTTGTACTCATTTTAGTTGGTACGTACCAGGGAGGGGAAGCACAGGACTTTACGATATCCAGTTCGATCAAATCTAGAAAAACAAACCTCCAGGAAAAAAGTAAGAGGAACTACCTGGAGGTTTCCACAACAATTGTACACGGTGCATGTCCCTCGAATTTCCGGACAGATATTTCAGGTGGCATTCAGCAAAAACCAATGACTTCAAATCAACTTTTTTCTCCTCAGAAGTAAACTAGATCAGTGGCTATGAAATGTTGGTGTTTGCTGCACTTCACATTCCTCAACTTATCTTGCCTAGTACTATGCTATCCTTCGTAACCCACTTGTTTAGTATACGTTTCTTTCTCTCAAGGTCAACCTTCAAGAGACAGGCACAATTTGGAGGAGCACTAAACCCGTCTCTTTTCTTCATGTACACCGGTATGTAGTGGAAGTTGATAGAGTTATTGCATGTATGGTGACTTTGAGGACTTTAAACTGAATAAAATGATATTTCGGAGAATTCATTACCACACGATTATTCGACTTTAAAAGAAAAATTTCACCAGACTAATTGATCAAGTTTACAGTCTCGTCGAGATTCAAGGTAGATAGCTGAGGAATCACAGATTTCTTTCAACAACCGCACTAAGTTGATGAATCATGATTCAAATTTCCCGTTTCTTGATCTGGGTGATAGGTTAGAAGTGAAAAAAATAAAATCCATTTTATTATGGCTTAGAGCCACGTAAATCCTGAGTTATTCTAGTCCGGTATTCGCTAACTATTGATTTTTCGAAGGTCAGGGTAGCTTGCCACTGTTTTTGCTGATGAACCAGACTGTGGGCGCGCGCCTGTGCCATCTCCAAATATTTCCAACGTTGAGGCTTGATCAGTATCCACGCCTATAACACGGCACGATGAGTTAACGAACTGCGTTTTCACTTATACATTGTGCAGTGGAAACGTTAGGCGGCGCAACTATGATCTATACAGCACCACTGCTATATACGTCATGATCCGTGAGCACATAGACCGTCACTCAGAGGAGGTCGGTTAGGTGGGCTAACACTGGCAACAGAGATTGCCTTTTTGGTCGTTTTACAACCAAACCAACGACATTCACTTTTTGTCGAAGGAACTGAACGCATCTATTATGTAATGGGTTGAAAGCGAAGATTATCAATCAAGCCACTTGAGTTTGTTTGATTCAAGCAAACTTCCTCTGTAATAGTCATATGTTGTGTAGTCAAAACACACGTACAGCAAAAACTACTAGGTTTTCCAGGGCTTTTTCCGACGAAAAAGTATTGTTTTTCGAGACGTTTTCCGCCAAAGCAAGTTCTTTGCACAACACGGCAAACGGTATTGGTAAGGGGGTATTTAGACAGGATTTGACGTCACTGATCGTTTAATCATGCCACCCATTGTGGTATTGTCTGGCTCCCCGAGCGACAACTTCTCTGTAGAAGACCTGTGTGAGTCTTTGGGGTTCTTTATGAGCGCTTTACACACAAAAGCACTTATAGTTTACTAGCAAAGAACGTCACCCGGAACCTTTTAGTCGGTATATTTAGATGCCGTTACAACAGACTCAGTGCGCATATTTTACCAGACTCGAGGAACGACAGCAGTTTCACCCAAAAGCGAAAGCTTTTGAAATTGCGCACGCTTTTTGGCTGTTTGATGCGTTCAGTCATCCTTGTATTGTCTGGCTTCCCGAGCGACAACTTCTCTGTAGAAGACCTGTGTGAGTCTTTGGGGTTCTTTATGAGCGCTTTACACACAAAAGCACTTATAGTTTACTAGCAAAGAACGTCACCCGGAACCTTTTAGTCGGTATATTTAGATGCCGTTACAACAGACTCAGTGCGCATATTTTACCAGACTCGAGGAACGACAGCAGTTTCACCCAAAAGCGAAAGCTTTTGAAATTGCGCACGCTTTTTGGCTGTTTGATGCGTTCAGTCATCCTTTGGGGTGCAGAACAACCCATTTTGTAGTTCGAGGATTGCTCAGTGAAGTGAAGAGAAACCAGTCTATACGTAACGCACTACTCATAAGATTGCTGAAAATTGTTCGACAGCCCACGACCGGTTTCGCCCTTCTTGGGGCTCATCAGGTAGGCGCGCAGTCCCCGAGTTTCCGTCAACCTTATGTTCTACTTGAACCCAGTCAGAAACCAGTCTAATTGTAAAAGGACCATTTGCCCATCACTTCTGCTGATTGGACTTTCTAAGCACTGCTTGTTTCGAAATGACTGGCCACTGGAGTTATTGTTGTTACCGCTGTTGAAAAATGTCATTAGGCGCATTTATTTTGAACCAGATTGGTAATACCTGTCTACGTTTTGTAGAAAAAACAATGTTAAAATTGAACCTTTGCTGCCACTGTTGCCGTTGGAGACGAAGCTGCATGCATAGCTACTCGAAAAGACGAAGGTGCCGGTTCATGATTTCTCGGTGGTGTCTACTTTGAATGTAGCAGCCGTAAACTTGATGCTATCAAATGTCGATCTGGGAGTTGTTGACAGCTTATTCAAATCCAAGCAATTAAGTTTGTGAAAAAAGGACACTTACCTAGAAAACATACAATCCAGGGAAGCCACATTTCTGCTCTAGCAACAGCTGAAAACAGAAAATAAATGGTTTTTAGCATATTATCAAGCACGTTGAGAAGATCATGTTGGAGGGCGGAAATTACACTGTCTCCGGTCATTGATGTTTCTCGTTTGCATGGACGCTGAATCACACTGATTTTTGGAAAAAACCATGAATTTCCAAATTCCTTATCCACAAAGACTGACGTTACATGTACTCCTCTGAACTTTAATGAGATACTACTTTATTGCACCAAGGTCTCGACCAACCCCACTCCAGAGAAATATCGGTGAGATTGATAGGGTTGTATTTTGTCTGGTAAGCCCCACCCCACTTAGGTTCTAAGTAAAAGCCAAGACGAGGTTTGGCAGTTTATGTAAGAATATCTTACGGATTAGTATTCGGGGCTAGATAAATCCGGTGATGTTATTTGGGCAATAGACACACTGCATCACACGTGAGGTAAAAATGAAGTGTTCCCGATGGATTTTGGATGTATATACCAGAACCCCCCCCTTTATCCAAGGTTATGGAAGCTTACATGAAGGGGAACGCTGGGATGCTGGTTTAAGGGGGAATTGTCTGGGAAACGCTCTGCACAAAGAATAACAAGGAAGCTGTGATAAAATTTGCGTCACCTCAACAACTAAGTTGGGCACACTCCAGGGCTGTCAAGGGGTTCAGTGAAAGGAACACACGGTTGTCGCACTGTGCTGCAAATGTTCCCTGCTGTCGATGATCACGATGATGACAAAGTTGAATATATATATATATATATATAATAGTCATCCGTCGTGTGTCACAGGCCTAAGAACAGTGACGTGCACTGGTCTTTGGAAAATCTTTGGGCAATGTCTAACTGAGGCCTCTATTCAGCTACTCAAGTTAAGGCCAACTTCCGGTGATTTAATGCTATCCAGCTATCGAACCGACACAGTCTTCGTCCTCCTTCGGCACCAACGAGAACACAAAAATGGCGCGCAGAACACCAAAAATTCTGGTCAGGGGTGAAAATCCTATTGCGATATGGGCAGCCTTAAACAAGTGACCGAATCAATACGCTTTTTAAAGTGAGGCACACGATCAATACAAAATAAACTGGACCAGAACTTATGAGTTGGTAATTCAAACAGCATCATGAAACGCTTTGGAAGTAGGTTACTGAATGAGACTGATAATGGCGGATAGCTCCCACGTAGAACTCTAAAATTCCTTCTCCCTGAGCGATTGTTGAAATGTACACGGAACCATACATTGATTGAGAGGCATATGAGCGAAAACGCGCTCTTCCCTACTTCAGGGATAATTTGGCATTGTATAAAAGTAACATGCTACTCATAAAGTTGCTGAAAACTCCGATGTATTTTCCCAGGCTGCCCTATGCTCAATGAACTTTCGGAACGAACGGTATTTAGTAAGATAGTCTGAGCTCTGCTGGTTACAAGCACACAATTAATCAGTCGTTGCACTTTTGGAAAACCTCGCTCCAGTGGCCAATCTAAACGGAATCAAAAATAAACAACAAATAACCTAATCATTCAGAAAACAACGGGAATTCATTAGAAGACAGCGAATCCTTCTGGGTTGCAGCTCAGCCACCCTCCCACAGTTCGCTATATACCGCGTTCGTACCACCCTGTAGTTCTGTGAACAGTCGGCTATTATCCCACTAGATAAACCTACATCGGAAAGCAACAACTCGTTTGTAAGGCGTTATCCGTTTCGCCAGGTGCAACTATTCACGTTTAACCTTGGTTGTGTTTCCGTGCAAATAGGTCGTTTACCGGCCGACAAACTCAACCAACACATACAACATCCTCGGTAGCTTCAGGTAGCTTCGACGCGTTTGCCCACAGTGAAAAGACGCGATGATTCAGTTTACTTACTGTTTACTTCATAGATTATTTCTTTCCTCGTGAGTGAATACGACAGTGTAGCATACGTTTAGCGAGCACAAACGGCGAGTTGGTTAAACTCATCGTTTGTTGTTTGACGAACAACGACGTTGTTTGCGTGCGAAGAAACTATCAGTATGCTTCTAAATTCAGGAAAGGGTCACGGTTATGCTTAAATTGTCACTCACGCATAACTTTGCCAAACTTTTGGCCGTTCTTACGACTCGGAATTACTGTGAGTTATCTGCTTTCCATTATGGAAAACATCTTGGAATCTACTGAGCATTTTTTGGTGAAGTTCCGGCTCCACATACAGAAGAAACTTAAAAACACGGGCTTTTTAAACAGTCCTTACAGGACGTAGAAGCTAACAAACCCCTCTAAAGTGACCACAGCAAAAGTTAACTTTGATTCTGGAGAGCCGGCTTGATTCTGCGGGGACAGTCTTAAGGGAAGCAGGGTGAGATAGCCGTAGTTTTTAGCTTCAGCAACTATGCGCTATTCCTCTGTTACCCTCGGGGGAACTTATCACTCTATGGGTCTTTGATGCCTCATTTGGTAACATTCTTGGGGCAAGATGGCTCAGTGGTTAGAGCGTGAGTTTTCTAACCAGAAGGTTCTGGTTCGAACCCGACCTCTGCATCTTGACTTCTCCTGTCTAGGCTTGGGAAACTTGGCAGTATTCCAGCCCTCAGGCTCCCTTCTGGTGACGTGGCACCGAAAGGGTGTTTCAGTTGAACTATTTTTTGTATAAACGTAATTCACCACTCACAAGGCTGCTGAAAACTCTTCAACACGACCGGTTTCGCCCTTTTCGGGGCTCATCAGGTAGGCGCAGCCTCTGAATTTCCCTTAATCTTATGTTCCATTTGAACCTAAATTGCACGAAATTAGCTCAACACCATCATTAAAGAGAGATTCAAATAAGCTCCAGACGAGTGTCAGGTCAAAACCAAATTGGTATGCAAATGAGTGTAGTTCGCTAATGATTTGGAGAGATTGAATTTAGGTAGACGTGAGCTATTGCAGCACCCATTACATTTCATGCTCAGACATACCGATTTCCCGGATCAGCTACTCGACATCATAAGGCTGGACGTCATTTGTGTTATGAGAAAACATTACAACACATGAGGATACATCCATAAAATACAGTGACTCCCAGATTTACTGGAGGCAAGTAGATTATCCACGTTCATATCGTGATGAGATTATGCGGTGAAACTTGTGCGAAACTCAAAATATCCACATGTACCAGTTCACCGATAGCAGTTAAGTATTATAGCTATCTCACGTGACTACACATGACCACGAAGACCCGGAACCAAGGGTAGATTTTGGACAGGATGATCCCGAACAACACAGACTTAACTTCGTCAGTACGTTTGAACACAAATCACGAATCTGCTGAAACAGTGGGATTGAAAATAGTTAGCCGCACTTTTGTTAGTAACTTTGTACCGTGGGGTTGGGATCCGAAGAGCAAAGGCTCACAATTGATCGCTATTAGCCTATATCCCCCCGCCCGAACCGCTAATTGCTTTCAAATGGTTCAGTGACGTGTAGCCAAGGGGAAAGGGAATGCGATCCCATGCATAAATGAGACAAGCCAACATTGTTTCAATCGAGACAGCATAATGAACGGCTTATAAGCCGAAGGATGGGCCAAATTTTGACTGATTTTTGTAGCCTAACGTGCCTATCCACTGCTGCTGCTGTTGCTGCTGCTCGGACCAGAGGAAATCAAATTTTGGAATGGTTAAAAAATGTCCAAATTTAGGGGGCACTTTTCTCCGAGAGGAATAAATCAAGTCGCATTCGTCTTTGTTAGGTATTCGTTATAGCCAATGGGGCGAAGAATTTGAAACTTGATCAAGGGATCACGTTGCTTACACGGAAAGTTATCACTTAAGGGATCTGATACACCATGTCTGCCTTCTTGGTTAGGACAGAAAAGAGGCGTCTACCGCGAGACGCTGGCTTGCCGCTTGGTCTGCTCAATCTTCGTTTATTTATAGCAAAACATGAAACTTCAAAAGACACAACAGGTCATGTGACAGAAAAAGTGGGATGAGGTCAGTTCCAAATCACTTGAGTAGATCGCTTCGGCCGGCTTTGTTCATTTAGTTTTGATTGTTTTTTGTTTGCAGTGTAGTTTCACAAGAGGTCACTGATTTTGGGTCAGTATTGCGGACAGTCATGCCAATAAGCTGAGGAGCAGTGGCTGGGTGTTATATGCGCATAACCCGACTCCCGTGGAGATTCCAAACCATTGCCTTCTTATCTGACCTCATTAAAGTTGATCCTCAAGTGACTGATCATCAAGATGAGTAAACTACATTTCGACATAATTTGGAGTATAATTCACCTTTTTAACCGCAAGAAGCACGTTATCAATTTCAGTATAGATGGTCTACATTCTGAAAATAAAGTGTTCAAAAAGGAAAAATCCTATGAGTAGCATGAGTCTTCCATCCTAAGAGTAGTCACTCCAGAACCCAGTCAACATTGGAGCCATTGGCATGAGCTGCGGGAACGAAGGTTGAGCTATTTGTGACTACTACTGACGCCTATTTCACCCCCAAAACTTTGAGGACTGGTCAGCAGGCGCCCGGCCCTGCGATCAACAGTAATCAGTCCGTCCGCCCGTTATACTATGTCGTTGCACACGACGAACAAGCACAATCCATGAGGCTCCGAAAGAAGCAAGCGGAGGCAAGGATTTTGAAAACATTATGCGACACATTTTTTGTCTGTGGGGCTTGTCGGTTATCCAGATATTCGACCCCGTTCGGGCGTTATTGACCTGTCGCATATCAGGAAGGGGTCATTTTTGTTTGTCCTTTGGGATGATTTAATCTACGTTGTCAAAGGACCCTTACGCACTTACCGATTCGTCAGAGGAGAGGTGAGTGCTCGACTTTGAGTTCCTGCCAAACGAAATCCTTAGGCAACCCCATATGTTCACGTAAGCGAGATTGAAGCCTCTCATCCGAGGGGTTCCAGGTTTCAAGAACTCAGAGTATCAGATCGTGTTATTTCTAGAATAATTAGTTATTTTTTCGCTAGCCGAAGTTAAACAACATACCGTCGGTAACCTTTATCAATCATCCAGATATTTTCTGCATGAGTATGTGAGTATGTGTGAGTGTGTGAGTATGTTCATTTGAATGTGGGTCAGAAAATTCACTTGGCTTGTTCATTTTACGTCAGAATTGAAGAGATCCCGGAAGACAGCCTGGGAGGAAATAACGAAAACCCATGTGGTTTGAATCCGACCTATGCATCTCGAATTCCCCTGTCTAGGCTTGGGCAACCTGGCAGTATCCCAGTCCTCGTGCTTCCTTCGGGTGCCATGGCAGGTAGGCGCCGAAATAATGGTCACAAACAGTCATCACGTTTGACCAAGTAGTGTAGATCTCGTGATTGAAAGATGAGCGGCGCTATATCTGATGTAAACCAGTTACACAGCTCTTGGCCGAACTGACAGATTCTCAAATTCCAGGCCCCAACCAACGTAACCCGTAGAGTGTGACCAACTGATCTATCGAGATGGTGAGATGGCTCAGTGGTAAGGGGTGAGATGGCTCAAGTGGTTAAAGCGTGGATTTTCTAACCGGAAGGTCCGTGGTTCGAACCCGACCTCTGCCTCTCGACTTTCCCTGTCTAGGCTTGAGCAACCTGGCAGTATCCCAGCCCTCGTGCTTCCTTCAGATGGCACGGCAGCTAGGCACTTTGCAGCTGGTCCATTCTTACTGGGAAGCATCAGCGATGCACATCTCGCGAAATCCAGAGAGATTTGAACCCGCCAACTTCTAGCTAGTAGTTGACGGCGAAACTTTCCGGTGACGGGCTACTGATCAGCCGTGTGGTTTATTCACACTTAGATGGAAGGAAGCACCACCCAAAACAGATGGAATAACTACGTATACTCTGTCTTTGTGGCACAGAGTTAGATAATCTAAAGGGTGAAATTTGGAGTATAATTTTTAAATGTTCTTATACTACCAACAGACTGCAAGTAACTGAGAGGGAGAATAATTCACACAAAGAGTGAACCTTCCAACTAGGAAGTCGTCACTCGGCGAGCCAGCTTGAACGTGACCATCAGATGTAAGTGAACGATGGGGGGCGCGGTATCTTGTCTGCGTGGGCTATTCACATTGCTGGTCAGCCGCTCGCGACCGAATGGTTAAGTGCCAAGACTACTAACTGGGAGATCAAGGGGTATGTATCACCCTGGAGACTCGTGAGATGCGCTGTGCTGGTGAACCTTGATAAGAATGAAACAGTTGCATCGTGCTCCTTGGCTTATCATCGTAGGTTGACTTCGTCCACAGGACAAGACTCCGATTAAAATCGAAGCAGTTCCTTGAATCGCTCGCAGTTTTCATGATAAGACAGATTATCAGCGTGCATCGCTTACCACGTTTGTTGAAGTGACTTGCTCAAACACTCATTCATCTATTGCTATTGAACGAAGCAAGCAGCCCGGTACTTTTGAAGTGCTTCAGATCACATTATTTCGGTCAAGGCCAACAGAAGTGTCAGCTCCGTACTGAAACACCATGAGGTCCATCATGGTAGCAAACTGAGGGACTCGACTTGAAATCGTGTGGTGTTATAACACTGTACCTTCTGCCCCGCAGCTGGAAAAAACCATCAAGACGTATTTTGCACATGCTGTCCCTGAGGATGAAAACAATCAACAGGCAATAGGAGTCAAACCATCGGGCTGGTACAGACTGAACACTGCAGGAAAACTGGTGTGACCAAAAGGGGTGACCCGTCATCTAGTAAAAAGATTATTACAAACAAGAAATTAGAAGTACATGTGACTCAGCGTGTTAAACGACATCGCTTGTTGCGCACCTAAGTAGCAGTCAATCTTTTCAATCCATTTTACCATGGATTTTTGGTTTACTAGTCATCATCAGCAGCAGCAACAGCAGCATCAGAGACACATCAGTGTTAACACTGATGCTTCACTGTCGTCTAATTATATTCAAAGCCCCAGAGTAAAGAGGAGAAAAAATGGAGGGGAACCTAGTGCTGGCATATGTGATCTATTCTGAGGTGCATACACCTCCAACAGCTCAATCAGACAATCTGCAACGAAAGCCACTGACATCGATTAGCCGCCATTTGCCCGCAGAGACCATGTCTCGCCCGAAGTAGCAAACGTGATTAGAGTTTTTGAGATTCTTGCACTGACTTCGTCAGACACATTTCCACAATCTCCAGTGATTCTCCTTGAATTGTAAGGGCTATGTTCAGAGACTGCACGTTTTGAAGCATGACTTTACACTTTGAGAGTGCATGCCAAAAGATGGTATGATGGTGGTCAGTCTATTCACCCGGGCTGGTTCTTCGCTTTGGTCAGCAAAGATGACAGCGACTTCATCTACGTACTCCAGATCGACAAGGCTCTCACCAGCAACAATTTGAACACCGGGGTTTTGAAGACCTTCCAGTGTTTGTCTCATTATTTCATCAATGACAAAGTTGAACAAGAATGGAGAGAGTGGACATCCTTGTCGGAGAGCTCACCATACACTCTCACACGCCAAGAGGTATGTGAATGTAGGGTTATGGCCCATGGTACAAATGGGCTTTTTGGTGTACCCGCCGCTGAGTTAAAGCTATTGAAACATACTGCGGCTCACATATTGATTGTTCTGGGTTTCCGCACCCTCATAGCTTGTCATTTTGTTCACTGACCGGGCAGCTTGGGGTCACAAAATAACCATCAGGTCGTCCAACAAGGAATAAGTGTAGTTGGTTGCTGAATGCAGTCGAATGTGTTGGGTTCTGGCCTTCTGGCACATTCCAGTAACAGCACCAATCAGCACTTGCCTACTTCCAGGCTCAGAGGAACCAGACATGTGAGAGCCAAGCACTACTTTGATTTTCAATTTAGTAGTATAGTTAAATGGAAAGTGCGGTTAGGTAGTTTTGGCGGGAAGGACCTAGCAAACTGTCGTGGAACTACAGATTCTAGCGTGTATTAGGATTGTCCCGACATGCATTGAAGTTAGATGACTGGAGCGTGCACAGATAAATAGTCGTGTGTAGACTGTGCAGACTCGACTGGATCCTAACTGGACCTTGCATTTACGATTGTGCTGCAAGAAGACCGTCTCATAGTTCGTTTAGTATGATTCTGGTGGTATCAAGGCATTCTGTTCAATTCGATACTACTAACAAGGTTGATGAAAAATTCTGAACAGTCCACCGCTGGCTTACCTGATGAGCTTCTAAAAGGGTGAAACATGTAAAGTGCTGTATAAGAATTTTTGCTTGTTTTATGAGTAGTATCATGACTGAGGCTAACTCGTTTATGATTGATTGGACCAGGAGGTGTGTGCAGCCTTCATCAAAATTCACCCGCTTTCACTGGATGAGGACGAATGCCAAAGGGATGGGCCCCGAAAGTCAACAGATGTAAACCGATTTGGGGGTTTGATTGCATCACACCGCCCAAACCAAAGTTTGAAGAGCACATTTTCTTTCGAACCACCAGTTTTATTTCACACAGAACAGTCGCTGAACTACACAAATAAAACAGAACATATGAAGGTTGCACAACTGGATTGAAAACCTGTTGAAATTATCAGTGCGTTGGCAGGAAATTTTGATTGTTCCGTGTTGTTTAAACTTTGCTTTATCTTGCTCAGTCTAATTCACATTGTATTCCCATGACGCGATTTTTAACTATCCGTGGTCCGCCCTGAAAATACCCAACTCAGGATGGAGGACCAACTTTGAGTCACTAATATCCTGTTTGAAGTCTGCGATATTCTGCTTTGTGGTCTTTTAACCAAGATGGATGTCGAATGACCAGTCTTAGCTGCCACCTGTGTCTGGAGATGGTCGAAAGTGCTAGCGTCATGAAAGACATTGTGCAGGTCAGTCTTGCGAAAAGACGTTCTGTTACCTAAGCCACAGTGAGCCGATTAAGATCCTTGAAAATCGAGAGCACAATGAGTCATTTTCCGGGCACATTACGCAAAAGTGCATCAGTTCGTCTCATTTTTATCATGGATGGAAAACTTGCTGAGCGCTTCGGTTAAACCAAAACTTAGCACAATTTCCTCAGCCAATTGTGCTCTCAGTGAGTACCATTCAAGTGTCTTGAGGTATTTAGATTATCTTTGAACGAATAATACTGTAATTCGAAGGATTTGATAGCCACTATCTTCCGCTCGGCTGTGTCACAGTATGAACTTCCAAAAATACTTACTTTCCAGATTTTCCAAGAGATCTCATCGTACAGCGTATTGAAATCTCTTACCCGTACGCCTGCCAACCTTTGGGCGACATTCTTACTTGCCCCTCACTAGACTAACTTTGTCACTCCAGACTCAAACAAAATTATGAACGAGTCTCTCAGCAGGAAATTCCACGTCTGATATGAACTCTCTAAATGGTCAGGCTTTGCAGAAGAACTAGACCAGACGTGGTCAGGAGGAACGCGACGACCAGGATAGCAATAACGTTGCTGCATACTCTCAAGCAGCGGGTATGGTTTCGATATGGACGACGTTTTCTGTTATCCGTCTACCTGTTGACGATACACGCTAGTAAGGAGTCATCTCTCCAATGTCAGAAAACATTTCTATCCAATTTCAGGACAAGGTTCAGCTTAGTTGAGTCTGTTGCGTGGGAAAAAATTCAAACTACCACCGCTGCCGAGCTAATCAATGAAGCCATAGAGTGGCCACGTTCCTGCAAATACGTGCGTCAGAGGTACGTTGCCAGTCCAAACGAATTGGAGACTGAATACCAGCTGTTAGACAAGAGATATTCACTCTATTGTGCAGTTCAGAGCTACGCCCTTACGGTGAATCAGCCTATTGTGCCCCCCCAACAAAACAACTCGACCACATAATTAGAAATGCCCTACTGACCGTAATCGATGCGTATCTATCTCAAGTATTTAAGTCGTGACTATCAGGAACACCTTCGAAGTATGTAACCCAACATTAATCACACATGTAGGACTAATTTTCTTTACATGGGTATCCATTTCTTATGCAATAGGGATAAGCTTAGTGGCCCTCAAAATAGAATTCCCTCGGTGAACTCTTACAGTACCTAATAAATCCCTAGCACACATAAGTGATTTATCCCTTTCAAAGGGAAGACGAACATTTTCCCTATTGCTACCTCATGAGTTCACACCTTCGGTGGGATTTTCTTGCTACAGTTCAAGTTGTTGCAAACTGGACAAAGATCCTTTTATGCCCAGGAGTCTGAAAAATCTTATGGCACTGTTAAGACAATGTACTTTACGGTGTTTCTAGGGCTAACTGCTTCCGTCAGTTTGTAAAATCGACCCTCTACTTCCTCTTGTTCTCAGTAACCAATAACTGCTCAACATGTTAGGAACAGGATCGAAAACTTTCGACTAAAAAACATCATTTCTTTGCGATCATCATCACCAAAAATAAAGACAACAATATCAACATCAAATTGAACACCCGTACTTTAGTCACTTAAATAAACGAACACCGAATTCTTCGGAGTGCAGCAAATGAATAGAAGGTTGTTTTAGAGCCCAAGACTGTTGATCTGAGCCGCGTGTTTTAATCAATTGAGTAGTACGTAGCACAATCCCAATAGAAAAAACATCAAGGTACCGGAATACTGACAACCACAATCTTAATTTAGCACAGATCTCCTGCTGCGCAGAAGCGACAGACGGGTTGCTTTCAGATGTCGTTGGAGCACAATGTAGGCCAGCCGATCTTCCAACCACAAGGAGGTGAGGTGTTTTGGCATGCCATGGTCGACAAACCACTTTTATCCATAAAGCTTGGGGTAAACGCGCTCCACTGCATTCTAGGTTCATTCGGCAATGTCTTGTCATTTTGCCAAAACATTCTCAACATTTTCACAATTTCTAGGTGAGAAAACCATGTCTTCAGCACGGCCATGGCCAGTTAAGGTTGACGACCACGTAAAATCAATACCGAACCAATGCAACTGCAATCGAGAGATCTAGGAATGTTTTACTGTGCGCTTTTTGTCTCACAGTTGGAAGAAAATAAAGGTACAGTTCGTAGTTGCAAACGATGCGAGGTGATTGGGTACAACATGCCATGAGCACTGAGCTGTTATGGGTGGACATTTATTAGTGGAAAACATAGATCCTTAACAGACCGATATCTTAGCTGACTGGGAAGTACTCAACATCGTTTTCCTTACATTGCGCGCAAGCAGTGGTGAATTTTTGGTGATCAGACAACAGGACAGAATAGGGTAACAATCACTTCTATCTGTTTTTGGGTAGGCATGAAATTTCGATCGACAGGACTTCATCTGGGCTGCAGACGAACGCGCACTGTGGACAGGTCATATAATGAACAGTGCTAAACCCGACGGACAAAGAACTGTTAAAACTACTGCTGTCAATGCCATCTTAGGTCATCCCAAACGTTGTTCAAAATAATACAACATATTTCTAAACGAACAGCATATTGAAACTCACTGGTCAGCGTAAGTAGTGAATTGAATCACGACGTTTGAACAGGAATTTATATAGCTAGGGCACGGCTGTGTACCAATCATATCGTTATACGTACACAATATTCTCTCTCCTAGGTTTGGATGTAGCTTGAGTATGTTTCGATTGGATGACTGACGTTCATAGGATAAAACCTGTGAATGATTGTGGGAGAGGATACAGCAAGTTTGCCCTTCAAGCTGGGAAGTTGGTAATCGTAACCTTCGAGGGACTGGTGCCGACTGTCATGGAAGGAAGTGGGATAGATCAGCGTTGTAAGATAACGTGTATTGATATCAATAAACTACGGGGAATAATTCTCGTGGGGATTAGACCTCCCATGTGAGACGTTGTCACTGGAGGAACTAGTCAACTAGAGACCACGGACGAGTAGCACGATACCTCGCCCAAGTGTGAGTTAATCACATTGGTCGTCAGTGGCTCCTAGCCGAATATTTTAGTATACAACTACTGGTTGTCGAAACCTACCTAAGCTTTGAGAGATGCGCACTCCTGATGATAACTAGTGGGGATGAAACAGAGTCTGTCTGTTTGACCACAGCAAGTTGGTGCTTTGAGATAAAGGACTACCAATCAAGCTGCCTGACTGCATGACCGTCTTCTGGAGGTCGAAGCAGCCTCACTGGCTAACTTTAAGTGAAAGCGAACTTGCGCGCGTTTGTGTGTACGGGACCAGTATACAAAAAATTGCTGCCAAGAGTTATTTGTAATCTCATTAGCTAAAGCCTGGGAATAATCTGAAGGGACACGTGGTAAACTACACCATTAACACTGAGCGCAAGTGAAGCACTGTCCGAAAGCCGTACATTGGGTACCCGGAAACCATCCACTGAATCCTGGAAACGCTGACTTATCTCAAATAGCACTGGTTCACTAGCTAACATTTGCTTCAAGGCGCAGAGGTTCGGCCATCGCTTCTCCTCCTTGGTTTTGACTTACTGTGCATTTGTACAATGGCAAACAGTTCACAGTACCCTGTCATACAGCGAACTGCCCGGACTGCGTAAGTGCTTGTGGAGTTATTCCTAGAGGCTTGCGCCAATGGGTGAACCGATTATGTGGTCCGTTTCTAATGTTGAAGCACTCTTACCAGAGGGTAGTAAACAAACGCTTCTGTGCCTGAGACCCCACTAAGAAGGTGACATACTGCACAGTGTGACTGATCTATGAAGCTTTGTCAAAGATCTCCAACAAAGCCATCAAGTGTTTTGAATAAAAACTAGGCTCCAAGCGTCAGCACTTAGAAGAGCCAGAAGACAGTTGCTGTTAGGGCGAATCCTGGTGAAAGGAAGAAGGCCTTTGCTGCGGAGTTGTCTATTTGAGAACACCAACTTAACAGTTACAGACGATTGAACAGGGGAGCAAAACTCTCATATGCATCTCGTTTACAAAACTGAATATCCATCTTCTCCTTGAACGCGTCTTCCTGAACTTTTCTGGATATTCACTGACTGTTAATCAAATCCAGGCAAATGCTACGAAGAGACTCCGCCAATTCCGTAACAGATCTCACTTTTCAAGAAACTCAGTGCGGATTTACGAGAGGACATACTACTCGCATGCCTCATCAGTAGTATCCACCGTTACACTGGTAGCTCACGTTTTGATGATGGCCGTCGGTTTCCTCCCTAAGCGGGACAGTTTGTCTGCAAATTTTCAAAACTAGCCAAGAGGACGTCATCAGTGCGGTTTGATTGCAAGTGAGTTGTGGGTGGAAATGCATGGTTGTGGTGCGACAAAACATTTGCAGATAAATTGCCCAGCTCAGAGAACAAATCAATGACTATCAGTTGATACGCCTAACAGCTCTATTGCGCATTAGGTACTGTATGCTTGAAATACGCGGATGCGAGACATTTTCACGGCGTATTTCTGGAAAATTTTGGCAATCGATACACCGCTTTCTAAGGCGACACTGCCAAATCATAGGGTTCCACCTCAGCACTTGTCTTTTTCAAAGCTGAGTCCGCGGTAGAGTGTAGATCAAGTTGCTATTGATCTGTTCGCGGAGGTCGGCAAATTGCTTGCAGATGTTTCGTCATCAGTCATGGAGACATCATCATTGTGTAGTTGGCTAGGTCACCGATGATTTTTCCACAGTTGGTGCCGAAATATGTGCAACCAAATTGTCAGATGAACAGATCAGCGGCCATCTAACCTATAACCAACTAGCACACCCGACCTATCAGGTTGGTGGTCACAAATAAAGCGAAATTTTGTGCTACGTGTACTTTATGGCGCCAGAAGACTAAGGTTCTAGTATATGGAATTGAATGATTTCTGGTCGGTTGGCCTAAAGCGTCAAAAAAGAGAACCGGACAAGCCAGAACAAAAGAATTATCCCACAGAGCTTTTTACCGCAAAAGATTTTGGTGAAATTTTTCCGGATATTTCGCCTTAAGATCTCTGTCCTTCATGTCCTAGAGTTTTGAGGAGAATTCGAAATGCACTCTGATAAAAATGACTTGATCCATTTTCAGAGAAATCAACATCTTGGTTCCGTGGCCATGGAAAAACATAGATTCGGTATAATCCAGGGTCTTAGAAATCAGGACTACCAGGTGACCTGTCCAACCACTTTTCCGAGATGCAACATAAGGCCGTTCTTAGGAATGTGACTGATGTCTTGTATGATTGTATCGCCTGCAGTTACTGTCTTCGATTGTTTCCAGCAATCAGTTCGGCCACAGTGAGTTCCGCGCAAAACCTCAAAAGTCCAGTCTTCTAAATGAGGGTTTATCCACAAATGCGGTACTATGAATACAGTAACATGGTAATAGAGCTGTACAAACCTCAGATTGTGGGATAACGCCGGCTTTTAAATACGGGTTTTGGAAATGCTGGTTGAGATCCTGTACAAATAGCTAGGTAGGAAACGTTCCGCCTAGCAAAAGTTCACACCGACTTAAGGCAAGATGGCCACCTAGTGGTCATTTTCTATCTAAATTCATGTCAAGTAAGGCTTGAAACAGACACTTTGGAATGCAGTATCTAGGCAGGATTATTATCTGCGCCAGTGGCACGTCTCGATACCTCGAGAAACGGTACCCTTGTAGTCCTGAACCATACCTGGACCAGTTCCGCTACTGAAATCCACCTTTAAGTAGTTGAACTAGTTACATTAGACGGCTTGCAAGCACGTGTAAATCGAAAGCTTTGTTCAACAGTGGTTAGCTGACAGCAGAATGCGTTTGAAAAGGTTTACAAAGGTGAAGGAAGGCTAAAACCGGAAAATTTACTTTACAGAAGTTTTGTATGGTTAAAATACCAAGGCAAGTGGTCTAGAAATGCATCACAAGCTTGACCATAAAAGTGATCGTGAAAGGTTATTCGGGATCTGGAGACCGATCAAAAGCGACATTCACTGGTGGACGAACTCTTTAATTGAACTAGTTGGGACTCATCACTGGGGTTCAGAAGTGAAGCCTGAAAGGGGGTTTGATATTCCCGGTCTCGCGGTGCACAGTTGCTCGCGCTATCAAGATGCTTGACCTTGATGGCGACCAACGATTTTCGGTGTGATTACTTGCTATCGTATGGAAGAGTGAACTTAATGGGCACATCTGCTGGGTGCACGTTAGCTTGGAATTCAACAGTCGGTCAAAACATATGTCAGATATTTTTAAACTCGGGTGGATATTCTCTGACCTGATAGTGATGTATGCAGTCACCTCGTACGAACATTTAACCCAACTGCATGTGGACTACGTTTGAGCCTTAGGCAGAACAGGACTCCACTGATAGGTGATCTCCAGAGACAGACAGGAACAAAACTACTAGACCAAGAGCCAGCTGTCCAAAAGTTTTCATCCTGTCAAGGATAGATCAACTTTGAACGAAGAAGAAGCAAGGTCATAGTAATGCACCCAGATTTAATCTCTCAACCAGGGAGATGGGTTTGTGTTGTCAGAAGGAACGTGCTCAGTTCACCTAGTTGAATGCAGCGATTGTTGTGAGTCCTAAGTTTTCTCCATACAGTGTAACGGGAATTCTAATACAAACTGACCGCATTTCTGTTCAACGCTATCAAGGTCACGTGTGTTTACCAAACTTTTTCGGTACGCTTTCAGAGTATGGCCTTCAAATCTTGTGCACGCATCATTGGCGACAAGCGTTAAGAAAAATTTGTGGTCCGCTTTGCCATGATTTGCACAGACTTCATACTGGGCACGGGAGGGACGCACATTTTCGAACCGATCGATAAGCTACCATCGGCTGGATTCAAAATGCGCGGTGCCAGCGTCTCAAATGAGGATGCTTCAGGCTCACTGACGTAGTCGCCTCATTTGTAACGAACACTGTGTACTATTAATTTATTGTATATATAACCTACTTATGTATAATATATGTACTGTTAATATAAGGCAACAGTATTTTATTCGAGTCAATTAAGAAAAAGCCTTGTAAATCGTCAACCACTGACAGGAAGGTTGCGGCTTTGAAATCTCTTGGAGTTTCGTAAAATACACACTTACTGATGATTGCTAACAAGGGTGAAACAGCTTTTTCCAGCATAGATAGGTCTCACTTACAGAAAGAAACTTTCCTTGAGTAGTACCTCTAGTTACCATGTACCAATAAGCATCTCAAATGAAGGATAATTTCACTGGAAATATGATACTTCCTACTGAGAAGTCATTACTCGAAGAACCATTCAATAAGTGACCAGGTGGTGTGGTTTTCGTTATTGAAACATGGGTGGTGCTATGTCCTGTCTAACTGAGGGCTACTCACGCTGATGATCAGCCATTGGTGGACACATGGCTAGATGTTCATCCACTGGCCGGACGATCATACGTTCGAAACTGTGAGTTCCGTGGGATGCTCCCTGCTGATGATTTTCAGCACCTGTGGAAGACTTGTCGGCTTTTAAGCATAGATTGGCATACCCGACAAGATGAAATCTCTACTGCGGAAAAATTCATGCGTGCGAATATGGCGTCATAGATTGTGCGTGCTCTGAAACAAGGACTATATGGTCGGAGACGTATAACGACCTCTTCGCGAGTAATATTGACCAGGAGGTCACCTCAAGATCCATTGAACAAAGTGAACTAGGAATGCAGATCAAACCAGTGCTTCAGATACACAAGGAGCGCTTGTTTAAGTTTGAAAAGACCTTAGCTTTGCTCATGAACAGTTCGACCGCATGTAACCAGTTACTCCTGCTATTTCAGTGGGTTGATATATAGGAGGTTTGATATAATTGGCTAAAAAAGCCAAGGTAAACTACTCAATGCATGTGATGATAGAGTCGAGAATGCGCGATCAAAAGAATCAATCCGAATTAGGATTAGGTTGATGGATAATAAGCTTTGAGTAATCGGGATTCGTACAAAATGAAAAGTCGCAACTTGACTACATATTTTTTGAGCTCAAAAGACCTGAAAATAAACCGCAAAGAACGGGCTTTTTTGACTCAATCGGCTTTGGTGGACAGATTAGTCAGCGCTATACAGGAGGACTTTAAAAACTGTGGCTTTCTTCAAGGTACACTGACGGAAGAGGACAGAGACGAAGGAATTGAAATTGTTAGTGAAGCCAATCGATGATGAAAAGCCGAAAAGCACTGTGCAGCTTATTGGGAATCATCAAAAGGGTAGTGCGTATCTCGCGGAACTCCGGAGAGTTTCGAACCCGCGACCTCCTGGCTAGTAGGTTGAACACGTGACTATTCGGCAACGAGTGGCTGATCACAAGCGTGATTAATTCGCACTTGGACAGGATATAACGCCGCTCATTCTTCAATCACGGGATCCACATCAGGCGGCTCCTCGAGCAACGACTTCTAAGATGGATGTTTCACTCATCATCATCATCACCCATGAGCGGCGCTATATTCCAACTCTCCTCACACCACGAACAACCATCAGAAATTTTTGCTTCCCAATCCAACCAGTCAGATGTCGTCGAAGGGGGGATGAAATGGAATTCACAAAGATCACTTTACGGAAGCCTACAGACTTCAGGAAACCAAAGCAACATTATAAACGGTGTCGACTGAAAGCAAATATACACAAACCACTTAGAGTTGGAAAGTTTCAACTGTTCAGACGGAGTGCTTCGGAGATCCAGTTTGTGCTGGTGAATTAACAATAAACGCACTTGTCTGGTAAATCAGATTAGTGGAGTTCAGATTTAGGTGATCTCTTAAATATACGCTAACGGCGAATCCGCGCGAAAGTCTATTTATTCAGTTTTACCAAGGACTAACAGATAAAGTCGTTCTCAGACCAAAACAGCATTGAACACGTAAACCCAACAAACTTTATGCCTACTTATGAGTAGTCACGAATGACGCTGAAAATTTAGGGCTCCGCTTCGGCATGCACCGATTCTCTCATAACAAGTCCTGATTGTTGCCCGAAGTAAATGCGAAAAAGTTTGATTTACATGGTTTATTTGCCATTAGGAAGATGTTTAAACTAGGTCGCACCTAATTTCAACAGATAGGTCTTTTGGGTAGTCTTTTGTTAGCACGCTCTATTTCTCACGCCTGTTTTATTGAAGGTGGATTCCGCGATTTGTCCTAGAACTCACGACCGGCCCAGTGCTCACTGGGTTACAAGTAAGTTACGCCTCGAATGCTGATAAACCGACTTTCACTGTAAAAAAAACGCTGACCATGAGTCACTTCACTGAAGGCTTTATGCGTCCTCGAGGAGGAAGGTGAAATTAGGGCGGACGTAGTCTGGACAGAAGGCACCCAACCAAGGCGGGCAACCAAGTGAAACGAAAGACGAACTTCAGGTCCAGGCGGCATGGAATCACGGGGAAGACGGGCTAAATAGGGAACAAATGTGGCGGTGTACCGTAACTCTTGCAAAAATACTCCTAAATCCGGATTTCGCGCTGCGGGTCGAGATGGCCTTCGAGGAATCAGATTTTTACTATAGAACTTCATCAGATAATTTTTAGCGAAAAATCATCATCAGTTCCGATGTTCTGCTTGTTACGAGAGGGGACATAGCTGGATAGCAAGAATTAACCTTCGGCTTTAAGTTCGCGAAACCAGGCAAATGAGAAGTGTACTCAGTGCGAGAGGGCATCTACCACAAACGTTACTTTGATGACGCAATCCACTACTCACAAGGTTGCTGAAAATTCTTCGACAGCCCACTACCGGTTTCGCACTTTTTTGGGCTCATCAGGCAGGCCCAATCCCCGAGTTTCCGCCAACCTTATGTTCTAGTTGAAACCGAATTGCACGGAATTATCGAACTACACACTCATTTGCAAACAAATTTGGTTTTGCGAGAGATTCATCTGGAACCCAGCTGAATCTCTCTTTTGTGATGTTACTTTAATGAGTTTACTGGGAGCCCGGGAAGTTCTCATAAGTAAAGAATTGAAGGAAGGTTAGTTTAACTAATCACCTTACACAGGAAACTCTGGACTAATCTGCTTACCTATAGTAACGCTGGGAGGCACTCCCATACAGTTTGACATCAGTTACAAGATAAAAGGTCAGATGAAAAATTCCTAAATCTTGGAACACTCAAGGTAAGGGTGGGAACGACTGTTTGTCTGATAAATATCCCGGTCAGAATGGGGTCAGTCAATATATCTCACTCTAATTCTGGTAGTCTATTACTGAGGGCGCTCGGAGAATTAGTTGAACAGGGGATGTCTGGCGGCAATTAAGTTGAGTGGCACTGTTCTACTCCGTCTGCCCGAGGCATTTGTGTAGCTTAAGATGAGTAATCTTACCACCCTAGTATCGCTGTCATTCTGGAATGCAACAGCAAACACTCATCAAATGTTGAACGAGGAAAGCAATGAGCGAATCTGAGTGGGTCGGAAACCTCCCGATTTTCTGCCATTTCCCCAAACAGTGGACTCCCCAAAAATTCACTTTTATGGGAAGAACAAACAATCTAGCGAAATTTCTTCGCCCCCCCACCACTTTAGGAGTCGGGTTAGACAAACAAATCTCCAATAATCGAGCGTTTTCTTGAAGGCCTGAACAAAGTGAACAATTTAGTCAAGGAACGGCAGAGACTGACAGCATATTCGTTCAATAAGTCAAGGACCAGTCTATCAAAATGCAACGTGCCTTATTGGGGCACAGATGAACAGGATGCTTTTGGATATCGCTGGGTAAAGGAAACGAGAGCCGACACCGAAATGCGGCAAGGAGAAGTGCTTTTCACTCCTAGTAATTCTCCTGGATTTGTCACCATGAATTTGCTTCATCACTCGTCACAGCTAACGCAAACCTCAGTTCCCAAAATCTGCCCCAGTGTACAATGCTTTCAAGTGTTCCTTCGGATTAACTCCAGTCTTTTGTGCTCACAGAGAACCAGTTTGGTTTTAGTCCCACTTTCAAATGGTACGGACAGAAATTCGAGAGTTGGGCCTCTCTGATAAGCCCCATCACAGTTTTCACCAACCCACACGTTTCTTTCGCAGAGACAAGGTTCATTCTTTATAAGAAAAATTCAGTTGAGGGATATTTTAAACGAGGGACAGAGTTGAGTGTATTTTCAACACCATTCCAGCCATCAAGGGTGTTTCACTCCCCACACGTGCGACTTGGTGTTTGGTATTTAATCGGGAAATAGGTCTGAGCAATGCTATCTAAAATGGCGAGTGTCCAAAAATGTTGGTAAACGTAATAAAGAGCAGTGATCCAATGAAACATCTTCGTTTTTTTATTCAGCTCCTGAACGAATGTGATACCGTGACTGTAGCAAGAGTACTCGTTTTGAACCGTTGAGAGTAGATCGTACACAACCACAGGTGAGAACAGATACCGATCACGATAACTCTACTGGAGTAGTATTGAGCAGGTAACCGTGGAGTGTTGTGTCTGCCAAAGTAATCCCCCAAGTGAATAAAGCATGTGGGACTGAGGGTACTGCTGGAGAGGTCCCATAGCCTTAGTGAGAATAGCACAGCATGAGCGAAGGTAATCTTTTCTGTCTCTATATCTATGCACGTCAGTCGACAGAGCGGTCCAAGTTGAAAACAACAAACAATCTAGCGAAATTTCTTCGCCCTCCCCCCCACTTTAGGAGTCAGGTTAGACAAACAGATCTCTAATAATCGAGCGTTCTCTTGAAGGCCTGAACAAAATGAAGAATTTAGTCAAGGAACAGCAGAGACTGGCAGCATATTCTTTCAATAAGACAAGGACCAGTCTATCAGAATGCGACGTGCCTTATTGGGGCACAGATGAACAGGATGCTTCTGGATATCACTGGGAAGGAAGCAGTTGAGTTTTTGGGTATAGGAAACGAGAGACGACACCAAAATGCGGCAAAGAGAAATGTTTCTCACTACCAGTAATTCTCCTGGACCTGTCACCATGAATTTTTTGTATCACTTGTTACAACGAACGCAAATCACAGTTCCCAAAATCTGCCTCAGTGCATAATGCTTTCAAGTGTTCTTTGGGCTTAACTCCAGTCTTTTGTTTTCACAGAAAACAAGTTTGGTTTTGGTCCTACTTTCAGATAGTTCGGACAGAAATTCGACAGTTGGGCCTCTCTGATAAGCCCCATCACAGTTTTCACCAACCCAGAAACATGATTTACTCTTTAGAAGCCAAATTCATTTGAGGGGTATCTTAAACGAGGGACAGAGTTGAGTGTATTGTCAACACCGTTCCAGCCATCAAAAGTGTTTCACTCCCCACACCTGCGACTCGGTGTTTGGTATTTAATCGGGAAATAGGTCTGATCAATGCAATCTAAAATAGCGAGTGTCCAAAAATGATCCGAGGAGACAGTGATCCAAGGAAACATGCTCGTTTCGCTATTCAGCTCCTGGAAGATGGCGATGTCGCGACTGTAGCAAGAGAACTCGGCTTGAACCGTTGAGAGTAGATCGTACACAACCACAGGTGAGAACAGATACCGATCACGATAACTCTACTGGAGTAGTATTGAGCAGGTAACCGTGGAGTGTTGTGTCTGCCAAAGTAATCCCCCAAGTGAATAGAACATGTGGAACTGAGGGTACTGATGGAAAGGTCCCATGGGCTTATTGAGAATAGCACAGCATGAGCGAAGGTAATCTTTTCTGTCTCTATATCTATGCACGTCAGTCGACAGAGCGGTCCAAGTTGAAAACTAGCTTCCATGCATCAGAATGTGTTTAAGGACTGTTGTGTAGCTTGAAAGTTACGTGGGGTACAAACGCGATTGTCTGGCGACTTGAATTGCAAAGTGTTTGGGTCGCTGTTTAAAATAAACGGTGTTTGTGGAGAGTATTGCTTTTGTGGGTCACAAGGATGACAGTATAGCTTGAATAGATCTTCTTAACTCTGCGTGAGCTGCAACATTGGCAGGAGTTTCATATGATGCGTCTGATTGCATTGCTGGCATTCATTACAAGGTCGAGTGCCGTTATAACGAATAGATATTCCATATTGGACGGATCGGATGATTCGGATGCACCGCCTCATCTTCTCCTGGGATATCCAACCGGTTTTTAGCCGTTTTTTTCAAACATGGATCAATAAATACACTCTCTCTTGTGACTTTTACACAAAGGAAAATGTTTTAACAAGGAATTCTTTGTCACGGGTGTGCTAGTCCAAGGCCGCTGAGAAACAACAACTAACAGCTTATAGTCTTTTAAGAGCACTGGTTTATCGTTTTTGCTTCCAGAAATTGTGCTTTTGCAATCAAAAGCTTTGCTTGTGCGAATTAGCCGGCGAAATTCCGGATACTGTCTGCGACAAACTTAAAACTATACATTCATTTTCACACAAGTAGTAACAGCAGACTCAACCGGCTAGCCCTCTCTTATGCGATGGGTTTTAGGTAAACCTACTCCATAAGGGATGTCTCAGCTAGAGTCATGGCAACAAGAAATGGAAATCGAACCGCCTCCGATTGCTGTGTCATTTCTATTGAATAGAGGAAAACGGGATTCTGGGGTGGCTGCTTTGTGGCCTACCAAGAAACGGTATCCCGACGAACGAAAGCGTCGATAGTTGAACTCTTTGGTCTAACCTCCAAAGGTCATCAATTTGGAGTCATGAAGTGCAGATCACAAACAGGACTGGACGAGCGATGGAATGAAGAAAACCTATATGATATGTTGTTCTCCATGTCAAAGGCCGACAGCTTGGAGCCAGAGGGCTATTGCGTGCAAGACGCATAAGGATCCTAAAAGTGGTTGGACCGAGCAAGCTGGATCTGAGCTGACTACTGTGGTGGTTCTGCTGGTGGTCCCAATTTGATTGGCCACCCACAAACAAGTGTGATGAGTCGACGGTGGACACAGTAAAGTATTCAACTCTCTGAGGTCATCAGACGGTTAACCCTTCAGCTGTACCGGAGCAGACTTTCTGCGAACATCGCCATATAGGCAATAACAAGATCTCTGAAACTTCACTCTGGTGTAATTTGAACTTGACGCCTCAGCAAAACAGGCCTCGTTCCCTCCTGTGTCTGTAGATGAATCGCCCAAACACACCCGAGATATCCTAGAGTGGTGTTGGGCCTAAAGCTGTGAAGCGAGTAACTTTCAGTGGCTGCAGTTTTACCGACCAAAGTTTCCCTTACTAACTGTCCTCCATCGGAGATATTTTCTGGCAAGACTCGAATAGTAACGCCAAGTTTGCTACTCAAAATCAGAAGGAATATCAGTTTTGCACGATAGGAACGAAAGAAAGAACGCCAAGTTTGCTACTCAAAATCAGAAGTAATATCAGTTTTGTACGATAGGAACGAAAGAAAATACCAAGTTGACTTTACTCATCGGATCGATACAGCTGGAAGAGATATATCGTCGGAGGTTAGAACCATGTTTGTCAACTTGAGTCATTTGAGGCGCCAAAAAATGCATCACTGGGTCACGAGGGTCGCATGTAGCAGGCTATAGTAAAGGCTATCCTGATGTACGGTTGCAAAACAGCGTCTGCGGACAGGTGATGTGAGGCATCTTCAAATGCTTGACCACTGATGCCGTAGAAGCGCTTCTGGTGACGAATGGCACCAACGGATTCGTAAAGAGGTTATTAGAAGACGGGTGTTTGGTTGTGCAGCAGGTAGTTCATCCAGCACTACCGCCTGCGGTGGCTCAGCCATGTGCTGCGCACGCCGACACATCGTTCACCCAGAAGAATGTTGTTCTCCGTGTCTCCAACAGAATGATGTAAACCGCGAGGAGGGTAATGTGTAACTTGGAAGGGGGTGTGCGCCTTCCAGGATGGCGTCCC
Source organism: Clonorchis sinensis (assembly GCA_003604175.2). Taxonomy (NCBI): domain Eukaryota; kingdom Metazoa; phylum Platyhelminthes; class Trematoda; order Opisthorchiida; family Opisthorchiidae; genus Clonorchis; species Clonorchis sinensis. The sequence goes on from CM030375.1 coordinate 16,271,848, forward strand.
TCTGAACACCCACCTTCCACTTGGCAGGAAACGCTGTAACAGATAGCAGTCAATCCATCTCGGTGGCATTCGTGCTGTCAGTTTTCTTGCAGACTGATTGATCTCAGTTGTGTCGCCATCGCCATTATCATCATCATCATCATCGTTTCCATTACCAAATTAATCCAACAAAAACCTGCTACACAGCAACAAATATTCTTCAGCTAAGTAGTCTGACTTATAAGTAGCAGCGTGCGTATCACAAGAGGACTCAAAGATCGCGCTCCTGGGACTTTCTACCAAATTACACAGGTCTGTCTACAACAGAACAGCCTGTTGACATTTTGGGCCTTTTCCACTAGATTTTATCGCTTCGTTGTTCGAAAGGCTTTCTCGAATCAGCCCAGGTAATGGCTAAGAGTAACTCGCTACAGATTGGCACATTAGGTTTGTTATCGGTCGGACGTTTTATTTCGATCACGCCTTAATCAAATGTCACTAAGAGTCATCAGACTTGATAAAAGCCTGATCCTTACGCATAACGTTCGTTTATAATACTCCCATTTGAAAATCACAGCACTGACTACTTAGAGGAATAAAAAACCTAGAAGAGTAATGAGCAGTACTTTGTCCATCATTTCAACGGCAAGATTCGTTCGATCTCGGCCAGGCGATTTGGGTAAACCAACTGATGGCACCTTAATTCAGTAAGTTGAGAGAGCCCGTCTGAGTCTCCTCTCGCTGGTGATGACTCGTAAACGAACTGACATCCCAAGTAGACACAGGAGCAGCTGTATGTAGAGACTGTGTCGTGGCTCTGTTCTTGATTTAACAGCTTAACGTATGGACTATACTATCCTGTTTATCAGCCGAACGCAGGTGTACAACACATCCAATATTTAGAGGTTACCCTCTGCAATAAAATATGCTCTTTCCTTTTTGATGAATATTCAACCAGTGAGTCTGAGCTTTGGTCAGATCAAACAACGTATTTTGTAGTCACATAGTGCGTAAGAAACACTTTTCTTATGGCCTGTTTGTGCATTTTTCCACAATTACATATATGTTTTTTGCTTACGGTATGCAAAGCTTTAGACATAACTGTTTGGGTTACTCTACCCACGAGATCGCTGCTTCAAATATGGATCTATATGCTTATGCGTATCTACTGAATTCATCCTAAGTAATAGGTAAATCTCCGCGTAATTGAAAACAGAACAACATTTATTTAGTTGAGGCTGAATTCTAAGACTATACAACCATTCAGCGAGCTAAAAAAATTATTCAGTTTGTGGACGCATCTTCCCCAACATTTTATTGTTTTGAACGAGTAAGAATTGCAAAGATAACCCAAATACGGGGTGTCCGTTACGGGGGGTTCAGCAGGGAAGGGCGGGCTTTTGCCTCGATAAAATTATCATTCACCTCTTTCCGGCCATATCCAACCTCCTATGTTCATAGAAGTGTGGGTAATGTTTTCTTCGCGTTCTATAAGCATTTTTTTAACCAAAGTTTAGAGAGTGTTTCATTTTACAGTTCTTTTTGTGAGGGGTAAATTACCCTGTCATGCTCATCAGCACGTCGAGTTGAATGTTGTGAAGGTAGAACAAACATGCGAGTGGGCGTGATCTATTCATGTTGTCAATTCTCTGTTTATCAACACAATGGCTACAGTTTTTCATCGAATTGTATTCACAAGGGCTACCAATGGACATCGCAGAACAATGGACCAAGTTTACATGAACATAAAAAACAACAGGCTAATACAACGTGCTAGGTAAAACAGGGGAAAGCAAGGTGCAGAGATGGTTAAATACTGAGAAGAGTTTACTAAAATGCGGGAGTGTATTTGTCTCGGTGACAGAACTTGGAAAACTGAACGTACGGGTTCAAATCTTTTCTAACTGAGTTTGCTCCGAACTACTCGAATCCTCTGACAGTAGTTTTGTCACTCGAAAAGTCATTTAATATATCTAGTGAAAGGGGAAGCAGACACAGTCCTGAGTTTTCGACAGACATAAGGGATAGGCTTATTGTGATTTCATGGCCACGTATTCTAATCAATACGGTTCACCTGAAAGACGATGGAAATGAAGGGCACGCAAAAATTTCAAAAAGCGTCCCATGGCTGACATAAATACTCTGGCCACTTATGGCTTCGTCCTGTAAGTGGAGCCATTCCATTGTGAACAGTCGAGAAGCACTGTACAGCTGTTTAATTCGTACTGCGAAACGTAGTTGGAAGGCCAAACCGACGGTAACTGACCGTCTCGCTGCGACTAACTTGAATGAAGGCAGGATTTAGCGCCGCTCATCCGTCAGTCACGAGAGACGTACTGTCTGGCACCTGCACTGACGACTCTTAGAATGAAAGTTTCACTCACCTTGTGAAATTGTTCGCGCTGTGAACTAACCTGTGACCTTTGATTGCTCCAACTGTGAAATCCAAATGCAATGTCACAACCTGCATGGGAAAGTGGGGCTTTCCGAGGCTCATATCCGAATCCGGTGGAAGGCCACGACATGTCGTAATTCCAAGACGGGTGGAGCTGCGAAGTGTCCGTTTAGTGGATAATATGCATCGCCAGAAATTATATCCGAAAATTGCACGGATATACCTTGTGGGGGCTGACGTAAAGACGCCAAAAAGTGGAAATGTGTGCCGCAAAATTTATTCTTTGGCACGGCTTTTTCGGCGTATTTCGGCCAATCCATCTCACTAAAATATCACCATGTTATATTTTCAACAAATGATGGTGACTCGAACATTACTGTCATATCAAAGTCATACACCAATCACATCGCTCAAACGTAAACAAGTTCGTCTGTTCAGACGTGAAAATTCAGATGCGTCCAACGTGTGTTGGTGGATGTCGGATGTCGGATGTCCGGGGTTCAAATCCCGGCGCGGGCATTCGACATGCGCTGCTGATGAGCTCTAATAAGAGCGAAACTCGAGTCCAGTGCTTCCCTTTGGTGTGGGGACACACAGGAATAATTGCGCCAGAACAGAAGAACGACCGTTCAAACGAGAGTGGTGTGAAAATGAACAAAGTCATGCGGGTTGTGGAGTCATGTAACACGGCCGTCATGTTTCACTGCTTTTTGAGACCTCAATTCGGCTGAAGGCAGTAGTATTCTGTACGTACGTCGTCAATTTTTCGGCAGTCACATCATAATACACCTGCCACCTGTTCAAGAAAGCTGCTCGTAAATATTTCCTAGAATGGTCATTTTGCAGACCTGTGTGCTTTCGACGGCCTAACCGGTGACGAGACATAAATAACGAACTGTCAACTGTTCTTTTAAAGGCAATGTTGTGGAATATAGGTAGCTCGGGTGCGCTGATTGATTGTTGGTCTGTTCGCCGAGCTTGGATTGCAAACGTTTCATCACCTATCGAGGTGACATCATCAGTGCAGGGTTGAGTGGGTCTTTTAAAGTTGTAAGTCAGACCATAATCCACTGGTATATACCAGTATTGCAATATATTGCATGGACGTCACAGGATTTATGAAGGCGCTTAGATTAACCAGGACAAGTTTGGCTCCTCTTCAGTTAAACAGAAAGTCGCCTACTGAGCCTTGAGAAGGGCAAAATCAATCATGGGCTGTTGAAGAGTGCTCAGCAAACCAATAAGCAGTGTGCTACTTCTCCACTGGTATATACATCGGTGGGGTGATAACCGCTCAGCTGTAACAACTTCCGGTGCCTAGCTGTCATGCCACCCGAAGGAAACACGGGGCCGGGATACTGCCAGGTTGCCCAAGCCTAGACAGGGGAAGTCGAGGGGCAGAGATTGGATTCGAACCACGGACTTTCCGGTCAGTAAATTTGCGCTCCAACCACTGAGCCATCTCGCCCCCTAATGAAAGAAATCATTATCGCAGTGCAGAAGGCTTACAACGGTTCTGATTCGATAATTTGCTCGTTTCTGGGGGAATCGGTGCGTTGCGAAATAGTATCAAGCGGGTCCTGTCTGAACATATCAGACTCCACCTTACGCATTTCGTGGATAATTTCTGGATTGGATTCGAACCACGGACCTTCCGGTCAGTAAATTCGCGCTCTAACCACTTGAGCCATTTCTCTGTGGGGTGATCGCAATAGTGGAAAGCAATCGTTCTACTAAATGTCAGCATCCGGGCTGTTGAGTCATCTATCAACAAGTTTATCACAGTCCTCGTAGTTGGCTTCAGAGCTGATATTTGAGTGCTGTCCATCAACAAGCACTTAGTATTCTGAAGTATATTCAGTTAAAATTTGACGGGGATCCCAGTCTTTTCCTTCAACAGAACGACCGCAGGTGAGCTGGTGTTATAGCTGTAGACTTCCAGCAGTCCAATGGTTTTTACTGTTAGCTGCCAAATCGATATGGGCATTATTAATTTCTGCGGCAGGAGATTTGAGACCTCGAGCTACTGTGAGTAGGTGCCTCATGTTGGAAAATAGACCGTCGCACATCATCGTCAGGGCATCATTTTTGAATACCAAAGAAAAGAGGGACAAGAATTGGTCCCTAGAATTTCATTCCTTTAGCCAACTATTCGAGATTGAAACCACATGGGATAAACTTGCCAGGAAGCCGCGCTGACAAGCCACTACAGCGAAGGTGGAAATCCGAATATGTTGGATTTAAGCCGTAAACACATAACCGACCTCTAGTGATGACCGTTACAGTCGACTCTCTAAATTCTCGGCGATAACATCTCAACATTATTCGCGAAATTTTAAGAAGCAAAATGATTGGATTTGGCCAAAAGAGCTCAACATCACTGTTGTTTTTTATGATTTAAAACTCTGAATAGGCTCTTCAGCTAATCTTCCCAGGACGAAGTTTATTTGGGACAACTTTGCGATCGTTATCTCTGCTAGCTACGTTTGCAGACAGTACTCAACTACATAGTACAAGCACTTCCATCTGGCTGTTCTGTATTTGTCAAAATAATGGAGTTACTTTCCTTCAGGTGTGCATCTCCATACTTTACATCATCATCATCATCATCATCATCACCATCATCATCATCATCATCATCATCATCATCAGCTGATTTAATTGATAACACTTTGAGCAGTTGGTCGCATTCTGTCAACAGATTCCTCGTCTGCTTAGCTATGAGCAATGAACGTTGTCACCAACACATGATTTGCCGGTAGCAGCTTGCGCTGGGTAGTAACACCTGACAGCACGCGGAAGTACCGGAGGGAGTGAATGTGATGTGCAAATCCGATTTTCCTTCCGATCCTTGCTTATCCAAGATGATAATTGCGGCGGATGCCGCCACAACACCTCAGTTGTTTCTCATCTGGACCATGCTTTGTATATCATGCCCTACTTTGTAATAAACAGCAGGGAAACGGTACATTTAGAGTCACTTTTCTTTGACCGCTATGATAAAAGCAACTTCTTCTCCAAGTAGTGACGCAAATACTAGGTTATCGATTTGGCTTAGAATCATCTAGTTAGTTGTTAAATATTTGAAAGAAAGACCATTGTATTCTATCTTATTTCCACTGTTTCACAGGATCAAGGAAAGGTTCCGATCCCGGTTTGCTGTTTTTCCAACGTCCAACTTAAATCCAAAGTATGACCGACCGGTGAAGGTGATACCAGGTTCAAACTGTGATTTTGTTCAGGGAGAAACATTGGTGTATGCCATTAGGAAACTTAAGACTCTATTATGATGTGAAATATATTCATTGTTCAGGATTTTCACAGGGTAGGTTCCTACATATAAACGTTGATTGCATTCTTCACATGGTTAGAACATCACACGACTAAGCAGGACATTTCTCCATATACAGAACCGGAGTACAGAGAGAGGGGAACCTGTAAATGACGAGAGAAAGTAGTACAAAGGCATAGGTCAAGTAACACCTAGTCCAGAGTTGTTTGTGACGGATATCGTCTTGGCTGTGACTTGCTGAAAGTCATATGGTTTAGAGGAAGCACAGGGACGGGGTGTTCTATAGTGTGTAGGTGGCAAAGACGTACCACCCTTTGGAATAACTAGGCACAGCTGCAGAAGAATCTTGCTGCACTGTGTGCAGCCTGCGATTAATCATGTGAGATGTCCATCGGTCTCCTCAGTATGCCAACAAAATTTTCGTACCATATATACTGTCCGAACTGAACGCGGAGATAGCCTGTTAGTCTGGAAATTGTAGATAAAGTGGACACACTCGAAATTCTGGCTGTTACTACTTCGTTTGCATGTTTCTGATACATGACTATCTTGGCCAAGTTGTCCCGTTTAGACAACAGGAAAATATATGCATCTCCGCATTTGCACTACTCGCAAGTAGTAGAGAACCAGAAATTTTTAGGTGGTCGCGAAAACATAACATGCAGTTCTCCATCAAAAACATATTTTCCTCGTATGAACTGACAAAAGCGCACACCGATAGACGAGGATATATGGACAGTTATCCGAAGATACGGGATACTTCCACTAAAACAAGCTGCACGCAATGATGACCAAGGCTTGACGATAGAAAACCAGAATTCCTGTAAAACGCGCAATATACTGTAGCCCAAAAAACATCATCGTAAGTTACCACTCGCTGTACTCTGTGCAGTAGCAGAGAAGAAACCCTGACACTACGAGACAGAAAACGCCTTTTTTTCGCCTAACCCAACAGCTTAAAAATCTGGGAACTGTTCTGTGAGGTTCAAACCAACTAAGGTCGTGCACTTCATTTATACACCCTCAGTACAGACCAGCTACAATTTTGTCCCGTAAAGTGCGCTTCCAATTTGCGACACTAGCGCCATACCGAAGCGAGTCCGCCAAGTGCCTCAACCGATCACTTGAGTCCTCGTAGCCGTGACATTTTTCATCATTGCATAAAGCCATACTTCTTAGTGACTTAGCCATCATGTTCGTAATCAAATAAGCATATTTGTACATCGCTTTCTCTACCGTCTATATTAAAATATTAGACTGAACGATTTGTCTGGCATTATATACCACTCTAGCTTACCAAGTAGTATAAAGCTTGACTAATGTTTACAATAGCGTGCTGGCTCATTTCGTCGACCGGAGAGATCGAGGCAAAAGGTTGTATTTGACAGAAATATATGCCGAACATACGCTGCACTGCCACCTGTTCCATGGACGCAAAACTACACTTTGTTCGATATAACCAAATGCAAGCAAATCTGAAAGGTAGTCACGCTTAACCCATCAAACGTCTATTTGTGGAACACTTCGGTGTGAATATCTAGCTCACACTATTTGCAGTGTAACCATAAATGACTGAATCGCAATTTTTACCAAATGTTTGGGGTCAGAACATTCGACCCGGTCTAGATTAACGCTGAAACTGGTTACATCATAAAACGTATATGTTGAGAAGAATTCAGAGGCGTGTAGCACCACAAAGAATTTGTAAAATATGCAAAAACCAAGGTGCACCAAATTTTTACTCATCTTTTTGGAAAGGCTGCATACAGGCCGCCTCACATTTCACGCAGCACATTCAGTTGAAGAACACTATAAAAACAAGAGATTCACTTGAGTTTTCCGTGAAGGCCAAATTGATTTGCAGATGAGTGTATTTGTCGAAATCAATCCAATTTGGATTCAAGTAGAACATAAGGTTGACGGAAACTCGGGGACTGCGCGCCTACCTGATGAGCTTCAAGAAGAGCGAAACCGGTCGTGAGTTTTCGAAGAGTTTTCAGCAACCTTGTAAGTAGTTTCCTTTATGTATCCTATAATTTTCCATTGGTCACAGAAGCCGCTTTAATGTCCCTTCGTGAAGACAGTTGACAGACTGTTCGGAGGCATCGCTCTTGTGAGAAGTTTGTATTGTTTGTATTACGGAGATTGGCCACTTTTAAGGAGGACCACTATATCAGTATTTGTAAGGAGGGAATAGTTACCTCCTTGTTTTTGGTTATCGGTTGCAATGCTTGGAAAGAAGGTAATGGAAGACGTTCAAAATCCTGCACCGTTGTCTTTTCTTTCCGATCCGTCTCTCTCTATCTATACATACACAAGTGGTATGTTAGAACAAGCCCTGATAAGTCACTTAAGATGCTGGTAGTATTCAAATAGCGTGACACGAATTCGCAACTTCGCAAATTTGCGTCAGGAATCCGCAATATTCCGTTTATTTTCGGTTGGTTTTGAGATCCTTGATAGTTTACATTGGATGTTTAACTCTGATGAGTTGTTCATCGTGATTTTTGAAGAGGCTTGTGATAGGGGTTTCTTGTTCTTCTGTTTTGGTCGCCACCCAGCTGCTCGTATGAAGGCTCGGCCCTCTGATCTGCACATTGATCTCGACATCCTTCGGTGGTTTTATGGTGTAACATATGTATCACGTGATCTCACTATACAGTGGACAGCTACGAGGAAGCTGGGCAGCTGAAGAACAGACTCCAAAAATGGAAGGAAGTTTACAACGTGTGCAGTGAATATCTTAAAGAAAAAAGTGTGAGTTCATCCCACTGGCGGTCAACTGTTCGTTGCCGAACGTTGAAGTGTTCAAACTACAAGACGAAGGTCGAGGGTTCGGTTTTGCGAGATACTCATCTAGAACCCAGCTGAATCTCTCTTTTACGATATTTTCAAGCAACTGAATGTGCTGCAACAGGCCACCTCATGTTTCAGTTGGTACAATATTCGAGATATCGCGATACATGTATATACGTACGAAGTTCGAGATATCGCGATACATGCATATACGTACGAAGCGTTGTTTGATGCGCAATGCTGATGATCCCCGGTAAGAATGAAACAGCTGTACGGTGCTGCTTGGATTTACTGCATAGATTGACTTCATTTACAGCACGAAACCTCTGTTGAAATCCCCAAATATCTTCACACTACACTGTCAATACATACAGAACAAGCCAAAATACAACAAAGCTGGCATGCATGAGCTGGAAAGTTTTCTGTCTGCCTACCTACTCTGTGCCATGTGAATCTGACAAGGGTCTTGAATGGGTTCCATCCTCGAAATGGGTCCGCCACCTATTCCGGACTGACAGGTCGTGATTGATGAACGACACGGAATTCAAAGCACTCATTCCACTTGCTCAATGAAAATTTCAAATTGGTCAAGCGGAAAATCACTCCACAACCAGTCACAGACACATTTTGTCTACATTTAACAAACCAGTTGTCGCTGAGTTTTAATTTACAGACACGTTTCATTCGTGGTCAATAAAACGAAGAACTAAGGACAAAAACGAATTCCCTGCTGCGAGCATTTTGTCAGGATTTTTGTTCCAAATGTGGCGGATTAGTTTTTGACGTTAGTCGCATTTTAAACGGCGTACTTTTATGCAGTGCAACCCAGCTTATCACATATCTTGAACCACGTGACTGTCAAACTGAATACTGTAACATCACAAAAATCAATGGAATGGGATGACATCAAATTTTGAAAAGTGATCGGTTAGATGACTTCAGGAAACTGATAAGCTGTAAGTCTAGCCCCGCCACAGATAAGGACAATGACGTGAATAAGTTCTACGTGATAGTTCAATCGCCATCAATGACGAAACTCACGGTTGTCGTCAAGATAAACTTCCCTTGGGTGGGAGTTTTAAAAAATATATAGATATGTAATCAAGTTAATAAATAGACAAAAATAAGTTAACTGAAATAACGTCTAGTTGAGGGTCTGGCCTATAAATATTCCGACATTTGAAGAATGCGGACGTGTGTCTTAAGTTGTCAAACCAATGCAGAGAACAAATTAACCGACTCTATGTTGACGGGGTTATATACCTCCTTGTTCAGGACACTATTTTTGCTTGCAGGATGCCTTCATTTGAAGCAGGTTACATTTACCTGACTAAAATAGTGTTGGGTTTTTCCAGTTTTCACATTGTGGGTGCCGCATCAGGCTCCCAGAGTCTCCGTTATTTAGTATTTTGTTGTCGGGTCATCTGTACCTCTAGGCCGAGCAAATTATAACGGAGTATATATCGGCTTCGAAGAAAAAACAATCAATGCGCTTAGTTCTAAAGGGTGAAATGCAGTGGTTCAGTTTCATCACGCTGGTTTCTTTGTATCGGTTAGATAATTAGCTTGTTCTGACTTGTACTAAACGGTGAGCTGCGTTCTACAGTCATCTCGGAGACTGAACTGAAAGCTCAAGGCTGAATTGTGTTTATCTGTCTAACGAAGGTTAATATGCTACGAAGTTATCCAATTATTTCCTAGTGTAGGCTAGTGACTAAACAATCGATCAACAAATCAGTCAATCAATCAATCAATTAATCGACCGATTGATCGATCAGCCAACCAATCAATCAGCCGAGTATTCAGTCAGCAATCAAATCAAAATGAGACTCTCTTTCCTGCAGCACAATGATTTATATTGGTACATCATCGGAAACAAGGAACGGATGTTTGTCAAGCCAGATATAGAAGCAGCATTTCTTGGAAACATTTTGCTGCTTCTAAGCTTCACTAGCTCAAGTCCTTTCGGTTGGCTGAGATATTTCAAATTTTTGGCTATCTAGTGTCAGAGTGAACTTTTACTGAGAGTAATCAGACTGAAAATGAAGATAAATGAACCATCGAACCGAAATATATTTGCCCTAATGAATTGCGACATGGCAGCTTCTTACTTTCGAAAGATACCCCCACTTTGCTTCACGACCATTCTACTGGCTAAATGTTACAGCGTTCCAAGTTTTTATGTTTCAATAGTGTTGATACTGTTTTATTCTTTTGTTTGGCGCGTTTGGTACATCTAAATCGTCTGATGTCATGCGAGTGTTCTTTATTTTCCACTGGTATGTGACCCCTGTTATACAACCTGTTTACACCCTCTATGTCAATAACAGTAAACAATCAAGTAAGACTTGATTGAGGTTTTCCAACCTGTGCCACAAACTTACCTGTCGCTGACACCGCGCTACTAGATACGAACACAACCACGCGTTTGACGCGAATGGTAACCTCCCACGTCATCCTATTCGTGACGTAAAACCGCGTGTCCACTGATGGTGGTCATCCTACACTAAAAATTGCGCATTCAGTTGACCTTAGTTCATAATTTTTCAACTGAAAAGACGCGGTGAAATTTTTTTCTCCTTGCATTTTCTCTAAGACCAGGTGCCTGCGCTATCTTCCTTGCCTACGTCTCGCGTAGGCATTGCACCTGTTACCGACTCAATAAGTACACTTGACCGGATTTGAACGAATAGTTCAAACGAGAAAATAGATAGACCATTGTTTTTCAAGTACTGTCCTGCTGAAACCTAGAATCACTAATTCGTTTTCTGATATGGTCAATCTATTTGAAGAAGTTTTTGAAAAAAAGATACGGAACTATGAAAATAGTCACACACACACACACAGGACAAGCGAGTAAGGATTTGGTATGTTTTCGGTGACTTCGGACCAAACATAAAATACAGATGGAAGGAAGGTATTCTGCTACGGCCACTTATTCACACTAATTTGATTTTATCAGAAAACTCAACTGAATTCAATTGAATTCCTCGTTTACGATGTACCTCTTCAACCGAATGTGCTGTACAAGGCCGTTTCAAGTTTCAGTTGATACGACATCCGAGATATCGCAATATATTGTCTGGACAAAACGCACTACTCATAAGGTTGCTATAAGATGTTGGACAGCCTAACACCTTTTTCGCTTTTCTTGGGGCTCTTCAGCCCCCGAGTTCCTTCCAACCGTACTGTCTATTTGAACCCGAACTATATGAAGTTCGTAAAATACGCTCATTTATACACTAACTTGGTTTTAACGTAAGACTCAGCTCAACCTAGCTGAATCTCTCATCCGTGGTGGTTCACGCTAAACATAAGGTTAACAGAAACTTGAGAATTACATCCATCTGAGCAGCCTAGGAAGTGAGAAACCGGTCGACGGCTGTTGAATGGTTTTCAGTAGCCTTGTGAGTAGTCTGTTCCATCTGGTATTCCCTGAGCCGTTGAAAACCTTGTGACTTGATTGCGGTTTCCCTAAAGAATGGCCTATCCAGAATATTGATTTCTTTCGTAAGCTGACTGTTATTCAACTGAACTTTGTGCGATTTGGTCGTTCAGATATAGTTAACCGTATTAACAGGTGACCTGCCCACATAACATCGTTCAGTGAACTATAAATATTGAAAATGCTCACGTCCGATGTTCAGTTTGTCGTTAGGATCTATGTTTCTATGACTGAAAACTGCTAAACATATTGACCGAAATTTGGGGGCCCTGAATCGCTGGGGGCTTCGCCACCCCTATCATCACTCCGCAATTACTGTCCGAAATGTTTCCTCCACCCCTTTGGTATTTGCATGCTGGAGAAAAATTCAAAACCTAAATGCAGCCCATCACATGAAAAGGAAGGTTTGGGATTACTGGACATAAGAAACCATTCTGGCTTGATACAGGGACCAGGCTTGTAGTGCCCGGCAGCAGTGGTCTGAACTAGCATAACCCATATCTGGCGGTCAGACCATATAGAGTGTCAACCTCATGGTGAGTCTTGGACAAGCAACGTGCACTGGACTTCACTGGGGGGTTTGGCCCCATGACCTTCGAAATGGACGCTTGAAATTGCATCACTGGCCTAAACGCAACTACACGGTGTTGAAAGTGCCTATCAAACCCACCACTGTGGGCTTATTAGTACACGTTTCTCTGACACGCTGCCACATCCGTATGGAGAGCATTTTGGTGGGGGCTTCCATCAGGATAATACCGTCTGGATTTCCCAAAGTATTTTATGAAGAGATTGGGGTTTCATCGAAGAAAACCTTTAGAATTTTCCATCAGGGTAGGTTTTTCAAGTATAGACTTTTTGTTATTTACAAGTCAGAGTACACCGATTGTGTCAGGGACATTTTAATCATTTTTTTGAGTAGTATGAGATGTGTGGTGGCTGGAACAGTTGCAAGTACGGGGGGGGCACACTGTTTTTTTCCCAGTCTAACTGTCGCCATGTAAACGAAGTCAATCTAGGTCAAGAAGCCGAGATGCACGGTACACCTATTTCGTTCTTGTTGGAAATAAACATGGCGCGCCTAGTGATAAGATGAAGACGTTGCGAGGATCGTTGCTGGAAAGTTACTAGAAGTTCGAATCTCCCTGAAGATGCGAGCTCACAACCAAATAGCGATTAACCATCAATTTCCCTATACTACCAACAAGTTATAAGTAGCTCCAAAGGAGGGGTAATTCCGACAATGAATGAACCTTCCATATAAAAGGTCGTTGCTCGAGGAGTCAGTTAACACAAGGCTACGTTTTGCCAATCCCTGTAACAGAAAGATAAACGTCGCTTTTTCCAGTCCAAATGCGTGTTTCTTACCCTTCCGATCAGCCGCTTGTCCCAATGGTTTGGCTTTTTAGCTACTAAGCGAGAAGTCGTTGGGTTGAAATCACCTCAGAGTCTCATGAGATGCACACTGAGGAGGATTCCCAATAAGAATGAAACAGTGGTGCAGATCTCCTCGGCGTTTTGGTATAGACTTCGCTTACGAGGTGACGTCTCGATTGATCAATAAGTGTTGAGGTCTCGGGTAGAACTTATTCTGCATGATCTTTTTATCAGTTCACCGCAAGCATCGCTGACAGGGTTTTAACAATGCAGTTGATGCGATATGGAAAAAATGAAGTTACCCGCTGGTATTAGCTTTTTATTCCATGCTATAGCGTACTCCCACCGGGAAATTGGCGTCCCTTTGTCCGACCTAGCAGATGGGCTGTTATCTGCGGAAGACTCCAGCTAATAAACTCATCCATCTCTCCTCTGCCTCCATACAACAAAGTACGTTCAAATTTTCAGCAGCTGTCGAATGAATACGAGCCAGTTTGCGGTTCATTCACACAGAAATCTGAAAAAAATTAGCCGCGGTGCAAGAGCATGCGAATATTCATCGAGACCGACAAAGGGACCCAACTGGTAGCTGTCCCTGAGTGCTTTCGACATGTACCGCTTTAAAACCATTTTATGTAATCAATACTTTTTGACGCCTTCTGTCTTTGAACTAAGAGGTACATTGATGATTAAGGGGGTTTATTAACAACCGCGCCGGAGAAGTGCTGACACTTAAATAGTCCGTCTAGTTGCCATCTTTCGGTGATACAACCCTAAACTAATATTCAGTATATTCAAAGGACCATCTGACTTAATTTGCCGATCAGCAGTCAGCTGATACATCGCCCCAGCAAGAAGCAATCAGTAGCTGTTTTGAAAGCTCACAAAATCGTAAAATCAAGAAGTCCACCTTGTTCAAGAAGTTGTTTTTCTCCAGTTTGAAATTTTATCACAAACATAGGAGCTGGATTCATTTTGCTTGCTGGAATCCCAGAATAGCACCGGAAAAAATCGAGCCCCCCACTTGTATTGTTGGTCAATTTTGGAACGATCCCTTGGGAAAAGGAGACTCTAAACACCAGACGAAAAATAGATAGCGTCAGCTGACTATCAGTGGATTTAATCGAACACTGTCTCGGTTGGTTTTCGGATGTAAAAAGAGGCCAGAACATGTAATCGATGGTAGACTGTCCATTGATGTATGTTGCTTGTATTCTTAGACGCGAAAAATCCTAGCCACTCGGTACGTTGCGCACGTGTTTTGTGCACTGTGAAGAGGGCAACTGTGGTAAAAAGAAGCAGACGAACGAACTTTCAGTCGACTGAAAGTCTTGAAAATAATATAATATATGTATCTGTTTACAGGTTACATTTTCGTTTTGGAATAGGGATGTTTCGGTGTTTTTTTAATCTTAAATGCCACTATAATGTTGCCTGCGTTCAGCGCCCTTCGAATTCCCTGCGTTGTGATCTGCCTGAATGTTGATCAGGCAATACTAGTTTACACCACCCAAGGATAGTTTCACGAGTAGCTTAGATCGCAAAGGGTGCTCTCTGGTCAATGGTGATTTTCAAATTCCTACCCACCTTGTGCTCATGACAAAATGTCACATAGTTGGAGAGAGGAGAAATCTCCGACGAACGTTACTGGGGGTAGAAAAACTATTGGACAGTTTATTTTAAGCCTAAAATTAACCAGAATTACGACGATAAATCGCAAGAACGATACTCACGAGCATTGAGAGCATTTGCCGCTGCCCAGGGTATGTGGAAAAGCAGGCGGACTCACGAAAGCGGGGGCTCCTTTGAAATCAGGGAAAATCGTCATAGTTAGTCGCCTAATGATGCGCTCAAGCACTTTAAGTTGTGTAAACATGTACTATACTAATCACACTAAAACGATCTTTTCAAATTTCGTCATATTTTCTTTGAACATTTTGGTGCTTACCATTTCCAGGAATGTCCCTGAATCGTAGTTCGAGGTTAGCAAACTCATTTGGAAGTTTCCTGGAGCTGCTTAAAAATTTCTGCCAAACAGTACATTGTTGTTTTTTTACATTCCTTACAAGTTTTTTACTGAAGCACACCAAGGTTCAATTGATGGTTCGCATTGGAATTGTGACCGAGTGGGACGTTTGACTAATGTTGCTTGCGAACGTTTACCATCTCAGCGGAACGTTTTACTTTTGTCAGTGCTCTAGGAACAGTCGGCAGCTTACCTTCGAGTCCTGACTGTGTGTGAAGTTAAAAAGATAGCAATCCATCTTTCGTCTGGCAAGCTTAAATTGGCCTCGTCAAAACTGCTGGTCCAAGCGCGCTTAGCCTATTGACCTGCCTAGGTGATCCTTGAAGCAATCGGATGTGCCCCCGCAATCCAACTCACCTGACTCAGCTGAATCGGTGTGTTGTCGTACCGGAATTAGAAAAGACTTGAGTTCAGGGGCTTACGCCTATCTGGTATACCCAAAAAAACCGAGGAGAGAACAGAATCGATGATTCGCCACGCAAGGATAATTGTGCCAATCACAGGAGTGCGCACCTACATATTCGCGCGAAAGTGCAACGTGCCGATTGGATGACCAGAGAACTGAGTGAAGTGCTCGGGCGATGAGGATAAAGACAAGACACTGTGGCCTATGTCACGAATAGTTTCCCCGATGGTAACTTTGTTTAGTTCACATCGCTCCCCTCTCTTGTCACTTTTGTCGTTTTCCTTCATTTTAGGCAAACAGCTCGTGAAAAAACTTTCAAAATGCTTTACCTCGGATGTCGCTCTATTTCAAATTCCAGTGGATAAAAAAGCTCGTGTTTTGTGGGACACCAGTTTAGGATATATATATATATATATATAAATACTAGTCCCTTTCTCGCGATTCTCACTGAAAGATGAACCTGATAGAGTACTTGGGGCCCGCCTCTCAAAGCTTTGAAACGTTTGCACACAGAGGAGACTGGAACAGTGTGGATGTGTTTTTCTCAACTGGTTAAGTCAAGTTGAGTCAAGCCAAGTACGTTGTACTTCTACGCCAAACCTAATCTACTGGCTGATTGTCAGGCTGGCCTCAACCGGTATTCCTTTTTTGAAGTTTTTTTAAGCTGTTCTGTGGGTCATGCCCGAAACGTTTTTCGGAGAAAACTCACCACTCTGCTGCATGCTGTCTGTGAGGAAGGCCACTCGACAGCTTCTACCTGGATAACGATGGAGCCAAGGGTCACATGATATAGTTGGTTATGTGGGTTTATGGAAAGCAAAACCTGATAGGCGCTTGGTTCTTCCATCAGTCGCCTCCATACTGCTCAAACCAATACCATCTACAACATGTTTTGTTTGGTCTGCAACTTTTTACAAATTTGGTTTCAATGAACAAACATGATTTCTGCACAGAAACCTCTATAAAACGAGAAAGTTACAAAAGGGATTGTCTGGCCCATATTTAAGAACGAAGAGCAATGTGGCAAATCCGTTTACATATAAACAGGCTTTGTTGACGATTCACACGAAAAATAAGTTCTTAATCAATTCCCTGTGTGGACCGTATACGTATATTCAGTTGACGATAAATATCTGAAGGCAGGAGATTCTCTTCTCGGAAAGTTCGGTGAATAGTACGCTGATTCCAATAAATTTCATTTGGTGATCCATTCCAAACAATACAGTGGACTACCGTCTCTTAAAAGAAAAACTCCTCGGGTAATACAAACATAACGGTAACAACAAAACTCTCCTTACCCGGAGAGACGTCATTGTGGTAAGTTCCTTTAATTTCCTTCTACTAGTGTCGAGATAGATAGATAGATAGATAGATAGATAGATAGATAGATAGATAGATAGATAGATAAATCTACGTGGATTGTTGGAATGAACAGTTTTGCAAGCGCTTATAACAACAAAACTCTCCTTACCCGGAGAGACGTCATTGTGGTAAGTTCCTTTAATTTCCTTCTACTAGTGTCGAATAAAGTAGTATGTAAACGCATTTTTCCCACGCATGATTGTGAAAAAACTAGGGTGCTTACAGAACGGCGATTAAAGGTTGATCTTCACGAGAACTTCTGCGTGCTGACATGAGGGAAATAGTAGACATCGTAGCTGTCGGGAGGTTTACTTTGTCAGGCGTAAAATTCGTGAAGTATCACAAATGCTTCAAGTGCCCCACTAAAACAGCTTGTCCAATAATCATGGAGAATTCTCTACTTTGATCTACAGTAGTTGTCCCGAAAAGAGAAACCTTATGCACAACCAATATCGCTTCTTCTCCGCATTCTTCTCACGTGCAACCCCCTAAAATTCTGGTTTTTATTTTCATTTTACGAAAGACGTTCATTGATTAGTGGAAAACAGAGAATGGAAAGAAATGGTATTTCGAGAAATCGCACTTACGATTTCGAAACAATTTTAGGAATATTTGAGCCATGTATGGACGCCTGCTTAAATCAGCGTTATGATGAAAACAAGCAAACCAATGGAAGTCACGAAATATACATCAGTTGATGAAAAACGTGCCACAACGGTCAAAGTCACACACCAAGTGGCTACCAAATGGATTGTTCGAAGGCCCTTCGTCTGGTCTATTCGTCTATTCCACGTTACCACAGAGAACTCCATGGACGGATTCTGTTAACAGCCGAAACCTGAACTGTGCAAGCAAAGACAGGTGACGCAACTATCTCCACCATGATAACGAGGACAGACCTCCTGTTACTGGTTGTGACCGAGAAAGTTACTTAATTTTTGGGCTGCGGTAGATTGTTTGGTCTTATCAGATGTTGTGCTTGGGATTTTGGTCGAGTCCGATTGCGTGTTTGTTTTCCGTTACCATGCCAGTTGCGACTGAGTTTCCGTAGAATGATTGATTATCTGTAAAACTCTTTCGGAAAATTGCCTACCTACCTCTTTTGTATGTCTTCCTGGTGAACTCTGAAGATGGGACTCTGTTGTGGACCGTGAAACCGAGTCTGGATAGCCAAAGCCAATGAACGTGCGAATCAGCTGATCTATTGAACACTGATGTGTAAAGTCGCGTGGTGTGCAGCCGAAAACGGGTTGCTTATAAAGCTCACGTGGAAAGTTCTAGGCAGGCAAAAAATGATGCTGATAAAAGAACTCATCTGTCAAGGGAAAGTGAAGAACAACTAGTTTAATCTCTCTCAACGAAAACGGTTATTCCATTAGCAGTTGTGTAGTCCAGTTGCGTTTGGAGCTGGGTCTCCTAATAGACTCCAAGGCCCTCTGTGAAATATATTATTACTAATTTTGTCTCCACCTGGTCCAACAAAGAAAAAGACCCCAACAGTCACCAAGGTAACTTCATCCAGTTTTTTCAGTAATTCGCATTAGGGCTTTCCATAGAGTAACGTTTAAAAAAGCAACTCCAGACTTTTGAGGCACCCATTGTCGAAAGATGCAGTGTTCGATAAGTTGAGCCTCTTTGCATATGTTATCGTTATGTTCCTAATTACGTTGAATACGTCAAGTGTTTGAAGCCATTACGTCAACTTTGGAGAGTTATCTGATAATATTGAAAGCACAGTCGAGTGCACATCGTTTTGGGAACTTGTACAACAATTAGTTGCTTGCTTTGAACCTTTTCCGGCCTAGTTGTTTGGCAGTCACAAAGTGGAGCCCATAGAGGTCAAGTACAGAGGTCATTCCAACACCCACCAGAGGATGAGAGCAGTGGAGGCCAAGCTCAAATGTTCCGTGATCACCAACCAATCAGGAAACAGGACAGCAGAGCAACCAATGGAACCGCTCGACCGAACAGTCAGTCGTGATCGAAGGTCAACCTCTCACTTACAAGACTTATATTAGCACACATTCACCATTACTCAGTGTACAACCATTGCTGAGTCGTTGCGCTCCACTCCGCTCACTAACAACGCACCAATGATGCCAACTCCACTGGTGGTGAAACATTTGCAATCAAATTGCTGAGCTCGGCGAACAAACCAGCGTAACTTGAGCTACCAACATTCTCCTCAATAGTTATCACCTTTCATTATGATCAATAGCAACTTTAGATTGCATTCATCGATTAACCGACACACGTATTCAGCCTACCTTGCAAGCATTTACATTTTGATCTCACGGCTGAAGCCCGATTTCCAAAGCACATTTCACAGCACTCATTTAACCGAGTTTGGTCACTCGAACGGTATTGAAATGAAGGTACCTCCGAGAACCATAATGGTGACTAGGGTGGCGAAAAAACTTGTTTTCTGTGACTGCTCCTCGTGCAAGAAGTACATCACAGATTTTTACGAGGCCGGACGTACATTGCGTGCTTAGTTCGTTACATTTACCGAGTTAACAGGAGACGGAAGGTTGATGTGACACAAAGTCAAGAGTATTATATCATACTCAAACGATTTAGCTCTGCACAAGTCCGAAGCTGGCGCAGGTTTCTTTCGGACATATATTTCTTGGCTACATCGTCGACTCATAGTGTTTGTGCTCGTTCAAGGGTACGCGCCGTGCGAGAGACTTTCATTGCTTGCTACATGAGCCAAATTTGACGCGACTGAAATGGAATAAAACCTATCATCTGCGACTTCGTGAAATTGTACTACTTTCAAATAATCTGTTGCGTTCCGTCCTTTAGCGCACAACACGATAGGTAACTGAGGCGAGCAGGCGACCGGCTACGCGTAAAAGACGTAAGAACTACATCACATCATTGCTCATTCAAATTGCATTGAAAAGAGCTACTAAACATGATCCACGTTTTGTTGGTCGGGTGAAAAAGAGCTCTTTAAGGCATTGGATTTGAGTGGTACCCGCCTTGCTGACCCTGTGTTCCTTCATATGTAATAACTAATTTTACCGGTTATTGGCATGTGTCGTCTTCATAGAATGATGTGAGCGACGGGGTTACTAGCGGGTGCAAGGTCACCATGGCCAGGTTCGGATATTTCCCATTCGGCATGATGATATAAACTATGGGACCGTCGATACCACAGGGTGTGTGTGAAGGATGGTGCAAAGACAGTGTCGTGTTTGCCGGTCAAGCTCATCTCCCTCTAGTTGTAACGGTGAATGCTCTCGTTCGGAAAAGTGAGCCACTTTAAGGCTCTTCTTTTTTCGCAATAAGTCATTTTCCTGGTTAATCATTTTTCGATTCTGTCGACCGGGAATTTTGCAGTGGAAAATTCTGTATGCCACGTATGGGGTCATTTTTGGCCCCTTTCGATTATCACTTGCTGGGTGAGCTCGAGGAAGGTCAGTGGTCCCAACCGAACTCCGGTATATGGACTGCTGCTGCCTAGGCTTGGGTAACCTGGCAGTATCTCGGCCCTCATGCTTCCGTCTGGCGGCATGGTAGCTAGACGCTGGTACAGCTGGACCATCACATGTGGCAGCAGCTCTCAGTCAGTTGTACGTTCAATATTTTCAATCTATATATTCTGTGAGGACGGGGTGGCCGTGAAGACCCGTGTGTGTGGATGTGTGCAGGAGGCACTCAAAATGGTATGTTAGCGGACTTAAAGTGAATCAGAAACTTGTATAGACGTAATACGCTACTCATAAGGTTGCTGAAAATTCTCCGACGGCCCACGGCCGGTTTCGCCCCTCTTGGGGCTCATTAGGTAGGCGCAGTCCCCGAGTTTCCTTCAACCTTGTGTTCCACTTGAACCCAGATTACACGAAACTGGGGAAATACACTCACTTGCATACCCATTCGGTTTTTACGGGAGTCTCACCTGGAACCCAGCTGAAAAACATCGTAAACGAGAGATTCAGTTGGTTTCCAGGTGAGTCTTCCGTCAAAACCAAATTGGTCTGTAAACGAGTGTATTTCGCTAGAGTCAAAAACGTGTTTCCTGGACTGTGGAGTCTTCATTTCCTTTTAAGAAGTAACCCCCTGCCATCGGTGATAGGAACTATCTAAAATGTGTTTTTTTAACAAAGTGCCATGTTCCTTCTAGATTCATGGTTCTCAGTATTCAGTGCCGCTCTCGAGCCCCAATTTAAGGTAGTTTTGAGAATGTTCATCCATGGAATTTTGCTCTTATAACAGAATACAACGGCGTTTACATGTTGAATTGTTGTCCGCTTGGGTGTGATGTTTTACACGTGAAACTCTGAAGACTAACAGGCGAACACCAGGTAAGTTGATAGAACGGCGCGCATGCATCCAAGCTGCTGCCCTTAATGCAAAGCTTTTCTCCAAATCTCCCCGATGAACAGAGACCCCTCTGTATCAGTTACCGACGTCCAGCCGGATACATGATGTCCGAACACGAAAATACCCCCGTGTCTACCGTTGTGGTTCTAGCCAATGCACTACCTCATCAAGGTCGTCCTGGATGATGTTGCCCCATTGTTACCATTACTGTTCTTGAGTGACTGTAACCGCGTAGAAAGCCGCCACATTCCTCACATCCATTCAGCCACACTCGTCTTGCTTAAGCAGTCTATCTGAAGTTCACGATTGTTCCGTATCTCTTCCTTCCCGGTACGGACAGGAAAGTGATCCAGAATGAGCTTTTTTCCCCAACTAATTTGTTAGACGTTCTTCATTTATCCAATTAACTGTTGTGTTGCGATTTACTCGACTGCAGACAGCTATCCTGTCCCAAAGTTTTCAAAAGCTTGTCAGGGTTTAAAAGCACGTGTCAACCTGGCATTGTTGGTCAGTCACATGTTAACGCCCCATTCAATTCGACGTGATGCGGTTGGGGGGGGTGGTTGTGGTACAAATAAGCAGGCAAGAATGTGATCCGACTGGGTTTTTGCTTTGATTATCACGTGTGCTTGGTTGAAATACAACGAATTCTGAAACATACCAGTCACGAGACAGTTCACTCGTAAGACGTTAAATGTCATCGCTTTTCACGGTATGAGCTGTCGTTTCATGATACTTAGACCGTATAATCACGTATGAGAAATGTGAGCATATATTAATTTCCACTAAGTGAATTTGGTGAACACCTGTGAGCAGCCAGTTCTCCGAAAAAAAACTATCAGGAATGGTGACGCTGATTTTTGGGTTCTACCTTCCTTCGTAAACCGTGTTGGGTCAATCCGTGCAAGCGTTGTCCGTAATTGAGCTGCCAGATAGTTGTTCAGCGAGATCAGAGGGACACCTTGTGTGTAAAAAAAATGCTGACCAACTGAGATTTTAACAGCCAGGAATTTTATTCCGCTAAAAACTAGGTGATGTTTGTCGAACGGTTTGAGGCTATTTCGATTGGGTTAAACGGGTGATCGGATCCCTTAAAAACCCAGCGAATTGAGAGTTTTCGTTTTGTTTGAGACTAACCACATGAACAGGGAGAAATCGGACACTTGACCCTATCGATCAGGCTGTCAATCTCACTTTGGTGTGAACTTAGCTTGACACCTATTTTCGGACCATTTTTTCGCCTTTTTCGGTCAGTAGCTCTTTCCGATTTCGGGTTTATGCGATTTTGTCCTTTGAAACAAAAAATCAGTGTAACAACTGACAGTCTATGGTGCTCATCGAAGGTGGTAGTTCGAAATAAGGGATGTTTGTCATTTTATTGACCATTTATTGTTGCAGTCGTACCAGAGTTACTCAATAAACAGGCTCACTGCTATGCATCTTGGTTTCTTTTCAAGGTAGAATGATGTCTTTTTATTCCGCAAACAACGTGCGTACAGGTTCATGAAGGAGGCCGGCAGCCAAAATGATCAGTTCATAACGGGGTAGAACCATTTCGGTCACCGAAATGGTACCTATTATCTGTTCTACACAATTTTCCAAACTAGTCGGTTTCACCTTTTTGGTAAATTATCATGTTGCTGGGATGGAAGTTTTTACAGTAAATTATTTTTAGTTCGCCACCCAATCAGATTATTCCACTGGGGTAAACTAACCAATGGTACATTTCAAACGAGAGAATGTCTTTCGCAGCGTGGAGTTGGAAGTTCATTACTTCGTTACCAGGTAAGCAAATAGGTCTACAGAAGAATATGGAATGTGCGAAAAAGCGGCTTGTGTGTGTCACAGTTATTCCTTCAGGTGATCGGGCGAATAAGATCGTTGAGCGAAGATTGCATGGTCCCCCGTTGTGTGTCCGAAAATGTGTTGCCATCAGCACCACATTGCTCAAGTTTACATTCTTTCTTTCACCATTTACAACGTAACACATTCAAGATGTGCGAGACATTTGGTGAAGTTTGTGATGCACTGCTAAGAGTTAACCTAAAGTGATACCAAAACCACAACTTTCATTTTGAAAGACACTTATTTTTGGCGATTTTTACGGCTGAAATAGAAAACAAAACGAACTACAACGTATTAATGTAGAAAACTTCCGAAACGGCTCTAGGCCAATTAGCACTGAAATCACATGACTTACATGTCCAACACTGATGGATCGATTGCTGGTCATTGACGAAGTTAACAGCTATTGGGTGCAGAGGCAGTCTAACTGCGATCGATTTACGCACATTTTGAATTTACTGTCGGTTGTTTCCGAATGAGGCACGTGGGTTGATGTGTTTCATAACTGCGACATTTATTGGTGCATCAGCGTAGGGAATAAAAGCAGACGAGAAATGTACGTGCCACCTAGTCGTGTCACGGTAAAAAACACCAGCATCCTTCTCGTATCTTGATGCAACTGGGCTTGTGAATTCACAGTAAACGGGGGAAGCAGTCACTTGAGTAGCACCTTTATCAGAGCTCGGTAACAGTGCATAAATTTGGTCGTGTCCAGATCTCAGCCGGAGATCAGCACGCTTTATACTTACTCCACCAACGCGCGCTGGATGAATGACCACATTCGAACAGGTAAACACGTTCAAGCTACAACGCCATACTGTTCTTCAACGGTGAAATCAACGATCTGAAATTGTTCCTTCTCTTGACTGATTAACCAACTAGCTGTCACTTTCAAGTTGGACAGTGCCACGGACACCTTAAACCTGACTGTTACTCAAATGCAAGCAAATGCTACAAAGCGACTCTACAAATTCCGTAATAGATCTTACTTTTCAAGAGACTCAGTGCGGATTTACGAGAAGACATACTACTCGCATGCCTCATCAGTAGTATCCACCGTTACACCAGTTGTATACTCCGCAATCAATAGATCCGGACAGGAAATAGGGCTTTCAAAGCTATACAGTTCTGTACGCAGATATTTGGCCAGCACCAAACTGACCGTCCCACTTAAGCTCATTTAGAGAGTGTTCGTTAATTTGTGCTTTTTTGATGCTGTCACAGACATGAATTCCGTTTTTTGCATTTGTCGCAGACAAATCACGAATGATTGCTAACAGCGAAGTGTTTCAGAAAGTTTCTACTCAAGCATAGTTTTTACACACCAAAAAAGCAATTAAAAACAGGAAAATACAGGGTTCCTTTGAAGAAATGCACACTAGAGTATGCAGTTACTGTGATTTTCGCTTGGAATAAAAACCAGGCGTTGAATGATTTAAATCAACTACAACTAAAGTCCTTTAACTGGTGTTCTCTTGCTCTACAACCACAGAAGATTTATTTTGATAGTCTTCCAAATAATGGACTGTGGAGCGAAGTAACGGTAGCCTAGCACCATTGTTTTACAGTGCAGACAACTTCCAGGGTCCTCCTTATACTTCGGTAGAAATCACTCAGATGTTGGCAGTCACACAACATTTTGGACTGTTGACCACAGCAGCACTGTTGATACCTCTGTTGTACCCCATCCATGTTACACTACTCACAAAGTTGATGAGACCTCTGGACAGTGCAGCCCCCATCAAACAGCCTTAGTCCCCGAACATCCTTGAATATCATCTGGTAGCGTGTGGTAATAATAGCTCATCTGCAAATCACGTTGGCGATATTGGCAACTGAATTGCACTTCAAACAGCCTTAGTCCCCGAACATCCTTGCATATTATCTGGTAGCGTATGGTAATAATCGCTCATCTGTAAATCACGTTGGCGACATTGGCAACTGGATTGCACCTTTCATGTAAAAGTACATTCAGTCAAAGAGTAGTATGAATGAGAGATTTGGTTGACATCCTCGTTGACAGCAAATTGATTTGCAACTTTTCGCAGCCTTCTTCATACCCTTCCATTGAGTCACACGTCCACTTGTTTAGTCGCGACAATTGTAGGAAGGCGTGCAAAAATAAAAATTGGTTTTCCTGTTATCCTGTCAAATATACATGGAGATCATTCAACGCTAATGAGCCAGCTTCTGAGAATGTCTCACATCCTCCTTAAGGGACGTGTCTCGCAATGTTATGAAAACATAGCCCGTCTTAGGCCTCCTACGTGTAACCCTTGAGACCCATTGCAATAGGTGTCCTTCAACAAACGTAATTCGGTCCTTTGAGATTGATGTACCGAGTCTATCAGACAAACTGTCATCAGAGTTGATGTCAAGTTGATTACGACTCACGACAACCATCGGCGTTAGTCCTCGAATTGCGACTGGACGGTTTTAAGGATGATTAAATCATGGTCAAATTAACTTGTCATTGACTGTTCAAAGGAAACAGATGAGACTAGTACTCAGTTCATTCAACTCAGAGAAAACTCTGGTTAGTGGGCTGCGAATTTGACCAGAATTATTCATGTCATGTGTTGTGGAAGTTAGTCCCTAGTGTGAGACCATGAGTTGATATATTCCATCCAAAATACTCCGTCGGAGCGACAATCTCGCTTTCTGTGGAATCATTCGCTCTCTTGGTGAGGCCTTTGGCCCTGAATCTCAGCATTTCTCATGCATAGCTCGGAGAGTTGCGCGCTGAATAGGACATGAGCAACCGAACTAAGATCACCAACCCCGGTAACAGGTTACCAGAAAATAGTCTAACATTTTCCATATCAGCTGTTATGCTTGATATGAGTATTCCAATTATATGATGAGTCCGCTTATGCATGTTTCACAAATAACAAAACAAAACGGTCGCCAACTCCATCAATTAGGTTTCCGTATTCAACTGGACTTGTGCGAAAACAACTTAACCACAGTCATCACGAAAACGTATTTCTAGGCGACATCGAAAACAGTGATGGTGATCATTAGAAACTTGGCAAACACAAACTTGGCTTCACACAAATTCGTCTTTTGGAGAACGTTTCTGTGGATTGGACGATCCCGTTCTCAAAAGGTGGACGCAAGTAAGTAAACTCAACGTTGGAATCAGTCCTTGTGGTCGCTGTCATTCGAAACTCCTATTGTCTCACTATTGTCCACCCAAGAGAGGAAAATCACGTGTTTTCCCATTGTATGGCAAACGCATAGAAAGACTTCAAACATGAGGCGACACACTACTCAGAAGGTCCACAGTCCAGTGTCGCTTTCGCCCTTCCAAGGGCTAACCTGGTCCTTGAATTCTACTTGAACGCCAAAGTGTACGCAGTTAGTGGAGTACTCTTGTTTGTAGACTGCGTTCGTGTTAACAAAAGACTCGGCTGGATCCATCATTTGCGAATAACTTCAACTCATTGTACTACACATAGGCCTTCTGATGTTACAGACGGAATTATATCCGAGATACCACAGTATTGTTTCTCCGCATAACGCTACTGCAGATGAGTGTATTTCGCCAGTCCTGCATACACTCCTGATGTTCCGTGAAATCTCAGGGATCGCAGCTATCTTAGAAGTACAAAGAAGGGCAAAACCAATAATTGCCTGGAAAAGGGTCCTCGAAAACTTCATATTTCTTATTTTTTTGTTTCATTCTATATAAGTTACAAATGTATATATATTTAATCTATATATATAAAAAAAGGAAATGCGATACGTCAACACCGTGCCAAATGTAACATGAGAAAGCCTTTGTGCGCCCCATCAGATACCAGTGCTTCAGTTGAACCTCCCGTTAACAGCAAGATAATTTACGGGACAGTGTATTTTGCCAACTTCTTGACCTCCCTTGGGAAGTTGCGGCTTAACCGTCGAACCAAATTTAAAGTCATTTTGCTCTCTTTCTGAAAGTACTTGCTCTTCGTGTATATTCTTGGACAGCAACACTCTACTTTCTAGTGTTAGGTAAAGAGTCGTGGTATGGAAACAAGCTTTTTCAGACATTCACCTGGTTATCAGCTGAGGGTACGTTCAGATCTGTTCACTGCTGTCCCAGTTTTCCCTTGTTGTACTATGCCAAATATCAGGGATTACGCTGGTATGTATAATTGCAGTTACTAAATGCCACTTTTGCCCGACTTGGGACTTAGCGGGTTAGCCAAGTTGGAAACATTTCCATTCGTCATTTGTTATGTATGCTGCGGAAAATGCTGAGTTGCAAACTGATCCGATGTTATTTGTTATGGTCTCTGAGTGAAGCCTATTCTCCTTATTTGTACTTTTATGAATTCTAAACTGCACGCGTTCAGACCTAATCAGCCGTACACATGAATCGTTCCAGTTTACCCAGATTGCTTCGCGCGTTGCTATTTTGCGAATATAGGGTTACCCCATCCACACAAAATCAATACGTATCCCGAATATCGGACAGACCTATTGATTGGTCTTTTAAACGCCCAAATTGATGTACCTCAGCCGGTCGTTTGCACTCGTCCAGGTATAGTTGATAGTTTTTCATTTGTTCACAGAAACGAACCGGGATCACGCAGAAGATTTGACGAACCAAATACGTTCATAAACGCAACACAATTTCGTGGGAAAGTTGTCCAACGTACTTTCAACGTATTTCAACCTCGGAACTATGGAGGCATCGGATAGCGCTGTCTATTTTCCACACAGTCACGTGCTTATTTGCAAGGAATCAATCTACAATAACACCTATAAACAACACCAACGAGGAGATTCAGTTTCCTGTCAGTAAAGCCATCTTGGACCATAGTATTCTTGTGTTAGTAAACCGCTCGTTGAAATCAATGAAGAAATCATTTTTTACCGAACAAGAATCGAGATGATCTGTTCCAGTACAGTAGTCCAGTAGTTCAAGAATTAATCGTTTAGCGACGAGCGGCTGAACAAAAGTGTGATTAGCTCCTAGTTGCACGGTAT
Source organism: Clonorchis sinensis (assembly GCA_003604175.2). Taxonomy (NCBI): domain Eukaryota; kingdom Metazoa; phylum Platyhelminthes; class Trematoda; order Opisthorchiida; family Opisthorchiidae; genus Clonorchis; species Clonorchis sinensis. Next base: position 16,300,080 of record CM030375.1, read on the forward strand.
ACGGTGTCGCACATTTTTCGACCACAGGAAGCGCATCACGTGGTCACCTACTGACTGGCCCGTCGAACGATGGCTTCTCAAAGGAAGTTTCACTCATAGACGTAATACACTACTCATAAGGTTGCTGAAAATTCTTCGACAGCCCACTACCGGTTTCGCCCTTCTTGGGGCTCATCAGGTACGCGCAGTCCCCGAATTTCCGCCAACCTCATGTTCTACTTGTAACCAAATTGCACGACATTAGCAAAATACATTCATTTGCAAAAAATAGGTTCTGTGAGAGACTCACCTGGAACCCAGCCGCATCTCTCGTTTATGATGTTTTTAAGCTGGGTTCCAGGTGAGTCTCTCGAAAAACCAAATATCTTTGCAAATGAATGTAGCTCGCTAAGTTTCACTCATCTTGTGGAAGTATTCCTCCTCTAATTGATGGATGATGAGGTGAGGTGATTTTGTGATTTTCATTTGACATTTCGTCCTGTCAGCGAGGCCAATTAATGCTGATAAACCGAGAAGCACTGATACTGTTGTTTCATCCTTATTGGGAATCATCAACAGTACGCACCTGATGAAACGTACAGGGTTTCGAACCCACGACCTTCTGGCCAGTGGTGGCACTCCGAACAGTTCTTCCACGATCGGCTGATCAGTAGCGTGATTAACCTGTACGCATCCTTAGAGCACAGAAACCACATCACACAGTCACGTACCGACTAGCTTTTTCGACATTTAGCGGCTGTCATGTTCTACCGATTTAGGGATTTCCCTATTTACGAACTTGTTGTGGCACGTCACAATGTTGTTCGGAAACGTCATCTAAGTGCTGTTTGTTTAATGCCCACTTCAACGCCTATCGTGCGCTCCTCGTTTAAGCCATTTGTTTTTACGAACCATCACTTAGTGTAGTTACAATATAGATTTTATGACGTACATGCTTGAGAATCGTGGAGTGCGGTTGAATCGTAAACATCGAAACGATTTTTATTTGGCGATTAGGCTATTTTTACCTCTCCAGTGCACTTGTCTCCTCTGTCACTCTTGTGGTACCTTCGATCGTATTGTGAACGGGGATATTTATCATCTTGACATAATTGGCCACTCGGTATAAGTTTTACCCCGGTAAGTCAGTCAAATTACTAAATTTACTCGGATGCGATAGTCTGAGGGAGTTGGTCAAGACACCTCCGCGGTGTTACGATGCCCCCTCCAGTCGGGCAATTCCTCCTCGTTTTTTCCAGGGCAACTAAGCTGAACCAGACAAATTCAATTTATTGTGCTTTGTATGACAAACGCTCGTTCGCGTTTGTGTAACAAACAAAGAAACCATCCACGGAGCACGATTATCGGACAAGCCCCGTGACAGTCATATTCCAACTGACCCAATTCGAAGCTATTTTCTGGCTTGAGGACAGCTTTAGCCCAAAGTGCAAAATCTTATGTGTGTGTGTGTGTGTGTATGACTGATCAATAGTGAACTGCTCAAAATGGTTCACACATAGATATGGTTTCCAGCTCGGACATTTTTGCTTCACGAAAATTGCACCTGTTTTATGCGGTTTTAGTGAACGCTGGGGCCAAATTTACTCTTGTTAAGCAAAAATATACACGCATATCCGCCTGTCTTGAGCCTTTCTAAAGGCCAGATAATGTTAATATTCGACAGAATACTTGGTTATCCCGGTCGAGCTTGTATATACGTAATCTGACACACCGAAAAATGCTTGGATTTGTACAGCGACTGGCAGTTACTGTGATGTACGAACCTGTCAGGTCATCGTGCAGAGTAATCATACGCGTTCACGCAGGTTCGGACAGTCTGCAAAAATGTTCCTGTATGAACATCTGGCTAGTTTGACAGGTTGTTCTCCATACCGTCGATTGGGAGTCCGAATACATAAAGAATCACACCCAGTTCGCCGGCTCTACCAACCCGCCGACGGGTGCGTGTTTCGGAGGGTAATACCCGGAAAGCGCCAACCCAGTAGTCACATGACCGAACAACCCACACTAAGTGATGGGTTTCAGTGAAGAGGAGCATTTCGGGATCCGACAAAATTTTTTTCTATTAATATAGTAACCTCACACTGAAAGGTAAACTGAAAATACATGCTTACAGTGTGTTCGGAAGTTAGCAATTTTGATATACTGGGAATAAACTTGGAACATCACAGCATATTCAAACAAAGGGCACTTGAAGCGCAACACAACCCTCACAACCCTGTTTGTCATGCTGTCGGGTATGTCTAGCATCTCTGCACAAAAAGCCTTCTAGGTAGTCAAGTCATCCCCAAACAATTCAACCAGCATCCGCCATTACATGATTCGAGTGAATGACGATATTCAGGCAGCTTTTTCGCTGACGAATTTCGAAGTACTTGACCCAAAAAGTCACGAATGTGATGCGTCTCTTGATAGACCTTGGCGTGTGTGACTTCAGTACGCTCCACAGAGCTAGAATGGATATCATTTTTTGCAACTTTGCAGCAATGCTCACCTTTATTTGGATCAAGAGCCGGTGGTAATGCACTAGGTGCGAATTTGAAGGCTTTTTTGTTCTCCTACCCTTCCCTTCTTAAAAAAAATTCCGGGTGAACTAGCGGTCCTATTCCAAGAGGATAGTAGTTGTGAAGGTCGAACGGGTTTTAAGCTGCAGATGTCGATCCAACCTACTCCGGTTTACTCGATGACCTCAGGAATACAAAACTAGTCAAGTAGGCGAGGGTTACGTATGTCATGTCTTGGCCCATTTGACACCACAGCCATGACTAAAAAACTTTTTAACAAGCGATTTTCTGCTCGTCCCGTGTAGTGACAAGAAAAAAGCCAATAAAGGGGGAAATTTACCGAAAAAGTTGGACTTATTCGACATTTCATGAATGCTCACATCGTATTTGTCTTGTTCACAGTTCCAAGTTCAATATCATCGATGCACGTTGGCATGTTTCAGTCCGTGGTAATGTGTGCGAATCCCAGGCTAAATCGGTAAACAACGTAAACGACGTGCATGTGGTGGTCTGGCCAACTGCCAACCGCAGCTGTCACACTATCTAGGGGTCAGTCATAATTTAGTGGTTGCTCTTGCGGATCGGACAACATTTTCTTGTAACCGGAAAGTTTGTTACTTGGATAGCAGCTAATTAACAGCAAATTTCTTGTGACAAAACTGAACCATATTTTTTTATAGTTGTGTCACTACTACTGTGTACATCACTCACAAACGACAGTACATGATACATATCGTCCGCTATCGGTACTTTTCCATGCTCAGATTTGTTCGTTTCATTGTTCTGGTGGTGGAGATCACAGAAAGGAAAAAAGTAACGGATTCTACCACTCCCTAATTTGAAAAGTGGAGTTGTTTTCTACACCACAGTTCATTAAGAAACGGGACGTTTGTTACACAGTCAACCAGACACCAAAATCACGTTTCGATGAAATGTTCGGTGTGTTATTTTTACGGCCGAACTGGTTAGTCACGAGACCGCGGGAACTGACGCCGAAAGTCTTCCAGCGTTCCGTATGAAACAGATTCGAACAGCGTGACGGGGGCCTGCATGTGATCTGATAAACGGAATTTCGCTAATGAGGCCAGACGGAGATGCTTCTCCAAAATGTACTGGGAACGGAACACTATCAGTTACTTTGTTGATCGCACTGGCCACATTAGCTGTAGCGCAAAAACACTATAGCAGTGTTAAATTTAGTTATGGTCTGGAATGACAGCTGCTTCGAACCTATCTGTGTGTGGTCCTCGGAGTGATTTACACGATAGATGTACATGCACGTGCACGCTTGCTTCCCACAAGCTGTGCTGATTTGGATAACCAACAGAGATTAATTTCGGTGTGCTGGTTTGTTTTACTTAATATCTTGTCAAAGGCGACTGTTCCTCAGTTATACGGATCAGCTGGTCAGATGGTCGGTTCTCAACATATATGAATTCGTAATGCACTACTCATAAGGTTGCTGAAAATTCTTCGACAGCCCACTACCGGTTTCGCCCTTCTTGAGGCTCATTAGGTAGGCGCAGTCCCCGAGTTTCCCCGGTCAACCTTATGTTCTACTTGAACCCACATTGGACTGTTTTTCGAGAAATACACTCATTTGCAAATCAATTTGGTTTTTGCGAGAGACTCACCTGGAAGCCAGCTGAATCTCCCGTTTTTGATGTTTTCAGGCAACTGAATGTGCTGCACCAGGCCGCCTCATGTTCCAGTTGCTACGATATTCGAGATATCGTGATACATGTACATACGTATTCGTATTTGACGGAGTCTAGCGAACGTTCAACTCCCCAAGTGGCAAAATTTGTATAGTAGAACATGGTGCTAAAGAGTATCGCCGAAACGAATATCTTGGTAAAAAATAAGATATTTTCAGGCCCCATTAAACATTAATAATAATAATTATTCGTTTCATCGCTCCACGGAAATATTACGTCCTTCACCGACTTTACAAGGCAACAATGAGGCAACCAGATGAAACCTGACGACCTTGATTCAGAGATTCATCAAACGACAAATTAGAATGCACAGGGAAGAAAAACCATTCCCGACGAATGACTCCCACACGAAAACACATAAAACATGAACATGAAAGGATGAATCACTGGAGATGTCTTCTCAAACGATGCCGAAGCATTCGAAAACCAACCTCCATGATAGACCATCTGAATAAACCCGCGAATAAGACTGAATACACAATGATCAGGCTACTACCACAAATTTCTTAGAAACGACTTCATTTCTGCCAGTAAAAAAAGACCCCACATCAAGGTAACGTAAAAGTGTGCTTCTACTAGCTTTTTTATATTGGTCATCAACCAGTCTGTCTCTTTAATTGGAATGAAAAGTTTGCGTGGGTCGGAGGCAATTGTATAAAAAGCCAAACACACAGGTTATATACCACCAACGGAAATAACAGCGTCACTTAATCTATGAGTCGAATTCAAAATAGCTCAGTGGTTAAGGCGCGAACTTACTGACCGGAAGGTCCGAGGTTCGAACCCAACTTCGACATCTCAACTGCTCCTGTCTAGGCAGTATCTCATACCTCGCTCTTCCTTCGGGTGACATAACAGCACTTATGGAGGGCTATGATATACTCATTTGCGTTCTTTTTAACGTACTCGACAGATGAACTGGGGGCTAATCAGCCAACACAGTCCTGTTAAACATTGGCACTGGTGAGTACAAAAGGCTTCAGGACGTTAAATTTATCCATTTATTTACATCTATACGCGTTTTCTGTAACATTTCAGCTCAGACTAGCTACATTTTTATAGAAATGCTCAAGTCCTAACGCACCTGAATGCTCTGCAGCAATTCAGTCTTGAGCGCATTATTGGTTTCTATCCCAAATTTGGGGGCATACGTCTTGTATGGAGGACCAGTCCATTACGAGGGATCAGGACAATAGAACAAATCAGAAATAGTGCAAGTCAGACACTTTGTAGGGACATTATTTTTTTTGTTGATTTCAATTAACAATATATAGGTTCCTTAGACTTGTGAAGAATGTAAGTTGTATTAAGATGAAATGGAAACGTTTGTTTGCAAATTTTTTCACTATAGTAGTTTATTCTGTATTTCCGGCTGATGAATGTTCCGAGTACTAATGGACCTTGCACTGGAATCTTTTCTCTTCAATTAAAAGAGTTGTTCCTATGTGATCCATATTCTTTCGGTGGTGACGCAAAGAGCGAGTGCCAAGCGTAGTACTCATTGAAGCCAGACATGGATTGATTCCACGGGGTTCTGAGTCGGGTGTTTTCTTGATTCGGTCAGACTAGATTGTCTCACTTTTTTCCGGTCGGATGTCCAGCCTGAAACCAGCTTTTTGGTGATTTCTTGGTCAGCCGACCATGTTTTTTTGCTGACGGCTTCGACATTTTTTGCAGGATGGTCCATCTAGTTATCAGTTTGATTCACTGGTTTCCAGCTATTCCTACAAAGGGAAGGCGATCGTTTTTTACTGACTCGCAAGTGTCTAGTCTGCAATAGAGGGTGTAACTGGTTGTTGGTGTGTTAGCCGAGCTTGACAGTTGGATTGTAAACGTTTCATAACAAATCAAGGTGGCGTCTTCAGTGCGGGCTTGACTGGGTACTGATGGTGACAGTTCAACTGACAGTTCAGCTGATTTCGGATAGATCAGAACTCCTGCTGGCTCCGAGGACAACATGGATTGATGGACTAGGAGCCAGCCGCACCAGCCGCATTACACAGCTATGGGACTATGAAAAACTGTTAAGTTCCATGTATAAAAAACGGTTAAGTTGTCGCGCCGAACGACGTGGCACGGAATAAAAAAACTGGTTTGACAAGTAAGCACCATTTGGGTGACCAAAGAGAAAGTTTTAAATGCAAGTTCCGTGCAATTTACAGCATCGAGATGCAGGTTAATCTTGTGGTCACGTGGGCTTAAAAACGCAGACATAGTAACCCGGGTTTGGAAGGACAACAAACTTTCAACTATTTAGACAGGTAAGAACCATACAGCTGGATGGTGGTTCGAACCCCTGTACCAACGGTCAATATAGTGCGCGTGCATGTGCGTGTTCCCCGGTCACATAAAGTTTATTTTAACATGATTTGGATGAATTGGGGCTATCAAGCGGGTGGATTTTCGAGGCTAACTGAAAGCTGTGAGTTTGAAGCGTGAATTTCGCTAAAATATTCAATATACAATCGCTGAAATCGTTATCCAATTGGTTGTGCCCGGAAACTTTGCAGCCTCACACCTTCATCGACGGTTTCTTCTGGGGGTACATCGCTACTAGACGTAAATAAGAAATTTAAAATACTACGCCGTGGATACGCGTAAAGTTCGAATGAACTGCTTCCGAGGTCAGGTTCGTACCGTTGGTGCGTAAGCAACAATGCGTGAAATGGCAAAAATTCAATAATCAATAAGTGGATCAGGCAGATGAATAAGTTCACTGAAGTGAAATGGAGAGATAATTCTGTACGATGCAGCACTGTTTCCTAAGGAAATAAGTGCAAATTTACCGGTCACAAGCGCTTCGCCTTTATCACTTGCTACTATCGTTTTAAATGCTCTTATTTAGTAACGATGTACTCATTGGGTATAGACCCAATCCAGTTACGTCAGTCAAATGTTGCGGTCCGAACACCATAGCAAAGGGAATCACTAAAACCCAAAACAACATTATCGCTTGAGTTAGACAATGCATCCTTTGCTAACAAAATAAAAAATCACAGAAGTTAGACAATGCATCCTTTGCTAACAAAATTACAAAATTACAGATGTGCGTAACTTGAAACAACGACGTCATCCGATGGATTGGCAGGACAAACGTCTTCTTACTGTGGATGTTGACCATTGTACGCTTTCAGGTGCATGAAACACGTATACCTTGCCTGGTTAACAAGTGGAATGTTGATTGAAAATGATGCCAAAAAGCTCGAAAACTGCGTCACATGGGGCGCGGTTGTCATTTTTCTGTAGAATAGTAATTTTTCTTACTGATTACGTCAGGTGCCCCAAACCGGATCACACGAAACAAGGACAAACATATTTCGATAAATAGAACTGCTTTCCTTGATTGATGGACGCTAATCAATCTAAGTGCAATTCGTTGATTACACTGAGGAAACTTTACCAATAGGTATTAAGACCATAAAATGTGTGAAGGGGAAAACACCTTCTGTGGAAGCACCCGTGAAGTAGTTGTCTCACCTGCCGTCCAAAATAATAAAACTGCTAGATAATCAGAATTTTGTTTTGATGGAACACACTACTGATAAGGTTGGTGGAAATTTGTCGAAGGCCCACGACCTTTTTCTACAGTCCCCGGGTTTCGCATGCAAACATTAATCACTAAGTGCGAACCATTACTGAGATTCCCAGCTTGTCCCAACATCTTGCTTCTTCCATTTGATGGCGAAGTTAATGCAGTACCATTAACTTCGGTGAGCTTCAAAGTTGAGAGCTGGTAGAATTTGAAGTGAAGGCCAGACACCTGGAAGGTATGCAGGTTTGTAAAGCACATGTCCCGATTTATTTTTTCGGGATGCCACTATCAGGAGACCAGACGGCTAGACAAGTTCAATGACACCAAGTAAGTTAGGTGTATTTCCCGGGGGGTGCACCAGAGTAGTCTGTGTAACATTTTGTCCGACACGTGATTCGATGGTAAGCGACGATTTGGAATGCGTTTACTTCGCTGTGAAGTGTTTTCCTCATGACGAGCAACATTTCCATGTTCGGAGGCGGCCCAGTAGACCCATTTGCATAAAAACCTCTGGTGACATTTTGAAGGAGGGTAAAAATTAGGGTCCTGTGAGCAATTTAGCGCCCACCGCGATTTGAAAGAGTGCCAAGGAATTCAAAAGCGAGAAGATTATGTAGCTTGCAACCAGACGGCATCAAAACTGGATTCTGCTGAGCACTATTCATGTGCACTGTAATAACCCGGAAAGTGCCGTCTCGGTTTTGGTGAAAAAAGATGAACTAGATGCGGCACGCTCGTGAACATAAAGCAAACTCCGCCCATCGCTCCATGAGCACCACTGAGAATACACCAATCAAGCACTGGATCCATTGCGCGAGCTAAGAACCAAATGTTGCGCCCACAATCACTTTGGTCCCCATTTGCCGAAATCCGGTAGGCATTTTATCGAGAGCTGTTCAAATTTTCCTGTCTGCATGCCGTTGACCGAAATAATCACGTGTGTGGACGTTGGCTCATTCAGCCCTCGCGGTCTACTGCTTCGCATTAGGTGAGAGCCAGTCACTCACACGGAGACTAGCCTGCTGAAGGCAGTGACGGAATAAAAATTAACTATGGAATGCCGGGGACACCACCGGTCAATCCACACCAAACAACTATTCGACGGATTCAATTACTAGTCAATATAAAACAGCGTCAATCTAGTTTTGAGTATAAGTGTTGAGTAATTTTCAAGCAAGCCACCAACAAAGCGCACACCTTTCACCAAAAATGGATGCAGGCCATCGACGAGTAGCTTTCACGGAGGATAGGAAGCGTCATCTAGCTGTGTGTACCATTCGACCACTTCACCGAGGGCCTGGCTGTAGTCTATGTGTACTTTACCTTGAAGTATATGATGCCCACCAAGGTAGGCCCACTATAGGCTGGATCATCATGCCATTTTTCACCGTTCCCGCCCAACCGCATTTTATTCGTCTAAGGCAACAAAGAAGCTCACCATGTTGGGCAGCGATTTCGAGACACACCATTGCCGACAGTCTCAACCGTCTTCCTAGGTCCTCCAAGCAAGCGTAAGAGATGAGCTTGGATACATCCAGACTTCGACTTGCTCCGGTTGCAGTTTCGGTTGAGGAACAAGGAGCCATCCACTGAGGTCATATTGTTCAATTAATTGTACCTGTACGCCCTGTATAACGGTGAGGTTGTTGGCCTACAATGGGCGACAACGAATTTTCAATATGACAGGTGGGGCGTCCTGTGTAATTAAATTTATCCGGATGAATGTTCATGCAATGATCCTGTGGGTTTCATTTGAACGGGACTATCTAACAGCTGGGAAGTCAAGAAGGTCAGCGTTGAAGGTGACACACGTGTACTTATAACAGCCAAGGTAAATAAGTTCACTTTGACAGCAGCGCTGGTCGTCTCTTGTATATCTGAGCTCTGTCCGCATTGTTTCTCCGAGCAGTAAGGGGTCTGACTGCCTCTGTTAGAATTATCTTGCAAATGTTATTTGTAAAGAGGATAATGCAGTTAGGGGGTACGATGGGATAACTCATATGAAATCAAGCTGGGACGACTGTGGTTGAGGAATATGTTGTGCTTTCCTTGTGTTGCGCCGGAGATGCTCGTCTTCTGGCATGACAAAGTAGTCATTGAATTGAGTTAATCAGGCAGAAAATCAAAAAAATAACCTACGTCTATAACATAATATATGTAGATAATATGAGGACACGGATCAGCAGCCACCTTGAAAGCCCCCGTGTGGAGGTCGAACTCGGGGTATCAAAGTGGTGATTCACAGTCCCATCTGTTCGACCCAGACGAAACACATTCTGATGAAAATTTGTGGCAGTTTGGCACATGAATTTCGCTTGCAAAAACACGTAGATTCATTGCAGAACTCGCGATTAGCATGGTTGTGTTGTCATTACCTACGGCTTTAACTTCTCTAGGAACTAACCCGATTTCTCTGAGAGCTTGATCTTAGATACATCACTACTTTGCTTGGGTTTGGAGGCTTGGAACAAGGCTCTAGTGGCTACTGCATGTGAGTGAGGTTTTTCTGTCAATAGATACGTTAGAAAATGCTGATGTGGTGGAAGCTTCAATGAGCAATAAATGGAGAAATGGCGATTCTTTAAAAGCCACCAAACACCTCTGTATGGTTGGGGTTTCCTGACTTTTGAGACGAGCGAATCCGCCCTTTGTACCTCACGAGATTCTCCCAAGAGACAAGCTACATGTCACGCTTTCTTAGGAAGCCCTATTCACTACCTTCCAGTGACGATGCTTCCAATATCGTGAAATTGCAAAAGAGTGCTTCAGGCCCCATAGGCTGAGTGACGGTCTGTCTAGGAGAGTTGGTTAAACCGTGGTTTCAAACGGTTAACGGCTGATTGGACGAATAAGATCAAATCCTGAATCCTGTAGCCACGGTGGTGATTCCGTTACTTCGCTTTTTACAATTTTTATGCCACACGGAAAACCACACTTGATTGCGGACAAAATCCGTGCAACAATGGGGAGGCAATTCATGCGATGCTATGGCTCTCCCGGAAAGCGGCGCATCCTGCGCTAGTCACGCGGCAGACCTGTTTACACCGGCTGCTGAAATGTTCGTAGTCTGCCTGGTGACTATCATCGAAGAATAGCTGAATCCACCCAACGACTGAAGGCTAGCTACCACTTGCTTCTCTGAGTTCACATCAGCCAACTTGGGCATCAGTCGAATCCACCCATACTGTTGGCTGTACTACAGTGGACAGCTGGGAGCTCTACGAGGTCACATTTGCTTTGAGCGAACAGCCTCACAGTGCACTCATGTCTTGAAGCCCTTTCTCGTCCAGAATTACCTTGGACTGCTGAATTTGACTGTAAATGCTGCCTATAAATCCACGTCTTCCATGCATTTCGCTGTCACAGTTCTAATGGTAAGCTGTAAGACTTTATCGGTATGATTTCTAGGCGCCATATGTCGTTATTTGCAGGTGAATAAATGCTTGTTTAACACGATCAGACGTCCTCGCCTGCCTTATTGCAGGAAGAACGACATCAGAACGGTGAGAGGACTGCGTCAACTTGATGCGCCGAGGCATCCACCCAGTATTAAAAGATATGTAGCAAATTTTATTTATTCGAATGAAGGTTACAGTGGCTCTCAACTGGATTACCTCTTTGTACAATCTCAGTGGTGGAGACTGTCTGAAAAGAGGAACATGAGATGTTCAACCATACCTTTGTGTGGGCGGCAATCAAGCTCCACACCAATGACACTCGAAACGCATCAACATCATTCTACTAGAGACATGTCACTGGCAAAACCCTTTAGCAGTATGACACAATCAACGGCCAACTACTTGTTTTGCTCTGGAACTCGGTTGGTTTTGTGGATGCCCTTATTTAAGGCATTTGCCAAACAAGTCAACGGGTCCACTAGAGATGACCACGTTTCATGCTGGTCGAATATGGATACAAATGGAGATAAAGCCTCGAATGTCGGAGATCTCGATGTGATTTTCATCTACTTTGTGTTTCTCTGGTGTAAACAAGGACCGACGACCGTTTCAAAGCGACACAATAAATCAGCTGATAGCAGATCAATCGGAAGGGAAACCATCTCGATCGTTTAACAAGAAATCTACAGTTATGGATAGCCGAGACTTACATTTAGTATACTAATAAAGAAGAGATTATTTCGCCTATAACAAACAAAAAAGCTCTATGAGAAGATGATATCCCCCCCCCCAAGGTGTGTGAGTAATACGTCCCGACAAACGTTCAACCTACGCACACACTACTGTTCCTTCGGATTGGTATTCCTTCGAGAGGGCTCAAAAAAACACGAGAAATATGAGAAAACAGTATGGAAAGTGTGTCTGGGAATCAGTTCCACAAGTATTGCCGATAAGATCCTCTGGGCTGCTCTAAAACAACACAAGCAGCAAAACATTATTGTGCGATAACCTTCGCAATAAGTTCAGTTCGATCAGTCGCATGCCGTAGTGGGCTAATCTTCTTGCTGATGGTGTACCAACCACAATTATTGCTACCAACAGAGCTGACTACTTGCCAACGGAGGCCTGAGTTCGAACCGGCCAGCCATCCCGTCATTTGACACACGCTTTCGAAGGATGTACTGTCACTGACCACGCCACTTGAAATCTGAAGAAATATGTACCTTGAAAGTTGCATAGATTCCAACTGTAGTGTGGCACATGAGGTCAGCGCATGAATCTCCAAGACTCGGATCGGGTTGCTAAGTCAGGACACCTATGACGGCATATCCCTGATTCTAGAGGAACGTCTACAGTACGGACTGTTTTATCGTAAGATTCTGAGATATGTCCTCCGCAAGCAACCGAACTGGGAGGTCTTCTGATCTTCGACAAATGTTACCTCAGGAACATAGTTCGGTTGGGCTGGCGTCAGTGACGCAGCAACGAGACGATTATAATTGTGTTCGACTGTGCAACACGAAGTGTAATCGAAAAAATTTGCCGAGCACCAAAAGCTGCAGTGGTTTGGTCGTCTATTGCGTTCACCGACACATCAAGTAAAGAGAAACAGCTGTTTTCCACGGCCGATTCTGAGTTGCACAAGCAGACAAATGATCAACCTTTGACCTGACAGAAGGATATGAAAGAGATTACGAAAATTCTTGGTGGTGGGCTTGTAACGAGTCCTTCGCACATCTACTTTTACACCTTTTTTCTAAATAAGGCTTTCAAATACATAACGGTTGTACGGTAACGAAGCATCTGTGCTGAACACTGATTTTCTCTTGTCGATGAGGACGGTTATGAAGGAACAAGGATATCGCTTAACCAACAGTGTCGTTCAAATCTGACTAGGTGGTGCAACAGCTATCTTAGAACCACGCTGGAGTCTAACAGAGTCCCATGATTTGAAGTACCGACCTTCATACTTTGATGATGCTGTTTTCCTCTATAGAAGCAGGGATCTGAACACCGTTTTCGATCTTGTCATTTGCCATGTCTGATTTGTCAGACTCACCACACAACCTCGTGCTCAATGGGTAGTCTTTAGAATAAATTATGAAATGAGACGCATCAATTTTCGGCTGACATTTCCGACGTTCATTCTTGGTAAACATCTATTCGAACAGTACTAGCGAAAAGGAAGAAGGCCTTCGCTGCGGAGTTGTCTATTTGACAACACCAACTTAACAGTTGCAGACTATTGAACAGGGAAGCAAAACTCTCATATGCATCTCGTTTACAAAACTGAATATCCACCTTCTCCTTGAACGCGTCTTCCTGAACTTTCCTGGATATTCATTGACTGTTACTCAAATGCAGGCAAATGCTACAAAGAGACTCCACAAATTCCGTAACAGATCTCACTTTTCAAGAGACGCAAAGCGGATTTACGGGAAGAAGTACTACTCACGTGCCTCATCAGTAGTATCCACCGTTACACTAGTACTTTTAATTTTGAATATACAATTCAGTCCCATTTCGTCAATCCGATTTCATGGCAAACAAACAAGCAAAAACATTAGCGTGAACCGCACGTCATAAAACAGGCCGCTGTCAGACACAAACTTGGCCGCATCAGTTTGGCGAACTATCGTTTACTTGCACAGTTCCGACAGATGTGCGTCAGCTAACGTCATCGGTAGAAGTTCCTGACTTTGACGGGAAACAATTTATGTTTTCGAGGTCAACGAACCAAATTTTTGTGGCTGTTGAACAGCTGTTATGTTGATTATAAAAGATGTCAGAAGAGTTGGAAAAAATCGGCTTGTGACACGCAACCGAACAGCGACTGCCGTATTTATAGGAATCGAAAAATTCTTCCCTTTGGTTACGTCAGATACTCGAACCACATCGATTGAAACAAAAATGAACCTAATTTTGACAAACAAAAACTGTTTCTATCTATGACAAAAAAAACGTTCCACAGGTGGAATAGAGGCCGATTGGTCAGTATGCTGTAAACACTTTCTCAGGATCACGGCAATTAAACACTTATGGTGTAAGTTCACCTTGATAAAAGCTATGCCGAAATGGTTTTCACACAACAAAGAGCCTGTCATGCGACTAGGAAAAAACAGCACTTGGTTTCATATTTCTCACAAAAGTATCAATCTCCCATGTTTAGTCACGTTGTTTTTAATCAAGAGCCATGTGATGGCGGAGAAAACGCTTAAACTAGTAACCAGCTTTGGTCAACTACTAGTGAAACGAAGGCTTTTGCTGCAGAGTTGTTGATTTGAGAACACCAACTTAACAGTTACAGACTATTGAACAGGGGAGCAAAACTCTCATATGCATCTCGTTTACAAAACTGAATATCCACCTTCTCCTTGAACGCGTCTTCCTGAACTTTTCTGGATATTCATTGACTGTTACTCAAATTCAAGCAAATGCTACAAAGAGACTCCACAAATTCCGTAACAGATCTCACTTTTCAAGAGACGCGAGGCGGAATTACGAGAAGACATACTACTCGCATACCTCATCAGTAGTATCCATCGTTACACAAGGTAGTGGTAAGATATTTAGCAGGATTCTGACAAGTGAAGAGACTGCAGATTTGCGAAGCTGCAGATCAGTGGGCTCCCTCATAGTCAATGCGATTCTGTGTTGACAGAAAATTATCCGACTATGCGCGAGAAATTTAAATTAAATTGCATAGAAAGCCGGTTCACAGGATGTGGTTTGCCAAACCAGCACGAAGGTTTACGTAGACGATGAATGAAGCTCAATTGACTGCGGGTGAATCAGTCAAACAATTAGCCAGAATTCAAAGGGGTGCTTTGACAGCTCTGGTCAAGTTTGAACGAAAGGTAGATAGTTAATTCTTGTCAGAAATTTAGCGAACTGAAAACAACCTCGGCGAACTCGCTATTGATTCAAGCCGAGTGACCGCTTATCAGATAACCGTATTGAACTGACGTTGTAGTTGTCCAAGTACTCATCGAACAAGATCCACTGCAAGATCGCCTGCAACCAAGACAACCAGCCAGCATCGAGTAATTCTCCGAGAATCGTAACATAAAACTACCTGGGAAGGTTGCATATCGAATGAGTGAGCTATCAGCTTCCTGCCAAAAAATCAAGTTTGTGCCTGCACCTCATTAGTCCCATACACCAAAGTCCAGTCGTTCAGATTTCCCTGTCTCCATGCCGAAACAGTCGCATGTATGGACATCTGCTCAGTCATCCCTCGCAGTCCACTGCCTCAGATTAGGTGAGAACCAGCAACCAGCTGAGGACGACGACGAATTCCTCAGTCACTCACGCCCAGTCGGTCACAGTTTTTGCACTTTTGCAATTCTTTCGATTTCGGATGCTCACGAAGGCTTTTAATTCTTAGTCCAAGATGAAGATGACAATTTCGCGGATTACTTTGCCCAGAACATCTCTCTACTCACTGCTGCGATGCTTGTTAAAACACTCCGAAATGTCTGTCATTCTGACGCACAATATATATCGATCTCTTCATTCACTCGACGTTTCCAAACAGATCGATCAAAACGCTGTCTACCGCTGCGGTAGTGTGCACCATAGTTAGCTAATAAGCCCACTTTTACGCGGATTTGACCTATGTCACATAGCTCTGGTATTCCAGTACCAATATCGTTTGACATTCCGAAGGAATCTGACTGGATAGGACAGAGTGACATTTTCTCCGAACTGCCGACAATGAGCTGCATCAAAAATCAATCGGTTGGGTGGCAAACTTCTCCCCTGACTCGTCAGATTGCGTCTTGACAAGGTAGCCCTCTCGAATTGCGACAACGCACGAAGTTGGCCACGACCCCAACTCTACTCGATACCAATTATCTGTTAGTGGTGGTTTACATCAGCCTCACACTTGTTGCTGTTCCCCACTCGTCTTCCTTTGGGGTCCTAAACGATCGCAAAACATTCACGACTGCTGGTACGCAAGCGCTTGCGAACTTTGATTCTTTCAAATACCACCACACTTCGCAAACCTCCGTCGGACCCCCCCCCCAAGTTACACCAACCCTGAATTTATCCTCATTCTTCCTACTTAACCGTTTTGGGTTTGAATAACGCTGAAAACAAAGCGAATCAAACTGGAAGCTACGTGTGCAATATGGCACTTTTCCCTTTGCTTTCTCCGAAGTATGCCACCGCGCCATTACTTCTTGTCATTTGTCACATCCACTGTACCCCAACATACTAGGATGAGCTCCCACCATCACCGTATCCAGATGAAGAGAATCTGGTTCATCGTCACGCTTAGGGCGACGATTTTGTCCTTGTTAGCATAACAAACGCTCGTGGGGACTTCAGTTAGATACGTCTCTCCCACCACATATCTTCAACCATTCCACTCACTTGCACTCTTCCAGTCAGTCTTACCAAACCATGTGTCCTATCGTCGGATCGTTCTCTTCCGCTCTTTCCTCATTAGTCTAATAGTTACATTCTGGAATACCAGATTCCCAGCTCAGTAGAATCCTCAAATTCTCAAGACTGAAGATGGCATTCAGGGAGACAGTGCATGACCAGCGCAGCTAGGCAGCGAAGTATGGATGATGTTAGCAGCAAACCTAGCTGCTTTGGCCACTGCCGTCTCCCTGGGTGGGGAACCCGAGACGAGACACATCAATGGTTAGAGACATTCACAAATATGCTCCAGTCGTGCCTTTAATGCCGCACGCGCATCCAAGCTGCTGCTTTCTACCCGTAGCTTGCCCCCCTCGATCTCCCCAATGAAGAGTTCGCTGACACCAACGTCTCCAGTGCATAGCTATCTCCCCAGATCATCGGCGAACGAGAATAAAGCAGTTATAACCTCTGTACAGTAAGTACGCGGTTCGTACAGCTGGAGATGATGATGTGAAAAACTTTCTTTCCTCGGTCGCAGTGGACTATGATTACACTGACTGACGAAAAATGCCCTGTTGTTGTCTGGTTCGGTTTCATCTCGCTAGTCTGAAACCCCCAGAACCGAACCACAGCAGCTCGTTTAAGCCCTGGAGCAACAAATAGTCTACAATTAAGTATCGATCAAGATCAAGCCAGTTTAGAAAAGGGTGAATAGACCATCGGCAGTCGGTGTCATAACTGCTCACGAATCTACTGGACAGTAACCTTGCAGTACCTACTAGGAAACATGGTAATTTGTCAAACTGCTTTTCTGCGATTTGGTGAGATCAAAATGGGTCGCATTATGTCAGCTGGACCTTAATATGGTGACCAGTAGTTCCACGGAAAGTGAATTTGAGATGGTGGTCCAAAACACTTGTCAAGATAATGTTGACTGACCACCGGGGCGAGATAGATCAGTGGTTAGAGCGCAAATTTGCCGACCGGAAAGTCCGCGGTTCGAACCTGACCTTTGCCTCACGACTTCCCCTGTCTGGGCTCGGGCGACCTGGCAGCCCTCGTGCTTCCTTCTGATGGCATGACAGTTAGGCTCCGAAAGGGTGCTACAACTAAACGACCGACTGACCACCTATTAAAGTGTGATGTGTTCCAGTTTTCACCACATCCTATCGAAAATGAAATTCAGAAAACTCTAGGCTGAAACCAGTCATTCGGGCGAACGATCCACACGACCCACACAGACAGTGGCGGACCGACCCACAAGCTTGTCGACTTATGCGAGCAAACCCAAGTTACAGTCACTTTATCGTTCATGAGACCTCGATACGGTAGATGTCTACCTCAAAGAAAACTACACCAAACATGATCAACATTATCCAGACTACATATGGTGCTTATCATAAAGAATGGACCCACCCAGACTGCAGGAATATCTTGCTCCGCCGAACACCGAGATCTGTCGATATCATTGCATTTATATGCACGCATATGTATAACTTATAGAACAAAAAGAAAGAGAAGAAACACACTGTGCTCTGTCACTGACATTTTACATTATTCACGATGTCAAATAGGATTGGCGACGGTTCGTTGGGTGAAAGGAAGGTGGAGAAGGGTGGGCCAAGAGAAAAGACAGAGATCGGACTACTTTGTCCCCCGGGAAAGGGTGGGGGCTGGCAAAAATAACGAGAACCGGCGCGGATCGTCTGTGCATGCGGATGATTGCTGCGCACTAGAGACGAAGACTCATCTGCCGTCAAAAGTCCAAACAAAAAGAAGCCGATGAGCCAATACATTCTGAGCCATCTACTGTCGAAACCTTTGTGTGCATGTGCGGGTAACAGCGTTGGGGAAGGCAACGGAACTGTTGAACAAGCAGAAAAAAGTGATTTCAACGGTGAACGCACATGAGAATGACCAAAGGGAGAGACAGATGGTACCATCACCACCACGCAGGACCATCCACAAAGATGAATGACAAAATTACAGCGCCGGTGCATAATCCTGCATATGGATAATGATGATAATTGTTTCTGGCGGAATTAGGTAGACAGCGGAAACAGGTAGGTAATGATGGTGGAAACAGTATTAGTCGGTCCGAGAGATAACTGAAGGTTACCACATGGTTCAAATCTTCTACGAAAGGGAATGCAATGTCTACGCAAACATACGTTGATTTCCCCATGGATTTCCTGCTGTGAACAATTTGGTGGATGTTCCATATTCGAAAGTACGAACCTGGTGGGCGGAGGTGAATTTTGATAGCACTTGGCCACATGAAGCCTATTGCGTATCACGTATGTACAGCGACGGCAACGACAACAAAGAGATTAGAGTCCGGTCTGTTATGAGATGAGATGAGATGCGTGGGCGGGCGAGCGCGCACGCAGTGTGTGAGCGAAAGGACGTGGTATATTGGGAGTCGGCGGATTCACATCACATGTTATCGTGCAGAGACTAGATCTGAGTGTAGACGATTTGGACGCTTCACTTCTGAAGATCCGGCGGACGAGGACGAGGAACCTCCCCCTCCTCCGCCGTCAATGCGATCACCGCCGCCGCCACGAACACCTGATCGTCGTTCGTTCGCCGCCCCGTTTCGGCCACCAGCTTCTAAGGAGGCCAGAGGAGGATGATATGTGTAACTGAGACGTTGATGGGATGGTAGGTGCAGGAAGAACGGATGTGTGAGGGCAGCGGAGAGCGGGATGCGATCTGCCGGATCGTATTCCAACATCTTAGCCATTAGGTCGAACAGATCCAGAGTGTCTTGACTCTCATCTTTGCAGTAACGCTACATGAAGATAAGAAATAGATGGACGGTAGAACAGGGGGGTGGCATATCAAGTGATGAACGAATCATTCAGGACATCCCGCTTCATGCATATCAGGCAGAGCGCATTCATAAATTCGACAATGATCATAAGTGTAACAAAAGCAATCGGGGTTACTTTGCCGGCCAGGTTGATTGTCGAGCCAGCCAGTAAAAAACACGTTCTCCTCCTCGCTCACCTTAATAAAAAAGCATGCTGGTTTCAGCTACAGTGACTGGGCCGAGTACGTCTAAACTCGAAAACCATCCTTCGCATTAAGCAACCTTTCTTGTCTAATGTCTAGAGGGCGGGGGGCTATTTTCGTCAATGGCTGACGGCGATCTAGTTTGGCGGAGCTCACCTATCTCACACCCATCAATTGCTACCCAAGCACATATTCAGGAGGAAATCGAAGTCACAATTGACGGCTGTTTCGGCCAAATGCAAGCAACATCATAGTCGCTTTGATACATAAGATGAACTAGTCCATAAGAATATATCACCGCAGCGGATGAGCTGCGATGCTGCACCCGTATTTCATAGGTAGCTTTCACGAATCACTGTCGTTGGTTCTGATTGTGGAAGACGTCAATTTCCACTAAAGCAGTTACTTTCCGAAAACTTTTCGAGCAATTAGAAATTCAGAGTGGTATACCTAAAGGAGACAATATCCAGTGGAGTTACGGTTCAAAAAGTACCACACGCGGTCACCGCCCATGTCAGACAGCATGTGGATAGGTATGATAAACGCGACACAGTAAAATTCAATCATGGCATCTTTTTGAAACGATGGTGTCCGGTTTCCCCAGTCCAGGCAGGAAAAATCGAGATCTTTTGATCTAGTCGAACCATTGGCCTTCCGGTCAGGGTATGCCCAAACCACGTAGCACCAACCGTCAGAGGGAACATGGTAGGTGAAAAATTTCACATCTAAGACTGAAAATTCCACCAACGACTCATGCCGGTCAAGATAAATAGACGCACATACAGAGAATGAAGGTAACAAAGGGCTGTGCCAATATCAGGTGAAAATTATTACCAATAGGTCTAGAGTATGCTATATAGTGAAGAGGAATTTAACTGGGAAAACGATAATGCTCCCAAGACACGTCGAATTTACCCGTAATTGGCGGCAGTGTGTAGTCACATATTTGGCCTCACGCGATTGTGGATCCCAGACCAGTTTACCGGAGCCATCAAAGTACTTAGTACGACTGGAAGTGCGATGCGATCGGATGACAAGCATGGCAGTGATGGGACCGAATGGGACATGCGCGCACATGCGAGATGGTGATGCGTGGGCGGAGAGACCAAAAAGACGAGAAAAAACGGGAGGGTGATAAGAACAAGCATGCACAGAACTCACGAGTAAAGGGCGACAATTCTCACGAACATAACGCCCCTCCTGGTTGTAGAAGTCCCAATCCAGGCGCCCGTGATAGAAAAACCCGGTTCTGTACATATTCAGACGCACAGACATGTGCAAAAAGGGAGCGGTTTTGTTAGGTTTTAACTCTTGACTGGCCTAAGAAAAATGTCTAATATGTGGCATCGAAAGGCACGGCATGCTCCTGAAAAAGATGTCCGCAAACAGTCATGTAAAGGTACCCAACGTTTTGGTCACTTTCAAAAGCTCTTGGTGAATTATGAGTGACCGCCCGAGCATAATTCAACAACAGTGTCAATCGGGGGAATGAAAGTCGACTCGTTCCGGAGAAAAACGTGTCTCCTCCTAATGGTACAACACAGTAACCACCGAGGACCAAGACAATTCCCTTGATCAGGAGCACCATAATAAGAAAAACAATACTCAAATCTTTGAATTTTGTTTAGCACGACGGCACAAACTATCATGCTTCGTGAACAGATCCAAGCTCAAACGTACTGAAGGTTGTTTATTCACCTTTGTTATCATCCACTGACTATTCCACATCAGTAAATAACCTTGCCTAATATGCACTATTCAGCAGTACACACTAGTCAGTCAAACATCACAGCAGCATACACAACACCGATAACTCAGGCGCTCAAAGTAGACTTGGATTGTGCGCATCGACAATTGGAGGAGTTGACCGGAAAATAGTTTACGCATTCCGGTGCACTCTTTCGAAACGGACCGGCTAGGAAGTACCAAGTTGTGAGGTAAGCAACGCTCCAGTGGGGAATGGTAAAGTGATGAGGAAGGTAATTAGGTAAGAATTACTCCCAGTCCGACTAATATCGACGTGTCGACAGAAATAGGGACAGTTTTTGTCTTCAGTTACACTGGTCTGGACAGAGTTTATGGGCCGTCGGATCACGTGAGGAGATCCACACCCAGCGTCTACCTGCAGTCTGAAAACAACAAACGCTGTGTGTCTCAGTCTGATGCGAATAACCCTTCTAACCAGTCAGCTGTTTTGTTTAAAAAGCAAACAAGAAGTAAACAACCACCGTGCGATGTCTTCCCAGTCAAATGTCGTCGAACAAACAGACAAAGCTACGGTCAGCTTCGTATGAAGCAGCCTGTTAGAAACCGTTTTGATAAACAGGATCAGTGCTAACCCATGATTAACGAAATCCTTCTGGACTACAGATCTCGCGACCATACCGACAAACACCTCATGACTTTTCACATGACCTAAACGCAATTGGGTTTCTGGAGTAGACGGAAAGGCTGCAAATCAAGAAATATCCGCCACAGATGTGCACTGCCTAACTAAAACATTTCACACGTACAAGCAGAACATTTTGCCATGTCTCGTCGCTACGACAAACCCAGTCCCCCTGTAGTATTAACCTATACATTTATTGACACGGACCTTCGGTCAGTACTTCCGTGGACACCTTACTAGTGGCTCCGGGTACATTGGTGAAGAAGCACATCCTTGTCTAGCCGACATCAGATGGTTCGCATATCCGAAAAAAAAACAATCAAGAAAGGGGCAGAAGTTGCTTGGTGTTGGTTGCGAAAGTCGACAACCATCATTACCTGGGGCCATTGCAACTAGGTTCTCAAATTTATGACGGTCACTCATAAACGAACTAGTAATTAGCGAAATACACTCATTTGCAAACAAATTTGGTTTTGCGAGAGACCCACCTGGAACCCAGCTGAATCCCTCGTTTGTGATGTTTCCAGTCTCTAGTTTATTCGAACTCGGATTACCCTACTCGTGAATCACAACTGAGGTTGACGGGTTTGGATGCGGGTTTTGGCCACAGAATGTCAACACTAGCCTCAGTGTACCGTATGTACATTGAGAGGCCTTGTGAGGTTTCTGAAAACTTCACTGCTATTCACAAATGTGATGTTATTCGTGTCGTTATTTTTGCGGTCACTCTGAATCAAACAGCCGGCATGGAGAAGCATTAAGTCTATTTGGCTTAGTCATTCCGGAATTGTCACAGATGAGGTGCACCCGATGCAAGTGGTGTCATCGGCTTCGCTTCAAAGACCAATAAGGTGAGCACTGAGTGCTTCAACCGGGTTAGCGGAAAGTGGCGATCCTGGAGCACCCGAAAACGTAAATTGAACGCGACCTCACGTCGGATGGGACTATTCGTGAAAAATCAATGCGATGTTCGCCAAAATTGAAATAAGCACATTATAAGCAAGAAATACAGGATAGTAGTTATTGCGTACGTACCGGGATTTCCGAGTCATTCGGTAGGGGATGTGTCCTAACGTCCGCTCCATCATGGCCAGATGCTCGCGGTTATCGTGAGTCTAATGAGGAAGGTGAAAAACGGGAAAAAAGGAGGTCGGTAAATGTAGTTCTATGGTGCGCACGAAGCTCAACAAAAAGGTTCGCAAGTATGAGCTCCGTATTCGGCCAGTCACACTCATCGATCAGCTAAGGGAACCGGAGCGGTAGTGAACAGAATACCAAAGTTCGTCGTCTGCTGGAATACTTAAAAGCTTTCGTTTACTACGTTCAGCTGTAACTCCCTATTGGTGCCTAGCTGCCATGCCGCCCGAGGGAAGCACGAGGGCTGGGATACTGCTAGGTTGCCAAGGCCTAAACAGGGGAAGTCGAAAGGTAGAGGTCGGGTTCGAAGCACGGACCTTCCGGTCAGTAAATTTGCACTCTAATTACTGAGCCATCTCGTCTACTACAGGTTCCCTAAGTGCAGACTTCCAGTGCTGGTCCCCTTGAAACACACCACCAGGTGCAATGATACCAGGATAACAAAAGAGCATTAGCAACACACCGGAATACTGTCAGAAAACTGAGTAAAAAAATATATTATGTAGTGATGTGAACCCGAAACAACCAAGTTAAAACATCCAACTGTTCTTTACCGAAAGTAGAGCAAAAATGAGCGACCACAGTATGTAGATGTCAGTATAAGACTAATTTGTCACAATACACTGAAAAAATATCGGCTATGTCTAACATCCCAATTATTGTGAAGGGTATCTATCAAGTCACTAAAGTGGCACTCGACAACTATGCGTGTGTACGTGGCGCATTGCGTCAGTCGTGAGAGTTGTGCAATAAAGTTTTTCCAGGACATCAGTTAGGTGATCAGTCAAACTGGAGCAACTGGTTGAGAAAGCTATTGATCAGTGGATAGGTTCGGAAATCGTCGTGATTAGTTGAACGAACTCCACACGGTAATCCCCAAGTAACAGAGTCACGTGACTGTGGGATCGAAATCAAACACTTTCGTACTCTTTTGGCCACAAAAAGTTCTTCCGGTTAAGATTCACTGTGCCTAACTGTAGGCCAACGTTGTTGTATGCAATTATGAAGACGAATTTTCCAGTCACACAGCATTCCCTGATTGCTTCTTGCAATAACACATATGTACTTTCGTTCCCACGGTGTGCTATTCGACCGAGGTCGGTGTAATCGGGGATGTGGTAACAGAACCCACTCAATCATTCGATTCTTCGAAACTAAGAATAACAATTACGCGTGTTGAAAACCATCCTAATGTAGCAGGATCTCGTGTCTACAAGCGGAACGATCAGAACGGGAAATTAGTGCACTTGCGTGCATGTTTGCCAGTCGAACGAATGATGGAAGTACAACGGCACTTACCTGGAACAGCGTGTAACCGGTATAAAGCTCAAACATAATACAGCCGATTGACCAAACGTCACAAGGTTGGGACCAACCAAGTTCTGTAAGTAAAAAGAGGAAAGGGAACAAGTTGAATGGCGGAAGGGTGAGATGTCCAAGGAAGTGGAACAGGGATTCAATAGGGCGAATGAATACTGGAACTCGAGGTGAAGTGCCTGGTGCTTCAGGCCTTATATTCTACCATGGTCCATGGACGCTTTCCCTTTCGACACTTCCATAAGGAAACAGAATTCATGCGACCGATAGGTCGCTTGCTCGGGTCCAGTCCAGCCCCGTTCCTCTTTCTGTTTGCAACACGCATACTTGGGTCCCTACTCAACAGTATTCGCAGAATGAACTGGTATAGAGAAGGGTTCCAAATATGTAAACCTGACACAGCACATGACATCATTGTCTGAAAACTCTGGCCAATGAGAGTGCGACTCTGAGGAGGGAGATTTCCTAGAATACATAAGTACTAAGCCATTAGAGATGACCACAAAGAGAGTAAAACGAATACGGAGCGCTCCAAACTCAACAAGAAATTAACCTAAACAATGTTAGAGAAAGCCGCAAACCCATGGTCTCTATTTCCCTCCTTCGAAATTCTCCAAAATGCACACACAATTTACAAAAAGCCCGCATGTTTGATAACAACACCCGGTTCAAAATGTATTGTGTTTGCCTGCTGACCAGCCTACCAGACGACCAACCAAACTTTACGGGGCTTACCTAAAATCACTTCGGGTGCCCGGTAGTGTCTTGTGGATACAATTGTCGAGTGGTGATCATAATCGAACGTAGCCGAGCCGAAATCGATCAAACGAATATCGGAACATTTGACCATTCGTTCGTGACGTCGCTTCTTTCGATTGTGCACAGAAATATAGTCGGAGTCCACAAACAAAATATTTTCCGGTTTCAGATCAGTATGCGTTAGCTGGTTGTCGTGAAGAAATCGAACAGCGTGGCATAGCTGGTAGGAAATGTGACGGACGTGCTCCATCGGATAGCCGACGTAGTTGTTTTCCTTCTGCAAAAGGGAAAGGGGAAAGGCAAAAGTTGAAGTGGGACGATTAGATGGATGTTGTGGCTGAATCAGTGCCGAATAGTATGAGGTGTGGATCGGTTGAACTATATTAGAAGGATAAAAACATTTTCATGAGGGATCACACAATTTAACACTGAAGGTAAAATTTGACTATATCAAACGGAGACCTGGGATATATGGAAAATCAACAATGTATCCTCCATCTAAAGTGATGTATGCGGTGGTGATGAAAGGTTGTCAAGGAATGGAGCACTCAGAAGGAACCCATGTGGATCGATCAACTGATCCTTACATGGGTTGGTCCCCGAAATTTCAGTCAGCAGTGTTGTACGCGCACAGGTTTGTCTGTAACCATCTTGCCCCAGTTCCAATTTTCATGGCATGTGAGTATTTAAAATAAATTATGATGAATTCTCGGATTCGGTTAAATATGGATGAACGGAAGACCAGCAATACTAGTCATTCAAATGCTTGTTGGACTTGACAATTTTGCTGCGAACGTTTCGTCAACAATCGATGTGACAATATCAGTATGTAGTAGATAAGCGGGGCATTGACGTATAGGAGGCTTACGCTAATATGTTAAAGAGGAGAAAAAATCGTTCAGCTGTAACATCCTTTAAGTGCCTAGCTGCCATGCCACCCGAAGGAGGTACGAGGGCTGGGATACTGCCAGGTTACCCAAGGCTAGATAAGGGAAGTCGAGATGAAGAGGTCGGATTCGAACCACGGATCATCCGGTCAGTAAATTCACGCTCTAACCACTGAGCTATCTCGCCACTTAGAAGAGAAAGTGATCGGCGACACAACATCAGTTCGAAACCAGTTGGCGTAGGATCTGATATGAAAGGTTGTTCCTACAGGTGACGGATTTGTACAGAAACCTGACAGGAAGAAATTATGATAAATAGGATAGCCAGCCATCACCCATCAATTCAACGTCATCCGGGCCAAATGACGAAAAAACTAAGTGGTGATCGCCGAGTCCAAAGGAGCAAGTCCAAACGATCAGTTGGACCTATACTACTCTCAAAAAATATAGATAGACTGTGCATTATTGGTGTGTGTATTAAGGTAGGTCGTACTATCCTAAGGGGGTTGAAACATATCCCCGGTCAGCTAATTTGGTTGACAACGCTGTTCAAAACCTTCCGCGGCCGAAGCGGATCGGACAACTCGTAAGATAAGATACGGAATGTTCCGAGTATTAACTCTAAAGGATGACTCTGAGGTCATCACGTGACCGAGATAAGGAGCGGCAGATTTTATGTTCAGATATATTGCGAGCTTAAGTTAAAAATAAACTTCAGTATTTGACCATCAAAACTGTAGAAGACACTATACCACTACTGTTCACCAAATGTTTTTTTTGGCGGAAGTAACTCTCACACGATAGATGAACTGTCCATGCTCCATCTGTCTGGCCAGCTTGATTAAGTGAGCAAGCAGGTCGACTACTTCGAATAGTCTTTCTGAACAACCATGCGCAGAATGGAAAGGAAAAAGGGGACCAAAATGGAAAACTCAATTCTCTTGGATGTGGGGACCGGAAGATGGGGTACGCAAACTGTTAAAGTCACTGACAAACTGCCTTCAGTGCATAGCTCTCATTCCCGTCATTCAGTGATATCAGCATATGCCTCCAATGCTATCCACTCTCATTCCCCACAACCAAGAGCTAAACTGGGGCAGCGTGCTCGGTCGACAGTCGATGATGATTACTGCACACAGTTAAACGCCTGCGGAAGCAAACATCGATAAGTATGATTAGAATGCTAAGAATCAGGGCTTTTACCGGGTCACTTGCAATTTAAAGACTTACCAGGAAGTCGAAAACGGACAGGCCAAGAATGTCAAAGGCCAAACATATGTGTCCATGGTAGTCGAACCAATCCAGCAGTGTAACACACAAACTGAGTAGCGGGAAGACAGAAAGATGGAATGAGTGAAGAACCGGTTTATAACTATATGTTCTAAACTGGTGAAAGTAACACGACATTCTGGTGTTGTTTGGGAATTGGGTAAAAGCCGTAGGACAAATCGGGCGTGACGAACAACATGCTCAGTAGAAAGCACCCTCGTTCGAATAGAACAGGGTTTACATATGAAGCACAGTGTCATCAGAATGTCACGAACATGCATACGTATCGTGATCCCGAAACCGTGACTCGACATTGCATCCAGGACAAGGCACAAAGGCCGAAGATCAGCTGCTGGAATTATACCGTGGAGATCGTGATTACTAGTTCACTGACCATAATGTCCCGACAATTTCCTGGCCTTCGTATGGTCCAAAATACAAGATAACATATTGTGACACAACTAGAAGTAGCATTGAACTACGAACACCTAGACAGACCTGGTTGTCACATCTTTATGACAGGACCTCGGACAAGCATGTCTACCACTCACAGATGAATTGCCAAGGAGCAAATAATCCGTGATTGCATATAGATCAAGTCTATTGTCGGGGTATGAGAACGCATCAAAGGGAATCGATAAATTGGGCGCTTATTTGTGATCCTACACCTCGGCTGAACACTTCCGTTTAGGAATAGTACCTTCAGTTGACACACTTGCAACAAATAAAACCCGCTCGAAGGAGACGATTCAACGAACAAATTCCCACTACAGGAAAACCCGACAAGGAAAATACCTCTCAGAATGCGATAGCATGGGCGTTGTAGAGTGCGTCCACATCAAATAAGAAACCTTTTTTGTTAGTATTTCAATTAGTCACATCGTTTGAACGTAATTAAATGGGTGTCCACATTTCATCTGCGGTTATGCAAGAAAAACGGCAATGAACAGACAGGTAAAGCACTACCAGGGAGGGGGAGGTTGACTTATTTCCGTACACAGATTATGAGAACGGAAACAACCGGGAAAATTCACTGCAGTTGTTCTGCAGTCAGCGATAGACTGCGTCAGTATGGAGGCTTGCTCAGAAGGGCTCGCCTAGCTTACAGGGCCAGTGTACCACTGTCCTCCTATGCTTTGATCAGTTAGCTGGTAAAGGGGGCACACTTGAAGGGATGTCTACCTGGGAGGACAGTTTCTCCGCGAGTATGAGTTAAGTTCAGACTTTACCTAAGCTGGTGAAAGGTGCATACCTGCCCAGACGTCTGTACTGTGTGTTAGTCCACATATCATATGCGGGTGCATGGACCGCGCACGGCTATAAAATCGATCAGCTGTAGCACGCTTTCGGTGCCTAGCTGCCATGCCACCCGAAGGAAGCACGAGGGTTGAAATACTACCAGAATGCCCAAGCCTAGACAGGGGAGGTCGAGAGGCAGAGGCGGGGTTCGAACCACGGACCTTCCGGTCAGTACGCTCGCGCTTTAACCGCTGAGCCATCTCGCCATCTCGCGCACGGCTATGGAACCGCTTCAAAGCGAGCAACGTAAAAAAAAGGATCCCGAAAGGGCATCGCGCTTGAAGGAAACTACTGTGTTCTGGCAAGTTTCCTGTTTCACTCAAAGAAGCCGAATCGAGAATGCGTTTCAAATGAAGGCTTCCCCAAAACTTCTGATTTGAATTTTCCGATAACCTAGCAGTGCACACCTGAAATATCGAATCGACTGAAGGATAGGATGAAGAAACGCACAGCAACTCAATGTTTTCCGAGTTCCCATCATCATCGTTTTCGTTGCTGTGTAGGAGTACGCATTTGCAGGAACCTACCGTGCTTCGTGGTTGTTATTCATGTTCCGATAGATGAGAAACCCAATGGCTTATTTACAAATTATACGACGGAGGCTGATGTATATTTCACCATGCTGCGTCGGCTACAAATTTGAACAAAACATTTGGTGTGGGCAGTACTGGTTAGCTCCCCACAAGGAAACATTTGAGGATCTTGCAAGGGCATCTCCTCAGATGGGCAAATAGTGTGCCACCAAATATCGAATAGACAGGCTTGGTTTTAAACTGTTAAATATAGAGGGTGCCAAACATGAGGAAGGTCATCATCATCACCATAAGATCGAAACACTTACTGCTCGAAGTTTGCCCCGCGCTCATTGAGGAAATTGAGTACATTTATTTCTAACATGGCAGCCTCTCGGTATTTGTCCACGTTCTTGATTATTTTCAGAGCAATTCTTCGATTTCTGAAAAACAAATAGGAATCAGATGATGAGTCTCAAAAAACTGAACAGAAGTTTATCTTTTTAGTATCTTAGCTCGAAATTTACACGAAATTCTCCAAGCACAGATGAGTGTTCAACAATGTTTTCAGGTGGTTGTGGGATATGGCTGATGGTATTCGTGCTTCTGTCAGGAAGTGTAGAAGCACAGTGGAAACACGTTGAAACACGGATTGTTTCTTTTGCTTATACTCGGAGTGAAACCGAGAAAAAAATCGTTCAGCTGTAGCACCTTTTCGGTGCCTAGCTGCCATGCCACCCGAAGGAAGCACGAGGGCTGAGATACTGCCAGGTTGCTCAAGCCTAGACAGGGGAAGTCGAGAGGCAGAGGTGGGGTTCGAACCACGGACCTTCCGGTCAGTAAATTCGCGCACTAACCACTTGAGCCATCTCGCCCCCGAGAATCATGTACTGTATACGCTATATGAACAGGCTACTGCAGTTTTTGTGAATTACGGGGGTGAAACCTCTGAATGTCAATCTTGTAGTAGTAGTATTCACTATGCATCCAGCGCGGCCGAAAAAAAAGGTTCTGAAAGCCAAGTGACTAAAATACACAATTTAAAGCTGTTAGCTGCATGTCTTGACAGACTAAACATGAAATTAGGTAAGTTTACAGCGTGACAGGAAGCAGCCAATTACTGTATCTGTCTGCGGGTAGGTACCTAAATAGCCGCTATGACATTTTAAAAGCTGTCATGAATTCATGGTGATTCACTGGATGACTAGAGTGAACTTGGGTAATGTGAGTCACCGTCGTGAATTCGCGAAGGCGAAAACCCCTAACGAATGGTTTTCAAAGTGATGGGATTAGCACATAGGACACGAAACATCGAAGCATTTGCTGACATTCACACAACTTTGCACGTTTCGAAGCTGCACCAGACTATCACAGGGTATTGCGGTTGACATTTGGACAGACCAGAGGGAGATGATGGTCACACGGATCTGCCCGTCTTTCCCCCACACTGAAAACGACAGAAGAATACCTTGAAAAGAATGTCTGCAAGATCATATCGATGGAAAATACGACTTACTGCAAATGATCTTTGCATTCCACCACTTTCCCAAACGTGCCCTCACCGAGAGTTTTGAGGATTTCATCTGAAATTGAGGAACAACGCATATAGCACGTGAACTTACAAACCGCATTCGACGTAAGATACAGACACTCGGTAAGCAACAAAAGCAACGTGTATAATAAGAGAGAGGAACCCGACAGGTTAACAGAGGGCCAAATACAAACACTGCCCCAATTGTTAGCAAATTGACCTCACTCAGAAACGACTCAAAAGTCCAGTTTGGTCACATTAAAGCGCCCCAAGAAGCCGGCTGACTGTGAAAGCCAATCAGAACTTCCCTATACACTCATGCTTATAAAGGTGGACAAATAGACGACAGAATTGTTCAACGATCCCAAAGACAGGTGCGTCGGCAATTCACCTAGTCGAACTAGGCGATGGTGGGAAGAGAACCAGAAAGTAATATTTACGCAACAAAAAGCACAAACATAAAAGGAGTTGCGTCCCAAGTTACTGGAAGTTTCAAGGCGCGAAATAGATGAGCTCAACTCACATCGATCGAAGATGAATTGACCAATAGAGTAGATCAGATGACCATCCACGTCATCCACAACACCGGAATCGGCCCGAGCATCCTCTGCAACCTGTGACAAAAAAAATCAAACAGAAGGGCAAAGAGTTAACATCATCATCATCATCATCAGCATATTGGGCTTCAACGCAATCCCGGTCGGGCAGACAATGCCAAAGGTGACAATAAAGACTGAGGTTATCGGAAATTCGTCATTCCACGACAGCTCCAACTTAAAAAGGGACACTTGGGTGCAAACGATCGCGTGTGCAAAAGTGAGCCGGCCCATTGACCACGGACAGAGCAAATGCGGATACAAAACGACGGTAGGTACATTAGCCGGGCAATACTCGAATTAATAGATGTTTCTGTGATGGAGACGTAATCCACGAGTACTTAAACGACAGCTGCTTATCTGACAACAGAGAACTTCGGAGAGCCGAATTTCAAATCTCAGTTTGAATCAAGAAAGTGCGGACCTTTCGCGAAATTGTCATGGAACCAAAATGACTTGATCAAATGGTGAATTTGTCGAGCGGAATCACACACCACTAGGAACGTACACACCGGAGATAAAGGAGGGGTATCAAAGCTTGTAAGGGTAAGGCGAGAAATACCTTCTTGCCGGAATTCGCGTAAATAAACCTCCTCGGAGAATGCACACTCAGGTTCAAGTAAAAGAAAAGCCATCGGCTGAGTACAACCTCCTTCAATAAGCGAGGCCACCACCACTCGCAAACGCTCTCATGAGATTCTGAAGCTATAAAGTTATCCAAATGCTGAATCCATAGCTTTCTGAGGCAACGACATTCAACAGGCTGTTCATACACTGATTCTATCGACGGAGCGATAGACTGAGAAAGTTGGCTGGGCTCAACTACAGATATGTAAAAACTACTAAAAAAACTGTTCAGCTGTAACACCCTTTCGGTGCCTAGCTGCCATGCCATCCCAGCACGAGGGCTGGGATACTGCCAGGTTACCCAAGCCTAGACAGAGGAAGTCAAGAGGTAGAGGTCGGGTTCGAACCACAGACCTTCCGGTCAGTAAATTCGCGCTCTAACCACAGAGCCATCTCGCCCCCACTGTAGATATGTACCGTGAAAGATGTGAAAAGCGTTGATTTATGCGCAAGGGCCTGAGCTGCAAACTGAGTGAGTGATTTAAAAGAACCTAAAACATAAGGTAGCGCAACGACCTGACGAAGAGGGAGTATGGAAAATAACGCGATAGAGAAGCGATGAACTGCACCGAGA
This sequence comes from Clonorchis sinensis, assembly GCA_003604175.2. Taxonomy (NCBI): domain Eukaryota; kingdom Metazoa; phylum Platyhelminthes; class Trematoda; order Opisthorchiida; family Opisthorchiidae; genus Clonorchis; species Clonorchis sinensis. The sequence continues at coordinate 16,332,520 of CM030375.1, forward strand.
ATAACTGAAAGCTTCTGCAGAGTTGGAGATTCGCAAGCCTTTCAGCTCTTCATCCCCAAGACCCATAAGCATGACTCCATCGTCTCTTCGTTTTACATGTATTAGGTAAACAGCGAAAAGGTAACTCAACTTACTGTGTTGTACAGTACCCCATAAAAAAGACCACTCTGAAACGAAGCCGGTCTTCTGGAGAGTACGTAACGGCATTCCTATCAGACACGATTTTTCAGAAGGGTGGCCATATCTAGGAAGAGCCAAATACTCTTTTGCCTATAGCGGTCTGCCTCCGAAGATCATTGCACAGCAACAGCGGTTACTGGGTGATAGATGACGACTGAATGAATAGCAGACTGAGGGTCACCAAGCTTAGAAAATGAGAAAACTCACGGCAAGTACAAAGCTCGAAAGGAAATGCTGGAGTTTTTTACTTTCTGTCGCCAAATGTGATTGCAACACTCCTTAAGTCCTAAGCAGGTCTTAGCTAAATGTTGCCGTTAGTGTTACAATGTGGTGTGAACGCGGTGAATACTCGTTTAACTTCTGTAAACTAGTCTAATGAGATAGAATGCTCGCATTGTAGTTATGGGAACACCTAATCCTAGTCAACAAACATACAATACCTGTGGGGAAAATGATTACATACGGTAAAACGATGCAAAACCATTTGTTCACGGCCGTAGATCTCGTGCAGTAAGCAAGGGTGTATGTAGGTGGTGTCTCGTACGGCGATGCGATAATGACTAGTTGAGAATAGGTTGAACTTGTGTGTCAGCTGATTGCAAATGCCCACGGTAGTAAGGAGATTTCTATCAGCTCTCAGCACCCCTACTGCCATATGCTTGGGAGATGATTTGGAATAACTCGCCTCCCAAATTGAGTACGATGATACGGAAGTCATGGAATTGAACGTGCAACTAGTTTGCCTCTCCTCTCGTGGATGATGCGTTCGTCCACAATGAGTTCACTATACCATACCTTAATACTATTCTACCTGGCTTATTTCACTTTAATACAGTTAGCTCAGCTGTATGAAAGGGTACGTCAAACCGACCCCCGATTGAGTACAGCACAGGCTCGGAGACTGTAGTATCCAGAACGGTGTCCTTGAAGAAGGTGTCCCAGTCAAGTAACTGAATTCTCGCAAGATCCTGATGAAGCGTAGCACTCAGTCAGCTGTTAACCGTTGCCCTGAAAACATCGCTCACTAAGATACAACCTTCATGAATAGGTCTAAAACCAAGCTAGTAGCTGATGGCGTGTTTAGCACTTCCAATGGTGGTTATAAGGGGAACAGGCAAATTCACAACAATCACTCCTCCTTATCCATAGGGATGATAGAGTAAAACTGAAACTAAAAAACTGCTATTCAGCTGTAACACCCTTTCGGTGCCTAGCTGCCATGCCACCCGAGGGAGGCACGAGGGCTGGGATACTGCCCAAGCCTAGACAGGGGAAGTCGGGAGGCAGAGGTCGGGTTCGAACCACGGACCACCTTCCGGTCAGTACGCTCGCGCTTTAGCCAGTTGAGCCATCTCGCCCGGATGATAGAGTGCCATGTAAGTGGTATAAAAATGACCAATTTGGTGTCCAGTTTGATTAAAGCGGTGGCCGAACACGTCCAGTCATCAGGCCAGTGTGTTTCCTGATAGAGAAAGGCTTACGGTGCCGGACGCGGAATGGAACCAAGTTGGCGACTAGAGCCAGGCGTCCAGCCATCTGTGCAATGACGTTGTTGTCTAGCGACTGTCGCATCCAATCTGTATATGCCCGCCACCAAGTTCTTTAAAACAAAACAGGGATCGGAATAAACCAGAGTCGCATATAGATCAGAAAACACTGCTTAAGGGTGATGTACCTAAATTCTGAAGGCAACATATAAGTCGCTCTCAAATATGCTTCGGTTTTAGGCCCAAGACAGTTGATAGTAGCCATCTGCAATCGGCCATCACACCCAGACCAAACAGGTTCCCATTATCCAGCATACTCAGACTCACAGACATCAGCCTTTTGAACCAGGTACTCAATCACTTGTTAGCTCACACATCTAATACACATAGGATTTAGGCTGACCATTCCTTTCGTGTTTGCAGTAGCATGCATTCGATCACAATGCAACCTGTGAAGTTTCAGGTGAATATGCTGATCAACTGACGACTTGCCACACCACTTGAACAAGTGCGAATGGCTTGATCGCTTATCCCAATATGATCACTAATCTTCACAGAGTAACCGATGACTGCTTGAAGTTTAGACAGGAGGTAATTGGAGATATACACTCAGTTGCAGACTACATTGGTGTTGACGAGACAACGAAGTGAATCTCTTTTTTGCGATCTTTTTCAAATGAAGCACAAAAGTCACCCCAAGAAGCGCGGAACCGGTAGTGGGCTGGGAACGAGTTTCCAGTGAACTTGTAAGTAGTCTGTTCTGCCAGGTAAATGTACTGCGGCATCTCGATTATCGCGCCAACTGAAACATGAGACGGATTTTGTGCAGCATATCAATTGTTCAGCTGTAACACCCTTTCGGTACCTAGCTGCCATACCACCTGAAGGAATTACGGGGGCTGGGATACTGCCAGGTTGCCCAAGCCTAGACAGGAGAAGTCGAGAGGCAGAAGTCGGGTTCGAACCACAAACCTTCCGGTCAGTAAATCCGAGCTCTAACCACTGAGCCATCTCGTCCCCATGTGGCATACTAAGTGAGGAATACCATTAAAAGAGAGATTCAGATTCCATTGAATCTCCCATTAACACCAATGCAATTTGCAAATGAGTATATAACGCTAATTACGTACAATCTGGTTCATGAGCAGAACAAGAGGTTGCTGAAAACTCGGGGACTATGTCAGAGTGATGAACCCAAAGAAGCGTGAAACCGTTGGTAGTGGAGTCTCACATAGTTTTCAGTAGCCTTACGAGTCGTGTATTCTGTCAAATAGGCGGAAGTGGGTCTAGAAATGAGAAGTCTGAGCACACAAAGCCTGGTCCAAACTCACACCGATGCGTTTTTTTGTGTACTTTGACTTCTCATCTGAAAATCTGGTAACTATCTAGCCGTAGGGTCAACTGGATGTTAACTTGGAGCAGGGCTGTGTTGGTTGTGGGCTTCCGATGGGTCGATACTGTGAAACTCCACTCAAAGAGTAACGTGGTTCATGCCTATACATGAAAAGTCACGTGACTGGGCTCCTGGGAATCGATACATTACTGAATGGTTACGATTCGTCAACGCAGTGGCAGCAGTAATGCATTGATAAGCAGGAGGAATAGTTGACATTCGAGTGGCGAGTTGCTTTATATAGCAAATGCATTTTGGAAACTAACACAGAAAATTCTCGTCTCTCTCCAGGTCACTTGAGACGCTCTGAAGGTGATTCTGTGACCGGAAGATGAACTGGAACAAATTCCGATAGAATCAGATAAAGGTTGAGCCCTTTGTTCGACCTTATTCGACAAATATTGAGGACCTGCAATCAGACATACAGCGCCATGATATTATGGATCTGCGAAAATCAGGACCAACACACACACACACACACCAACTGCTCAGTGGGGTAAACCTCATTAGACGGTCTGACATGATATGAGATAAAAAGGTGGAAATTAAGTCGACAGTAGGCCGTATTCAATTATGATTGGTCAAATTCTGAGGACAAAAGTAAATGTGTTAGGACTGGATGAAAAGACCATTTCTCACCTCGGCGTTCATATCAAACGGGACGTGGCTAACAGTTTCCTGCATACTCAATTTTCGCTGCTCGATAAGCCGTTTAGCACGCTGACGAGCTTCAGCCAGTCGTGAATTAACCTGATCCGCTTCGGTCTTGCCGGTATCCAAGGTAGTACTGGTATCCGGAACAGTGGCTTCGGTTCCGTTTACGGAAAGATCCTGAGCCTGATGTTGTTGTTGTAGCTGCCGCTTTTGTTCAGCGGTCATCGTGGATGATGGCTGTTCCACCGCCTGCTTGTTATCGTGACCATTTTCTAGTTCGTTCTGACGCATGGCCGCCGCAACCATGGCCGTGTTGATTTCTTGCGTTTTTTGGGTGCGCCGCAAATGACGCCGCAAACGTCGACCATCGCTTTCCTCATCGGAATCCACATCTAACTCAGATGCATTCTGTAGTTCGCCCGCAGCTGCGGTCGGTTTTCCCGCACCATTGGTGAACACTTTGGGTGGTTCTGTGATAGTCAGGGTTTTCTTCATCACAGATTCATTTGGGACAGCAGATCGCAGATTGTAAGGACCACAGATGGTGACGATGGAAACACATACGCCATCTACCTGACGGACAGTTCTGAGGAACCGTTGGGAAACGGTCGTATTGGGATCACAAATAAACGGGGCCAGTCGGCCAGGAACTGGACTATCTGGCAATGTTTCTATACAGTCTGCTAACTCTCCATCAGCAGGCCAACGAAAGCGCAAAGTGCCGACAGCTTGTGACGGTGTGGTTGCACCACCAATTGACGGTCGAGATCGGCGTAGTGAGACTCCGCGAGATAGAGGGATAACACCGGGTAGAACTTCAATGAGACCGACATACAGCATCCGACCTTTAGGACATGAGGCCACCTTCGACACGACTTTAGAAGCCGATGTGTGCACCACGACTGGACCGTTGATCACATCTCTACATCGAGTACACAACATCGTCCCAGTTGTCTGCGTTGCTACTGAGGTCAAAGTCTTTTTGGATGGTGGATAGACGAAGTTCTTCACTGGCTTAAGACTAACGACACGGCTACCGGATGTGAGCAACCGAAGGAGTTCATTTACGGGAGATTGGTTAACTGCTGATGAAGAGGACGTTGGGAGGTGATCGTTTGATGCTGAATCAGTCTGAATCGGTGGTAACCGAAGTGAGGATTTGGCCAAAAGGAGAATCCCCCCACTACCCCTTTCATCCTCGTCCGTGTCGTCTTCCGAATCACGTCCAACATGACCGAAAACCTCTCCACTGTCAAAGTATTCTTCATCATGTCCACGATTGGCTGCATCACGTGCGACCTTCTCCAACTTGCGCAGAAGAGCCGAATTCACCTCGTCTGGATGAACCCCACCACCCGGGGGCATTGGACGCCGCGTCGTTGTACCTTTCCGGTCAGCAGGAGGCGAGTAAGAAGATTCCCGGGAAGCAACACTATCCAGACGGACTAAACGCGCCTCTGAAGAGGAGGCCGCGGTCGTGTGTGTTGTCGGAAGACGTGAACCAACGGAGCCAGCGGTAGAAGCCGCTGATATGGTTGAGGTCGTGCCTGGAATTCGGGGTGGGCGAGCTGTATAAGAAGTCGCTGACGACATAGTAACAGAGCAGGGTGGCTTCAACTGGATATGAGGAGCCGGTTGGATTACACACCGAGACAGATCACAAGGAGTAACTCGAAATGGATTTACTACTTGGGTACAACAAGAAATCCCTGGAAGAGCACAAGGCGAAGAGCGGGAGATAGAGTCAGCAGTGTTGTTCGGACCTTCAAACGATTCGATGGAATAAACAGACTGGCCGGAAGAGGATAATGGGGGCGAACAATCCGGTAAGTCACTTAGAGGATAGCCTCCAGAAGTTTCGAGAGAATGACTAGCGGCAGTGAGCTGACCTCCTGGATCAGCAGTTTGATTAAACTCGCTCGAAACTAACAGATCGCGTCCAGAAAATACAGCAATCGGTGTTAGGAGTACTCGAACGGAATCACGTGAGTAGATTGGTATCTGAAAGCTGACGGTGCTAAGCTGGTGGAACACAGGTGATATGTGGTCGACAAGACTCGAATCTTCGAGTCCGGATGTGTGTTCTAGTGATACTCTGAGAAGGAACCTGGTTTTATGAGTCAGAGAAGTATGCGTACTCGGCCTGCTCTCCGGACACTGTTGGGACAATCGATGTTTTAGATTAGGTTTGGAGAGCTGATGTGCAACGGAAAAGGTTTTTGAGTGAACCGGGACGTTGGGTCTCGCAGAAGATTCGGCTCTCGGTAAGCCGACAACAGGGGTGAAAGTTTTGTCAGATAAACGAACGCGAGATAGAAAATGTGGGGCCGATGAATCAGTGGATTCAACCGATGCACAAGCAACAATTGTTTGTGGAGCGCGTGCGTAACTGGGCCGTAGGTTTGGTTCAGCGGCGAAGGAAGGGAGGAAGTGAACGGATGTCGGTAGGTTACAAGTGGTGGTACCGGAAAGTATCGGTGTTACGTGGACTGGCTCTGAGCCCACAGGATGCGATCCTCCAAGATCAGTCGATCGAGTTAACTGGGGAGAGTCGCACGTGGAGGCGAATTGTGTAGACGAAGTAGGTGTGGAGGGCGTTCCACAAGCCTGACCGGCTGTAGATCGAAGCGGGGCGCTAGATTTCTGACCCAGTTGGACGCAGGCACGCGTGACCCAAGAAGGACAACGGTATTTTGCGAAACACCCTGGTAGTCCAAAGATTCACTCACAACCACAGCAAAACGTAAACGAAAGTAGCCGTGAAGACAGTGCGGTGATGGGACGGCGCGTGAAAGTGCACAACTGATGGATGAAAGATGGGTTGATCGGTACAACCAGTGGTTACGGGCGAACGATTCGCACTATCTTTTCTTCGGTCGGAGGTTCAAAGATGCTTGAAACAGACAGATAGTGGAAACGAACGAAAACAGCCGAACAGAATTCCTTGTGGGATATGTTGGATGACGGACCAGCTCCCATATCGGGCTGGGAGTAAACTCTGCGTTGCGGAAAGTCGCTGTTACATGAAAACACACATACGAGTGGTATCTACGTCTCTGACGTAGGAAGGGAAGATCGGGGGTGGGTGTCTAGATTAGACGTCCCTAATGTCTCTTATTGCATAAATTCCAGGTAGTTGTTAGCTGGGATGCCGCAGTTGGCTGACGGTAACCTTATGCATGTTGTTGTACCGATTGTCCTGCGTATACGTGCAAATACAGATACACTAACAACAACAACCAACGTGCAACCCAAATCGACCAATGAGGTGTGAGTGTGCAAAAGACGCACACGGAAGCAATCACGTACGCACGTGGGTGGGTGATCAACAACTGTGTTTGTGTGGACGATGGTGTAAGCAGCACTTCGCTTTTAGGGAAGCACGTAATGAACATCAGCAGAATCTAAGGGAACAGCAAACAGACAACAGCCGAGAATCTCTTATCTCGCGGATTCGTAACGGACAAGCAGTTTGACGTGCGCTGTTGTGTGGGCCACATAACAATGTGGACCAGAAAAGCCTGTCCAAAATAGGGAACCAACCGGAGTAAGGTTCGAAACCGTTGTGAACAGATGAAGAGATGCTAGTCCAATCGGCACAGCACAGCGATTGGTGCTTCAAAGTTGTTACACAAAGAAGGAAGGTAGAATCCAGCTGTCCCACCTATTTAATCCCTGTCTAAAAATACCGCAAAAGTATCTCCTTGTCAGAGACAGTTGTGTGTTTAGTCTATCCATTGAATGTTATCCCTTGTAAACCATAAACATTTCGTCCGTGTACGGGTGCCTCCATAAATTTTTTTTAAAAATGATCTACTTCAAAGCCAAACTCTGCACAAGAGAGCAAAAGGTCAAAGCAGACGCAAGGTTGACTAAAAAAAGGGTAGATTGTATGTAAAGCCTTGGCCAATAAATAGTCTAATAAAATACATGTTAAGACATTAACAATCATTCAGCTACAACACCCTTTCGGTGCCTAGCTGCCATGCCACCCGAGGGAAATACGGGGACGGGGATACTGCCAGGTTGTCCAAGCCTAGACAGGGGGAATCGAGAGGCCGAGGTCGGATTCGAACCACAGACCTTCCAGTCAGTAAAACCACTGAGCCATCCCACTCCTTCCTACAATGTCCCCGACTTTGCACAGGCCCCTCAGTGGCACTGCAAAGTCGAAAACCAGAAAACTACGGGGCTGAATTGCAAAAGTTGATTAGTGTGTAGGCCTACGTATGGGAAGCTGCACGTTCTTGAGCACTGAATGACACTTGTTCGAGCAGTGAGACTTCTACTATACTCCCAAGGATTGAGGCTCAGTGACTGGCTGTCAGTTCACAGTCAAGGTATCGTTTGTTGAAGAATAATAGAAAATTATGATAACTGTTCAGCTGTAACACAGCTTTTCGGCACCTAGCTTCCATACCACCCGACGGCCAAGACACGGGAGCAGTCGAGATGCCGAGGTTGGATTCGAACCACTGAACTGCCGAGATAAATGCACTAGGTGATCCAAGGTTCGTGTGCACACATGTGTTTGATCAGCAAATCGGTGATTTCGAAATCACTCAGGTTTTAGTTCAGACTGACAAAGCAGCACGGTTTCATGTACAACGATGCCATTGTGATACACCACAAAAACGGTCTGGTTAATTATTGATCGCAGTTGGTAATATTCGCTTTTTCGTCGTTTTACTGATCGCAGCATCGAACTGATTCGATCACAGTGAAGTGTCTACTACAGATTAGCTCGACACGTTACATCTCGAACGCTCTTGTACACGCTTTTTCAGCTCAAAGATAAATTTTCAACGTCATTCTTCAGTCTACCTTCCACGAAGTAGCTAGCTTTGAGAACTTGAGCACTGTACGCGCAAAAGGTCCATGACGTTTTACAACATATCTGTATGGAGCTCTTAACCATCGAATGGAGTTCACGTCAAACGCATGCATTTTTGGCCAAGTGGATAGATCTACTCGAATTTACCAGAATCAACCGCTGCTATCACGCATGGCACACAGTGTAGCGACAAAACACTATACATATTGCGAAACTCGTTATTTAACCCGGGGCTCCGGAAAAAAACCTCGAAGCTACAATTTCGGACTTCCTCTTCTGAAGTAAAATCATGCTAAGCTGCGAAGGGCTAAAAAACCACTTCGATGTTTCTTTCAGATTGCGTTGCGATGCTCGATACATAGACAAAACGATGAGATCGTTAGCTAAACCAACTTGTTGATCTTGGATGGCAAAATGTCTCGTGCGGCGAATCGACAGTTCGGTCTTTGCTCAACGTGAATATTATCGACACTTTTTAAGTCATCTGCGAGGTTAGTCTAAAACTGGCAGGAATACGGATGTTGAACAGAGCTGAACCTGTCGCGATCTGCATGCATAAGCCAGAAACTGGCATGCAGAAGCATTTTGTCCGAATGCAGCGCTCATCCTTGATAAACCACAATGGTACCTATATCACGGGTCAACAGCTAGAACCGGTGCGAGTGAGCATTATCAGTCATCCATACGGAACACGTGACCCCAATGTCCTAACTGGTCCATCCCAACTCTGCTCACGTACCCTTCTTGACCCAGGTTTATATCCGAGTCGAATGATGAGGTAATGGAAAGAATTACTCCGCTCAACTATCTGTTCTAAATCAACCTCAATAAGTATTCCAGTTACCCTGAACTTCTGTTGAGTAGCTGAGCAATTGTGGGCACCTATACAAAACAACGCAGAGCACCAAAGGTGTGGTGCTCATAAGGCAACCCATTAAAAAATACCCGTGCGACGAGCCACGTGAGTAACCGAACGCATATCTTCATACAAATGCATTCCGTAATGCGATGGATATTGCCAAATAGGCTGAGGTTCCGGATCTCCGGGGACAAAACTTCATAACACGTAACCTATTCTTTAATGATAAATGGCACCCAGTGTGTTCTGTTAGACCGGTCCAGTGCACCTGTCCGAATCGGATCGGTACATCACTTCCCGGCAGTGCCAAAAGCACCGATACAGTGTGCAACGACCAACGCTTGGTTTTGGTGACAGAAAATAGACGAAACAGGCAAGATGCAATAAAATGGTGGGAAAACACCTGCAGACTGCCGACAAAAGAAAGAGTAGATGGTACGGGGCGAGGAGAACTAACTATATGACCACACACACACACACACACACACACACACGAGCAACTGGCACAATCCACACGACCAAGAAAAATGGACAGTTGAGGTAGACATAGGAGTGCACACACGAGTGTGTGTGTGTGTGTACGTCGGTAACAATCATCGTCCCAAGGCGTTACTGTGATTCATCTGCCACCATCAGCCCATCTTGTTGCGTGGCGAGCAACCAGGCAGCAACCTAGCGGGTATCTGTTTCCTTATCGATTCGTACGGCTGTGATATTCGAACAAATGCAGGGTCGATAGGACATTTGCGCCAAGAATGAACGCCTAGGTGGCGAATGTGCACATGCCTACACGTGTGATTTGGGAAAACTTGCGTGGGCGGGTGGGCGCTTGTTCGATAGGTGACCACCAGGCAGGCGTTTGGGTCGAAAAACTGATGGTGATTTAGGAGGCAGAAAGATGCACAGTGCGTGGTGCACAGTGTGGTCGATGCAATGCAAAAAGTGCACACTGACCTTTTAGACATTGTTGATCAGCTGTGTACGCGTATGGTCGTGTGCATATAGACCTGCCCAACAGCCCATTCAAGAGTGAACTCGAACAGAAAATTGTTTTTCATTCGAAGAAAAACTGACATATTCATCAGACGAAGGAAAGCCACATACGAAAATACTCCGGGTCTTTTAAAACAGATTATTTTTGTGCCAGTTACGTAAAAATAGACTAGCATAAATAACGCGGGGTGAAAACGTCCCCTGAATGTGAAGGCCATGCGAAACACAAAACTATAAATTGTTCGTCATGGCCCAGTTTCATGTGTATGCATCTGCACAGGAAGCCGCCACATTGCACGGTTGAGAGAGAAACAGTCGAGGAAGTCATCAACACCAGCTGCAGACCGTGAACATGCCGCGCAATGGTCGAAGTTCCATTCAAGGACCGGAGCAGCCGGGTAGAGGCACAGCCGCGAATTCGGTCGCTTGGGTTAGCTACGCATTATTGACAACAGTTTGGATACCTGAACAACTTTGAATGTGTCACTAGGCAATTTTCGCGGACGTTTCGAAACACTGATGGCTCCCGTCAACTGCCAGGAAGGCTGAGTTTACGGTTATATGGCTTTGACCTAAACATCAACTCCAAACCGAACATGGTTGGGTCGAAAATGGTTTTCCACGGAAGTCTATCAGCTAACTACGATACACATGTCCAAGCCAATATGACCTACTGGGCGTCTGTAACTCTATCTCAATAAATTCCTCCCCCGCCTCCAGTAATACTGATTCGTTACGCCCGAATGCACCTCAACTCTCGATGATATAATACGGAAAACAATTAGAACCTGCTCACGGCGGCCAGATATGCATGGTTGGTACATTTTAAAGGGGCTCGGGCGCACCTGCAGAGAACAGCTGGTTAGCTGTTCTATAGACTGGATGTCCTATGAAGCGAAAGTGGACGGCAAGATCACGATCCGAATAAGAATTGTAAGATGAAACAGGACGCAAAAAAAGCGGGATGTCAAAAGACGCGTTCTATCAAACAGGTTTGGTCGCCTACGACAAAGGTGGTTACAAAGCGACGCAGGAACCTAAGATTGTGGAGAGGAAAGTGGGTAGCTGTTTCATTTAAATTATAAACAGGGAACAAGAAACCCTGAACTAACCTTCAGTCGCTTAGTTTGAGTGGTGGAAGTCGGGCTTCCTGGACTGCTCGCATAACGATGTTTCCCAGCTCCAGTAGTCTGGTTGTGGTCACCCGTTGTGGCCATCGAAACTGCGGCTGGTTGGTCATTTCTTGAACTACTTTGAGCGCTAGATCGGGCTAGCGAAGAGGTATCAGCACCCCTACTCCCACTGTCCCGGCGGAATGAAGATGCAGCACTGCCTGTGGTTGCAGAACTCCCACTGCCCCTTGATCCCGGACGTGAGGACTGGTCTGAAGCTGATGAACTGGAGATGGTATGGAATCTATTCGCCGAAGACCTATTTGGCGACAAGCGGTCGCTTTTTGGAACCGGACGGCGACCATCTCTCCTGTATCTGTTGTTTTGACTTGTTGAATGGCTGCCTTCAAGAGAATCTCTTCGAACGGACCGTCTATTTCTGGCATCACACTCACGAAAACTGTTGGCCGAGTCATCACAAGGACGTCGACGTTGGTGCGTGTTTGGACCCGACCGCAGACGCTGCGCGGGCGATTGTCTTCTACTCGATCCTGTAGCATCTGTGCGGTATGTTTCTTCACGACTCAACCAACGTCGCGAATCTCGAGGTCCACCATGTTGCGAAGCAAGAGCCCGTCGTGCCAAGTGTTTGTTAGAATTGGTTGAGCGGGATCTTTGTCGCCGAATATCGGCGTTGGTATGAGCACCTCTAGCCGATCGAGCTTGCTGCAAAGAAGAGAGTTAGTAAAGGAGTTATCCCTATATGAATGGGAAGTCGGGCGTGGAAACGGCAGTTCCTAAACTGAACGCGCCAAAACACACAAATTAGTGGGGGTTTTTTGCAAAGGTCCATGTGGAGACAAGGAGAGGGGAAACTTGGTCAGAGTCATACGTCGGGTTCACAAAACGAAAACCCAGTAATAGGATTGTTAGATCTGCAGTAAGAGGTGTTGAAATCCCGATCATATTGAAGAAGAAACAACTGGTAGTTGGCTAGATTCAACCTCAACTAAAATCATTTCTGTGAAAGACCAGGACAACATTGGTAGTCCTGTTCAGTTTAACAGCTATAAACCACCTGCCAAGAATACTTCGGTTTCAGCTGATTTCGGTATAACACGCGGTACTGGAGGCGATGGTATAACCACTTGGTCGGTGCTGAACGATTCTAGCCGTCTGAAAGAACGGGAAACCGGGGCCACATCTCACACCCCGCAGTAGGAAGTGCATAGTCATAGTGTATACTGTATCAATGACAGGCGAACTGACATCAAACCAAGGATATCGGAAGTTGACAAACGCTGCTCTGGTCTTCCTGATTTGAGAAGTAATCTCGTCTCCAGCAAGTCCATCGAAATTCACAAAACTGCCAGGGTAAACAAATGTATCTAGCACGTCGATTTGCCGGTCTGCGAGTATCATGTTTGAGCTTGATCCAACGCAATCTTGTAGCAGTACTTTACACTTTGAAGGTGTGAATCGCATGCCAAACCGTCCAGCAGAGTTATATAGATTACTTAAACTAAATTGTTTTTGCAAAAGACCCGAACCAAGGAGGGCAATATCATCTGCGTAGTTAGTATCTGTGAGAGAATGGACGAGGGAATGGAGGCCGGCAGAGGAATTTCAAGCAGCACGTCAGTACTGAAGTTCAGGAGGAATTGTGAGAAGGGGGAAGGATTGTCTAACCCCACTGGACGTGGTGAATTCGGGTGACAGCTTGCTGTATACCCGTACGCTCCCACAGGTGTTATCACAAGGATAGGTACCTTTATAAGAGCCAGCACATTATCGACAGCAAAACGGCACAAGCCATTGATGCCGTACGACCATAATTTATTTGAAAGTCTTATCGTGAAGAAAACGATAAAAGTGGATGAGGAAGGGACTTGGTGTTAACCTATGACAACCATTCTGAGATGCCTACACCTCCAGACATTTCAGCAATCTGGATAGAAATTGACAACAAGAAGACCAGTGAAATCGATTGGTAACCATAGCTTGCAGCGTCTCCAACTATGCGCACGCGGAACTACGCGTACTCCATCCTGGAAGGCGTGTCAAAACATTACCAGCCATTTTGTAATCGGCTTCGTTTCCTTCTGCCAGGGAAAAGGCCAACAATCTCTCTGCTTACGCCATCCAGAATGCCGTACGGAAAACAGCACTCCTCTCGGCAAACGGCAATTCGCCATGCGCAAATACAAGGTTTACCCAACGTAGCTTCTGGTGTTGGACATATTCTTTCGTCAAAAACCACCTTTCCAATCGCTTCGTTGCGGATTCGCCGACACCAGCCTATCTGAGCTATGGTTCTGAGACAGTGGTTGTCGAAGGCCAGAAGATGTGTTAGTTCAGCTGCTCGAAGAGGCCAAGTCTCAATCAAACAACAAAATAACCCGCATTATAGCCTTATACACAGAACCCTTAACATACAAGGATGTCTTTGCCGCCATAGACGTCTCAAATTAGCAAACGCGACCCGAGTCTTAGAGATTCCTGTATTGAACTCATCTGCCACGCTACTGTCGGAACTTATACAACCTCCAAGATACGCAACCTGGCAGTATCTTGGCCCTCGTGCTTCCTCTGGGTGACATGGCAGCTAGGCACCGAAAGGGTGTTACAGCTAAACGATTTAATTTATACGCAAAACACCCCATGGTTTCGAGTGCTTCTCGTTGGATTGTAATTGGCGTGTTCAGTGACTGCATGTCAGATGAGGTTAATCCAAGAACCTCTAAGATCCTGGCTAAACACCTGAACTCGATTACACCCTAGTTCAGTTTTGATACGGAGGGTGGGGACTAGATGCTTGTCTTTCGGATAGAAAAACCAGAATCACAGGTAGTACGATTCAGGCAACGTGATTACCGAAATCGTCTATCTCGGTAAATTAATGACTGGCATTCGTCATAGTTTGCGTCCTGAAATTCAATCGGAAATCGTAAAGATTACAAAAATATCTCAACATTACTTGGGTCGCCGACAAAAGAACTGAGCTGAAGACCTCACTGAATATGCACAAATAAGCTTATAAGATTCAACTAAACAATTCTGTAAGGGAAATACTGTTTTAATTTCCAAGGGTTCTTGATATCAAAATAGACAAACGCACCGGATAATTACGAGGACGCGAGTCACCGGAGACAGGAGATGCTACTTGTCGAGGACCCCGAAAGTGAGTACGTGCATCCGAACGGACGGGTGGTGACCGAGAGCGTCTGGCGGCTGCAAACGAGTCACGTGAATACTCTCCTCGATGTACATTTTTTGGACCAGGTTCCCAAATAAGATCAGCTTGTCGGTTTTTGGTCGATCCTAATTGGCGACTACGGAGTTCCATGAACGGAGCGTAAGGGCGTTGATATTTTCCGCGACCAAGAGGAGATCGATTAGAACATCCAATCTGTCGCGAATCACGAGCAAGTGTCATGGGCTGTTGTTTACGACGATCGTAGGTTTCCTGTCGTTGATAGACACCAGTGACCCGATATTCGTCCGCATATTTACTGACCTGTCCGGCTCGGTAGTAAGTATTCCGCTGAAAACGTCTGGAGCTGTCCTGAAGCTGGTGTCGATCAGGTCCCACAGCTGGAGCACGGTCCCTAGAATAATAGCGTCCACCTGAATCGGGTTCGACCCTTTCACGACCTCGCTGCCATTTGCTAGAAGAGCAAAAACGGGCTTGGTTTCCATAAACCCAATCGTACTGATTACAGCTAGTGATTATAAACTGCATAGAAAGTTAGCTCGACTGCCTTTAGTCATTAGCCGCAATGCAATGGAAACGTTATCTCCCCCACAAGTAACACCGTTAGGGAATGCCAAATGACCTTGACCTTGTTTGATTGATCAGGTGGTGGGCGCCGACAAGTCGACTGCGTGCCCCTTTGCACAGCATTTTCAGTCTGTGGATTAATGCTGGCCCCCAAACCCGTTTTCACCCAATAATAAATTTTGGCTGGATTTTCTTGGGCGTCACAGGTTTTCAAGCGGATTTGCCTTTTCAATCACTCCAAAACCTAACCGTGTTCTGCATGTGGAGAATCCCCGTTCTTACCAAAAGTTCTCGGATAATTTCAATCTTCAACCGCCTATGTCAAAAGCACCGTGCTGCGGGGTAACAAAAGCAATGAAGACCCTGTTTGGATGTGCACCACAAAATAGATAGCACGTGTGGGCAAGATCGTACGCCAGAGAAATCGAATGAAAGTGGACGAGTTTATTAAACGCCAAGGTCACTCTTTCGCCAAAAAAGCCTCACAGTAGGCCATCAACCAATCAATTTATCAGCTGTAAACCATGTGCCATAGGCACATTGGTTCCAGTTGCTACAGTTTCGATCACCGGAAAACGGGAGAGTGGAACATACAACCAAGCCTTGGAGGCGATAGCATTTTCAGTTTGTTCGGAAATTGGGTAGCTACACATCGAAGGCGATAGCTTTGATGCACGAACGCCACTGACTGCGCGTTTGGGCCATTTCTGCCAACGTCATTAACCACCGGTGATTTGAGTCCCGGGATCCCCATCCAGGGAGGCGGCAGTTGCCCACCCGACTAAGTTTACTGGTTAGTACTTCCGTACTTCGTTGCCAGGTCATACACTGTCCACCTCTCGGTCGCTTCCACTCAGCACAGGGTTGGGCGAAAAGAGCTCCGCGAGGCAGACGGTCTTCTGGCATAAGGAGCACATGTGAAGCGTGAGTAATTCATCTATCGCGGGAGAGTTCCTTCTTCCTAAGACCATCTGGCGTACCTCAGCATTACTTATCCGATGCTCCCACCAAACCTGACCAATGCTTCGCAGACACCGATGATCAAATACTGACATCTACCGTATGTCCTCTGCAGGTATGGGCCAGGTCTCGGATACATAAAGCAGTATGAGTCGCACCATCGCGGTGTAAACTCTTCCCTTGACATACAAGCTCACGTTACGTCGGCGCCGTAGGTGTCGGAGGTTGGAAAAAGCTGCCAATAACCTCATCTCCAGCCAGTCACACTGGGAAAAGCTGAACTACAGCGCTGTACACCGGTCAACGCGACTCACAATCCACTTCACCAGCTCATGATGAAGCTGTTCCGGTTACAGGTATGACATTACAACCGGTGAACTACCACAAGCGTACCGCCCCCTAGCCAACATTTCAATCTTCAAAACATACATAGTCAAATCCAGTGCTACTAAAACTATACGAAACAGACTACTGATAAGGTTAGGGGAAACTTCGACAACAACCGCATGAGTAGTGTGTTACGTCAGACAATGTATTGTGAGTCTCGAATATCGTACCAGCTGAAACGTGAGGTGGACCTGTGCAACATATTCAGTTGAAAAATATCATAAACGAGAAATTCATCTGGATTCAGTTGAATCCCCTGTCAAAACCAATTAAGTACTTGACGAGTACACGAAACAGGTTTGTGGTAGCGTGTTGCTACTAAAATCTGTGATGTGGAGATGTGCGGGTGGAAAGAAAATGAATGGTACATTCAAAAACGTATTCTAGATGAAAACAATAATACGCAAAAGATGGGTTCAACGAGAATTGAAATAATAAGGACATGGACGGTAAACTTACGTGCTCAATGACCTTGAGCGACGCTGTCGATGTTCACGTCCGCCCGTAGGTCTACAATTCACCATATCACGAGCAATGGGATTTCGGCGCGGAAGATCATACCTGGTCCGCGTTTGCTCTGGACGGCACCTAGTGGTCTTCTTGGATATGGGTGATGGCAACAGGCCCCTCGCACCATAACGATCGCCTGATCGTGACTGTGTTTTCACACCTGAATGAATTCCACCAGTGGCACGCCGTGGGTCAGGTGCCCCCTGAACACTGGGACGGGGGCTTTGTTGTTCTACGGAATTTGGTCGATGGTCCGGACGCCATCGAGGGTGCACGGTGGTAGGTTGGTTTGACAGAGCAGGGTGGCGGTGGCGAGCGCTATCCTGATCGTGAGTTTCAGAGTCCAGTGGTGAGGCCGAACCGACAGAGGCAGCAGAGTGTGAAAGAGAGGAGCGACAAGCAGAAGCAGTTCTGGAATGTGCATCGGACTGGTCAGATCCAACATTTTCAAAAGACTCATCGGATAGATAGTCACCCAATCCTTCTTGGTATGATGGCCGCCTACGGTACCTTCTCTCGTGACAACTTAGGCGATTCGCCTTTGACTCACCATCGACAGAATCAAGCTCGTTTACACTGCTGTCTGGGAGTACTTTTCCTCGCGAAGACTGGCGAACACGATCCATTCGTTCTCGATTTCTAGACGTTCTGGCTTTTCCATTTGAACCTTCCACACTCGCACTGTCGACCCCCTGGTCAAAAGAAAGACACTGCTGAGCTACGGTAGGTACTTTGGAAGGACGACCAGGCCTAACAGCATGCAACGATCGCTGACCAGGGACTTCGACCGGTGTTCCCGTTTCAGCAGCACAACTGCGAGAAGTAGAGGATGATTTTGAGCGTGAAGACCGTTCAGTCGAGGATGAGCTGGACGATGATGACGAAGAGGTTTCCGAAGATCGCGAACCATTGATGGAACTTACAGAAGACCGTTTCTGAGGGACGTTTTGCGGAGGATGCGAGGAATCGGTAGAGCTGCGGCGATGACTATGTGGATGGGCGTATGCCGCTGGCAGGGCTCGTGTTTTTGATCCCTAATATGCAGAAGAAAAATAGTCGGCTTGTTACGCAAGTTCAGTAGCTAGTTAACAAAATGATAAGGTCATAATGAACCTCATTGGAAAGTCAAATGGAGACAAACAACTAATCCCTGAGAATACCATGGAGCTTTTGAATAAAGGTTAGCCAGTCGGGATGAAACAGCTCGCTGGTTGACCAAGCAAGATAGAATGTAGCGGTTCAATGCAAGTTCGCAGGGTAGAGTACAATAGGAACCATGAAATACCGACAATCACTTATTTGAGTATCCTGGGAAGCTATCAACTAGTCTCTCTGGCTCGCAAATCGACAGATCACTAGGCGGTTACAGGCCGCAAGGCGTGATATTTTTGTTCACACTACCAGTAACTTGATAAAATAATCACAAAAATGTTGTTGTTTGTATATTAAACTCCCCTTACCTTTCCTATGGATTGACTGTCAAACAATTAAGAATATGCTCAATAACCTATAGATGTCTGTGTGCATGGCTAGAAGCGGTGCATCCCCTGATAACATCAAATGACCGACCAACCCAACCCACACCGAATACCCAACTGGGAATAGACGCATTAAAGAAAATGAGTGGTTCGAATATGATTACTATAGAGTGATTAATTCCAGATGGTCCATTTTTTCATCGCACCGTTATGCTGAAAAAAACCGCGTGCCAAAAGCTGGCTGTTTTCATGTGCTACAGTTCCATTCGCCTATGAGAGGAGGAGGCAGCCACGCATCTGAAGCGACAGCTTTGTTGCACGATTCCCGTTGGCTGTGCAACTGAGTCACGTCTGTCAGAATCAATAGGCGTTAGCAATGCTCGTCCTAATCCTCCAGTCAAAGAGATGGCACCTGATAAGCCACAGTATTTTCAACATCTCCATACCTCATTGCCAAATCGTGGGGTGATCCCATATAGGTAATTTTTAGCCAGCAAATGCCTGGAGAAAGGAGCTCCGAAAAGCAGTCTTTCGGTAAAAGCAGGCGACCTAAAAAGCATCGTTTATGAAGTGTGAGCAGCTTGCTTGTCATGCACAAGGCGTTCCCCCTGAAAAAAAACCTCTCAGTGTTGAATCGATAGTCCAACTAGATCAAAAAAGTGTTTCAAGGACGTCGATATTTAAAGGCAGACAATAGTCTTCAAGTGGGGATCATATCCCCAATCCACAAGCATACATTAGCCTTGAAGATCCACTCAAGTCACCAGCCCATTGAACTTCGTTCAGCTGTAGCACGCTTTAGGTGCCTAGCTGCCATGCCATCCGAAGGAAGCACGAGGGCTGGGATACTGCCAGGTTGCCCAAGCCTAGACAGGGGAAGTCGAGAGGCAGAAGTCGGGTTCGAACCACGGACCTTCCGGTCAGTAAATTCGCGCTCCAACCACTTGGGCCATCTCGCCCCCGCCCATTGAACTTAGGAATGCCAATACATGCACAGAAACTGGCTTTTCACGAATGGATGGGGTTATCATTGTGTTGCTTAAACCTAATATTGAATGGAGTAGTGTGAACCCTTGTGTTGCCCTTAACTTTGCCATGATGTGCGCAATTTGCCGAGAAAATGGGCACCAACGAAAATAATCGCGGAACGTGAACCTTCGCAAAGGGGGATACATATTTTGACAGAACACACTAATCATAAGGTTGCTGAAAACGCTCCCACAGTTCACGATCGGTTTCGTCCCTTTTGGAACCAACAGGTAGGCGTAGTCCCCGAGTACTCCTTGGACTGTACTTGAATCTGTACAGAAAATCCCTGAGAAAAACCAGATGAGCTTTTGAATAAGTAGTATGACATTCTACCAATAAGGCGGAATATATCAGAGGTAAATATGACATCGACACCGTGACCTAGTTCAGAGGTGTTCGGTGTGTGTGCGTGTGTTATCAAATCATCACCACAGGTAACCCGAGTTTCTGTTTATGGACAGCTATACAACACTCGAGAGGGCACCATAAAGTCCTTTTTGTTCGGCTGTACGGCACTTGGCATCGGCTTGATTGTATGATCATGTCTCATCAAGCTCGAGATGGTTCAATCATTGAAGCGCGAAATTACTGACTGACCAGAAAATCTGTGGCTCGAACCTAACCTCGTCAACTCGACTACATTCGTCTAGGCCTGGACAAGCCTGGCAGCGATGCAGCCCTCGCGCTTCTTTCGGATGGGACGGCAGCTAGGCTCTCGCGCGGCCGGACCATATGTCGCCTTTGTTTTGTCTATTACCGGTGCTGAATAAAGAGACGCGCTTTGCAGTATTCTCCCCACATGTTTTTACTCAACTCTCCAAATGAAACATCGCAGAATACCACGAAAATGAATTTGATGCATGTGTTCGAGTTCTGTACAGAAGTAAGTACTTGGACATGTAGTGTGCTCACGTCGTGCACCGAATCTCTGCCTATTATGACCGTATGAAAGGCACGCGAACGAAAAGCGATCAGTTTATGTTCTCAATCGGATCATAGTTTTAATATATTGGTTTCGAATGAGTGTGAAGGGGCAGGCAAAACTGCTATTAGCTTATTTGTAAAAAATTAGAAGTGCTTTGTAAAATTTAAAACAACACATTATAAGCGGAACTAGTGAACGCAAAAAACAGTGCGTCAAAAGTAACACGGGTCACTGTTCCATTTTGTTTGATAGAAGGCTTCACTTTGAAGGAAAAGTCCCGTGGAAAAAACTTAGAAGACTTTCCCTGCGAGCTCCCTGTTCCACTGAGCAAGACTTACCACAGATCTCCTTGAAAAGTGCTCGGATGCAGCTTCGCAATCAGATTCACGTCCCGAGATGGAATTCCGAGCAGATGTTGCCACATCACCCTGATCGGCCGAGCTAGCTGTTGAGGAAGATGAACGACGTCTCGGAAGCGGACCTTTTGTTGACCGTCGGCGATCCAAGCTAGATCGCCTAGAAAACGATTCAACTTTAAGTCCTTGGACGGTCGTCCTTCGTGAACCAGAAATGCTAGTCCCAGCCGTTGGTTGCTCATCGTCAGATGATCCCGGAGGAGTTGACGGTGTCCTCGGTCCTCTACGAACCGGTTGTTGCCATTGGCTGCTGTTGTCCTCTTCGGCGGATTCATCTTCAACATCACCACTATTCGAGAAAGTGTCAACCTCGTTTCCAACTGAAGGTGAAGGACACTGTTTGATTGCAAGACGGGTGGGTTTCGGAGAGGGGTAAGCAGGATGAGATTCTGGTTCAATAGCTGAACCAGTGGCACGCTTAGCATCTGAAGCGGTTCTGGAGTCCGGTAAGTGGCACGATGCGCTCCGACTGGATGAGTCAGATACTTCTGAAGGTGAGGTGCTGGAAAACAAAACAGAAAGGCTTGACTAAAAGTGAGCTATCATGCAGACCGTCTAGGTCATCTATCCTAGTTGGGGGTGTTACCAAGTGTACTTACGGAAACAGCTTCTGTGAACATATAGATATGAGTTAGAGGAAAAAGGTAAAAAAAAAGGTGAAAAATGACAGCGATTACCCCGCACACATGAGCTTGTGCCAATAGTGACAGGTGTCAAACGGTAAAACCTTCGCCACATTTACTCCAATTCTTCCAACGAATTTCAGGTTTTCCACACATTAAAACTCTGAGGGCGGGAAAACGATATCAAAATAACGCGTGGATCATATGAGAGCTCGGAGGCTGAAATCCTCTCAATATTTTTTTATCTCTTTTCTCACAACAAGTTTTTCTTCCACAATATGGCCTTACGAAAACATTCGAAATGGGTGGACAACTCCAGCGAACGGCATGGGAATGATGCACCCACGCTTGTGATATTTCCAACTACTCGCTAATCATCCAGTAGACAAAATCACGGACGCAACAACGAACTTTAGCTAAACAGTACCGCGACATACAAGGTAGCGAAAAGTATTCGAGATATCGCAGTAAATTTCCATAAAACAAACGAGGTTTATGGAAACTCTTCAACAGCCCACGACCGGTTTCTTGGGGCTCACCACGAGTTTCCGTCAACCCTATGTTCCACTTCAACCTAAATTGAACTGATTTCGATAAACACACTCATTTGCAAATCAATTTGGTTTTCACGGGAGATTTAAGCACATCAAGATGATGTGAACAACGAAACACAACCAGTGGATAGTACAACCGTTTCTGGGTGAGACCGACACGGTCAAACGAAGCGGATCGGCGCCTGGAAAGCACGTAGGAATGCCATCATCGAACGACTGTTTGATTACAAAAATACCCATTCTGAAAAGCCCGTCCGATAGAA
The DNA here is from genome assembly GCA_003604175.2 of Clonorchis sinensis. Classification (NCBI taxonomy): domain Eukaryota; kingdom Metazoa; phylum Platyhelminthes; class Trematoda; order Opisthorchiida; family Opisthorchiidae; genus Clonorchis; species Clonorchis sinensis. Next base: position 16,354,958 of record CM030375.1, read on the forward strand.
CGGAGGTGCTTTTCTGTAAGATTTCAATAAGCTACTCAAGGCATAAATAAAACCTGCTATGTTGGCTGTTTTGGAAGATGACACACGCTGAGGATGTCTTTCCGGAGAGAAAACTGCATACCCATAAAGTTGCTAAGTTGAACAACCACGATATAAAGTAGCACAACTCTCTTACGGGGTCTGTCAAACAGAAGGTTTTAGTTCTTGGTGCATCATAGAAAATGCATCCACTCAAAACAGAATTCCTGCAGTACGTCAAAGTGAATCGAGGAAAACTTGTACGACATAAGCAGTACGCAAAAAGAGGTTAGGCAGAACAATTTACTGCTTCTGTTCAATGCTTCTATCGACGTCAACGAGACAGTATGGTGTCGTGCTACTTTACGGTGGTTCAGCAGAGAAAACGGAGCACTTCAGAAAATGCTTGTGCTGCTCGAACAGTTATCGCTTCGGAAGAGGGCCAATGCTGTCGTGCACCACTGCTTTCAGTCGTATACGTTCCGCTACTCTGTACCCATGAGTCAAGTTGTTGGTCTTCGGGTAGCTAGAACGTGTTCTGAATGGAACAGCGAATGCATGGGAAAGGCTTTTTATTCGCACCTCGAATCACGAAGTTGTGGTTTTTCTGCTTATACATTCAGCAGGTGGTCTTCTGACATTAAGATTCTCCACCATTGTAATATCATTTTCATGTAACGAAGAGAATTTTTGAAAAAACGAGGAATAAAATGAATGACCTGTGAAACAGAAAGTAGGGAACGGTGTTTGCCTTCATTCATTCTTGCCTCACCTTTTGTGAGCCTTCATTGACACCCTGGTTGAACCACTGGATCGTTCCGACACCGTCCGGCGTTTATTTTTCCGCGCCGCTCGTTCGTTTCCAGTTTCCTTCCTCGTACCGCTATCTGTAGTGTGGCGGGTACGTGACTTCAGGACACTGTCGGAATGCCTTTGTCGCGACAACCTGGCAGAATCTTGTTCGACATCTGAGGTTCGACTTGATGTGCCCCTACGATCTGCCGTAGTGGACTGTAATCGCTTCATCTGTTTCTGGATTTGCGAGAAATGATCTGGGTTGGTAAGCTGAACAAAAGCAAGCAAGTCAAGGGGGTTTGGTCCAGAAGTAAAACCTGGAGCGTATTGGTCACCGCCACGCGGGCCACCAGACGCGAGTGGGCTGGCAAACAACGAAGGAACTGGCGGGCAAATGCCAGTCAGCATTGCTGCAGTGGCTTCAAGAAGGTTTGGTGGACAGCCAGAGGGAAATGGGGAATCGCCAGTATTTGCAAAAAGGTTCACTGGAGTGGGGAGCAACGCTGATGATGCTGGTTGGCTACAAGATTCCGTGACCGGCAACAGGAACAGAAATGAAATGAAAATGAGTTCCAGGCTTAGCAGAAAAAGGGAACGTGAATGCGAAACTTATCCGAGCATTTGACTAGGTGACTTGGCGAGACACAAAGGATATCTGCAGCTCAATTTGGCAATCAATTATGAGAACACAAGCATAAGACTGTCACAAAACGAGCAAACTCATTCAAAATTGTCCACATGAAGCCTCACTTCTTTTACTTGTTGGTAAGGGGCGCACAATCACTCAACACTACTTTCCTGTTCAGCATCAAGGAAAGTAACACCGGTGTTCAGAAGGATGCCTCACTGCCGTAGTCATAAGTGGAGGGGTGTGCTGTGATATCACAATGGTAAATTCTCGAGGAACAAATCACCTGCATGTTCCGACCCGGTAACCGGGTGAAAAAAGATATGTTATCCGTCGGATATCCTTGTAGTTTATCCTTACTAGGTCGAGGAGTACACGAACCGTCGGAACACGACCAGGTTGGACAAACATCTGTGACTTACATCCTTCCATCCGCTTTTCAAATAAAAAACGACATGAGATGGGTAATCCAAGTTTCCCATACGATCACCCATATGCGAAGGGTTGTGAGGAGGCCAATCAAACAATGGAATATGGGAACCCTCGTGTCGAACACATTCGTGTGTGCCATCTCTGAGTTCTCAGGCTAAAGCAATTGTTCAACTAGAGTAGAAGGCAACCATGCAAATTATAGAAAGAACGGTGCCTGGACAGTCTTAAACATGAAGAATCGGGAAGTCAATGGTGAGCCCGAAACAGGTGCTTTTCTGGCCAGATGTGGAATGACAACAGTATACGCAAAACGTACGAAAGCACGCCTGCGTACGTTTGACGAAGAACTAGAAGCCTTCATTGGGTAGGCACTTTAAGAGCCACTCCTCAGCCCAGTCGGAGACGTTTCTGTAACAAATGATAATTCATTCTGTATTAGGGCCGAGTTTGTTTCTGCTCTTCCAGATTTATGCAAACACCTCCTAATAAGCACCGTATGAGAGTGATTCCCTTCGGAGTTACTATTTTGTCAACCAATGAGACGTGTATTCAACAGAGGTTCGTCTCTACACAGATGAGCCAAAAGAGGTTCACGCCACACACGGATGAACCACCTTAACCAACCTTAACCAAAAGTCAGAGAAGTGCCAAGGGGTTCGTCCGGATTGAGGTTTCATCTTTTCGAATGAACACACTGCACTCGATTCGAGATAGCTGTCGATGACTGGCTGGTGAGGACTTTGGTGTAATACTGTCCCATGACCTTCTACCGGCTCTTGTTGGAGCCTAGTCTAGACGACAGTATCCGCGTCCAACTATTTCCTGAGGTCTAAGGATCAAATGGAAATCAAAAGAACTGGAAACTGAAAGAGTATAGATTCGGCAGAGTGCACCGGTTGGGGTTTTGATAAACAAAAAGTACACAGCGTTCTTAGTGAAACATAAGCCTGCCTTTTCGGGACAAATTACAAGAGCCGCATCCTATTCTCTGTAGAAACTGACCTGGATGGAAGCAGAAGGGATTCGGACGAGACAACTTCAACACGACGTCTCGTCCGTTCTGGAACAGACCAATCAGAGCGGCGCTTGTTTCTTGACCAGTCAAAGGAAGCTTCATCCCCTGATTCCGCCGACTGATTCGAATCTGTAGGTGAAGCAGCTTTGTCTCTTATCTTCTCTTCCCCATCTTCACTTCCATCGTTGTCGTCTTCTTCGCCCTCCTCGTCATCTTCATCAAAGTCATCGTCCTTCGCCTCACCCTCCTCGATGGAATCAGAGTCGTCCAAGACGGCTGGAGTGGTGCTACTTAGTGGAGATATGTTGGAAGTCATCAGTGAAGTCGCGTTACATTGTGACTTTGTGGGACAATTTGCAGACACTTTAGGATCTGCTTTAGTTTCGATTTCCTGTTGACAAGATGTGGTTGTTTCAGCATCATCAGCATTATTACCTACAAACGACAGAAAAATCAAGATGAGATAAGACAGAACAAGCAGTAAACCAAGTGTAGTGTATAAAAATAAGACCGTGGCTGAGAAAATCATACTCACCCTGTTGGCTTGGACACACCACTGTGGAACTAGCAGGAGTAGAGGAAGTGGGTTTTTCCGCGTTCTCAGGTGTTATGATGGAGGACTGTTGCGCGCTTAGACCAGTGTCCGTTTGGAGCCTTGTGGCGGGTGCATTCTTCATGGGAGAGACGGAAGGCTGTGATGATTTGACAACCTCTTGGTCCGATGCGTCGGTCAAACTCTGATCCACAACTTTGATTGTAGCCGATGCCTTGCCAGGACGACCGTGAGTTCCATCCGGATCAACACGAGGGTGATTGTATATATTGACAACTACTCGCGACTGTAAATTACCAGCTGGTTGTGATGACTTGCTCGAAGAAGCTAATGTCGGGGGACAGAAATAAATGGGTGAGGCACAATCCGTGGATGAATATTTCACACTCGGTGACCTGGATCTTTAATGAAAGGTGACTAAGTTCCTGCCCCAAGCAAGTAACCACCCAACTGCATTCCTCTGTTTGACAGCACGCCCTCTTGAATACAAGGTTTAATTGTTTTGTAACACTTGGTAGCGCCTAATGCAGTGAAAATGTACAATGAACTTATGGGAAAAGCCAGGCCCGAGTTGGGATTGAGGCTGTGGCTGAGGAAGTGAATTGTCTACCATCAAAGTTGTCGTTGACCAGCTTGATCCCCAGGTGTTCATGGTATCCCGCGTTGAAAAAAAAGGCTGGGTTGTTAATTGCGTAGGTCAATGGACAAAGGCTGCTACATCGATACATACTCGTGGGGACTAAGTATCCACCAGAAGAATTCAGCCACGATACGGTAAGTGAACTAGGCACCCGACAACTGCTACATAACAAAACTGGAATAAGAGGGTTTCTCACCTCTAACTGCCGACTTGACTTTGGCTGATTTCGACTTCGGATCTGTTGCCTGCTGCGAAGTAAACCTGGCTTTTTTCGAAGACTGTTGGTCTCCTGGAGGTCCCATGCCATCGTTTTCTTCCTCTTGTCTAGGGCCGCTGCCGGACCCCGATTGGGCTGGTCGCCATCGCGTGCGCGTGTCAGTGTTCCTAGATTCGCTGCCATCGTCCTCGGAGTAGTCACCATCCGAGGCAGAGACAGGTCCGGAATCTTGACGACGGTTAGGACGCCTCGACGTTGGTCGTCCGTCGGCATCGGTACTCGCAGCGGATTTTTGAGCCTTTGAAACCGCATTGTTCAAACTCGAACCTAACGCCAAAAGTTCAGGAGTTATGCCGGAAGCCACTGCAGCAGCGACTGAGACCAGGTCTGGATTGGAGGAGTAACCACTAGGGACAGAATAAAATCGATTTGTATGAACGAGTCTATTAAACCAAGATGCTTCTGGAAATTCCGAAAGTCATACATGCTTCATACAGCTCACTACATCGGTGAATAAAAACTGATTGTTGAAATCTGATCACACCAACTAAATCCTTTGAACTCCATATGTTCGGAGATCATTCACAATTGAGCCCCAAGAGAACAAGGCATACCGTACGGTTAGCACTTCTACAGTCGGCTGCGGTTGTCGACCGACGTGTAATTCAAGTGGGACCCGAATTCACTGAATACCTTCGTGACTACTATGTGTGATCAACCTTCTGTTTGTACAAAAACGGTGCATGTGACTATGTGCAGTTGTTCACACAAACAAAAGTCGTGAGACGTTCCACAAGGAGTTTCCACATTTCACGCATCCATGCTTACCACAGTGCTTTTAAGGCTAATCGAGCACGTGATTAGAGTCAGACACCAAATCAATGATTGGTATAACCCTATGAAGGATGCTGGGTGCAGAGCAATTCCGGAACACTACCGACGACACAATAAGGCTGCAAAAAAAGATAGGATCAATTCCTGATCCAGAGTCATTCACAGATAAAAAAGACCTGATTAACAACTTGTTTACGGTAAACAACTCATTTGGTTAGCAAGGTAATCAGATAGAGTTTTTCCGTGGAGACTTGATTTGATACAAGAACGATCGCCACATATGGAGATCAGTAGTCTCACATGCTCCACAGGGGGGACAAAGGGCTAAACATATTAACGTTTGTCGTTGAGCCACTGAAGTGGTCAGTTCAAATCGACATGAACGATGAGAGAATGTCACAAAAGGCAGATTATGAGTGAGCACTGATGATTCATTCCATTCTCAAGCGGACTCGATCCACAGACCAATCGCTGCTAAACCTTACAGGGACGAGTCGAAGCACTAAGTCTTAATCACAAGAATAGCAAAGGTAAAATTAGAGGTTGTTGTTGATTAAAAAAACATTGCTCTTCGTGAAAACCACTCCTTACTTCCTCCATGATGATCTCTCATCTGACATAATGTATACCTTGTTCAGTATAGACCGCATTAAAATGAAGTTCCTCATGCCGATTCTACATCCCATCATGTCTCTCGTCCTCTTTCCGGCAGTCGAATACGCTAGCCGAGTGCAGACGCATGGGGTGGCCTTGTCTGCTCACCGATAACAGTGTGATATCAAGTAAACCCAGAAGCTAACAAACTCCGATAAGATGGTAGCTTCGGGATCGAACTCAATCGAGAGGGGAGCAGAAACGGCAACCAAAAAACCATGCTATTACAAGAGTGTTGCAAAACAAATTCCATCCTTAAACATCTACATGTATCCTCACAATACTTCAAATACTTATATCATCTTAGGAAGAAACGTTAAAATATAACTAACCCAGGAAATGAAAGGGTAGCCGCATTAGCAGCAGCCGTATACGTCTTATAGTATTGCTGATACAGCTGGTTATAGTAGAACATCAGAAGATGTGGATTGTTGAGATCCAAAACTGGGAGAGAATCTGTGGTCGTCGACTGTTGTCCTCGACGTCCCCCTTCATTTCTGCGCTGCGGTAGACGACGACCGCGGCGAAATGGACGATTAGTGGTGGGTCCACTAGCTGGAGGTGACCCGCCCCCTTGTCCCGTGCGTGTAATACCTGCTGGACGACTGGACTGATCCCAAATGTCAAGCGGGTAAAACTTGCGCTTGTTGCCTGAGCGTGGGACAGCAGCAAACTGACTAAGGTTACCAACCGCTGATCGGGGTGATGGACCGGACGAGTTGTGGGGTTTGAAATCCTCCGAGTCATCGTGACATCGCCGGCGCATCTCCAATTTGTGCCGAGCATCGGATGGTAACAAATGGGAATCTCCTCGAGCCTTGTAGGGCATAAAAAGGCGATACGGTCAGAAGTGACTGAAATCGGAAAGATGGGAGGTATCAAACAGCCGAAAATAAATATATTTTGGTACGTTGTGAAAGGAGTAGGAAGACAGAGTAGATATATATATATATATATATCCAAAGACTGTGCGAACGAAAATAATTTTGTGACACAACTGAAGCACGGTGTCAACGGCCACGTCGCCTCAGTTGTCGCAATGCTTTGCTGCTGCTGTTGATGTCTTCCATCCCTCCCAGTGGATGTGCCGACAGGGAAGCTCCCTTGGTTCAGAAGGACGGAGAAACGGAAGAGGCGGAAAATGCTGGGAACGTTCTTAGATTGGTTCCCTTCGTCTGCTCAACGGGTCTCCGGAAGTCTCTGGTCAGAGAAACTATCAAGGATCATTGTGCTTCTGATACCACAAAAAACGTTTGAACCGCTGAGCGGGATATTTCGGACAGTTATTCAGTTGGCCACCCGCTACTTCCCACCCGAACTGCAAGCCTTTAACAGAAAAGTGGACACCGGACAAGGACCCCACTTCGGCATCAGAAGTGCACAGATTTATATCATTAGTCAAACGTCACAGATCTCCTGGACTCGGCAACCTCGCACCAACTCTGTTCAAGGACGGCGGAAAGTTTCCCAGCCTATGCCTGTCCAAATTATTTGAGTCCATTTGAAAGTGGAAGAATCAGAATACTTGGTGACTGCACGTAACAACCTGACTATTGTTGTAACAAGGATTCCAGCGTCACTGGTTCTTACCGTCTTGTAGTGGTATTTGAAACCAAGATCCCTGAGCGGAATTTCAACCGGGCAGAAACAGCATCGATCGAATATTCACACTCCACCAGGCTTTAGAGCAGCGCCATACGTACAAACGGCCACAATCTTGCTGTCCCTTGGCTCTTAGGGTGCCTTTAGTCATGCCAACCAGTCAGTTCTTCGAAACACACTTACTCAAAAGAGGATGTCCTATGAGATCATGAACATATTCTTGTTCATTTATTCCCATAATTCATAATGTAAGAGTGCATAAGAGCTCCCCAAAAGCTTCCCCACAAAAAGTGGTGCCCGATGCGAAAGACCACTTTCTCCACTTCTGTTCAACTTCGTTAACAATGAAATAACGAAGCGAATACTGGAGGGCTTTCAGGCCCATGTTCTTATCGTTGGTGGTGTAATAACGGTAATGACTCAGCTCAGTTCTCGGTTTGAAACCTACAAGGTGGTGTTGGCAGAAAAAGAACCGCCAAGGGTGTACAAAGTATGTTGGAAGCCAAAAAAAAACAGGTCAAAATCACATGTAGGGCGCGTTGCATTAAAAGTGTATGCGACGATTGTCGAACACCTGAAGACGTCTCAGTTCCGCCGCTCGAACAGGCCAAGTCTCACAGCCATACAACAAAACAGCCCGCACTGTAGCTTGATACACGCGTCCCTTGAGATTCAGGGACACACCACTTTGACGCCATAGGTGTCTCAAATTAGCAAACGCGACCCGAGCCTTGCAGATTCGTGCATTTACCTCATCTGTCACACCACAATCAGAACTAATACAACTTCCAAGATATGTAAAACGCTCCACAACTTCCATCTCCCTGGATTGTAAGTGGCGTGTTCAGTGACTGCATGTCCAGGAGCATGACCTTACACTTTGTGGGTGCAAAGTGCATACCAAAGGACGGGATGACTTTGGTCAGTTCATCTAAAAACACCTGCGCCTTCTCCTCCTCTTCAAAAATGAGAACGATGTCATCTGCATATTCCAGATCGACAAGGTTTTCGTCAGAGGCTATTTGAACACCGGGGTTTTGGAGACCTTCCAGCGTTCGTCTCATTATTTCATCGATCACGAAGTTAAACAGGAATGGGGAGAGTGGGCATCCCTGACGGACGCCACTTTGTGTACGGAAGCTTTTGGAGAGCTCGCCGTCTCTCACGTCCGGAAGTCTTGGAATACAAGAGCTTATTATGTTCACGAACTTCCGGGCATTCCTTGGTGGGCAAGCGTGTCAAGCAGAACAGACCGGTCAACCGAGTCAAATGCGCCTTGGAAATCCAGGAATACTAGAATTGTGGGTCGCTTATACGTATGGCGTTGTTCTAGCACCTGACGAAGTGTGAAGATTTGGTCAACACAACCCCTACCAGGCCGGAATCCCGCTTGCTGCTCTCGAGACAGTGTCTCACGAGCCACCGTAAGGCGACGAAGCACAAGTGACGCCAACAGTCTCGTTACGACCGGGGTCAAGCTGATCCCCTGTGGTTGCCACACTCACTACGAGCCCTTTTTTGAAAATGGGCACTATCACCGACTCTCCCCAGTTGTCTGGGACAGACTCCTTTTCCCAGATGCAGGCAAACAGATCAGACAGGCGTTGACTGAGGATTTCACCCCCATCTTTGAACAATGCGGGTGGGAGGTCATCCGGACCAGAGGCTCGGTGGCGCTTGAGAGAACATATGCAGTCATAAACCTCCGAGGCCGTAGGTGGTTCCACGTTCACCGTCCAGGGTTCTACGTCACCTGTGGGTTCCAGATGGGCGCCAGCTGGTGGCCATGACAATTGTTGTTCGAAGTATTCGGCCCATCGGTCGAGACGTTCTTCTTTATTCGAAATGGTCACTCCATTCCGATCCTTGATAGTTTCGCTCACAGGTGGTTTCCGGGGACCGGTCGCACGGATCAACTGAAATAATCTTCGGGCATTACCGGATTTCTGGGCCTCTTCCATTTCCTTGGCTTTCTGTCCACCACACTTCGCGGTCGGCTTTCACACTCACCTTCACTTGACGTCTGATAATTCGTCGCACCAAGTTATGTTCCGGGCCGGCTGGGATATTTCTCCGAGATTTAAGCAGTGCCACCGTTCGGTCTGATATCCAGTGCTTGAGTGCGCCTGGTGGTGCCGTGCCACAGGCAAATTCCCAGCACTATGCAAAGAGGTGGCAATCTCGTCCCAGTATGCGTTCACATCTGATGGTGGAGCATTTGGAAGAGACCCTAGAAGACGATTCTGGTAAGTTCGTCTAACATCCGGATCTGCCAGTCTCAGTTGCCAAGCGATTTGTCCGCACCTTACGCGGTCCTGGAAAACGTAGGGAGAAGCGACTCCGGACGAGCGCGTGGTCGGAATCCACAAATGTGTTCCAAAACGACCGGCAGTCAGTTACTGATCCGCGCCATCGGTAACTGATGGCGATGTGGTCGATTTGAGTTTGTGGTCGGCGTGTCGTTGGAGGACACCATGTGGCCAGACGACTTCGGCTATTCCGGAAGTTAGTACTGCATAGAAACAGCCTGCGATCAGTGTCCATTACTTACCGAGTCCAATCCATGTCGACCTCCTAATTGAGTCTCAGATACGCTAAGCCTGCCCACTTGTGCATTCAAATCTCCAGCAACCACCACGATGTCTGAGCTTTTAGCTCGCCGCAGCAGGGCATTCAGGGCGTCATAAAACCTGTCTTTGACGGTGTCGGAGCTACAGTCAGGGGCGTACATCTATCAACATCCCTTGTGAGACTCCTTCACAGACGTTGCCAGACGAACCGCACAGAGGCGACTATCAACAGGTATCCAGTCAAGCAAGGATACTTCCGCCCGGTGACTTAGGACGATACCAACCCCACATCCAGCTGCAGCAGCCTCTGGATCACCAGAGGTGCGCAGTCGGAAGCGAGTGGAGACTGATGGGGCGGTTAGCTCAATCACTGTGCTTGCATCTTGAATTCTTGTTTCGAGACACAGCACACATCAATGCCAAGCGAGTCCAGTGTGAGAGCAAGAGCAGCTTGTTGTCCTGCTTGCTTCAGAGTGCGCACATTGAAGGCGGCCAGATAGACTGGATGTCGAGGCTTGAAGAGTGATTTGGAGATACCTGAGGATGTCGGCGCCATGTGACGAGCAGATGCTGCACGCAAAGCCGATGCAAGACGAACGGAGTCATCAGTCCTAAGTGCTGGGCCTACAAGAGGAGAGTTATTAATGGGGTGGGGAGAGGGGGAAGAAAAAGTATGTGAAAGAGAAAGAAGGAGGCGTCAGCAGTAGCCTGTTTTCGCTTACCCGCCCTGCTGTATGCAGCAAGTAAGGCGACCCGGCTGATGGCACCACGCGACGGCCGATGTGGCATGAAAGTATTTGTTTGTGCAGTTCATGGTTGTACGTGGGCTAGGATACTGTCAGGGCGCCCACACCTAGACAGGAGGACGATTAGGGTCCTCAACCAAAGCCTTTGGCTCAAAAGCCTAACCGCAAGGCAGCGGTGTTTGGCGGAAATGCAAGTACATTACCATTTTTACGGAACACGTCGCCACACATGTTCCAACCCCCAACCTGGAGGACCAGGAGACTGTGTTCGTCAGACCTCTAGCCATTGACCAACCTGGTATGAAAGACTCTGTGAGTGTCGCAGGGACACTCCCCAGTATAGCTCAATGGGTCGCTGAGGTGCGCAAACCGCCACACCACGGTAAGGTCCAGTCTCTTCGTGACGGCCAGTGTCTGCAGTGGAGAGCTAAAACATTCCTGTGCGCTCCAGTGCTGTGTATCCTTTTGGGGAACTACATTCGTGGGGTCGTGTTATGTAACGGTAGCTGAGCTGAACTTACTGGGCCTTGATTGGTCCGATCGCTTGGGGTTAGCCGACATTCCAATCAGTATCATTTGCAATACAGTTCAGTCTCCCATGGTGCATCCAGATCATGCATCCGACCTTATCAAGCGACTTCCAGTTGTTTTCCAATCCGGTCTCGGTCACTGCACTGCGATACAAGCAGTCCTTCACCTCCTGCCAGGTGCTACGCCAGTCCTCCGTCCAAAGAGACCAGTCCGATACGCTTCCATCCCACTGGTAGATGCAGAACTTCGACGGCTGGAACAACAAGGCGTTTTGTTCCCTGTATCCTACTCCGCCTGAGCAGCACCAATCGTCGTGGTGAAGAAACCCAACGGTGACATCCGCATATGTGCCGATTTCTCAACCGGCCTAAATGCAGCTCTCCACTAGCACTACCATCCACTGCCAGTGTCCGACTGTTCTGAACGATGGAAAATTCTTCGCGAAAATCGACCTTGCTGAAGCGTACCTTCAAGTTTAAGTCGCACCGGAATCACGACCACTGTTGACAATCAACACACACCGCGGTCTGTATCAATACACCCGTCTCCCGTTTGGGCATAAAAACAGCCCCAGCAATTTTCCAGCAGTTGATGGACACCATCCTTTCTGGCATTCCAGATGTGGTCGCGTACCTGGATGACGTGCTGATCGTTGCTGTTCCACCCGAAGAGCTTCTGGATCGGATCAATACCGGCTTGCTGCGAATTCAGGACGATGGTCTCCGCCTCCGTCCTGGGAAGTGTCAATCCTTCTTGACAACAGCGAAGTATCTTGGTTTTATCTTCGAAACCTCTGGTCGTCATCCTGACCCGGAGAACGTCCGAGCGATACAGCAGATGCTTCCTCCTAAGGATGTCCCATCATTACGTTCCTTTTTGGGGTTAATCAGCTACTATTCGGCATTCTTGCCTTCGGTACACGACATTCGACCCCCACTAAATCAATTGCTTGGAAAAGACGTCCCCTGGCGTTGGTCAGAATAGTGCGAGGAAGCATTCTGCAGGCTAAAGGCGATGATCAGTTCCAATCTGCTACTGACCCACTACAACCCAAAGCTACCGATCGTCGTGGCAGCTGATGCCTCTACTTTTGGAGTCGGTGCCGTCATTCTGCACGTCTTCCCAAACGGATCAGAGAAGGCCATCATGCACGCATCGAAATCACTAACGCCAGCAGAACAGCGATATTGACAGATAAAGAAACATTGGCCTTGGTGTTCGCTGTCCGGCGTTTCCACAATTTGTTGTACGGTCGCCGTTTCACCCTACTTACCGACCATAAACCATTACTCTCCATTTTCGGTCCAAAGAAGGGTGTTCTCGCAAACTCTGCCAACTGCCTGCAAAGATGGGCGCTTATTATGCTGGGCTACGACTTTGATATTCAATATCGTCGCACCGACTTCGATCAGGCCGATGCATTATCTCGCCTGATCAGCAATCAACCAACTCACGGAGAAGAGACGGTTATTGCGCAGGTTGCATTCGAGGACCTAGCCGGCCCCCAGTTGGTCCAGTCTGCTCCTGCATTGCTCGTGACACTGACAGAGGTTCAAAAAGCCACCATGACTGGTCCGACGCTTCAAAAGGCGACCCTATTCGTTAATTCTCGATGACTTCCGCACCTCAAACATGATTGCCTTCGACAACTCCATCACCAAGATGCATTATCGGTCGTAAACAATTGCTTAATGTTTGGAGGTCGCGTTATGATTCCCCAACCTTTACGCCATCGAGTCCTCCGTCAGTTCCATTCTGGGCATCCAGGAATAAACCGCATGAAGCCAATAGCTTGAAGTTATGCATACTGACCGCACATGGACCAGCACAGCACTGATTTTGTAAAACGCTGCTCTCGATGTCAACAAGCTGCCAAGAACCCGCCACATCAACCACCGGTTCCCTGGCCCCGACCTGAGAAGCCTTGTTCTAGGGTCCACATTGTTTACGCCGGACCGATACGTGACACTTCCTATTTGGTTTCGATTGACGTTTTTTCCAAGTGGACAGAAATCATTCCGGTGTCCTCTCCAACAACATGCAGTACGCCGTGTGTGTTATCCAACATTTTCAGCCAGCATGGCTTACCGGAGTCCATCGTCTCAGACAATGGTTCGCAGTTCACCTCCGCTGAGTTCCGCGAGTTTTGCACCCGACATGCTATAACACACGTTCGTTCACCATCGTACCACCCGCAAGCGAATGGTCAAGCAGAAAGGTTCGTCGACACATTCAAGAGGGCCTTGCTTGAAGCTCGAGGGGAGGAGACATCCGTCGAGGCCCTCCAGAGATTCCTGTTTGTATACCGAACGACCCCGAACCACCAGTCACCTGTAGAGGCACTCATGGACCGTAAGCTGAGAACTGTGTATTCTTCCATGTTGCCAACACAGTCTACTGAGTCAAGGTCCATATCGGTGGCAGCTGGAGTTCCATTCATGGTGGGAACGCTCGTACTTGTCCTTGATTATCGCCCGGGACACGATGCGTGGATTACAGCACAAACGCAGCAGCGTGATGTACGACGTGTTGGTTGGTCAAGACACCTGGACCAGACATCAAAACCAAGTCCGCTTCAACAGCACGCCGGGTATTGTACTGTTGAACATATTGCTCCATACTTTTGAGCTGAAAGCTGATGCAGCTTCGAAAGGAGAGAGTATGACCAGCAGCACAGTGCTTGATCCAGCAATTCTTCCCGGGCGGTGGACAGACCGACGGCGCCGCCAGCCGGAACGTATCCAGGTCGACCCACGTCGAGCTCGTTACTGACTTTTCGCAATGGGACGTGTTGAGGATAGCAATATCCCCAAAAACTCTTTTTGTGTGTTAACGAACTCCCGGCATGTTTCAAAGTCAAACTATGGATACACATACGCATTGTCATTTTCGCTTCACGCTCGCTGAGTGATCGAAACCATGACACAAAAAGGACAGTAAGGTGGTAGATTTGGAGTCGATGTTCACCGTACGGATAATGGGGACCGACTGCTTCAGTTGTGTGCTGACCATAGTCTGTTTCTGGTCAGAAAGAAGTCCCAACACAAGCACACATCGAGTTACTTGGAGGCCAGCAATTGTTAGACAGTCATGGATTCAATTGGACCAGGTGGTTATCAGTTACCATCAATCAAAGATTTTTGTTCCTCCTGCGGTACGCAACTTGACTCTGATCATGCCACTGAGCGAGCCTAGCTATCAGTTCGCTTTCCATCAGCATGACGTAGGCCAAAGAAGAGCAGTTTCACCCATCAACTTCGACACGTTTCGGCAGCTCAGGTTTATCAAGCTGACCTGGATGTTGAATGGGAGACGAGGTGGCTCAAGTGGATAGAGCGCGAATTTACTGACCGGAAGGTCCGTGGTTCGAACCCCGCCTCTGCCTCTCGACTTCCCCTGTCTAGGCTTGAGCAACCTGGTAGTATCTCAGTCCTCGTGCTTCCTTCGGGCGGCATGGCAGTTAGGCACCGAAAGGGTGCTACAGCTGAACGATTGTTTTTTAATGGAAGCTTTCCGAAATGCTTGTCCAAGCCAGCCAACTCGACTAAATAAAAATTGGATGTCGTCGATAACAGCAGCTCTTATTGTTGTTAGGAAGGCCAAACCACCAACTAGAGAGTAGAATGGCCCACACAGATCCCTCAAAACACCGGATAATCAAGAGCTTGAAGAATGACAGAACGCTGGTGGACTGTGAAGGTTCAGTAGATGGAATGGGCCTCCGCTTCAGGCAGCAGCCGCACCCCATTTCAGCTGATTCGATTAACCGACGAAAAGAAGACAAGTGTCAGCGAAACAATATGCGGAAAAGACGGAACAGCAAATCACTCACAAAATCGTCGCCTTGAGCAATCGGCTGAACACTTCAAAGAGCAGTTCATCTCGTCTTCTTCAACACAATAACTGGAAGAATCCAGCGGACCTGAGTGGAATATCGACACCAGCCCGCTGTCAACAACCGCAATCCAGCCTGAGATATCGATTTTCCAACGCGACAAGGCACCTGGCGCGGATGGTCCTGATCCCGCACACCTAAAGGAAAGTAGCGAGATCCCGGTGAACAGACTAGTCACCACACTGCAGACGAGTTGAAACGACAACAAGATACCAGTGGAATAAAGCTCCTCGACCGCCATCTGTCTTTAAAAAGGGCACAAGAACGCCATGCGAAAATCATCGTGGCGTCAGCCTGTTATCCACAGCATTTAAGCTGCTCTCTGGCATTATTTTGTGTAGGTTGATCGATTATCCGGAAAGATTCGTGAGAATTAAGCTGGGTTTCGCGCTGGCCGAGAATTCATCAACCATAACTTAACCCTGAGACAAGTTCTTGAAAAGCGCCATTCCGTCAGACATTCCACGTTGGTCATTTTTCTGGATCTGAAAGCTGATTTTGACTCCATCGATTGTCAGAAACTTTGGCAGTGTCTGGCGATCAAAGGTGCCCCTTGCAAATGTAAATCCCTTTGTATGCGCACTCCTATGGGCGCGCATCCGCATATGGCAAGCCTTCGCATGAGTTCATCACGTCCAGTAGTGTAAAACAAGGCTGCCTCACTTGCCTTTCCCCTTCAACTTTGTTATTGATGTGCTAGTTGAAATTTCTCTGCATGTCTCTAAAACCTCGGGTGTCGAAATGTTCCCGGGACGTTCCCTCACAGAGATTGAGTATGCGAACGATATCGCTCTCTTCGGTTCAGGTACTTCAAAATGCAAGCCATTTTAAATAACCCAAACAACCTTGCCGCACGCTCTGGCATGCGCTTCACACCTGCAAAGTGTAAAGTGTTGCTACAAGACTGAGTGGGATCAAACCCAAACCCCATGCTTGCAGACGAGCCAATTGACGTGACAAATAAATTTGTTTACGTGGGCGGTTATATAATTTCCGGTGGAGTGGCTGGAGATGCTGTTAGCTCTCAAATCGGAAGGCAAAGACAGCTTTCGCCAACCTGCGACTCCCATGGCACCGACGTGCTATCAGCTTGTCTGTCAATGACAGAGTTTACACTACAACAGTGAGATCCAAACTGCTTTATGAATCAGAAACGCAGCCTCTACGCACAGAGGACATACGAAAGCTGTTGTTTGGCCAACGTTATCTCCGAAGCATTGGCGGGAACATAGAATTAGCGAGGCTGAGGTATGCCAGATAGTTTTAGGTAGAAGAAACTGTCCCACGATATTTGAGTTACTCAAGCTTCATAAGGTACGCTGGTTAGGACATGCATTGTGCATGCCAGAGGACCATCTGTCTCGCAGAGCTCTTTTCGCCCAGCCCTGTGATGAGTGGAAGAGACCGAGTGGTGGACTGTATGGCCTGGTAAAAAAACTAAACTGCTATTCAGCTGTAACACCCTTTCGATGTCTAGCTGCCATGCCACTCGAGGGAAGCACGAGGGCTGGGATACTGCCAGGTTGCTCAAGCCTAGGCAGGGGAAGTCGAGATGCAGAGGTCGGGTTCGAACCACGGACCCAGTAAACTGAGTCGGGTAGACAACTACCGCACCCCTAGGTGAGGACCCCGGGACTCAACTCACCAATGGCTAGTGATACATCATCATCATCAGTTGTAAAAACCATGTACTTGTGGTGAAGTGGTCGCTAGTTTTGTTCACCCATGATTTGTAGATGGGAAGATCGCTGCGCAGATTGACTTTTATTGCATCCAGATCCCCTGTAACCACAAGTGACCTCTTAGGCCACCGCAATAAGGCGCTCAGATAGCCACCGAAACTGACATTGAGAGTATCAGAGCAACAATCTTCAGGGGCGTGAAGAGACGGAAGGAATAGGCAGTGATTACGAGACGTTTAGGGAGTACTCGCACCGGCGTTGCCAAACGAGCCACAGAGGCTATGGAAAACCATTAGGCAGACTCTTCAGCTCGGTCGCTTAAAATAATGCCAATCCGAGCAGAATCCTGCAGCGGCTCCTAAATCACCATAAGTGCGCAAACAGAAACGACCAGAGACCGATGAAAAGTCAGTTCAATAACCGTAATTGGGTCTTGAGTCCTCGTTTCATCAATAGAAAGCGAGTCCAGTATACACGAAAGAGAAGTATGTGTCCCGGCTTGTTTCAGAGCGCGAAAATTGCCAATTCAACTGGGCAATAAGGTTTGAAGAACGATTTCCAGATGTCAGTGGCCGTCCTAACCGAGTCAACCGTAGATATTAGAGATAACTGTAATTGCCGGCGAACGGATCTGTCAGTCCTTGAGAAGGGGTCTACAGAGATGTCACCAGCAACGGGGCGAAAAGAAGAGCGGATATATGATAGAGGAAAAAGGAAGGCGTCAGCAATAGCCTGTTTTCGCTTACAGATCCTGCTACGTGCAGCAAGGCGACCTGGCTGACGGCACCACGCGACAGCCGATGTGGCGTTGGAATATATTTAAACGTGCGGTTCGTGGTTGTAAGTGGGCTGGGATACTATCATGGCGACCACGATTAGACAACCATGACATTCACAAATAACAGTACTTTCATGCCACATCGACCGTCGCGTGGTGCCATCAGCCGGGTCGCCTTACTTGCTGCATACAGCAGGGCGGGTAAGCGAAAACATGCTACTGCTGACGCCTCCCTTCTTACACTTTCACGTTTTCCGTCTTCCACCCTCCCCCGCCCCAATTTTAATACTTTCTCCGCAGGTCCCAGCTCTAGGACTGATCGGTTTGCCCGCCCTACATCACACTTAGCCGCAGATTGTGTACGTCCGAGTTCCGTTACATCCCTAAACACTTCGAAGTCTGTTTTCAAACCCCGAAAGCCTGTCTACTTAGCCACCTTTAATGTTCGTTCACTGAAGCAAGCAGGTCAACAGGTGGCTCTTGCTCGTACGCTGGATTCCCTCAGCATTGATGTATGTTGTCTGTCAGAAACAAGGACGCAGGACGCAAGTACCGTGATCGAACTGACTGCCCCCTCGCTCTCTTCCAGGTTCCGGCTGCGCACCTCTGGTGATGCAGAGGCCGCTGCAGCTGGATATGCTGGGGTGGGTATTGTACTGAGTGAACGAGCGGAAGCGTCTCTGCTTGATTGGATACCCGTTGATAGTCGCCTCTGTGCGGTTCGTTTGGCAACATCTGTGAGAGAATCTAGAGGAAGTGAGGTCCATCGCACCTTGTTTATTGTGTCTGCTTACGCCCCAACTGACTGTAGCTCTGAATCTGCCAAGGACAGTTTCTATGACGCTCTAGGTGCCCTTCTACAGCAGGTTAAAACCTCAGATATCGTTGTGGTTGCTGGTGATATGAACGCCCAGGTAGGTAGACTGAGCGCTGCTGAGGCCCGATTGGGTGGTCGTCTTGGTTTGGACACGAGACGCACGGACAACGGAGACCGCTTACTTCAGATGTGTGCCGATCACAGACTGTTCCTTTGCAGTACGAATTTCCGGAACAGCGGAAATCGCTTGACAACGTGGTGCCCACCAACAAACCAGCGACGAACCCAAATAGACCACATCGCCGTGAGTTATCGGTGGCGAGGGTCGATCACCGCTTGCCGCTCCTTCTGGAACACCAGCGTGGACTCCGACCATGCACTTGTACGCTGCTGCTTTTCATTGCGCTTTTCAGGTGTACGCAAAACGCGCACACCTCGCTTAGCCATTGAGAAGCTAGTGGATCCAGAAGTCAAACGAAATTATCAAAACCAACTCGTCGAATGCCTGCCGGACGGTACGGTGTCGGATATAAACGGCCACTGGGAAAAGATATCCAAAGCGCTACTCAAGGTTGGAACGTCTGTTTGCGGTACAACCCAGCCAACCTCTTTCAAACACTGGATCTCTGATAGGACCGTGTCTTTGCTGGAGACCCGGCGACAGATTCCCCCTGGCCGCCACCACAACTCCACCCGACGCATCATCCGACGCCAAGTGAAACTGAGTGTCCGTGCAGACCGAGAAGCTTGGTGGACCCGAAAGGCCCAAGAAATGGAAGATGCAAAGAATGCTGGAAATGTGCGCAGGCTGTTCCATTTGATTCGTTCGACTGGTCCTCGAAAACCTCTTGTCAGCGAAACAATCAGAGACCAAAATGGCTCCCTGATATGCAATAAAGCAGAACGTCTGGACCGCTGGGCACAGTACTTTGAACAGCAATTCAGCTGGCCACCTGCTACCTCCAATCCAGAATCCTGGCCTTCAACAGAAAGCTGGACCGTAAATATGGAGTCGCCTTCGGTCTCAGAAGTGTCCGAGTGTATTTCTCTACTCAAGCGTCATCGTGCTGCTGGTCCTGACGACCTTCCACCTGCTCTTTTCAAGGATGGCGGTGGGCTCCTCAGCCAGTGCCTGTCTAGACTATTTGGGTCTATCTGGGAGAAAGAGACCGTCCCAGACAACTGGGGTGAATCGATAGTAGTGCCCATTTTCAAAAAGGGTACTCGCAGTGAATGTAGCAACCACAGAGGTGTTAGTTTGACTCCTGTTGTGACAAGGCTTCTGGCGTCATTGATTCTTCGTCGTCTTACGATGGCACGCGAAACCTTGACTCGTGAGAATCAAGCGGGATTTCGACCGGGTAGAGGCTGCATTGACCACATCTTCACACTCCGTCAGGTGTTAGAGCAACGCCACATGTACAGACGACCCACAATCTTGGTGTTCCTTGACTTCAAGGGTGCGTTTGATTCTGTCGATCGGTCAGTGCTGTTAAATATACTTGCTCAACAGGGTATGCCCCAGAAGTTTGTAAACATAATCCGATCCCTATATTCACATACTTCTGGGCGGGTGAGAGTGTATGGCGAGCTCTCCAAAAGCTTCCCTACAAAAAGTGGTGTCAGACAAGGATGTCCACTCTCTCCATTCTTGTTCAACTTCGTCATTGATGAAATAATGAGGCGAACGCTGGAAGGTCTTCAAAACCCCGGTGTTCAAATCGTTGCTGGTGAGAGCCTTGTCGATCTGGAGTACGCAGATGATATCGCCCTCATCTTTGAAGACGAAAGTGAAGCACAAGCCCTGTTGAACAGACTGACCACCATCATACCATCTTTTGGCATGCGCCTTGCACCTTCAAAGTGCAAAGTCATGCTTCAGAACGTGCAGTCTCCGGACATATCCCTTAAAATTCAAGGAGAATCACTGGAGATTGTGGAAAACTTTACATACCTCGGTAGTTGTATTAGCTCTGACGGAAGTGTGTCTGATGAAGTCAGTGCAAGAATCTCAAAGGCTCGAATCACGTTTGCTAATTTGCGTCACTTGTGGCGTCAAAAAGGCATCTCACTAGATCTTAAGGGTCGTGTGTACCAGGCTACAGTAAGGGCTGTATTGTTGTATGGGTGCGAGACATGGCCTCTACGGACAGATGATGTGAGGCGTCTCCAGGTTTTCGACCACCGATGCCTCAGAAGCGTGGCTGGTTTTGGATGGCGTCAGCGTGTTAGTAACGAGGTGATTAGAAAACGGGTATTTGGTTGTGCTGCAGGTACTTCAATTGGGGAAATCATCCAGCACCACCGACTACGATGGCTCGGTCATGTGCTACGCATGCCGAAACACCGTCTACCGAGACGAGTGTTGTTCTCTGTCTCCTTCAGAATGGCGCAAACCGCGAGGTGGACAGCGCATGACTTGGCAGAAAGGCGTGAAAGAAATCACGAAGAGTTTGGGTGTTGTTGGTGCTGTCCGCCTTCCAGGAGGGGGTCCCCGTGCCCCCGCCTGTGCTTGGCTGGAGACGTTGTAAGAAATGGCGGCTAATCGATGTCAGTGGCGTTCATGCTGTAAGTTTCTTTCCAGATTGCCTGATTGAGCGGTTGGAGGTGTAGGCACCTCAGAATGCTTGACATAGACCGGCACTAGGTCCCCTCCCTTATCCACTCTTTTTCTCTTTTCGCTCTAGGGCTTTTAATATATATATATATATATATATATGGTTGTACGGCAGTGAAGCATGTGTCAACACTGATGTTGCTGTCTTTGATGATGAAGATGATGACGATTAGACAGGAATGGGTGTTGGCGGGTATGTCCACGTCTCACAAAATGCGCAAACTGCATTACCGCCATTTACACTACCTACATTGGATTGCCAGTTTCCCGTTTCGGTAGCGAACAATTTGTCACTCGGTATCTTCTTGCAGATGCCTCTCCGTCATTCTCTGACCTAAATCAAACCAAATCAAATCGTCCAGCTGTAGCACTCTTTTGGTGCCTAGGTTCCATGCCAACGTAAGGAAGAAGGTTGCCCAAGCCTAGACAGGCGCAGTCGAGATGCTGAGGTCAGGTTCGAACCACGGACCTTCCGGTCCTTAGGCTGACACCTTAATCACTTAGCTATCCAGACACCTAGTGGTGATCGCCCGCCTTTGGCTGCGTGGTCAGTGTGACGTCAATGCGTCAAATGCCGCTCCTGCCGACACTTATGGCCAAGGATTGTCTAATGCGGCAGAATTCCGTTAACGTGTCTACCTTCCCTCGTTATCATAACCTCATCAATGGATTGAAAATCAGACTTACAAAATTCCCCTAAAACTGCCCTCAACTCATTTAACTCTTTTATAAAATTGTCAAGGTCTGTGTGGTATTTCTTACATGCCAACCAATGCCATTCAGCACAAAAGGGCGCACGACGGCGAGTTATCTCATCAGCTGACAACTTGCAAGTAAACTCACGGAACACCACAGCTCTAGGACTACAATGTCACTACCATGGGAAACTTGGTATGAGATAACTTCTCCCGGCATTCACCTCAGCTCTCTAAATAGCGTACCTTAATCTTTCTCATCAAACTTGTCATCTGTTTTAAAATACAACTCGTTTTTCCCGAAGTCCTTGGAACCTTCGCTACTGTCTTACAAAATATATATGGCAAATGTCAAAAAGTGAGGGCTGGTTATCCCCAGCAATAATGAGGCTTGTATTTTCACGTTAAGGGAGAATGTTCAGCGCTTTAGGCGGTACTTGAGCATACTTTCCCCTCCCAGATATCCATCAGTAGGGAAAATACAGGATGAAAGAACAAGGTTAATATATTCGGGGTAGGTCCAACTCAGACTGATATTATCTAAGTGAGGGTACATAAAGAAACGATGATAGCAGAACGCTCGATCCTACTGACTATTCGCACCTGGTCGGTGCGATCATGGGCACAAATAGCGCTACCCGAACTGCCAAACTACCAGTACCGACAGAGATGAAGGAAACTGGCGAATGGTCCACTGATTACTACGAAGTGACGTACAGGTGCTCGCGGCATGAACAGTCTTATGCTAGTTTGTTTCGTATGGTATGAGCGGCTATTCCGGTCCATTGTGACAATGTGCTGCGCTGACAAACCCCGTTCATCTCTTTATTAGTTCTGCGCAATGTACTGATAAAAAATAAAGATAATCGTTCAGCTGTAGCACCCTTTCGGTGCCTAGCTGCCATGCCACCCGAAGAAAGCACGAGGGCTGGGATACGGCCAGGTTGACTAAGCCTAGACAGAGGAAGGCGAGAGACAGAGGTCGGGTTCGAATCACGGAAATTCCGGTCAGTATATCTGCGCTCCAACCACTGAGCCATCTCGTCCCCAATGTACTGATTCGCTGGAAGACATTTGTGATCTTTTAAATTGTTTAGAGTACATGATACATGATGACCACCTACTCGGGAAGTAGGCCTCTGAACTGTCCAACCCAAGCGACGCGAATGAAATGCCACTGTTTTAAACCGCCACTCGATTTAAAGCAACCATTACGGTAAATACACAAAAGTGTATTGAAACCAAAATGAACAGTACACGCCAGTGGGATATGTTTGCGTTCAACACCATAAGATTACACCACAAGCAAGTTTTCTCCTGCTGAAACGACATCTTGTTTTATGAACACCAATATCAATGAAACCCACATTGAAGACCAGTGCAACGTTAATGGGTGTTGCCGAACAGACTGGGAGTAGGTGGCAACATGATTCTCTCGAATTGTGGATCCTGGGCTGCCAGCAAATGCAAGTCACTTGACGTACTTCCATATTTGTTGACAATGTGGCAAGGCAACAGACAATTCAATACAGGAAAGTCGAAGTCTCTTCTGTCTATCCGAAATCAGAGTCTAGTCTTTCCCTGAATCTCGGCAGAGGAAGTCGCGATAGTCTAGGTCCTGGGAATGTGGATCGTTCATCATCTCGCTGGATCAGTGGGCAAATAAACGGGAGATCACGCACCACTGAAAAACTTCTGAACTAAACGAATCAAATGGCTAATTTCGCTGCCAACTAGCCGCTTCGAAGTAATAAGCTGATAACCGGCGGTTTAGGTGCCTGCCACAGACGGTGGCGTTTGGAGTCTAACTGCGACTTCCAGCAGCTAAGTATCGATCGGAGAGCGATATGGAGGGTTTCCCACGCCTGGATATATTATCGACTTCCGTAGTTCCAACCGTGCGAGCTTCTTATTCAACCGGGTCAGCGCACTCCCAGGAAATATAGTGAGTCAACGCAACCGCTTTTTTTGGACGTTTGGAGATTCATTATGGGCTTAAGATAAAATTCCATGAGTCACAAGTTGTAGGTTTACATGGGCCTTCGCGCTGTGTAGCTTCGACGCGCCATTCGAGAGATATAAAATAAGTGTTGGCGGGCGGAAAGTTTCAACTACGGCACATAGTGATGGTGAAGCGCAGTATTGTTAGCTTTCGTCTACTATGGTGTAGAAAACTTGAAGGCCGTAAGTTTGGGTGCGAAACGCAACCGAAATCAGTTTAAAAACTCCAACGTCGAGGTCGGCTCGGCCAACCGTTTCTGGCGCGCTCAACATTACCCATAAAAACAAACCAGTTGGTTCAGTTCTTGGTGGTCAATAGGTACACCAGTTAGAGAATACTCGAGGCAGAAGACGAAGGCTGGTAGACTCATACCCTTTGGAATGCTTCGACGAGTTCAACAGGTTTTTGTTCGCTTGACGAAGCTGAAAAGTGATAAGAGAAATGAGTAAGTTGGTTTTGTAAGTTTGTTGTTGGTGTACCTTATATATGAATCCAAAGGCAATAATAAGTGGTAAACAATATAGAGTGATGATGCAGCAGAAGCAGTCGAGGCCCGGCCCGGGAAGAATGGCTGAATGCCTAAATCCCGTGTGTCAATCCGTGAATCCATGAATTAATCTGCCAACTTGATTGAGTTTGACCTATGACCAGGAGGTGGATTAGTGATGATATGGTCAACTTCATACTTACAAAGTTTGAAGTGAGGTTTGTGAGAAACTTCATTCGGGGGTGTATGCAATTCAAGAACGGCCACACTGGGTAACGTGGATGGGTAATTCATCAGTGCTGGAACGAATTTAAGTGATGATCAACGCTGTTACAAGAGGTAAGGATGCTCTCATGGGTTCCGTAGCAAGAGTGAAACTTAGGTAGACTTGTATCCTGTAGAGTTGAAGGGTTCAAACGTTCTAGCCAGCACAATTATGAAAATGCATGCAGGGACGAGATACTGTTTGCACTAAGTGTTTTCGAACACGTTTAAATCATCATGGGGCCCTACAGTGCAGTTGTATGCTAGCCTAAGACGTGCGAGTAAGGAACGTATAGCGAGACAGCGGTACAAACTTGTATATCTTTAGATTGAGAGAGGTGCGCCTTAAGAGACTGACTACCGTTGTCATCTTCCTGAAAAAACGAGGTACCAACGGTATATTTTCGTGACTGACCAGTTGCAGCATGTGCGGAATAGAACAGGTAAGAGGGTTGGTTTCAGCGAGTTCTCGATGGTTAATGAGGAGGGGGGTTGATTATCCCTACTCCCCCCGCTTGGGGAGTAGGTGGACCATTGGACTTTGCTCTAATTTCAACAGCTCACAGGGGAGCTCAGTTGACCTACTGGAGGACGGCGCAGAGTGAGTCGATAAAACTCAAGAGTGGCGTCGGTCTCAACACAAACCCTTGGGAACATTGGTCGTGACGTCAAAGGCTGCGAGATCATACTCCTAAACCCCGGTTTGGAATTTCAGCCGATAGCTAGCCCCTAACTCTTGCCTGCGAATGGCTTACAGTGCGCTGGGGAGTTTGTCGAAGACGTGGGAATTGAAAAATAGTAATAATATTATCTCTCACCTACACTGTATCAGAGAGGGTAATTCTTGGAGCAATATGACGGGAAAGCAGAAGGAATGTCGCGTTTTGAAAGTCGAAAGAGCCTATTAGAGAGGAGGAATTTCAATGTGGTACTCCCACACATTCTTCAGTAATCTTGCGGGTGGGTCAGATGAGGCTGATAGCACTGCAATTAGGAGAATGACTGTGCCTCCTTCCTTCATAAACGGAGTGAATGATCGCCCTACTCTACACCGCTGAGGGAGCTACAAAAGAGACAAAGGAGAAAAATAGATGGCATTAGAAAGGAATCTGGCGGACCTGACCAAGAGGACTGTTCGAGTGAATGTTGTCTGGGCCGGAGAACCCAAGGACGCTCATATAACGTGGATAGTTTCAGAACGTTTTTGGTTGAAAAATGTCCGATTTGTGTGCAGGATGCCTATATAAGAGTCGAGGACGGGTGAGTAGACAGCGGAAAGCGCCTGGGCTGGGACCTACTGCGCGGCACTCTGGCACTTCTCAGGGCTGGCGGTGACGTCTCGGTCTTCCACTTGGGCCGTAAACATCAGAAAAGTACCTCATGTTGGACAGGAGGCCCCGAGAAACTTCAAATATGCAGAAGAAAGGTCGTTTGTGGTGTGATTGGGCTGTTCCCACCTAAAGGTATTGACGCCACCACAGAGCTTGAAAGCGAAGCCTCCGGGGGACTTTCAGAGGAGATAAGACCATACCCGATGGGTGTGCACGAAGAGCGATTTGGAAAACTTCTTGGGGAGCCGCAAGGCGGTGGCTTCTTGGAGGGAGCAGTCGAGCGCAACGACGAGAAGCGTGGAACGGAAGCAGCTTGCCGAAAGGTCAGACCGCTGACACCATCTTGCGGTTCAGCCGAAGAAAATGCGTAGGCGAACGTGTCCTGACCGTAAAACTTGGAGTTCTCTATGTGTGGGTGTCAGGAATAAGAGGACCGGTCGCTCGTTTGGCTGAGATGGCACGAGAACTCACGAGACAGGCCATGTTACCAAGCCTCGCCCGCAGAAACAAAAATATATTTTCCAAGTACGTAAGGCACCACCGGAAATATAGGCCAACGACTTTCTCGTCGAGGGTGGTAATATGATAGTGATACCTGAAGTCTGCAGACAAGGCTATGCGGGCTAGTATTCTTTGTACTTACATGCGGCCCTGCCCATCCCGATTGTCCTCTCTGATACCACTCCTGCACCTTTTTGCGATGCACTGTGGGTTCAAGTCCCACTGCGCGGGTCCGATTCTCTCCTTCTCGGTGTGATCCACCGTAGCTCCTCGAGTCCTCCGGAAGATGACCAATTCCTCATATGAACCCTTGGGCAACTCTCCTTCAACTACCATTTCACTCATCTACTGCTGGTAGGTGACTTCAACGCTCCGAAGGCACCCTGGACGGAGCTCCAGTGCGTCGGATCAAGTGGACCTTTTGCAGCGGCGCTGACCGAAGTCTCCAACAGAGCGCTTGGGCTCAACGTGTCATTGCACCCACCAGATACCTCGCGGGCCAACAACCGTCCCTCCTGGATTTGGTCATCACAAACGAAAGGCATTTCGTTGATCAGGCGGTAATCAACGCTCCACTGGGACATAGCGACCACTGTGTGCTGACCTTTGATTTCATCTGCTATTGGGTCAGAAATCCCGAACCCCAAACGTGGATTCGAAACTTCTGCCGTGCAGACTCTTCGGGAATGCGCATCTTTCTTGACCAAGTTAAACTGGGGCCAGCCTCAGTGGAAGACTTATATAGGACTATTGTCCAGAAAGTTCACGAGGCTGACGCGATGTGCGTCCAAACAAAACAGCACGCAGTCGGATGAGCCGTAAGCAACCCAAAAGGATCCGACGTCTCTGGAAAAGAGGTCACAACTATTTTTCAAAGTTTGCCTACAGGAGACACAGAAGATGAGCTGGCATTTCGTAAAATGCGTAACCGGTGTAAATCGGAAATCCGCCAATAGAACATACGAAACAAGCACCATTCTGGACCTCGCCCGGAAGAACAGAAATGTGCTGCTCAAATACATGAGACATCGCCGAAGAAACAAGCCATCCACATTCTCCTTGAGGGACAGGAACGGGGAGCCTACGAGTGACTCAATAGTGGTATCTGAGTTCTACAGAGATCACTCAGTCCCAGCGTTCTTGTCTATCCAACATTGTCAAGGCGTATCTACGTACGGCCTCTAACCGACCTGGTGGAGGACATTCGTCAACTCCTGCACAAGATCAACCCATTCTGCGCGTTGGGGCCCGACGAAGTCCACCCAAGGATCCTGAAGGAAACGTCGTATACTCTGGCAACTCATTTCCATCTGCTGTTTCGTCAGTCGCTTGACGAAGGCCACCTTCCCTCTGTTTGGAAGGAAGCGATTGTCACGCCAATCTACAAAACTGGTGACCGACTATCGCCTGGCAGCTACAGGCCTATAAGCCTCACTAGCGTGCCATGCAAGGTGATGGAACGCATTCTGAAGCGAGCCATTCTAGATCACCTTACTTCCAACAACTTGATTTCTCAAGCTCAACACGGATTTCTCCCAAACCGTTCCTGCGTGACGAACATGCTCGTATTTATGGACAGCTTAACCCAAGCCAAGGACGAGGGACTCATATCGGATGCCATATTTTTCGACTTCTCAAAAGCATTTGATCGAGTCCCACACGTCCCGCTGCTCCACAAACTCGAGTCTTACGGGATTCAAGGGAAATCCTACACTGGATCAAGGCATTCCTATCAGACAGATCATTCCGAGTGAAAGTAGGCTCGACCTACTCTTCTGCGGCGCCGGTCTCCATTGGAGTTCCTCAGGGCTCCGTTTTGGGACCTTTGCTGTTTCTGATATACGTCAATGACCTTCCAGATGTTCTTGCAAGTCCATGTCTACTTTTTGCGGACGACTTGAAATCGTGGAGTTCCAATGCCAGTGCCCTCCAAATGGATGTAGACGCCGCAAAGCAGTGGTCGTTGGACTGGCACCTTCCTCTGAATGACGAAAAGTGCGTCCATATGTCATTTGGAGGAGACTCAGCGAACTCCTTTGTCATGCATGGTGAGAAAGGACCAGAAGACATCACGAGGATAGATGCCAAAAAGGATTTGGGTATCTGGCTCTCTCCAAACATGTCTCACTGCACCTTGAGAAATCGGCCCAGAAGGCATTCGCTGTTCTACGGATGATTCGGCGCACCTTCTCGTATTTTACTCGCACGGACTTCCAAATACTCTATGGGGCCTATGTCAGACCGCTCCTTGAATATGCCAACCCGGTTGTCTACTCAGGACGCACGAAAGACGTAATCCTCATTGAGCGTGTCCAGCGAGCTGCTACGAAAATGGTTGCCGGTCTCAAGTCCATGGACTACGAAACGCGTCTCGCGGTGCTCGACCTCTTTCCCTTGGGTATCGTCGCCTCCGAGGGGACTTAATTCTTACTTACGCCCTGTTTGAACAAGGCTTGGCCAACAGGTTTTTCACCGTTGACCCAGCAAACACACGGCGGGGACATGGTAAGAAGATTTTTAAGCTCAGAGCGCACACCTTCATTAGGCAAACTTTTTCTCATTTCGGGTAGTTGCTGCGTGGAATAACCTTCCTCAGACGGTTGTCCACGCTCCCTCTAGAACTCAGTTCAAAACACTATTAGACACTTATTTACGCGAGTCCTCGCGCTGGCAAACATACTGCCCCGCGCTGAGAACTTAGAGAGCAGCAACGCCCTTTTTCACTTGTGCCTTTCAGGTGAACGACAGCGCTGAACGACAAGAACAAAACCGACCCGGGAAACTTGGGCGAAAGCCTCGATCCTGTGTATCAATCCGTGAATCCGTGAATCCGTAAAGGTGAATCCACAGAATAATAATGTATTTTTGCTTCTTAGCTCCCGGCCCGTCCAACAAACGCAAAGGTATGCTTGCTACCCGGTACGCAAGGAAATCTATGATGTTGACCTGGACCGAAGCACAGAATTCCAGCACAGTCTCTCCAGGAAGTCTGTGTGTGTCCATGTTTTCGGGTCCAAGGAGGAACTCTCGACAGCCGGAGTAAATTTCTGACTATTACGACTAAAGCTGTAAAGCGCATGTTAGATGAAAGAGACAAAGATGATTTCATGTGACCCATCAGCTCCAAGCAGTTCGTCTGTTAATGAGGCCCCGTGAACTTAATCTAATTCTCGTATTCCTTGGTGGATACAGTAAGTAGGCATGCGAACTAGCCGCTGAAGATGGCGTTTTTTAACAAGCCTCTACGACGTTATAGCCGCTGAAGTGCCTCCATTTTAGTGTAAGTATTCCTCCCAGTTTGTCAGCCGCCTGCCTCTTGATGGTATTTTGATAACTTATCTTATATCTTGCTCTCATTTCAAGACGTCAGTGGTCAAGTGAACGCTCCTCACGAAGAAGTTTATGCGTCTCCTGGCAGAACATATGTACTCATCTAAACGACCAATACAACTCAAATTCTTATGTCGTCTCCTGTGGAACTTTTCCCCGGCAGAAATGGACGGGTGCGCTCCGGCCAGCCAGGTTCGTTCAGCTGTCCGCTATGACCGACGTAGGTTCCGTGTGGCTAGTTGATTGGGCATCGTGGACTCCCAGCCGCACGTTAGTTCCATGTGGCTAATTGACCAACGCCATGGTCTTCCTAGCGTAATTCGCGGGCTAGAACGGAAGACTCTGCTGTTTAACAACAAACTTGCACGATTTTTCGCCAATAATGAACGCAGCCTATGCAAGTTTAACTTGTAACAGCAACTATCGAGCAAAAATTGTTTACGGGAAGGGCACCTCCCCATATTTTACATCCACAAGGGTCATGCACATTCTAGAGTGTCCATAGAATTATTTCAGCTGTAAAACTAACTGCAGGTTCCATGCATTGCAAGTGTGTCAACTTTTTGCGCAATTCGCGATTTCTTATTACATTGGGCAGCATATTCACAGTCGGTGGTGCTTACTGACCTTGAGGATTCGCTCACTTAAACAAGTCACCAATGTGGAGAATTTGTAATAATACACGAACGTATACACCATACACAGAAATTCGACACTATGAAGTGGCATCCCTGAAAGTGTCGTAGCTTTCGAAGAATCGATTCTATTGTGCAAATACTAGGAGGCGCTTCAAGCCGATCATTAGACACTCCCAGAATTTCTCCAAAGCCGTAGTTTGAACAAGGGAGAGTTTTATGTAAATTTTTAGCACTTGACTGTATTTATTTAAAACCATAAAATCTCCTTGAATAATTAGTTTTTTAAAAATACGTTCAAACGTGCTGAATGTCTGCTCAGGGCGCGGGGTTCAAATTTTTGCTTGACGCCATAGCTCATCTTGAACTGTCTGTGGTGGTAGACGCCTGTGTGGAGAAGTTAGTTCATCCACGCCTTTTCTCATTCACTGTATTCTAAGGGTCTTTGAACAAATACATGAACACTTACTACGTGGTATTTGTCCGCGTAAACTCAAAAACGCACAGCATATTGTGGCTTTTGCATACAAAGGTATTCAGCCTAGCGTCCCGCCAGAAAAAAACGAAGGTTGTGGAATTTGTCACGACAAAGCGTACAGTTGTGAGTACGAAGGACCATCGTTGGCCGTTGTACTAGGTTACGGTGCATTATTAAGGCCTCACAAGCAGCGGCGGGTACACGCACAGGTTACGATAGGCAGCCAAGGTACGCAACAACCCATAGAGTTATTGTGGTGAATAGTCATTGTTGGGTGTGGTTTCTGGCAGTTTCGTTGCTCGTTCTGACGTAATCGAGCTTATTGGCTTAAGCTTTCTACTTAGAGAGATTGCTTACCAGGGTGGTTGAAATTTACATGCAGATTGTCGGAAAACGCTATATCATCTCCAGATTACTTACGCATACATGAGATTGGGAATCACTCACCGAGATGCACAGTCGCAACAATACTGCACAATGAATTAAGCTGTCTTCGGCTGCATGCAAGGCGAGCTTCGGAACCAGGAATGTACGTTGTTAAAACCTAATCCCATTTACATTTATTGCGGCTGAGGTCTCTCATCCTCCCATTTGTGTTGTAAACAGTTTGCACACCACATAAGCGTGGGGTTATAGATACCCAGTGACCTAACGCGGCAAAGGCGCGTAACAGGTGACAGGAGGGATAGGAACTTGATAAAGATTATAAAGGAGAATACAGCTGTTTCACATTACCGACGATGTTGATGCCATATTTTTTCTATTCTGGAAGCCGTTTTCTGGGGAGTTCCTTGCGTCACTATCGACAACACGATATCAAAGTTCTATTTGGAACAGTCACAGCCGTACAAACATAACTTCTATTAAAGCTCTATGCTGAAGAGAAAAAATTAAACATGGGGACGACCCTGTCCTAGCCCACTACACTCATTCCAGAGCCTCATTTAGATAATTTGGATGGAAAATGGCACGAAAAACTTCGCTGAAGTCATTTGGCAGCGGTATCTTGCGACACATCTAACCATGCACTTGGAAATGATGCGGACCTTATAGTGCAATTTGAGTCGCTACGATAGCACCCAGGATTTTTGTAATCGTTCCGGTACCTGTCTGCCAGATGAGAGGTTGATCGCCTATCTGCTTATGCCACTCTGAATTGGGCCCGACAAACAGCAATCCTATGTGCAAACGACGATTCCGTGTGCTGAACACATGGCCAAGACTCCACAGCTTTTGGTGCAACACACTGTTTTATTTAAGTCCCTGATGCACAACTGAATACTTAATTCTTATTGTCTCGTTTTGAGTTCTCCAACATCGGCCTAAACCAGTTACTACCCTTGGAAACCACTTATCGCAGACATGGAGAACTCACACTTGAACTGCTCGCACAGACCACGACTTACTTTTATACAACAAGGCGGTCGCTGCTGCAAACTAATGCACACTTCTCTGAGATTCAGGGGCATGTCACCGTGGGTGTCTTCATGGGCTGCCCAAAAAGCGTAACATTCGCCTCTGCAGATTTCCACATGAGCAAGACGAACCTAGGACCATGTTGGACTTGAAAGGGCCGGAACAGTCAGGCTTCGCTTTATCAAGTAGTCATCCTTACAGCTTTCACGGTCTATTCCTCACAGCCTGATTCCCTTTGGAAACTGCACAATACGATTATAATGACGTTATTCCTGACCCAAGCCATGCAGTCGTTTGAGAGACAACTTGGACTGCATTGGTAAAACTAGATTTCGAACAGCCGTGGATAAACAAGTACCCGATTTCGAGTGAAAGGATTATATATGTTTGATCGAATTAACGTACCCATGGAAAAGTCTAGGTTTTTCAAATTTAAAGTTTGCGGGGGCAACTGCCATTGATAATGTGTTCAGAAGCAGTCGTTTATGGCCCCCAAGCTGTCAGATACCTGGCTAACGGAAGCCTGTTGTGTGGCCCTGACCCATCCTCTCGTTTTTGTCATCCACTCCATTTCATTTCGTCCAACTTGGTTAACAGGCATACGGTAACTTTTGTGCAAACAAAACGCTTCTATAGCGATTAGGTAGAGGCCTTGACTAAATATCGGCCTGCTGTGGATTGTGAATAGGATAATCTCAACTCCCGATTGATTACTGGATTGGCCAACTTCCGCAGGACCCAACTTGACGAAGAGGAAGAGGTCGATCTCTGCTAATGCTTTAAAACCGTGATTTCTGAACAGTTGATATATTCGATTCATCAGAATTCTATTCATTTTCATGCGATACTTCAGAAAAGTGCATCAGGTGCCCCGAGGGTAACCGAACGTCAAACTCAACATTTGAATATATAAAAAAGACTAATGGACGACCGAAACGAATTTACATTTCAAATATTAAAACGAACAAAAATGGGAAAGGTAGAACAAACGCAGAACATGGGGGCGCATTATTGAACGGGTACACAACCACACTTGGGTTGTGTCTGTCTAAGGGCTAAAGCACCCGCGGGAGTATTTGGTAAATCAATCCGAAAGTTGATCAGGATTTTGAGCCACCAGAAAACTTTTGTCTGAGTGCCATGATTGCGGGTGATATTGTGGATACAGAACCAGATCTTTTGATGGACTTTGAAGTCGAAGCTTGAGTGGTTGTATTGGTGCTTGTGCTGCCGCCACTGCTACTGCTAGTAAAGCTTTCTGATGTCGGTGGCACGCTACACACTTTGCTGCGGATATTTCTACCATCTGATTCTGTGTCCTCGGATAAAGACTTCTCACAAGAAGACAACTTGTGAGCAGCCGGCTCGGGGGAGGTTGTGACCTTTTTCCTTTCTTCCTCTGATTTTTTGCCGTGCTTTTTACTAATCCCAGGTTCCTTGCCCACTTCATTGAGCGAAGTTTTACTACCTGACTTAGATCCATATGAAGACCATTTGACAAATCTGTCAGCCAGCGAAGACTTCGTTTTCTCCGGAGTTCCAGACTTCACTGCCGGCGGCGGTTTCGAAGCGAGCTTCTCTGAAGTGCACAGGTCCTCTGGGGTCTTTGTCAGTGGCTCCAAGTGTGATTTCTCTGAAGTTAGTTGCCTGTCCATGGCGCTTGGTATCTCATCCGGGGGCTGAGACATCCTTGGACCTATCGTCACTGGCACGGAAGAGGTATCTTCGAAAAACTTTTTGCGTGCGGGTGAAATTATGCTTCGAACAGGAGGTTTACCTGTGGATCAAGCAAAACCGGCAAACGGTTACTTAAGGGGTATCTTATTTTTTTCAATTTGATGATTCATTTTTTTCTCATGATCTATTATTACATGGCCAGTCTAACAGATAAACACTGTTTTGTTAGACAGGTGCCGTATATGGACGCATATTCGCGTCGAAAGTCGATTTTTTATCATCGGAACTACCAACAAAACCTATTGGCTGCTGATACCTTGTGCTCAACAAAATTTCTCTGCAGACTACCGGTGACTACCGAAAACGCTTTCTTCTTTGTGGAAGCATGCCAAACTTTGTTCACCGGTGTCCTCAACGGCACGATTCTGTCTGAAATTCACTCATTGTTGCGTGCAGTTTGCGCTCAAACGGTGGACTTTCATCGTTCTAGTGCAACTGAGATTAGACACAAACCCACCTTATGCTCATATTGAGGTTAAGATCCCTTTCCAAATTTTGACGGTTCTCATAAACGTTTCGTTTAGCTTCTAAGCTGCTTAATCCTCACTTCAATCGATACTCCCATAACATGATCAGATGGCTTGTGAATCAATTTTTGAACCATCAGCTTTCGTCTGTTCATTTTCGCTGCAATATGTAAGTTGTTTCCTGTTTTCGTCTATCAATATTTCGCCTTATTCAAGCTATGGCAATGAAGTGCTATG
Organism: Clonorchis sinensis; assembly: GCA_003604175.2. Lineage (NCBI taxonomy): Eukaryota > Metazoa > Platyhelminthes > Trematoda > Opisthorchiida > Opisthorchiidae > Clonorchis > Clonorchis sinensis. The sequence continues at coordinate 16,389,562 of CM030375.1, forward strand.
TCTTTATCTGAATAATTTAGCTGGGCTAACAGTTGACTAATTCTGAGGGTTCTACGGAGACCAGCAAGTTCAACAACAGAGCCAGCGCAGTCTTAGAACTCACTCTTTCAGAGAAACCACCCCCTTGTGCAATTCATGGGAAGACGCTGCAACCAGCATATCACCACAACTTGTTTTGTTCTTATTGGCGTTTTGCATACTCACTGTTTTATGATTGCGATTGTGTTCATCCTCAATAGTTTATATGCCATCGGTAGATGTCCGGACCTGAGTAAACCCAGTTCGTATTTGGGTATCCTGAACTGGGGGGAGGGGGCAAAGCCATAAGGGTTTTGCGCACACCATATCAGGCTGCACACTTGCCTTTTTGTGCCACGATGGCCAACCTTAGCTTTCGAGAGATGCAGAATCTGAGCTGTCCGAAGACATTCGAGCACATCTCAAACATGCAACCAACTGTTCGGAACGGAAGCTTTCAGTTTTACGTTGGGAGATGTAGACACGAAGTGCACCAGGCACGATGAACTGTTGCGTTTTCACCATAAATTACGTGTTTAAAGCAGTGAACTAAAAAAACGAGACGAATTCAGTAACGCAAAGGATTTCTAATTAAAACGCTGACCAGATTAAATAGGAAATTCCCGGTACCGCAGGTTCGTGTTACAAGTTCAGAATGTACATCCTCTTTCGACTTCGTGACCGTTGATGGGTGTTTATGATTTAATCGGCCGTTTTACTCGTAAAATACCAGGTCAGCTGGATCCCATAAGGGTCAAGGTCACCCTGAGATGTAACTTTGCAGAGAATGTGAGCTTCACCTGTACAAACTTTCCAAGACCTCTGAATCAGCTGGTCATCCAAGACCCACACAGAATTGAAACTATGAAAACTATTCCTAGGAAAAATGAGGAAAAATGGCGAATTCATGCCCACTGCTGTGTGGTCCAAAGAATGAGGGGAAACAATGTATGCTTTTGAAAAACAAAATATGCCCCTGAAAATTGCACTTTAGGGAGAGCCTTTATCGACCCCTTCAAATCTATTGTTATCCGGTGTTACACGTGCTCAAAGATCAGTAATGTTGTTGTTTATATGCAAAGGAATTCGCATTCATCAGACTCAAGACCTCTACCGCCTCCGGGCTGTTAACTGGAAACTGAAAATTCTATGCAGATATTAACGTACCCGGTAGCGTAAACGAACGCTGCGTGTAGTCCCCGACGCTCGAAAGACTGTCATGAGAACCTTGACGAGAAGTTGGACGCACAAGGAACCCTGGGGTTGGGTCGGGATAATTCGACACCTTGGAAAGTGGAAATGGTTAGGAGGTACGGGGAAGGAATACTCAGTTTAGATGACAGAAAATAACGAGTCCAAATGTCTAACACTCTGTCTTTGTAGAAATGTGCTTTAATATATGGTTCACTTTCAATCTAAATTCTGAGGGGGATGCAGACGAGGATAGTACAAAAATCATGCAGATTTCTGAATGCGATGAGGTTACCTGAATCGTATAACATTTGAACGAACTAGGCTATTTATGCCAAATATTCACTATTCCGGTTGATGTATCAAATCAGAGGAAGTTTTCATAATAGCATCTGACATTGTTTCTTTGCTGCAGTGTCGCCTGGAAGGGGTGGAGCAACTTCAAATCTCAGTTATTGGAACAAGCATTACATCGGGAACTCACACCTGGAAGTCGTTTATTTATCTTCGAAAAACCTTGTGTCAATACGACAGAGTTAACAGCCGGCTCCAAGAAGCAAATGAAAATGGTAACATATAACAGTGGGTACCGAAGAAGTTTTGAAAACCATTATGCTCATGCAGATATCACTAATGGTTGCATCAAACTAAATCTTTTTCTGCAATACTCTAAGACCTTCACTTGTATAGTACCGAACTCATCGGCTGATTTGTAACAGTTTAAGCGGATAACGGTAGAAATACGGGCTGCTTCCGGGGTATCTACACCTTTGGGCACTCACTAAGGCGATCTGGATAGACATCATACCTTGCAGGGACCTCGCGGTCCCACCCTTGAATGCAAGTTGCACTGACAGTGCCCAGACTTTTCGTAATCTCTTTTATACCCCCCTGTAAGGTCAAGTGTTGGCCACCTCTCGTCTTCCACCACTCTGAATTGGGCACAGAAAACAGCACTCTCTTAGGGAAACGATGGTTCGGCATGCGCAATACACGGCCTGACCAACGCAGCTTCTGGTGCTGGGCACATTCTTCCACGGAATTCCTCATTGCACAGCCGAACACTCGCTTCCTAAGTGCCTCGTTACGGATTCTCTGACACCAACCTACACGATCCATTGTCCGGAGACGACAGTTGTCGAACACCTGAGGACGTCTCAGTTCTGCTGCTCGAACAAACCCAGGCATACAACAAAACAGCCCGCACTACAACTTGATACACACGTCCCTTGAGATTCAAGAATATGCTGGTTTTCCCCCCATAGGAGTCCCAAATTAGCAAGCGCCCTGGGGATTGGTGCTTATATGCAGTGAATGCTGTTATCAAGTGACCTTCAAATCCAAAGGTCTACCTTAACTTTTCGAAGGGGCGAATACCCCTGTTTTATTACCAGAACTATCCAGCGGACGTGGGAAAATGTACCGAGCATACTTGAACCGCAGGAATAACCTCCCTTAAGAAATGGTGCCCCGCACCTTGATACCCCTGATGAGTGACTGTTACTAGAATAGTTGTTCTAGTTAGGGGTCGCTACATATTCTTACGAAAAATCAAGGCTACACGACATATCGATTTGCTGCCAGAAAACTCAGGAGGTTTACATGAAGGAGACACAAACTTTTAGCTACTCACGATTAGGTGAACTGAGCATACCTTACGAACAGAAACCTCCGGTGACACTGATCGTCCACAACGGTTGGCCATCATTAGACTATAGTTACTGCCTCCACCGACACCAGTTCCCATAGCCAAGCTCATCGCACTTCCACGAAGGTTACCACCGTAATACCCTGAGCCAACATGTCCCCCAACACCGAGGCTGCTTTCTCGATATTGAGTAGCTTGCGACCCAGGCAAAACTACACCGGAGGCCAGGGCTGATCGACCATTGCCCCATTCCATTGATGTGGACCGTTGGGCTTGTCCTCGAATTCCAGTGAACGGTGAAATGTTGGAAGAGCCCAGTCCGGGGCCGGTTCGGAGAATCCCGGTAGCTGGACTGGATGGTACACTCCCTAGACCCAAAGAAGCACCGGCTCCATCGAATGAATATAACGATTCGATCATACTGAAAAACAGGGAAGAGCAGTGTGAAAAACAGCGTTAAACAATAGAAACGGCTGTTTTCTCTGAGGAAACTCTGTGAATAAACATGCTTAGGCGAATGTTGTAGATACGAGGAGGATTTCGAGGAAACGCACTGATGGGAATGTGACTGATGAGCTAGAAAACATGCAAAGTTACAGCAGCGAGAGCAAAACAAGAGTTTCTAACGCTGCAAGAAACTATGTCAGAGTATTAACAAAAGTGTTAACGGAAGATAGATAGAAGAGTGATGGTGGACGCAGAACACTCAATTAGTGATGCCCAAGTCCTGTTCCTCTCCCCCACGATCTTTACTCACAAAGTGTCTACTTACTAGAACCGCTATCCCCACTGGCAGGAGTGGATCATTGTTATCTTCGGTGAAATCTAAAGTTGTGCATTGCCTTTCATGCCAAGAAGGCCGAAACGCAGCATTCAGGCAAAACCACAAATCAGACGAACCTAATGGCTGTACGGCAGTGAAGCATCAGTATCAACACTGATGTTGCTGTCTTTGATGACGATGATGATGATGTCAACACTAATGTTGCTATCTTTGATGATGATGATGATGATGATGATGATGACAGCCCACGTCACAGAAACTGATCGCCGAGATAGCGAAAATCGGCAAGCATCCCAGTGTTGATAGAATAGAAGGCTTAGAACTGGCAAGCGTATGGAGAACGGTTTTAGATCAGTCGAGCTGACTCGTGGTGGTGTGCGGTTATCAGAAAGAGGAGTAATAAACAGAAGTGACTAAAGTCTGAAGTCCACTTAAACTCAACCGTCGCCCCTCCCCAACCAAATTGTCTTAGTACTCACAAGCCCACACAGACCAACGAAAGCTACCAGGGGCACCCAGGGTGAATCATCAACTGAAGCACCTTGAACCGGAAGATGAGGGGACCAAACTTAATCAAAATAATTTGAAATTTCCCCAGCCCATCAACCGTAAGATTTAGACAGCCACATTGTCCAACAAGATCCAATCTTGTGTGCCAATCTGAAGAGGCTGTAGCGGTCACTCACTAGGTCACGCGTCACAAACACTCAAATCATGTGACAATTCCTGTCCCACTTGAAACCTTAGCCGACAACATGTCCACTAAAATTTTCCATCCATTTTTGTTTACACGGCTACCACCTGAGTCACACGCCAGGTTTGAGAACTTCAACACATCAGGTCAAGTTGTATTCCTGTTCGTGCAAGTATCAAACACGAAGGGACGCTCCTCTCTTCACACACGCGCGCACAGGAAAAGAAGTCAGCCGAGCGCCACAAGTCTCCACGGAACACGTGTAGCAGCCCACGGACAACTACGGAACACGTGTAGCAGCTATACTGCAGGGACTCTCAACAGTTGTCCTCACTCTTTTTGGCATATTCCACTTTTCGCATTGTATCTATTTTTATCAAATGCACCTAACTATTGTATTCATCATCAGTCTGGTAAAACAGACATTTGTTAGTGCTTGTTACCTTCTGATAATCAACCTAATTCTGTTACAACCGGATCACTAACAAGGTCATACTTATTGGTTCTCCGTCTGGCCAACTTGGTGACCTGCTCACTTGGCCTAACAAAGCTTTTGTGTCAAAACAGAAGCGTCGTTGCCCAGTTAAAAACTACCGATTGTTTGCCAAACCCTTCTGAGACGACCAACCGAAACTAGTTCGGAATCCGAAAAAGGCGCACTTTGCAGCCGAAAACGAATCCCAAAGTTGTAATTCTGGCCAAGGCACGAATATCAAATAGGTCGGGTTTCCTTGGAGGAAAAGCGACTGAATGGCAATTTTACTGTTTCCGCTCAACGGGCGCGTTCACTGGTGATAGAAGGCTCATTCTGTATGTTCACTTTCGGACGTTGGAACGTATTTATTTATTATTATTATTTATCCTTGTTTTATTTGTTCATTTATTTATTTTGTAGATAAAAACTCGCTACCATTTCACTGCGTTCGAATCGTGAACAATTTCAAATGACTAACCAGCTGGCTGCAGATGTCAGAACAGCGTGGAAGACTGTTGGTCGTTTTCTAGCAACCATCAATTTTCGAGTCACACTATTTTTCGTGACAGTTTCCAATTATCCTTTGCCCAGAGAAGGCTCATACTGCTTCGCTGCCAGCCTATTCTGCATCCGGTCAGACGACGACCTTTCAAGACCAACTTACTCCCAATCTCTCATCACGAGAGCTACAGTCAACTGCTGGACATTCGAAGGGTAGTTCAAAATCGATGCGACTGCACCAAACATCCAAATGTTCCAGCCGACTCCTAAAATTCGACGTTAATTTGAAACTGGACTTTCTGAAACGGAATAAACCTCAAGTTTCACACATCATCCTACCGGCTGACTTCAAAGATGGGGGTGGAATACACATTCTTGATGTGAATGATTAAACGAAAAGCTACCAGGTGACACATCTATCTATCCCTGTATTCGAGACGCATGGTGCATTTCTTGTGAAAACGCCGAAGGCAATGGAATAAAGTGTCGGTTGCATGAACTTTGGGTTATGGGTCGATGTATATCATCAAGAAAAAACAGCACCAAATGACAATGGAGATGAGGATATTACTACAAACTGTTATTTTGCCACACCACCAGAGTGCCCTCGAAGGACAGCACGTAAATACCACAGGATTCAATAAAACTCCAATAATTAATTGCGCATAAGGAAGAAGCCAAACCCTTGGACTCACCTGCATGTAAACTACGTCACTGATGCAAGTCATCTCAAAACATTTACGAAATCGCCGTTGCCTCTGGTTTTACCTCTGTTCAATATCTATCTTCAAGCACTTGATATCGGAAGTCTGTCTTACGAAAACGAGGGAAATTTGTTGAACTTCATGCAGGATGACAAAATTCAAACACTATTCTAAACGCGTACTTCCTTGTCCTCATGGAGGGAAAGGGGAATGTCAGTGATCTGGATGGGTTCCCAAGCTAATGGAGAAAATGACTGATGAAAGAATCCATGTGAGTAACACTCAAAATTGCTCAAAACTCGCGAATACATCATCACAGGATGAACACAACTGGGACGCTGTGTGGTTTGGCATAAACCAAAATGTCCTTCACTGGATGGATGGGAGGAAAATGCTGTTGTATAGTGCTTTTGTGTGGTCAGTAAACAGCGGAGATGGGTCCCTTTGTAAGAGATTTTGATGAGAGAGAGAGAGAGGCCTCCCTTACTGTTTGGGCACACAAAACCTATGGCTAGGTTCGGCGAGATCTATTTCCTCTAGCCTTAGTGTTCAAGAAAACGGAGTGTAGAAGTACGGTGAAGGTGGGCTGTAAGGTAGCATTCAGGCAGCATCACCACACGCACACAGATTAGAACGAAATGGAATCCACCCGTGACTGTGTGCTAGAAGCAAGCAGATATTACAAAGTAAGTTGATGGCCAAAAACTTGGAGCTGTTAAACCAGGCTAGGGTGTGAGAAAAGCTTACCCTTCAGACTCATCGCTGTCTCTGAGGCGAAGGTATACAAATATGCAGGAGGTAATCAGGTGAATTACTATGGGTCAGATACCATTTGGGTTTGATTGTTTAAGTCCTGATGGGTATGTGTTAACTGCAGGTGTAAATCCCGGTACGTAAAATTAGTAATGTTTATGAACCAAAGAACAGAGCGATGGACGTTCGAGAATTTCACGGTAAACGACAATTGACTCGAAAAAGGAATAATTGTTTTTGGATTAAAACTCTCCGATTTTTTTTAGGAGATGAACGCTTGGTTCTTGGAAGTATAAAAAAACTTTACATACCACGACACTGTATGCCCACGTAAGTTCTCTTTTATCTACCTAAAAGAGAAAGAGCTTGTTGGTCCCTCATAAAGAGGTATCTATCTGGCATGACATTTCGTGGGGTGGGAGCAAATATTATGTAAAATTCATGGAGGCATCCGCAGGCAACACACTTCAGGGTATGCAGGGTGCACTGGAACACTCGATACCAAAATGCCGATCCACGATAAAGCTGTCCAATGGCGTAACGAATAGCACACCAGTCTCCTCAATTGGTGAGTTACAAGGTTAGAAGCTGCATCTTGGGCCAGTACTGGGTTGACTGGAACCGTGCAGCTGTTTCAATCTTGGGGGGATCAGTGCCTTACTCTGATCTTCAGGATCGTTTGACCTTTCACCTAGCAGCTTAAAAATGGATCGGCTGAGGTGAATTTAATCAATGAATAACGTCGGCGCATCACCATGTATAAACGAGAGTCCCTCATACTATGGACCAACTACTGTTGGCGAAAAGTTTACGGGCTTACGCGCTTGAGTATTCGTAGGCATTCCCGAGGCTTACTGCCAACGACTGTCGGCATCGATGAAACATATAACCGTCATTACCAGGCCTCTCACCACTGAAAATACAGCAAATTTCAATAACATTTTGAAAATACACAAATCCACTCAAGCTCTGATTAGAATTCTTGAGAATTCGCTTAAATTTGCTGCCAATTTAGAGGTACTCACAAAGCTGCTGAGGAGGACCATTTCAGATGCTCACTTCTAGAGCGGGGAAGTATATGTGCATCAATCGCCCCCACTTGAAAGTCGTTTGTACTTCTGGTTGATTGCATCGAAAACATCAGACACAAAAATGCACGGGACAGAAATTTCAACTGCATCCAACCTCCAGTCTCCTCACATCACCTTTAACCAGCTCAGAAGTAGAATTATTTCACAAGGTGAGTAGGAGGTCGTCTGAGAAGTCCTCACTCCAAGAACCAGTCAATACGTGATCACGTGATTTGGTTCCGGTTATTTACTGATGAGTTGCACAATGTCTAGGTTAGAGCTACTCACGCTACAAATTAGCCGTTTGCGAAAAAAATTGTGAAGCGTTAAACCACTGACTGGAATGTCGAGGGTTCGAGACTATCTGAGTTTCGTGAGATGCTCACTGGTGATGATTCTAAACAAGGGTAAAACAGCTGTACATTGCTCTTCGGCTTTTCAGCAGACTGGCTTCAGCGACCAGATAAAATATCCACTGTACTTCACCTGTCTTTTTCGACCCGTTTGTTTGGTGCCTGGCAATGTGATCCAGTTGTATGCTTGCCCCGCTGCAAGGTGGACCTGTTGGGCCGCATGTGCACAATTTATCCGTGTCCTTACACAAACGGTTTCTAAAGTTCTAAAGTTCTAAAGTTCAGCCGGTTAATACAAATGCGTGTGACAAGTTGACTGTTAAGTCCATGTTTCCCATGTTTTCCTCAGTGCTACCGCTTTTGAATAAGTCGCTTGGTAAAGAAACAATCCGAGCAACGGTGTGCACTGAGCACAGCATCCAGATACCTTGGATGGCCTCGCTCCTGATTTGAGCTTGTGGAATTCGGATCTCAAAAGTCAGTATTCGTCATCCCAAACGTAACCCTTTGTAGGTCTCGTGTTCTTAGTTTGCCATGCGTAAGTGTTCATCTGCTGAGGCCCACGTAGCCGTCCATATATTGTCCATGACTGATACATGGCGGGTGCACTGAATGTCTATTCGTTGATTTCAGTATCAATTCAATAATCCGCGGAAAAGATTGACTTTAAACAATCGATAGTGCAATTAGCTGCATTCGGCTTTGTGGTTTAAGGTCTACCTACGGAACGGTGATCAGCATTCAGTGGCCTGATGAGAAAATACATAATTGCCTGGACAAAAACATACGGCAAATATGCTTTATTCTGTTTTACTTAATTCAAAGCTACTCATACAGTGGTTGAAACCTTTTCGGAAATCCACGACCGTTTTCACCCTTCTCGGACCTTATCAGCTGGACAAAGTCCCTGAGTTTCCACGGGCAGCTTTTCTTGCTTAAACACCAAATTTTACGTAACTGGAGTTATACATGAATTTGGAAATTACCTTGGAGCGTCATCCAAAAAATATCGAGGTATTTTTCTTGGTCCAACACCACTTTGGTAGACCTCAAGACTCGCAACTTGGAAGTACGGGTTCTCTGTACAATGTGACGATGCTACTGAAGTGAAAGGTAAGCTAAAGTGTTCCCGACTATCTTCAAATCCTTTTGGGAACATGTGACTTGCTCTCACGTGCGGATCAACAATGGACGGTCAATGTTGCGTTTTTGGCTTATAGCCCTCAAATATACTTAAAGTCAAAAGAATTTTCCATTTCGATAGCGTGTGTAGTTCCACTTGCTTCATGCATTTTAAATAGCGGTAATGGGAGAACAACAACCCCCAGCAAGCAGTTGGTCCGGCTGCGTACATTTGCCAAGTACCCTTCTGCCAGACTTTGTGTCCACTCAAATTGTATCTGAATTAAAGAAAGCCCCAGTGCTTACACTAGTGGACATTGCTTTTCGATAAGGAATTACTTGAAATGTAAATGTGACCTTAGACTTTAAGACAGCATGGTCACGCAACCCCGCTCGACAAATTAGAACGTTGAAAACTCACCGACGCTTCAAACATGGTACCTTTCCTTTACTCGACCGCCATTTGTCCATCTGTTTGAGCACTTCGTTGACCACATCTTCAGCTTTTTCCGTGTCACTGTCAACCTTGCATAGTAAAACAGAGAAAACGAGTAAACATAGAGCAATTGAAAATTCTAATGTGTCTTTACAACAAGAAAAGAGGGGTTGATTGTCTTGGTTCTTACTCGGTACTGCAGTTGCAAACACCACTGCTCGATGTTAGCCCTTGCCTCTTCAGCGCGATATAGCAAATGTTCGCGTTCCTCTTGCCAAATTTTGAATTCCCTTTCGGCCCTTTCTTCCACTTCGAAATGACGATGGCGAAATAGTTCTGCTTGTTGCCTGTAGCATTCCATCTGATCAACAAAACGGTTAGAAAACAGACAGAGGTTAATAGGGGTCAACGCCGTTTCATTGAATCAGTTAAAAGTCAGTCTGGAATTCGAGGCGTTCCATCAAAAAGTTGATGAACGAAAGATCAAGGCGTGTTTACAGGCCATTTGCTTGGTTCCGTAACCCGTATAAATGAACTCGTATGTTAATTGAATTAACAGACGCTAAGAGTCATCCATTACATTTTTGCTTATCAGTGAGCTGAAAGAATTTTAATTTATTACGATACTACTTTAAACTGGACAGTAGCAAAATATCTTCTGGGGATTTCAGGAATACCAATATCATTGTGTCCAAAAGGCGAGAATTCATAGAGTGCTTCAACAGAAAACGCCAGAAAGCCCTTTATTATAGCCACACTGGTGGAAAACAGTGTGTACACTCCTTGCTGTGCACAGATCTAGGATCCAATCAGCTCAGCTATGTCGATGGGTTCTTAACAAGTCTGCTAAATTGGTGTATCCTTCATTGCAAACTAGGATGTGACCCTTCAGGTATTCTTCACGAGAGATGAGATATACTTCCTGAGTATTTAATCAAAAGAAAATTAAAAAGCTTGCTCCTGCTGATACAAAAGAGTTTGATGCAGCAGCTTGAACCCTCAACAACACTTGAACGCGAAGAAGACTACCTGCGTGATGTGTACGTTCGTTTGCGGTATCACATCAACTAATGATGAAACATTTGCGACTCAAGTGCCGAATCGAAAAACCAGCAGTTCACCCGTCCGTCTATCGGTTGTAAGTGGAAAGCTCTCAACTTGGGCTCAGCTTGGTGACAGCTTAGAGTCTAATCGCACATATGAACTAGAAACGGCCTCGTATGTCAACCGATGGTCCTGCTATATGTCCCTCTGCAGACATGTTCATCTAACTTGAGCTAAAAGATAAATGGAGCCATTATCAACAGTTTTCTCCGGTCTACGGCTGACAGGTCAGTCAGTGTGCCAAGCTGTTGTAGCTGCTTCTGGAAGCAGGAAATGTTCGACTCCAGAGAAGCATTGGTTAACAGATATTTTGCGTTTTGTTATTTAGCAGTGCTCAGGGATTGAAAAGCGCCAATCAGATTCTGGTAACGTGCCGATTTTCTAACTGGCTCGACAACTTCCACGAGCCATTTGGCTGTTAGATAATCAGGCGAGTCATTCATATCGACAGTCAGTTTTTATAGTTCAGAAAAACTTTGTACAATTCAGTTCAGTATATCCGAGCACGTATCCCAGCATGGTTGACATGCATAATCTGTCAGGACGCCAAATAAATCTGGGTTGAAATTGGAAACCACAATAGGATCACACTTTCATTCGTCTGAGTTAAAATTCGTTTGAGTTAAAATTCGCCATTGCTCTTTTTCATTGATACTAGTTTTGGTATTTGTATTATTAACAGGTTTAACCAACCGTCCGAACTGTAGCAGTTCAGTGTCCGCGCTCCAAACCCGCGCGATCCCTTCTCCGATTTCCCGGAAACTTACCGTGACCATTCGATCGCGCAGATCTTCCAACTCTTGCTCAACGGCAAGACGCGCGCTTTCAGCCTCTTTCAATGCTGCACACTGTTCCTGTTCTCTAGCACCTCGGAGTTCTGTGATCTCAGCACGCAGCTTCGCCACCATCTTCTCTGCGCTTTCCATTCGTCTGATCACATCTTTGTTTTCCCCAACCGAGCTGCGTGATTGTGCAGCCAAAACCCCTCCAGGTCTGGAGGCTGTGGTGTTGGTGCTGAAACGTTGAAGCACTTTTGGAAGCTTTTGTTGATCCTCAAACTGAGCCAGCTTGAGCTACAATACAGGGCAACAAGATGTGCATTAATATTCGAGGACGGCAGATGAAAAAATCTACTGATTTCTTTTAGTCCACACTTCGATGAGTTGGATGGCCTTACAATAAGGCTGACATTTGAGCCGAATTATACTTCAACGTCATACCGGAATTTCTATTGTAAATTATTTCGGCTACTCTAAAGCTACCACTCCGCTATCGTGTTCCCAGTTCAAGCAGGTTCCGCTTGAGGCATGATTTATGCTACTCAGTCGGGGGTGAAAACAAGACATCCAGTCAACCGCGAGCTTGAAAAAGACAGGTTCATATGCTAGTGAGAGGTTGAACCAGGAGTTTCTAGGACCGAACTCTGTTAGTGTTTACTTTGGGTATACCATGCAAAAAGAACCACGGAGGTGGTACACTATCACGACAACACCCTTTTCGTCGAGGCGTAGTAATCTTGTCTACGCTTTGGCGAAAAATGGTTCTGTTTGTCCACTTGGACAGCACTAGTCGTGGTTTGATTTCAGGACAGCCAGTTGTGATACTGTTGTTCCACTCTGTCCCGGAGTACCTTTCCAATGAATGAACATCTGTATCCATCGCGGTATAACGTAAACAGCCCGGTAATTCATCGCATTTATGTAAATATACCCATAAAAATTGCAAAATCACCTGTGGCGGATGCTTACCTCTAGACTGGCTTTTTCGTTTTCCAATTTTTCATACGCTGCCTGCAACTCCTGATACTTTTTCTCGGACGACGTTTCCAACTCAAACAGCTTTGTAGTCATCTCTTGGAGTAGTTTCCTTGTGCTTGCGATCGTTAGTTTTCTATCCTCTTGCTGCACAAAAGGGTACACGTACGGAGTGAGATATCATTTTGGGACGATTCTAACTGCTCTCAATGGATGTCACAAGTTACTGAAAAAATGTGATCCATGCAATAGGTGTGAGTTAGGTTTGATGAAAAATCCCGTCCTTCATCCAGTTTTGAGTCATATTTCTCTTGTCCTAAAAGCGATTGTTACAGCACTGCTGCACATAACCTTGCTTACTTGAGCATAGCTTCCGCAGAGAGCCTGACAGTTTCCATCCTACACGATGTAGGTTGCGGAGGGTTTTCAGAGCTTTAGTTGTGTATTCCATCGTGAAATTAAAGCCCATGAGTGGTGAGAAGCGTTTGGCGTTTCATGATTTTCGGGAGTCGTCAAAGTTTACATTAAAGAAGATGAGTCAATGGTTGCTGAAGGGTAGTATTTTCTACTTTCAACCGAATGGTTGCGGTTTTCAGTCACCACAAATATTCGTTAAAATATTAAGATCATCATCATCAGTATTACTACCGTAAATTCATTGCCGTACATTCATAATTTACCATAGCAAAAGGCATAAACGAGGAGAAGGAATGGACCTATCGCTAGCCTAGTTAAGCCATGTTGGGGTGCGTACAAACAGTCTGGCATAAATTAATGATCATATCTTACAGCAGACTTAGCCATGCACAGGAAGGGCCAGGTGAACTCTTCCTTGGAAGACAGTACTGTTAACAATTTTATCTTTTTTACCAGTTTTCCAACATTTCAACCAGCGCTGCTTTAAATTGAACACGAGAAGTAGTATGCTTCTGAGGCAAGGACAACTCGACAGCAGCGACACGTCTCTGATGCTTCTGATGCTGATGAAGTTCTGTCGGAACACTCTGTTCCCAATGCTGCGGTCGTGGGAGATGCAAAAATGGACAATTCTTAACGAGGACGAAACAACCGGAGGGTGCTTCGTTGTTTTCTTCAACAAAGGTTAAACTGAATTTGTGAACCTTAAGTCTGTACCGTCGTGGTTAAAGCTTCTGAGATTCCCTCTTGGAGATTTGAGGAAGTGGAAAGTGCGAAAAGGCATTTGGATGCGTACTCAGAGACGGCCACTCATCGTAGTGCGACAGTTTCTACACCTCAGCAACCCATGGGATATACAGGAGAATGCCCATGTTTTATCCACAGGTTCCATCCTACCAGGTTGGTCAGTGGGTAGAAGCTTGACAAAAACAGACTTTTGGGCCTCCAGGTTACTGGAATTGAGCTTAAATGATAGACTAATGTGGCGGCCTTAATTCAACCAGCACGGGCTTGCTGTCAGTCTTTGAACTTAAGACTTTGGATGAGGATCTTAGCTGATATTCCGTCCAAAAGTGGGTGTCACTATGGCACCTCAGCCCACGGCCATTAAAAATTACACAACTAAAGTTACCTTCCTACCATATTGGCCGTCTCTTTTTGACGGCAGCCAGGTCTCCTTTTTATGCCGCACACATCACGGTGGATGAGCGAGAGCACGCAACCGCTTTGAATTCCAGTATTTCTCCAACATCCTCTCAACCCACTTAGTGGGCACATTTCCGCGGGTCCCAACTGTAGGCACATCAATCGGGCACCCAATGGGCCGACCAATATTACACTTCAGTTCAAGCACTTAAACCCATCTTTAATTCATCCTTTAATTATCAGACAATTAACTGAACTTGGGGAAAGGCCGTCTTGCGTTATAGGTGTTCGCTGCAGTTATGTAACGTAGCTAACGGATTTGTGCACAGTAGTTGAGCTTATTACACCGCCTCGCTATTGACCGCGAAATCCACGTAATCCACCAACGGCCGCAATGTTGCAACGCCTGGATACTAGAGTAGTGCAAGGATCTGTGTACCTTCATGAGCCAATGAACTATACTTGAATATTTCAGTCTGAAACTCATGGGGTTGCTCGTGGCAGGTTGGTCAACCAGCAGACGTCTGACGAATTCAACGGTTAGGTATTCAAGGTGGTGGGGGGGGGTCACAACATATACGGCGACTTGTGCTGGCGCCCACCCTTTGCCTTACTGTCGGGCTTTTTAGCCAAAAAGTGGGCGCTATAAAAGTGCTCCACCTCTCCTGCAACTATGAATCGTCCAACTACAAATGCCTTCATAAACCATCGGCTGTCACGTGCTGCCATCAGCTGGACCAACTTACTTGCAGCGCACGGTAGGGCGAGAAGTTGAATCATTCAAATGTTTCTAAGTGACAAGTTGTCATCGCGGCTGTTTCCTCTGCAGTGAAAATATCTTATTAGTGGCGGGCTTACCAGTACAAGTCAGTTTCAAGAATCGTCACCCTCACGTCCATCATCAGCATCATCATCCTCATCGTCATCCTCCTCCTCCTCCTCATCATCATCATCATCATCACCATCATCATCATCGTCATCGCCTGGAAAACGATTTTTCTGCTGACTAAAACACAAGAATCCTTCGCGTAGGAATCACTGGATTATGATGACGAATGACTCTGTGCGCTACCACCGTAATTCGGTTCGATAAGAATGTCACTAGTTTTGCGAGTCGGACGCTAACTTACGTCCAGCCTCAAAAATTCATGAGTTCATCTAGCCCGCAGACCTGGACTAGGGAATTGAGTAGTGGTAAAATCGACTGATCAGTGGTGCAGAAAACTAAGAACATGTCCATCGTCACTGACTCACCTCTTTTGCCTTTGATTCCAAGACCACACGCTCTGTTAGCCAAGCCTCTTGCTCACCCTCGTACTGCTCCTTGACGCTTCGGTATCGTCGCTGATAATCGATAACTTGGTTTTGTAACGATTCGTTTTGAAGTTTTAGTTCCACGTTGGTGCGATTCAGTGAAGTGATGTGTTCGTTAAGAAGAGTGATTTTAGTCGTACTCTGTTGTGCGGCAATTGCTTTAACATATGCGTTCCCACTGGGCAACCCAACGAGACCGCTTATGTTTGAGTCCTGTGGTAGGCATGGGAAAGAGGCAGCAGAAGGCATTTGAAAATTCAGGGAAATTTAGAAAACTGTGGTCGGCACTGAGAGCAGCTCCAGCGCCGAAGTATCTACCGTACATACTAGTCAGTTTGCCTGATGAGTCCCGTTGTTCAAAGAGGACAACAATGGCAGAAGCACTTGGCTCAGTACTACCCTAGCACAAACATACCGGATGGTTACACATTTAACAGTCTGAAATGAAAACTAACAAATCCAAAGCCATAAAACCACAACGACCGGTGAACTAACCTTTGTTCCACTCATCTCAACAGCATGCTTCTTCTCCAGTTTTGTCCGGAGTCGCTTCACCTCAGCAACCAAATCATCACGCTCCCGACGCATCATGGATAATTCACGTCGAAGACGATCAACTTCAGCACTACGCCGACTAAGGGTGCCATCACGACTGCTCGAACTTTCTCCACCAATTCCGCTCTCCTGAGAGCTGCCCAAACGGTCAGTGGTTAGAGTTGTGTTCTGTGCACTGTCTGTAGCCTCTGTAAGTTTGGTTTGTAGCGTCACCAACTCCTGCTCTTTTGCGTGTAAGCTGAAACACCAAAATGTTGACGATTCGACTACATTAGGTGAGTCAAGTCCAAGTGATAGTTCCAGTGTAGGATAAGATTAGCAACAACAACGTCGACTAATCGAAGCCAAAAAAAGTCTCCAAGTGACTTACGCGTTCTTAACTTCCGTTAGCTGTCGTTCCAAAGTGACCTTTTCCATTTGTGAAGTTTGTCCGAACATTTTGCACTGGCTCACTTCTTCCGCGCTCTTTTGCAAAGCTCTATTCAGTTCGATAATTATGGAATCTTTCTCCTGCAAAGCATTACGCATTTGACTGTGGTCAGTGGAGAGTTGTGAGAGACGCTCTTCGTTTAGTTCGGAGGCACGCTTGAACTCATCAAACTTCAGTTTCAATTCTGTGTCGTGCAGAAATATGAATCCGATTGGTTAGTTGTATGGAAATACAGATTACTTATTACTGAGGTTTTATTGAATGCATACAGGTATGTAAGGTAAGGAAATGTACCGGCGTAGGTCTGGAGCATCTCAACGAGTTTAGTACTTCAAACGTGAATTTTCCGAGCCATTTGTGGGAGGTCGATTGCCCTGTGTATTCAGAAACCAGGAAAATTCCATGTCTCATTCAGCATGGGAAGCCTGTCTGCAGCTGGAACATTTAGTCTGATGAAACGTACACATTTATTGCGGGTGATGAACAAACACACTGAACCAACACCTTCGTTGTATTACAGATAGAAGAAGGTCTATCAGTGCGGTACAAAACGTCCTTCAAGTAAGATGACACGTGATCCATTGGCGGTACCTTTCAAGCTCCGTGTTCGGTAACCTATCGCGTTGATGTGTTTTTGAGGTGGTAATGTGTGGGAGTTTTCGAAACTTTAAATGGGAATTTCGTCCTATCAGTGAAAGCTATTTATGCTGAAGAGCTGGTAAGCACTGTACAGCTGTTCTGTCCTTATTGAGACACGTCAGCAGCCAGCGTCTCATGAAACTTCAGCGTGGTTCGAACTCGCAATCTCTCAGCGAGTTGTTGAAGACCAAATCGTCCTGCCAAGTGCGGCTGAAGTTTTCACAAGCTCATCGAGTGAGGACTGCTCAGACGGAAGTTTGACTCGTCTTGTGAACCATTCTTCCTTCTGAGATAGGTAGAGTTATCTGGCAGTGTCCAAATCTCCCTGTGGATTCATGAGATGAGCACTGCTGATGACCCCTTGTAGGAACGAAACAGCTGTACAATGCTTCTCGGATTTTCAGCATAGACTGCCTTCGCTTCACCATTGAGAATAGTAAATTTGCTCTTACTAACACACAGATACTACCTCAAGTTAAAGGTTCCCCTCGCTATGAGATGGTTTCTCTGATTAGAAAAATACACTTCTGAGATGCATTCAAATGGGGTACTTCAGAGAAGAACAGTAGACTTTATCCCTACTTTACAGCCAAACGTGTTTTGGAACTGAAAGGATGCTGTGGTAGTTTAGTCGGCATGTAGAAAAAACAGATGGACGATTCTTTCAAGTTATCTGCGGCCTAGGAAGAAGGCATCCCAAATCGACCCGTAGAACATGAGCGAAGTACTTTTTCACGCCAGTGATACCGGGAGCGGGTTGGTAAGTAGATGAAACGTTTCAGGTTGTTAGGTGATGCTCATTTCGGGGAAGCTGTTGTCATCTCCATCATCATCCTTGTTAGCTTTACCCCCTTTGTTCAGCTGGGGTACTGATATATCAGAGGCATACAACGAGAGTCATTCAGTTTTCAGAGACCTTGCGTGGAAAGGTAAATAGGTGCAGGAAGGACATTTAACTATCTCCAATAAAGTCGTGGAAATAACCTGCACTTTTCAGCTAATAGCCGACAACCTGTTGAGTTGGCTATAACTTGTGGTGAGGTTAGTTCGACTGCATGTTTCTAGAATTGAACGATAGCGATCTGAAAAAAAATCGAGTGACGGCTTGAATATGCTGTCGCTTCGTGGAATAATTTCTCTTCAGTGATTTTTTCTGGGGGTCCTGAGAAAACACTTCCTTCGTACTAATCTGGCTACCTCTGCTTGAAGATGAAAATGTCTCCCTGTTGATTAATTCATTCAACCAATTGAAGGTATACAGTGCACATAACAACACATACCGTTCAACTCTCTGGTGGTTTCGTGAAGCTCAGCTCGAATTTTTTCATTCTGTGCAATCTGTGCACTAAGACGCCCCGAAGAGCCGGGAGTGTCACGAGTCTTGGCCGAACTCAAATCACGTTTCGTTTGTTCTAGCTGTTGTAAAGTATAAAAAAATGAAGGACTTTGTAAGCCACGAATTATAGGAGGGGTCCTTTTCATAAATGTTTGTCCGAATAATGGCTTCTGGTAAAAATTGCGTAAACATAAGTGGGCTAAACATATCCTCCGGGTGATTCAATCTCCTTAGGTGAGAAAAATACCTGTACACCAAAAAAGAAAACCGGAAGAGAACCTCATAGAAACTAAACTGTCAGACAACCGGACTACTCACAAGGTTGCTGAAAACTCTTCGACAGCCCACGACCGAACATCATAAACGAGTGATTCACTTGAGTCTCCCGTGCAAACCAAAGTGATTTGCAAATGAGTGTATTTCTCGAAATCAGTCCAATTTGGGTTCAAGTAGAACATAAGGTTGACGGAAATTCGGGGACTGTGCCTACCTGATGAGCCCGCAAGAAGGCAAAAAAGGTCGTGGGCTGTCGAAGACTTTTCAGCAAGAGTAGTGCATTAAGTATTTAGTGCATATAGTTAGTTCCTTGCTCTATATTCCTGAACGTGGCCGTGCTGGTCACTAGGTCATGGACTTGTCAGCTGACCTTCAACACATACCAAGCGTGATGACAATTTGGGTAGCTTTTTCTAAGGAGAAGTTGTTGTAACTGGTGGTATTGGAGCGGGGCTGTGAACCACTGACCAAATGTACTTAGTAAACAAACAAGCTGCGACTACCGCCCGGAAGTGCTTTAGACATGATGAATAAGCAACAACCAGTGTAAATGGGAACCACTCGCCTGAGTTCCAGTGTCCACATTTCAACAAGTTCGACTCCGATGATACGGAATGACACACGTCTGAAGATGACTTGCGCATACCTCTGAGATTAAGTACAAATCACCTCCATTCCAATGCGCCGCTTTACACAAACAACGTTGCGTGGATGGGGCGGTGAAATGGTGAAAGCACCGGGTTCAAGTACAACAGAAGGTTGACGGAAACTCGGGGACTGTGCCTACCTGATGAGCCCCAAGAAGGGCGAAACCGGTCGTGGGCTGCCGAAGAACTTTCTGCAACCTTATGGCTAGTGTATTACACCGGTAATTTCCTTTTTAAGCTCAAGCAGAATTGTACAGAACACAAAGACAGCATGTGACTTTCCTGAAAGTCAATCCTAAAACGCATGCAGCAAGACTGGTCACGTGATACTATGGACAAGAGTTTTCTGGCGTTTAAATTAACACGGGTTTACACAAGTGATGAGCACCCATCAGAACGAAACGCGTAGAGGATTGCTTTTAAAGCCCGATCTCATCCTATCTCAACAAGTATAACCTTCCTCTCTTTTGCTGTGGCTCCTTTAGGTGACTTTCTCCGTGTGGCGGATGAGCCTGTTCTCCCGTTCTCTCGAACGGTAACAGCTCATATGCTTGTCGCTTGTCAGATCTTTCAGGGACAATGAAAATTTGCGGTTAACCACTCAGCCAACCAGTCAAATTTTCCTAATAGTCAGCCGACGTGATAACAAAGCGTTTTTCCTTTTGTCAGTAGGCCAAGTGAAAAAACTATCAGCAAACTTTTATCCTAGTAACTGCCTGTAGATGTATGGCATTGACATTACCCACTTTTCAAGGTGAAAGGTGTCCAAGTCCTCTTCTGTGCGCAAGGAAGAAAATACAAGCACTAAACATGACTACAGACGTATAAATATTTTATGTCCCACTAGTTTGTATGCACAAAGCAGCAGTTTTGACGTGAATTTACGTAAAATTCGAAAGGATTTTGGTGATAAATGTCACGAGCTACTTCCGACGCACGTCACATGGTTTGAAAGACAACGTAATTGAAATCTAAAGTGTGACAGAACTAGGTACCATTTCATTGCGCAGGTACCCCAGAACCTGAGTTTATTAGAGCCCTCGGTGAAACAGGCTTGATCAGTGTGTCTACACAAGGGTGATATTCAACCGGAAGCTAGAGGAAAGCCGTCTTCTCGAAGGTTAGCTGATTCCAGAATCATCTCTGCTACTTACCTCCTTCTGTAATGTTTCCATTGTCGTTTTGAGTGCCCGGATTTCAGCATGTCGTTTCTCCAGTTCATCGTCTTGATCAAAGATTGAATCCTCACGTAATTTGAGCTCCTCTTGTAGCTCTCTGTTGTCATTGAGCAGACGTTCACGTATCTTTTCGGCTTGGGCCAAGTTATTTCGCAGCTAAAGCAGTCCAGGGACAAAAAATAATAAGACGCTTTAGTTAAGAATTAACGGAGTATTTTCAAACTTACTAAAATTGGTGGTTCCAAATGTATTCGAAAATTTAACCACTGAATAAACTTTCGAATGAAACTATCGGATTGGGTTTAAAGATCAGCTGAGTGCATTTAACGAGTTATCGATTCTGTCCGAAAGTCAATTCCGGATTTCCAGCATCCAGATAAAACGTTTCAAATTTGTCTGTCATTTTCCCTTTAAGTGCACTTCAGTTACACCTGGGTTCATAGTTAGAACAATCGCGCCGTCTAACACCACAAATTAAAAAGGCGTTAGCAATGATTAAATTACTGCATACTGAGCAGTACTCACAAGGTCCCGGCTCAATTGTCCTGATACAATTCATGTCTGTTCACTGAGTAATTCAACCTGTAAAGCATGCCACACCAGATGCAGCCAGATAATGTGACCTGGGTTTGAAATGATGGACTCCTTGTCCAACGGGATCAAACTTTTCGATCGTTAGAAAGATTAATTCTGGTAGGAGGGAAAATTTACCTGGTGGGCCCGTGGTTCCGCAATATAGTGCCTCATCTTTGAACAGTCCTAGCACTCTGTCCGAACGGATTATATGAGAGGTCGGAAGCATCGACAAATCATATAGAATGGTGGACTGCCTTTTGGTCTTATGTTGTCTAATAGGATGCAGACATATCAAGGGCTACTCTCCATCGACGCAACACGTAAACCTTTTTCTTGGATGTTCCACTGTTTTACTTTGCTAAATGGGATACGACTCATGAGGATATTTCCCTCTTCCATTTGGTCTGGTGAATTCACTGCTGATCCATTCTAAATTCCATGCTCACCTCACCCTCGTTTGAACAGTCATTCCCCCGCCCCGACGCAGTCATTCTGGTAAGGTCACATCATAGCGGGGAAGCACTGGGCTCGAACTCCGCTCTTATTAGAGCTCATCGGCAGTACGTATCCTTGGCCGTGCCGGGGTTTAAACTTCGAACATCCGATATGCGAACCGAGAGTGTTACCACTACTCCGCCAGCGCACGCTTGACGCATCTGAAAGTTCGTATCTGAACAGGTGAACCTGTTCGCGCTTGATTAATGTGAATGGTAAACCCGAAGCCTCGAACGGCGACCGAGTAAAATGACACCTTCCACTTCCTAGATTTTGGCCTTGAATGACGTCACGACGTTACACTGAAAAGATCGGTCTACCGAAAGACTACGTGTTCCGGGCAATACACCACCTTTAACGCCAACTTTAACTTTGCCACTAAAGCAGAAGCGGAATCTGCTCCATAGCGTAACTAACAGAGCGAGAAAAAGATATACTCTGATGATGCGCTGAATCGAGAAATCCCAGCTCCCACCAACGTTTTGAGAGAAGACGGGTCCCTTGGGTCAATACTGTCACCACCATAGTTGAAAGAAAATCGATTTACATTAGCCTTCTGTTTAGGCGCGATATATCAGCCGACCTACCAGTTTGAACAAAGTTTTCTGGCCGAAACCTGGTTCACAAACAATCGCCTATGCTCCTTTAGTCTTAAAGATAGGGTGCCTGTCCACGCCCGAAATATGTTAGTATACTCATTCTGCTCCTGCTGTGTAGCAGACTAGGCAACTTGACCAAAGAATGAAGGAACACAACCCACCCTTCTGGAACTGGGGGGACGATAACCAGCTCAGGCATGCAACATCTAGCAGGCACGGTGCACGGCGCGATACCCAGCTAAAGTTTCCTTATTGTTTACAAGGCGTCGGCTAATCAACCCAGATCATTACAGCAACGTATAATCGCAGTGGCTGAAGCTATCGCCATACGACATCGTGACCCGATTCTTAGTCGGTCCAATTCACCTCCCCCCCATACATCCTATGTCGAACAAGCAACCACAGCACTGCCTGCATTGGCAAACTCAGGTCATCTTATTGGTGACTTGAACTAGTTGTTCCTTGACAGGCAACCAATGCCTTCTCTCACTCGACTTCCTGTTTCATTTACACCATGCTCATTAACTTATGTTAAATACTGGCCTTTTAGTCTTTGCAACTGTATGAATTATCGAAAACGTGTTCGTCAACCCATCTTTGTTCTTATTCCAAATGGGAATTTTCGGAATATTACGTGCCAGTAACGTGCCTTGGTTGTATCGATCGATTAACCCGCCTGTCAGGGCTTCCCAGCCAGGTAGCGCCAAAGACGCTTAAAACGTGCTGGATACTTTTTGTTTTAGTGGTGGGTGGACGCGGGGTTTGTATGATGCATGGGAAATATGATGCCCTGGGAAGTCCTGAATGGCGGGCCGATCGATCGATACGAACAAGGTATGTTACTAGGTTGCCGTTCGAAGCGTCGGGCTTACCACTCACATGATTCAAATGCGAACATGTTCACCTGCTTAGACGCGAAAATTCAGATGCGTCCAGTATGCGCTGGTGGAATGATGGTAGCACGCTGGCCTCACTGGCCGCTCAAACTCCGGTACGGCCATTGGGCGTGTACTGTTGGAGAGGTTTAATAAGACCGAAGTTAGAGTCCAGTGCTTCTTCCCTTTAATGTGGCCTCACCAGAGAGAACGCGCCGGGACAGGAGGATGATTTTTCAGACGAGAGTGAAGTAAGCATGCATTATACACTCCTCGCAAACACTCACTGTAAACTCGCCAGGAGAACTCACTAGGAGAAGTACCAAATGTTCTGGTAGACATCGCTTGCGTCGACCCGGTGCTATTACTAATTGTCCATCTTTTCCAAAAGCTACATAAACTCAGCAATTTATATGAAAAGGAAGAGATAGTATTTCATGACAGTTTTAATCATCCCTCAGACTCCTGAATGAAATGGTCTTGTAGGAAAATCCAGGAAACTCACACCTTCAAGCTGAGTAGAAAATCTTTGGAAAAGGCTAGTTACCTTGACCTAGACCAAAAAACACAAACTATTTACAAATTTTAGTCCATAATATCATAGGAATTCATGTAAATGCCGCTTGTGTTTTTTTATATGTTGGACTGCGCTCCAATGCCTTCTGGAGGTACCAACAGTCATCCCGACATTCATCCTTAATTGGTTTGCCGCTTGTTCAAATCTCACCATCAATCACGAGCAGCTTCGTGAGTCCGAGTTACCCAAACGCAGCTTCCAGAACAACCGATCCCCTGATGAACAGACAGTTCACAATGGGAAAATTTTTTGGTTGTATCTTCAAAGGAATAACCGTACTTCGTCTTCCTATAGTGTGTTCCCGAATCTCGCGGCTATAACGCCTCCGATTATCTCACCCTTGCATATAGTGACAGACATACTGAACCACATAATCGCCACTAATTGGTGCTACGGACCTCAGTTTACAAACTGCTACTAAGTTGTCAAAAATCTGATGCAATAGTTGCGAGTAAAAATGACTAAAATCTCCACTTCCATTTCCTGCAATAACCTCATGTGCCTAAGCCTTGTCTACAGTAGCGTATGGCTGTCCCAATGGTAGTCGAATGCTATCAGCACCTTCTGGTTGTCCTGGCACCAAGATACCTTTGAAACATAGAACAAATCTAAAACAGTCAGTCCATGATCAGTTTGTCCGCTGTCATCTAAAAGGACTTGGACAAGTAACTGAATCATTTATCTAAATAGGGACGACCTCAGCGAAGGTAAAATGTCACTGCATGCATTCTGGAATCAACTCTTTCATTATGCCGGTGACTGACGCATCCTTATTACACCTCGGTCGCGGTCCAGCACCACCAACTGTGGTGGTTTGGCCATTTGTCTTTCAAGACATGAACTGTATTCCTTGTCTTCGTCAGAATAACGAAAACTGTGAGGTGAACAGTGGGATGGGGTCCTCGTGACATCACTTGCGCTTGGCTGGAGACATTCTAAGAAACGGCGGCCGGTCGATGTCAGTGGCGTTCGCGCTGCCAGTTCTTTTCCAGATTGTCTGATTCGGTGTTTGGGGTGTAGACAGCTCAGAATGCAGCGGTAGGTCCTTCCCTCATCCACTCTGATCTCTTATCAATCAATCAATCAATCAATCAATCAATCAATCAATCAATCAATCAATCAATCAATCAATCAATCAATCAATCAATCAATCAATCAATCAATCAATCAATCAATCAATCAATCAATCAATCAATCAATCAATCAATCAATCAATCAATCAATCAATCAATCAATCAATCAATCAATCAATCAATCAATCAATCAATCAATCAATCAATCAATCAATCAATCAATCAATCAATCAATCAATCAATCAATCAATCAATCAATCAATCAATCAATCAATCAATCAATCAATCAATCAATCAATCAATCAATCAATCAATCAATCAATCAATCAATCAATCAATCAATCAATCAATCAATCAATCAATCAATCAATCAATCAATCAATCAATCAATCAATCAATCAATCAATCAATCAATCAATCAATCAATCAATCAATCAATCAATCAATCAATCAATCAATCAATCAATCAATCAATCAATCAATCAATCAATCAATCAATCAATCAATCAATCAATCAATCAATCAATCAATCAATCAATCAATCAATCAATCAATCAATCAATCAATCAATCAATCAATCAATCAATCAATCAATCAATCAATCAATCAATCAATCAATCAATCAATCAATCAATCAATCAATCAATCAATCAATCAATCAATCAATCAATCAATCAATCAATCAATCAATCAATCAATCAATCAATCAATCAATCAATCTCCCTGGATGGGGACCCCGGGACTCAAATCACCAGTGGTTAATGACACTGGCAGAAATGGCCCAATCGCGCAGTCAGTGGCGCTCGTGCATCAAAGCTATCTTCTTCAATGCATAGCTACTCTGATCTCTTATATTTAAAGACAAGCACCCGCGCAGTCATGAACAACCTAACAATTGCCTGCATAGGGTTTACGATTCATCCTGATTCACTGCTCTCCAATAAATTGGCAACATTAAATTCACCATCTGACTGCTACTCATTATTTCTTTCTTCTGACCTTTAACCTCAGTCATGTTTGCGTCCAATCATCAATGTACACTGTACAATACCTGTTGAGGCACGAGTTTTCAAGGAACTAAGTTTTCTCCGAACAAACAGAAGTATTCAATGCTTTAGCAACACTCACGATTTGCATTTCTTTGCGAGCACTTTCGATCTCTTTGCGGTAACTGACGATCTCGACTTGAGCTTCCGTGTTTTGAATGGTAGACTGCTGCAAAGTGGAAGATATGAATAAAGTTGCTCAGAATGCCAAGGGAGTTAGAGGAACTATACAGAATAGCCCTTTAGAAAGAAGAAGCAGAGCAGTGGCTTTCCTGTTGGTATATCTGCATAAATACACTCAACAAAAGTGGGTTTTCCCCTTCTGTACTGGCTCCTGGTGTAAATCCTTTGTGAAGGACGTAGGTTTCAAGTCTCTTCGTAAAAGTACACATGTCACCCATATTCTGACTAGAACTTATGCAACTGGAAAAAACTATCTTTGTCGACAGGAAGATATTATCAATGGTATTTTAAGTAGTCTGACATCACCCTGAACCAACGAACTGTTACCCCAGTGACCCAAGTATAAACTGGGTGCACCCTGGCACAGAAAAGACTCTAACTTTGGACGGCTGGGCAACAGAGATCTCACCTTTTCAGAGTCGGGTTCCTTTTCCATCAGAGCACGCAAGGCATCGTTCATCTTGCGTGACTGATCGATACGGGACTTGAGGTCTGCAACTTGCTCCTCCTTGGCCTCTAAAAGTTCATCCTTTTCATCAAGCTGTGAACAGAAATAATCGTTGTAACCATTCCAGTCAAACGAAAAGTCTGCGCCATAAAAATAAACTTGTAGATTACGAGGTCAAGATGTTGTGTGGTTTCTATTGTTGAGACTACCTACTCTGTCAGAGAAGACCTTTTTGGGGTTTTGAGTAGTGTTCAGAGATTCTGTATCATTTGCGAGAAAAACGAATGTGTTGAAGTATGAGGTGTAGCGTTATAAACAAGCAAAGATGTCCAGTTTTCCAAGTTCGGTGGTTGTACTGTATTCATTGGCTTGCTTTTTTCCAAGCTTTTTGCGCAGGGACTTCTCATTTCAAAATTAACCGAATTCTTTGCGGTTTGTATCAATGCACACTTAGTGAGGTCATTAGCTATCCTTATTCTACAGAGTTGAGGTGGCATGAACAACATTGGCCCACTTGTTAGTGGGCGACTTACCAAAATTGGACAGACAACCTCTTCCTCAAGTTCGTCCTTTGTCTGTTCTATTCAGTGCCATTTACTCAGCTAATGGACAAGTCCCGTAGATAACTGATTTGTTGATCCGCTTAAGGAAGGCCTGACTCCACTGAGGTGGGCAATTTGGCCCATCATTATGGAAACTCCTGGAGGAAAATACCATTCAAACTATCGAATGTATGAAGGCGCGTTTTTTTTCGGGACTGCAAAATCGTCCGCTCTCTTATGAACTATTTGTTGTTTAAAACAGCCACTGACCCAGGGTGTAGCCATAAGACTGACCAATTCATTTTTCATATCAAGCCAACCGAGCCACAAACGTTCTGAAGAAATTCTTTGTGCTTCGTAATGATTAATAAGTACAAAAATTCCCCTTTAGGAAAACCCCCTTCAATGGAGAACCTTCAGAGGAGAACAAAGAGTTGTCTTGACCGAAATTTTTGATCCCCCTTTAGACGGAGTATCTCGCCCGACAGGACAGGTTACTATATATATGTTAGTGTAAACGAGGCTTACCACGGATTGTTCTGACGAAAAATTTGTTCACATATAACCAACATAGACTAAGTAGGGCGCCAGAAAATCTACTGCTTGATAAATCGGTTAGGTATGGCAGCCAATTCGTGGCTTGATTCAGCTTCACTCAGCAAGGAAAGTCTTCTTCTGACCTGGGTCACTTCGTCAGTACTCAGCGAACGAAAGTTAATTTCGATGGGAAATAGACGATGTATTTGGTAATACCCCCTTATCTCCCGGCGTATTTCAGCTGCCTGTACTGAGTGAAAACTGCATCTTCAGAGTGAAGTCCCCTACGTTCTATGTTAATGTGAACTTATCAGTTAAGTTTGCAGAACGAATGTGGGAAACCAAACAGTGTAAATCAGTCGGACACGACCACTCGGAACCTCGCCAATGAGCAACAACCGGTGATATTTTATTGGATGCATTTGATTTGGCAAACTATGGTTGAGAAGTTAAGAATAACTGACTAATCCCCTGGGCACACTGGCAAGTTTTATGGGCATTCACGGAAAGGACGTCCCCACATGACAGAACGAATTCGGAATTTAACGTTTGTGCTCTTGTGAAGAAAGAACAACTAAATGTCCCTACTCAGTTGACGACACAAACAGTCTGCTTGTGGAATGAACATGGAGAGCCTCAACTGCCTGCACATAAGTTTTCTTCTTGATAAAAAAACTGAGAAAGTCTTTGAGATTGCTCATTGTCAGACTTTCGGAACTCTCAGACTCAAGATTTAGGCAATTACTTGTATCAAAGTAGACAATGGGGACAACTAGTGTATATTAGGTCTCCATCGACTTTGCATTTCTGTTTCTACCTCATCCTTTCGGCTTGTGGATCATTGCACCTCATTAACCACTGTTAGGTGAATTCCTTCACGATTGTGAAGAGGCTGCATTCAGCTCTTGTCGTTTTCTCGTCCTCTTATGTGGAACACCCGGGTAGACTACGTTCGCCTAGTTCGTAGTCTGAATCGGACAGGGTGATATCAGGGAGGGATGTCACCGGAGTGTGGAGTGGGGTTTTAGAACGATCAGTCAGGTTCACTTGGACTGACCTCAGCGGGTCACCTACAGATCCGATCAAAGGTCTCCAAGGGCAAAGTTGTAGGTTAGCAGAACAGGATTAATTATTCTGGGAGCAAATCACGAAAAACAAAAAAATATGAACCTGTCCAGTTGTCATTAGATCAGATCACGCTGAGGTTGTGTATGCATACACACTCATGGTTCTGTTGAATTTGGGTGTGCCTGGTCTGTGGGGAACATTTCGTTGGTCCGGTGAAATCTTAGTGAGTGCTAATCACACACTGTTATTCAGTCCCTGGTGGCCGGACGGCTGAATGTCCGAACACTGACCGGAAGGTCGCGGGTTCAAAACTCTCCGGAGTTTCGTGAGATGCGTACTACTGATGATTCCCAGTAAGAAGAAAATGGCCGTACAGTGCTTTTCGGGTTTTCACTATACAGTGGCAAGATGAAATCTCAGCTGGAAATCAGAATGGCCAGAATAATCAGAAAAAGTTTGACTTCGCGATAGACCGTTTTGGGCTTGCAAAGATAAACTGCAAGGTAACCGGAAAAACAACAAAATCGGGTTGTACGATGCTGCCCTTTCGTGTTGAAAAGACCACAGTGGGACCAGCCAGAGAAAGTTGTTCTCGGAACACTGGTTGTTTATACAACTAGCCCAGATGACAGAAACATATGGCCGCTCCATTAGTTCGCCACTATTTAGGCAAAACCGATTCTGACATGAAACAAATGCCGAAGTGGAGACGAGGTTAGTTCTTCTCGCCTACTGTTGCGAAACGTCCTTCGATTACGCCTTTGTTAGTTCATGGTATCGTTCTGGATGACTCCACTATCTTACTTAGAGCGTCACAATTTTCGGGATTTCCAGTTCAGCGTTATTATTAAATAATTGAAGACATGCAACACTAGGACAATTCTAAATTTATCTTGCGATTGGCAAGTGCGGTTAATTGTACCTTCAGGGGTGGAACCTTACTCTACCCACTTACCGTGAAGACTACCTTTATTAATTTCAGGTCGTCTTCTCTCCTTTTTCGGAAATTACTTGATAAACTACACAAGCTATGGCTGCAATTCAACTCTGTTTTGAATACGTTGTAATCTTGACACATTCCAGACATCCTAGCATAGTACGAACAGAGTCCTGCCAACCTCCCTCAAAGTTTTCACTAAGCTTCAGCACCATTGTAGTGTCTTTTTCGGAATGACCTTTGGTTACACGTTACATACTGCATGTACGTTTGACAGTCCACTGAGTAATAAAAAACCACTAGCCCGCAACTATTCCCTTGTATCACACGTTTCAACCGGTCGAAAATCATTACACAGACTGGAAACTTCTAATGTTTCCCAAAAACTCGACGTTTCAGGTTGTTGGTTTTGGGTCATTCACATCTTTTGAGAGGCACTGCTGGTGTTAGTTAGACTTCTGTTTGGAACATGCAGCCTTAAGTCGAAGGTGAAAGCTTAGTTAAAATGTTCACTTCGAACAAATATACTGTGCGTCATCGGGAACATTGGCATAGAAGCACCCCAAGAAGTGTATGTCAGGCAATCTGTTCTGGGGCGTGTAATAACCTTCAGTCGTTGAAAAGTACACCAGGTTTCATTCGGTTTTTATGGGAAACTCACCTGGATCCTAACTGTATCTCAAATGAATATGCTGCACCGGACCACCTCATGTTTCAGTTGGTACGATATCCGAGATATCGCAATATACAGAGTAAACGTGACACACTACTCATAAGGTTGCTGAAAAGTCTACAACAGCTCAGGATCGGTTTCGCTTTTTTTTGAGTTCATCAGATGGGTGCAGCTGCCGAGTTTCCGTCAACATTATGTTCTACTTGAATCCAGATTACACTAAATTGGACAAATACTCGGATTCGCATTCAACCTTTTTTCAAGACCGGCTCATCCGAATCCCATCTGAGTCTGTCGTGTATGACTGTATCCCTGATGTTCTCTCTGATGAGCCCCAATAAGGGCGAAACGGGTCGTGGGCTGTTGAAGAGTTTTCAGCAACCCTATGAGTAGTGTATTACGTCTATACAACATTGAATCTTCACTAGCTGAACGCTAGATGACAAGAACAGGTACAAATAGCACTCAATATGAATGCTTTTGCATCGCTTGATGGATTCAATTGGTTATTTTGGCAAACGTGCAGGTTTTTTACTGGTGTCAGCAAGTCCTGTCCCCGGTGGCTGTCGTAGATTCTTTTTAATATCTTCGCATCGAAATGTATATCCTATAGTATGGGTTCGTCAGTTTTGAGATTTTGTGTGTAATCGCAGTGACAAAGCCACCTTCAGACGTCCTCTCATGAATGTACCGCTGAAGTTCCCAATGCGTCTGGCTACTATTACTGCCCTTCAGAAGACTATTGGAAATTTATTTAGGGAACACGCACGCTTAACGCTTTGAATATTGCCGAAAAATTCTGTAACCACAATGGGGAAACCCATTAGGTCAGCTATCTATAACATTTTCTGAGGAATGCACTTTTCGACTGTCTTCCGTACATCCCACTTTGTCTTTCAGACGACGAAACAGCATCTGAACCAAATAACGACAGTTCCCCTGCTGTCAAAACCGGTTATCCGCCAAAATGCACCGCTGTTGTCCAGCACTCCGTCGCCAATTTGTACTTCTTTGTGCTTTTGCTTTTGGCTGTCGGTCAGTAATCAATAAATCAGCCGGGATGGTGGCTTATCTAACGATCCATGTCGGCTTATCGACTTTTAGTTCCTTTTCAGTCAACAGCCGGTCGTATCATTTGCGTTAGACCA
Source organism: Clonorchis sinensis (assembly GCA_003604175.2). Classification (NCBI taxonomy): domain Eukaryota; kingdom Metazoa; phylum Platyhelminthes; class Trematoda; order Opisthorchiida; family Opisthorchiidae; genus Clonorchis; species Clonorchis sinensis. The sequence goes on from CM030375.1 coordinate 16,420,884, forward strand.
GGTATCCTCATTACCTTTCATCTAGTTCTGCCTTTATTAAATTTCTAAATCAGAGAATCGTTTGCTGCTCCTTCGCAATGGGAAGCTGATGTGGTCAAAATATGGGTCGAAGGTAAGGCAAATGTAAGAGTTAGCCGTAACGACACCGTGGGTGACAAGTAACGGTAAAACCTTATAAGCGTACATAGATTGCAGGTCGGCTGCACGTATAGGTGCATATCTTCACGACTTTCAGCTTGACGGAGAGGTTAAGAAGACTAAGTGTTCTTGAGAACGTCCATAATAACGTAACCGATCATCTGCCCCGACGACTTTTGGAACCCGGCAAATTTTCTGTTGGTCAAAGGCCCACTTGGAAAAAATTTGCCTCTGTTGTTTAAGCATTATCACCACCACTATCATCATCCTCGTCGTGACTGTCGCCACTGTCGCAGTTCATCGGATTATTATAAGCGGCTGTTGATCTTCAAACTTGGCGGTGAAAAACAGTAGCACATCAGGAAAAACAAGGCCGGATTTCGAGACTTGGCGGTGAAAAACAGTAGCACATCAGGAGAAACAAGGCTGGATTCCGAGAACTTAAGTGAGCACAGTTAATTAGCGGGTCACTGTACTTGAGGTCTGCGTACACAGATGCTTGTAATCGCATTGGGCTGTGTGATGATCCTTGTTTACTATGAGGGACTTTATAGAGATGAGGGTACAGTTTTCGCCTGACAACTGTTCTACTCAGTTTTCCAACAACGTGAACTCTTTACATAGTGGACTGAGCAATATCAATCAGGTGTGCAATCCACAACATACTGATGAAAATGTGTGCAGAGTGGAAGCGGGAAATTATTTACAATCATGTTGATCAGTCTTTCACAAAGGGGGGTGTATTATTGGGTGGGTATATCGTTGTTACGTAAAAGCGAGAATAAACAAACTGAGTCCGATCGGTGGATCACTACATCGAGTCCTGTTCTCTAAGTAAGGTGGTATCAAGGGAGAAACTTGTGAATTTTTACCGTCTCGGCTGTCATTTTGCAAGCTGAGGTGGTCGTGTGTCTATTTATCATTGCAGTGAGAGTTTGAGGAACTGCTTTAGTGCTGACAAAGCACAATACGCAGCTAATCCACAGTGCCCCCATCAACCACACCAATCACGCTATTCGTGCAGTTCAACTGAAATTGGTCAGGCGCGCTCCATGTCTGCGCTGTATCCAGCACGGCTACACGCTTTCCACTGATATCGACGTCCGTGGCTGTTGTGAGTGCAGACCAGCAGGTCATCCATGCAACAGCTAAACAGTCTGTTTTTGGCTTCACACTATACTTGTCACGCCTTGACTTAGCAAGCATGTCTTGTCCTGCATAGGATGGCCTGTAAACCTTTGTAATTCATAACTGACACTTGAGTGCTATTCAGCCGTAGTTAACTAATGCACTTCGACCGGTGTTATCGTACAGCCATGTTTTGGTTGTGTTCCCACTGTTTTCTATACTCCCATACGACTGTCGTATGTTGCTCTGAAACAAAACATCTGATCCTCATCTGATTAGTTTGTTTTATATGAAGGGAACTAATCAGTGAACCATTGGTAACTTGTTCTTGAAGTGATTATCCTTGTTGTTTAAGTGATTATTTCAATTTTTGAAGTTATACCTTCTTCACTTGAAGTTCAAACGGTATGAATTGTTCGAACCTAGCTGTGAATGCGGAGGCGTCCCAGAATGCTGGGGCCAATAACATAGTAAGCTGTGTTCGAAAAATTACGAGAATCGACTGTTGCAATCAAGAGAGAGTAGTCGTTCAGCTGTAGCACCCTTTCGGTGCCTAGCTGCCATGCCACCCAAAAGAGGCACGAGGGCTGGGATACTGTCAGGTTGCCCAAGGCTAGACAGGGGAAGTCGAGAGGCAGAGATAAGGGTTCGAATCACGGACCTTCCGGTCAGTAATTTGGCGCTCTAACCACCGAGCTATCCCGCTTCCAATCAAAAGGGCACGCGTCCTACACCTGCCCTAACACGGTTACTGGAGCCCAGCTAAGGTGAATGAGAAAAAAAATCCGAGCGCTTCAGGCAAGATTTTGTCCGAGTAAAGGGCTCACTGATCGCAACTCCACGTTAAATCAAGCTTTTAGGTAGCGCCTTACCAACAACCAGCCATGTTTTGGGTTTTCCCTGACCTAAGCCAGCCTCAGGTAGGTACCAAAGAAGAATGACCCTGAGATCCGCCAGTATCCTACGCACTCTCTAACCCCACACATGTGGTGGCTTAGTTTCTCACAGAGACCTAATCAAAAGTTTCCCTACATCAACTGGGCTCAGTAACACACATTCCGTTCGATTTTGTCGCCGACATCGTCATACATGCAAACTTCAAGAGGTCGATGGTCTTGGTAGCTGAAGAAAGGCTAGTAAACTTGGAGTACATTTTGTTACTTGAGAATTTCGCATCCATACAATCAACTCCCTAAAGGATTTCGGAGGCCATACCTAGCTTCAGTATGATTATTTCAAAGTTCAATGTGTTGCTTCAAGTTATTCGGTCTGACTGTGCCCAGCTGTAGCTTCAGGAAGAGGGACTTGAGTTTGCTAAAGGGTTTACCTATCTGGAAGCTGCATAGCAGTAACCGTATTGTGACATGAATCAATCAAGCCAGTAGCCCACCGGCCCTCTGGACCACTTTACGCCATGCAATTGGAAATGTTTTGTGTTTTCCTGGTCTGTGCCTGATAGTTTATAGTTTGACAACCAATCGTAACCGTTTGTTTCATTATGTACCTCCATTTTTACCAATAAATATGTACTAACCTGACACTAATATCCCTCACTCTGCCTTATCGTTCAAACTATCGGGATAGTGAGACATCGCACAACCATCGACCCAGTGATACGCTCCACCACGTTCCCTGACAGCGCACTGATGGTGTCACCTCGATTGGGGATGAAAACGTTTGCAACCGAATTCCCTAGCTCAGCGAACAAATCAACGACCAGACATTGCAAATTTACTTGGACGTAAATCATGTGCATGACGAGATGTAACGGAAGAGAAGTGTGTTATACAGGCTGTGTTATGGTGTAAAACGGATGACGTCACAGTCAAACTTAATCATGGGAACAGAAATGGTTAGGAGGCCAGCACCTGTTCAATGTCTTCATGCAGAATGCTACCCGAAGATACACTAGTTAGTTGTGGATTTGAATCGGCCATCCAGAACTACAAAAAACGGAATCCAACGTCATTTCACGACCGTGTTTCAAACAAAATTGTTAAATTGTGCTCTGCAACACAGAGACGAGGAATTCGTTAAGCTACAAACAATTAAATGTTGATAACGGTGTGGAAATTTTCTGTTCACGTTGGCTACCACAATGGAAAGAACGATTAAGTATTTTCAAAAAGAAGGATAGATATCGAGGAAGGTGAAAGTCAACGTTGTTTACCTCTATGTCATTCTTGTTTCCCCCAGTCTGCTCGTCAAAAACGTCATCACTCCCCAAGCTTGCTGCACTGATCCCGCTTGCTTGGCTTTCTGCACTGGCCTCCATAAACTCTTCCGGAGGCCTAGGATTCAGTAATCTGAAATCCAACAAGAATGCGGTGAGAAGAAGGACGTACAAGGCAACATTCGGACAGAGAGTAAACTCTCAAGAAAAAGGAATTTTACCACTAACGATTGTTCAGCTGTAGCATCATTTCGCGGCCTAACTGCCATGCCACTCGAAGGAAGCATGAGGGTCGGGGCACTGCCAGTTTGTCCAAGCCTAGACAGGGGAAGTCAAGAGGTAGACGTCAGATTCGAACCGCGGACCTTCCGATCAGTAAATTCCCGCTCTACCCACCGAGCCATCTCGTCCCCCATAATGATGAACCGAGTTCGTCATCCCCGAGTCATTAGGGACAATATTTTCCTGACTTGCTGCTGTGACTCTCAACTCAATCGTTTCCGCGCATTTCCTAAAGAAAAACCACGCATTTATCTCACTGCCGGAGAAGCAGTCGGATCCCAGACAAGCGCTAGACACGTGTGTTGTTCCGAAAGTTTCAACACACTGAATGAGTTTCCCTTTCTTAGAGAAGAGAAATAAGTCAGCCGGAATTTATCCCTGAGTACTCTATACCTGCTGATATTTTACTAGTAAGAGTTGTAGAGCAGCCCAACAACTTCTAGGGTGAGTGATCAACCCTAATGCATTGTATGTTAGAAGGTTTTTTCAGATTTTATCCACGCCATTTTTGTGACCAAGTTTGTAATGAATGGATGTGATATTTTGAGACGTTTTTAAATAGGTTCTAGAGGAAATGGCCGTACTTTTTTCAGCGCAAGCGCAACTGTGCTTGTTTGCGAATTTAGGTTTCTCTCCTGAGATAAAGGCCTTCATTGTCGTATGTTTTTTATAAGCCTTTGATTTCAATGGAGATGTTTTCGCGTGAGAGAAGGCAGTCAGCGCTGGAAAGCCAAGTGCTGTGTAGGAGTTCATCACACTGTTGATCGGTTGCTCGTGGCCGAACTGTTAAGCTAGGTGAGTCTCCCTCAAAACCAAGTTTGTTTGAAAATGAGTGTATTTTGTTAAGCTAATGATTTTGGGCTTTTCAGCATGGACTGGTCTCAGTTACAGGAAGAAATATCCAATAAAATTCCTAAATCCCTTTGCTATAATAACAATCTACAAGTAGCTCAGAAGAAGAACTAAATGCATCCAATGAGTGAAAGTTCCATCTGAGAATTCGTTACTTGAGGGGCCAGTCAACACGCCTAACTACGTCATGTGTGTCCCGTGACTGAAGGGTGAGCGGCGCTATATTCCGGACAAGCATGAGGTAATCACACAGCTGATCAGGTGCTCCTGGCCGAACGGTTTAGTGTTCAGCCTACTAGCCGGGAGGTTGCCGGCTCGAAAACTCGTGGAGTTTCGTGAGATGCCCACAGCTGGCTATTTCCAATAAGGATGAAACAGCTGAACAGTGTTTCTCAGCTTTTCAGCACAGATTGGCTTAACTTAGTGGACGGACTTTCCATCAAAGTTCCCAGATATCCTAATGTCCAAATGCCCCTGATTTTGTACTGTGTCGACCACCGGTTTATGTCTTGGTTTTAGTATTTATTCTTTCGTTCATATTAACTTTACGGAACGAACAGACCAGACAAACGCAGTCTCCAGAAAGCGCTCCAACTGTCCTAGACTCGTCGCCAAACACCCGATCAGCAGCTTGCGGCTGTCAACCAGGCAGCCACGTGACTGATGGCATCTGTACTCCGAATTGATGATACTCAGTCGGAATTAGAACCATCGTTCGGCTGAGCTTTCAGTGAATTGGACATACGTATAGTGGTTGTTTGCCCACCGGCGCTTGTGTTAGCCACACACAAATCGCGAAAACAATCCAGGTGGCACTCTTCCACTGACCTCTTGCCATGACTGACTTTAAGTACAAATTCAGACAGCGTAGATTGGACCGGAAAGGACGATCATAATTAGACGTAATACACTATTCACAAGGTTGCTGAAAATTCTTCGACAGCCCACGACCGGTTTCGCCCTTCTTGGGGCTCATCGGGTAGGCGCAGGGCGAAACCGGTCGTGGGCTGTCGAGGAATTTTCAGTAACCCTATGAATAGTGCACTACGTACATACGTGTATCGTGATATCTGGACTACCGTAGCAACTGCAACATGAGGCGGCCTGGTGTAGCACATTCAGTTGTCTGGGAGCATCACAAACGAGAGATTCAGCTGAGTTCCAGGTGCGTCTCTAGCAAGGCCAAATTGATTTGCAAATGAGTGCATTTATCGACGATCATAACTGTTCAACGTAGGAGAATGTGTTTCTTCTGACTAATGATGACACATTCTTCTGAGGCGATTGGTTTTTCTGTAGATCTCATCAACTTTTTAAGAACGCTTTCGTAAGTCAGCTTCACAAGTGAAGACTGGAATTTCAGCATTCAAATTCTGATCGATAGGTATTTTATAACCGGATCACCTAGATCAGTGTAGACGTGAAATCTGCTTCAAGTCTTTGCTTAAAAGGTCTTGGTGCGTTGAGGGGGGGGGGAAGCACGTGGCACTCGCCTATCACAAGCACATTGAAGTGACCACACCTCAAAGTGCTCAGTCAGACAATTTGGCAAGTAACTGACAGTGTGAACGTCACTGACATCGAGCAGTCACCGCTGCCTGCGATGTCCCCAGCTAACCGCAGGGAGACCCCATCTTTAAAGGATGGGGACGCAACCAACAACACCTGAACTCTTCATAAGCTCTCCCACACCCTCTTTTCAAGTCATAAGTTGCCCACCTCGCAGTTTAAGCCATTACGAAAGAGGCACGGAGAACAACGTTCGTCTCGGTAGACGGTGTTTCTGCATCCGTAGCACATGGCCGAGCCATCGCAGTTGACGGTGCTGGATGTTTTCCGCGATCAAAGTACCTACACGAGGTCCGGGATACAGCCAGGTTGCCCAAGCCTAGACAGGGAAGTCGAGAGGCAGATGTCGGGCTGGAACCACGGACCTTCCGGTCAGTAAATTCGCATTCTACCCACTGAGTCATCTCGCCACCGGGTGCCTCGGGCAATATATATATATATATATATATATGTATATATGTATACCCCGGCAGAACACAGTTGCTCCATTCTGCGTTTGCCGAATGACTATGAACCCACTGTCAAAGATGTAGCCCTGATTCAAATCAGCCCCTAAACCTGATAAACTTCTGTATGCGACAGGTTGCGCACGACACATTAACCAAAATGCCACGTCACAATGTTTCAGTGTATGTAATTACACCTGGTGCAAGCTGACTCACCCAGCTGTCCAGCTACATACTCTAGTATTCCTGACATTTTAAACGCTGTGGACAAAGATATGCATTACCAAACGTATACTATTCACATGTATCCGGGTAAACAACATTTTCCTCAATTAAGCGTATTGGTGGGTTCGGTTATGGACCATATTTTGAACATGTTTGTTTCCAACTCTTTGAAATACATGATTTGTACTAAAAAAACAGCCTTTGGAAGAAGGGTCCGAGTCTTTAACCCAAATATCACACAGCATCGCCTCCTCCTAGCTGGTTTCAACCTATCGGGTGCTATCTAAAATCGGTTCTCCTCTTTTCGAGATCCAGACAGAACGTGAGGAACATCTCCCGTTCATGACTTGCCACATCTAAATATAAATCATCGTTTTCAAAGGAACCTTCAGTTCGTTGTAAATTCTTCGACAGCCCACAAGTTGTTGGTCGGGTGAAATGAGCCCTTTAAAGCATTGGATGTGAGTGCTACTTGACTTGCTCACCTTGTCGAAGAAGAAGAAGAAGAAGCACATTCAGTTGCCTGGAAACATCACAAACGAGAGATTCAGCTGGGTTCTAGGTGAGTCTCTCGCAAAACCAAATTGATTTGCAAATGAGTGTATTTCTCGATGCTTCAATTCCTTTGTACACTGCAGACCTCTTTCAGCTTCTGAAGCTGGGATGTGCAGCAGGCTGATTGTATCCAAGTGAAAGGTAAATTTGGCAGACCTTCTCGATTAACGACCTTGATTGTGCTCAAAAACTATTTTTGTGGAGAGTGCATTCCCAACTTTGAAGGGAACCTGTGCTGAAAAGCCGAAAAGCTCCGCACAACTAGGTTATCACTGTTGCCACTTAACGACCTTGCGTACTACGCGAACCTATAGGGAGATTCCAACTCGGTTATTAACAGAGCACTATATCATCTGGTTGACCACTAGTGTGATTAACTCACACATTCCCTTTGCTGGATTGTGGGCCAGACCCGGCACCGGGTTGCCTTAGTTGTAGGCGGTTTCCGGACCAGTAAAATTCACGTTCATGTCAATGAACACACACAATGCACAACCATCCTGGTGAGTTCACACAAAGGGAGAGGAACACTGTACTCGAGTTTTTTGCTCTCACCATAGCTCTTTAGCGATGCTTTCTGGAGTCTGAACTCTGCACACCCCATCAGAGCACACTGGACGCATTTGAAAGTTCACGTCTGAACAGGCGAACATGTTCATGCTTGAGTGATGTATCTGCTGGACGGTCATTATCGCCGTATATCATATCTCTGCTCGACGACGAAAGGTATGCTGTGCCACAAACATTCAGTAGGAACACACGCTGATTGGGACCAAGAAGCACTTATTTAATCTGATGTTCAGGACTCACCGATCCAATTCATTTTGCAGCCCGTCGGACCGATCTTGGAGAATGTTCAACAGGTTTGTTAGGACTTGATTCTTGTTCTCCAAGTGGAAGATGTAGGAAACCAGTTCACGTTCTCGTCTTTCAGCTTCGGCACGTAATTCATTATTATTGTCTTCCAGGTAGGTCACGCGTAGCTGGGCAGTACAGGCCTGTTCTCGGGCGGCAGTCAGGTCGGCTGTCACTTCGTCTGAAAAGAATGCCGTTAGGATACCGGTTGTATACAGGTATGTTCGTGGTCATGCGGACGTTTGCAGAAATGGGAAGATGAGAGAGTGCTAGATTACTGTTGTGATGAAGACCATGTAGGGAGGTTTGTCCCAAAAAAACCTTAGATACAAACCAGGTGATTACTGTGAGCTCTCGGTGGGTACGCGAAAGAGACATTCTGCTATTTTACATATACCTTAAGTTCCAGTGAACATTTTCAAAACAGGATACGATGTAACATTTAGTCAAAGGTGTTGTTTTTTTATCGTTTTCCATCCAGCTTTTCAGGATGAGTGCCTCGAGGCGTAGGCATCTTGGAATGATTGTGGTAAGCTAGTACTGGGTCGCTTCCCCATCCAATTTTATCCTTTTCTTCACAATGAGGCTGCTGTTAAGCTGTCGAGAAGCTGGCATTTGTGTTTGACCTTACTATGGTTCAGTAAGTGCACAACTACCTTTTTCATTTTCTGTTTTTGCCCTCCGCTAAAGCAAATTTCTCTTGGGGAAGCAAACATTAAGGACCAGGACAACTTTGGCTTCTCCATACAAATGATTTCTATTCATGTGGAAACTATTTTTGGTAATACTAAATGCTCTTCTAGAACCATGGGTTGTATAGTAAGTGAACCGATCGCTATTCTATGGCGGTTGCTGTTTGCTTTGCTTGTTTGGATACAGACGGGGCAGGTTTTTTAGCCAACAAAGTAGGTATGATGGAACGGGACACAAGTCTGGAACTGATGGTTTCTTTATGTGAGCATGGCATCCTTCTGTCCAGTCAAGGTATGCCAAAAAATAATAGAATGTTTACATTCAGTAGCCATGGAAATATAAGGAGGTAGATCCATTTTACGATCCTAATGAACAAAAGTAAGAGAGTATACACGTGAGAAGACAGTTTGCATTCCCGAAAAAGCGTGAGCGGCAAAACCGACACAGTGAGAAGACATACCGAGTCGAAAACCACCTAAGCATATGCTGCAGAGCACAGCTGATGTGTAAAAAAGACCAGTGTTTAGCTAGTATTGACCGAGATACGACATACCCAGTTCTTCTTCTAAGGATTTGATCTCGTGAGCCAGTGCTTCTCGACTCATGTGTGGAGTAGAACTACCCTTCTCTTGCGCCCTTCGGGAGCGCTGTTCTACTTTTCGTTCATCTGCGCGTAACTTTGCGTTTTCATCTTGTAATTCGGCCACACGTTTCTTTGATCGAGAAAGCTGTAGGTAGCACGAGAATGCACCAGCTTAGGCTTTTATTTGTGACTGGATTATTAGAACAACCTGAAAGTTTGAAAAACCAACCTGTATTTCCTGTTCTTTTATGGTCTCCCTCGCATCATTGTATTTTTCTATCCACTCATGGTCCCGCTCGATCGATCCAATAAGAGCAACTTCACGTGCAAGGTGACGTAGTCGTCTGTCTCCTTCCTTCAGCTTGCTCTTAATCGTTTCATTCTCTCGTATCAAAGCTTCCATTCCAGCACTGCTCTCTGCAGTTGGACGTCGGCTGTCCCCTTCTGTGCACCGAAGCCTTTGGTTTTCACTTTCTAGCCGATCTCTTTCGTGTTCCATACGTGCGAGATGATCTTGAATCAAGTTGAGTTGATTCCGCAAACTGTCTAGTTCCTGTGAATCTGTAAATTTTTAAGGGGAATGGAGTACTCAGTAAGGAAACTTGTGTTTTACCCGTATGGTAGTAGTCTGCCCCGATATGGAACTACACTACCCGATCGGCGAATGAAAAGCGGTACATTCTTATCCACTGAATTGGCCACAACCACCTGTGCCGAGGGAGTGGTCACATTAGTCGACATTGCTTGTGGAGTTCGTTAGGTCGAGTATTGCGTACGAGTCCGTGGAATTATTGGAAACGGTTGAGCGTGCCACCTCAACAATCAGCGTAAGTTGTCGATGGGTAAGCAACAAATGCGGTTACTGCGAACTGCACATTACCAAGCACTCCTTAATGCGTACTGAGTCTTGTGAAAAAAATCGTTCAGCTGTAACACCCTTCCGGTACCAAACTGTCATTCCACCCGAAGGAAGCACGAGGGCTGGGAGACTGTCAGGTTGCCCAAGCCTAGACAGGGAAAGTCGAGAGGAAAAGGCCGCGTTCAGACCTTCCGTTCAGTAAATTCGTGCTCTAACCATTGAGCCTTCTCTACCCCATGCCTTGTGAGTCCAAGCGAATTCAAGGCAGCTTGACTTATAACATTTACAGCTGTTTTGACTCGGGTTTTCGTCTGTGAAGGTATGCAACGATGCGCAGAAGGTCGGTCCATTCCAGTGCAAGAGGTGCCATAACCGAGCTTTGACAGACTTCAAAAATTCCAGCTGTGAAATCCTCCTGAGTTTCATTTTTTCAACTAATAACGAACAAACCAGTGACTGCTAGAACACATCTCAGTGGTACCTAAATACTAGACTAGAAGACTTGGAGAACTCTGTTTTGATATCATCCAGTCACTCATATCAAGCCTGGCAATTCTAGGAATGCTTTCTTTCGTTCACTCAAACCAATTTTGGAGGGCTCCGGAAAGCTATTCATAGTTTTGAGACGTCACTAGAACTGGGGTTGCTGCTGTAGTGGAAAGGCATTGAGGAACTGACGTAGGTGTTCTCAAGATAATGCGTTAAGCGGTCACTCTGCATCTGTGCTTCAGATTCTAGCCGACGCATACAGTCTACTGAAACAAAAATCCTTTGGTGGACGTCGCAGTCCCATGTCTCCTGTAGCAGGGTGCCTTTCGTGATACAACTAACACAGGGAACCGCTGAAGATGGACATCGTAGATCGTCCACTCTAACTAGACTTTTGTAAAGTTAAGATGTAGCGACATCTTTATAAGATGTCTTGATGAAAATCCTCTAGTGCGTCGGTGGAAATCTAACAAGTCTTTATAAATCTGGGGTGTCTAGAACGAGAAATGGAACACCCCTAGGGATATACTGAGTCTTCGTTTGATTTCTATCGGTCACTATTGCGATGAGTCGGCGATCAGAATTGAGCCCGAATAAGCTGAACACGAAACACTTTATCAAGAAACAAGGATTAGCGACAAATCGCTAGGCATTGTTTACAACCACCATCCTTCGGTTCTGTGTCCTAAACAGGCTTGGAAACACGCGCACATCACGGCAGAAGTCGCCGGTGTACATACATGATTTGTGAGTTCACCATTCTCTACTAGTACAAAAGTAACCCAATAACTCGTAAGTGTTACCATTTTATTGCTGTTTTTTGACAATATTTAGTGCGCCACGTTCTTCAGACCATGCATTTCTTTCGGCCAACTTATAGGTACGTGGATTATTCGCTTCGGGATTTCTGCGAATTCGGTGCACTCTCGACTAGCTGAAAGACTCCGTGTCGCTTCATGGTGAAGTGAAAAACGGGGAATTCACGAGGAAATTTCTGATTTATCAGTATAGTCCTTGAAGATATCGCAAGCACAAAAATCAACATGAAACCACACGGAAAAGGGTAGCATGAGGACTAATACAACTCCGGACTCATGTTTAGACAAGAATAAACCGGAATTTCCACTAAATCATCAAACCTGTTTTGGGGTGTTGACGAAAGCTCACTACGAACAGGTCGACGCACGGCGGACTGTTTGGAGCGATAGATAGATAGATAGATAGATAGATAGATAGATAGATAGATAGATAGATAGATAGATAGATAGATAGATAGATAGATAGATAGATAGATAGATAGATAGATAGATAGATAGATAGATAGATAGATAGATAGATAGATAGATAGATAGATAGATAGATAGATAGATAGATAGATAGATAGATAGATAGATAGATAGATAGATAGATAGATAGATAGATAGATAGATAGATAGATAGATAGATAGATAGATAGATAGATAGATAGATAGATAGATAGATAGATAGATAGATAGATAGATAGATAGATAACCACGTTCGAGAGGAATCTCTGGCCCATATGATTGGAAAACTGTTAGCTGTCATGTGAGAGGTAGGGCCTAATTATGACACAAGAAGTGGCCATTACCGAGCACTCCAACTGCAAAAATAACACCTAATCTGGTCAGAAAACTGAAGGGAAAATCCCGATAGCGGCTCTTTATTGAGCATAAACTCATGGTGGAAATGAATTTTGTTCATTTTGAACAGTTGACCTCGAGTCTTCCAGTCCCAACTGAACAACAATTTTGGCTTTTGTTTGTTGCTGGGATTTGTACCTATTTAGCGAGTAAGGCTGTTCACTCAAGCTTAAATTATAAATGAAGGGCCACAAGGTGATAATCCACATTCCGGAATTATTAAAGTAGGAGAGACGCCTAGAACTCACCTAATTGTGGGGACCCAGTGATGCGGCTAGGTACTGTTCGCTGTAACCTCCCCTGGGCTGCTGTTAGGTCGCGCTCATAAGCGAGGATTTTGCGCCGTAATCCCAGGTTTTCTTCCTCAACCAAGTTCAGCTGTCTCCGGGTAGCCGTTAACTCTGTTTCCATTTGGCCTGGTGATAATTTCGCCCCGTTCCCAACAGGACCGTCTGCAGCGGTATTGTCAGGTGTCTGAGATGATTCGCTGGGGGTTCGTGGCTGAGCTCCAGCAGAGGCTGAACGAACCGTCTGACCGAACTGGAACGGATCCTTTGGCTGTGATTTAGGTAGAGTGGATGGAAGGAAGCACTAAATTCAGCGTAGGGATTTCAAGCTATCAATGAAAAATTATTGGTCCATTTTTGCTCCAGGTACATCTTAGTTCAAGATTGATTAGGAAGCATCAGGAAGGCTGTTTCCGCAAAGTATTACTAGTGTGTATTTTGTACAAGTGTAAGAATAAAACGCGCAGCTTCAAGATTCATCCTATCTCTAATATCGTACAATTTCAGATGCGCAAAAAACGAACCTGTATTTGTAACAAATTACAAACTACCGAATATCCCACCTGAGTCGTGTAGAGTCGCTCCAACTTCTTCGAAAGCAATTCATTCTCAACTTGTGATTCCTTAACACGTCGTTTCATTTTTCTGACTTCCTCCTCCGCGAAACGCAGTTGTTCTGACAGGTCCGTTTCCCTTTCCCTAGAAGCATCCAGCTCTCGCTGGAGTTGTTGTTCCTCAAAAGATGCTTCGCGCGAAAGGGAGGGTCTTGAGTTTGTTTGTCGGGACTGAAGAACAGTGAAGAGTACGTAGGTGAAATCAACAGGAGCTCAAAACATGATATCTTTCAAATAAAACAGAGACTCACAGAGACAAGTTGAACTAAAATGACGGGTTTACAACTGTGCCCTTAAACACTCTCAGAAGAACGTTGGATAAGATTAGGAAAAGTTCGAACGTGTTTGATGAAAAATCACCCCTTCCTTGAGTCTCGCATTGTGTTGTTGAATCATTGCCAAATGCCAGCTGCATTGCTCTGATCGAGTTCCTTCACTAGACGATTTGAGGTGCGAGTTCTTTGTAATTCTTTTGGAAGGCTAACACCAACTTCCCTTCGCTTTTTTCATTCCACCGTCCACATCCGTCACTGCGGATGTGTCCGGACGTGAAAACGGATTGAGACGCTGTCGCTTTCATCACCGGTGGCACAAATGAGTCCATAAATGGCAACAAAAAGCTTCCAGTAACAAGTTATGTCAACTGTTTGCCCAGTCACTTAAAGCTGAGCAAAAGACAAGAACGCTGTGAAACGCAAGAGCGCCAGTGTCTCTAGTTGACTTCCCAATAGGTGTTTGAAGAATCGTACTTCAAAGGAGGCGATGGTTCAGTGAATCCATCGATATCAAATGATTCTGTTTGTGTGGTGTTGCATGGAGTGAGAGGGGGACAGAGAAGGCAGCAGCTTTGATAAAAGACCACTATTGGTTGTGTAACACACCCACGTCCAACAGGATCACTTATTATTGATTCGTCTCGTCCTGCTGTTCTCATCCCGAGATAAATCAGTTGTCAAGGACTAGTAAAAACTTTCATACTTCGTTTCCCAGTCATGGGATGACCCTTTCTGGATCGTCTCTATTTGAGACAGAACCGGGTGAAGAAAGCATTAGGAGGCAAAGGGTCCTTTGGCATGGTCCAAGCAACGTAACCCCTGGAGTTTGACCAGCTGAGCCATCGAGGCAAAGTGAACTTCACCGAGAAACCCAGCATTATTAGCCTGATGTTCATATCAGACGGGAGGAAAGCTTCGGAGGCATCGACGGTCAAGCACAGAAAGTCATCCAAGAGTTTCCGCACACAGCGGCCACATCCCCGGTACTCACAGATGGTTTTCAGTCATACAAATCAGGCCTAAATTGGCCACCTTCAAGTTACTGTTGGGGCTGTTGCTAGAGACTCGCTTGTTTTTACCAGATTTCGGATCATTGACGAGTGTAAAGCAGTTGGCGCCACATGGAGAAGGTTCTTCCTACTGGAAGAAGCGGAACCATCATAATTCAATTTAAGTGTAAGGAAAATGCCACGACTTTACGCCAAATAATGGCATTTATTCAGTTTTTGCTTTCAAAACGGATCGATATTTCACTGCAGTTATGCTAATAGACGTGCCAACAACGGTACAAAATAAACTTACTCTACTTCGGTCTGTAACT
Source organism: Clonorchis sinensis (assembly GCA_003604175.2). Lineage (NCBI taxonomy): Eukaryota > Metazoa > Platyhelminthes > Trematoda > Opisthorchiida > Opisthorchiidae > Clonorchis > Clonorchis sinensis. The sequence continues at coordinate 16,435,889 of CM030375.1, forward strand.
TGCAAGGGACCTTTATCAAGGATACCCTGTTCGGCCTTGAGTTTTTCAGCCTGAAAATGTGAAAAACAAGGGAAAACTTTTTATTTTCATGTGCGTGACTGAAAAAATACATACTTACGAGAATGTGCACGCTTACGTTGTTATTACGGGCAAGTCCTATTCAAAGTCGCCAGGTAATTATTCGAGATAAGGTCGACTGTAACGACTCCAGGTCTAATGAACTGTTTTGTCTACTCAATAGAAGTTTCCTTTCAGCGTAGTCCACGCAAACAAAGGACTTTTTAAATGCGGTTCCAAATAGCCTTGTTCCCGGCTGAACGAGATTGAGAAACCAGTTCGAAGCTCTGATAAATAAAACTGACTCAAGACTGTGAGGTGTGTGTTCCACCATGCCACATGTATCTTTATACTCCTCTGTTAGTATCTTCACTCCGTAACAATATATGGGCCTGAAAGGCAACTGCTGCCTATATTAGTACAGTGATTCCGCATTCGAAAGAACCGCCATGGGATCAACACAATTTGTTCTTTTATGCTAGGATTTCTTCTTGACCACGAATAGATCATAAAAGTTGCCGAAGGCTTAAATCAGTACTCAGTACTTCATGTGTCTCGTCGACTTGTTGTTTGTAACTCATTTAACTCATACGAGAGGGATATTCGAATAAGCATTGTCTTCAGTTGGTTGTTCAATGACAAGTTCTCTGAGGTGCAGTTGCGCTTCTTTTTTGAGGATACCAATTTTCTTTTAATTGGTTAACACCGACTAGAGCAGACAAAACAAACCGTGTACATATATTCGCACGTAGTCAATGACCTTAATCGTTGCTACGAAGGAAAACTTTCAGTCGGGTCTGTCTGACTCGTCTCGATGTTTGATTATTTTAGAGCGAAAATCCGGTGTATTTTTGATGGTTTCATCGTCGTATTGTGTCCAAACGATACTGTTAAATGATATTCAACGATTTGTGTGCCGATCGATACTCAGCCTCAGGTGCTCGACTGTTAAGGTTTGTGTGGACAAAGTACCGCTTCGGAAGGGAATAGGTTCCAGGTGTTCACTGGATTCGAGTATTCAAATGATTTACAATAGAAGTTTGTTCCGGTTCTATCGTTTTTCTAAGAACGTGGAGTGATATCAGCGAGGCAGCCCATTTCTGAGTAAGAATAACTATCGATCGGTACTGGGCTGGCGAGACCCGGTCAAGTGGAGCTGTGGCACTCCATCTAACCATAATAAATCACGCAAACCACAATTTGAGATACATATCTCCGAGGCACTCATTTTTCAAGATACTATATCCGGAGACACTAAACTCACAAGGGAGTCGATCTTGGGATACACGAAAACCCCTTTCATGAGAAGTGATTTTTTGCTTGATTCCTCTGCGATATATACATATATAATCCTACTTGTAAATTATTGTAATTCCAGTTTCAACGTCCGACTTATGCAAAGAAAGTGGTTCGGCAAAATCCCGAAGTGTAGTGTGAAAAAACGACCTTAATGACACGCAGAAGAATACTGAGACAAAGTCCAAAAGAACCTTCCATGGATTACTATCGACTGTTCAGGAAGCTCTGTTTGCGTCCTTCCACAGTTTCATAAATGTGTGATCAAGAAGGAAGCATTGGTGTTGGACTTCGAGTGACAGGAATATTTTGGTTTGCGGCGATGATCGTGTGATCTGACAGAATTAGCACTAAAAAACTGACCCGTTTCGGTTCGTGGGTTCTGTCTCGGTATGCTCTCTTGACTAAAACCAGTAGACAAAGGTAGAACATCTTCTTCACCGCTGCTAAAAGTGAACCGGCGCGAAGTTTTGCACAAGATTGTCGCTATATGACGACCACAATCGTAATGCCTGAAAATCGTCTTAGGACCACGGATGAAGTGCGTCTCTTCTTAGGTTTTCTTCCGATTCATGGAATCCCCCTTAATGCTTCCAGATTCCTCTGAAGGTTTGGTGGCTGGTGATGACTTCTGTCCGAATTTCTTCTCTCCAGTGAGGATTCAATGATATATGACTACCACAAGATCGATTGTTGACTAGTTTGATTAAATGCCTGGTTGCGCGGCGAATGAGCAGATCCTGCTACTAAAACACTATCACTCGTGCTCAGTGTTACAAGAAAACTGAGTTAATTTCAGCCAAGAGCCGTGGGATTTACTTTTGTCAAACATGCCAACATGGGAACTGTGGTTGGCGAAACGAGTGCCAACTTGCCAGTGAATAATCGAACAACAATGTAGTCTACGGAGAAGGGAACTAGTACAACTGAGCAGCATCCAACGCAATTTACTTTCGAAAGTACGCTATGTTAAAGATGATTGGTGTTCGCTTTGCAAACTGACAACAACTTTAAGTTAAGGTAATTGTGTGCCAGTTGATACGCGGCTACGTGGGTCCTGATACACGAGGCAAGACATCCGGTAACTCAGGCACAAAGTTGGGCATCTTTATGAGCCGCATTTGTACGTTTGTCACTGTGTCCGATTTTTCACTGATGTATAGCGTCAAGTCAGTTCTGTGGTTAGTTGCATTTCCTATAGAATTGATATCTGGTGTATGCTTCCATAGGCTCAACAAGGGTCAGGCAGACTACACTAAGTGGTAAAATCTGATATTTATCGGCTTGTCCATCTCCCGATTACCGATCTGTGAGGACATTACAAAGTTTGATCTCATCTTGAAAAGTGTCATTGGACTTTGTTCCACGTAGGAGTGGCCTTCTTCATGGCAATCGAAGCCATAATTCGTTACGTAATCGTTTTTTTATTAAATCACTTTGTTGGAGAAGCCAGAATAATAAAACTCCGAGCAAAAAGCAACGCACGGCAAAGTAAGTTGCATTTCGAGACCAATTGTACCAGGATTGAGTTTTGCGATGTCATGTCTCACTGATATAGATTTCATTAATGTGGTACCTCATGAAGGAAGTGCCCCCGACGTAGCTTCATCTATGTAGGATCGTGGGTCGGTGTCCCGGTGGAATCAATTTCAGGCCAAGATTTTCGTCACATTCTTCCTTTCGGTCAAACAAACCTGTTGGGCCTTAATTAGATTATATGATCATGTCTTCATCAGCTGGATGGCCACCTAAACTAATCACCAGCGCATCCCCTTGAATTGTGCTTTAACGGGAACGTCTTTCATGCAGGATGTATGAGGCTTCACTACAAAGCGGGCCTCCAAAGTGTGCTCTGTTTCTCAAACTTATACGACATTGAGGAACGACTGACTGATAGCAGAGACCTGAGGTTACAGTTTTGTCGGACCCAATAAGGTTCATTGGCGTTTACCGTCCAGCCAGTAGTGCGCCACTGCAGGCACTACTTGGCTGCTATATGTTTTGTTGTGTAGATACTTGCTAATCACTTCTGAAGTTCTCGACTAATTCTATCCAGTCCAATGTTTCACATAATCAGCTGTTTACATCAGTGTAATGTGTTGGCGTTTCTACGCACAGTTGCTGATAAGCAGTTTCATCTGTAGACACAAATAAGGTGTAAGAATAACTTGGTTTGACGGTAGTGGCTACACTTACACTTGACTTTACTTTACTTCGATCACCATACTTTACTTACTAAATTCTAGAATTATCATTAAAATCTTTCGGACATCACACTACTTGTTGTCGTTATGGATAATGTCGTCTGTTCAAACAGGAAAGCAAAATGGGACCAACTTCAAGTTTTAGCCGTCCGAGTTCATTTTCCACCGCAATCCGCCGATTGTGACAAGCTTGGAGCTCTTCCTTCAATTGATGGTTCTCCTGTTCATAGAATGCACGTTTTTCATCCAAAATGTCCAGTTCATTGTTCAGACGGACACCGACTTCTTTGGCCACCCGGATCTCCTCCTAATGTGAGCGAAGGTATTTGATATGAGAGTCAGGGACAGCAAATGATGTTAGAAATAGTTCAACACCTTCACAGAGTAGAACCTACCTCAAGATTTCTAATGTGGGCTACGTCTGCTTCACTGTACAATTCGGCCTCTAGCCGCGCCAGTCGTTCTTCCAGATTCGCCCTTTCCGACTCGCATTGCTCAAAGCGGCGTTCTGCTTTGCGCAATTTGAACTGAAGTATACGACATGTCTTGTTTGCTGCTTCAAGGTCACGTTGAAGCTCCCGCATAGCATCTCTATCGTCCTCCTGAAATGGAATGAGTTCACGGCGTAAGCAAAATAGAGTTGAGGAAATGATAAAACATTAGAAAGCTTGTCGAAATTTGCCTACTAATGGCAACTCTATTGCCTGATAGGATTGCGGGTCTACGGTGAGAAATACCCCTCACCTGATGAAGATAGTCCTTATTTAGAAGTTTCCACAATATCCCCCCAAAATATGGTTTTGTTTCTCTCATTCACTCTCTTCGGGAATCTTCCATCCTAGAACAGAATCCTCAGGATCGAAACATCTCTTGGCTACGCAATGTAGCGTGCTGCAACCTACCTCAAGGCTTCCTTATTGATTCGGAAAACAGTAATTGATGTTTGGAAGATTGGCTCGTCAGAGAGGGTTTTTAGTATGTTAAGTTTTGGAATGTGACTGGTTAGGTTTGTGTTGTGTGAATTCACTCAGACTTGTGTGTTCCTCAGTTTGAAAGGGTATTTTCGAGATCACGTGTGTGGTGTTATCTTGTTACGTTCTATCGTTATCTGGCTTCAATACGTGAAACATTCATAGGAACTGCACGTTTTGATAGCTTTGCGCAAACTGATCGATTTTAAAGACAAGCCATCGCTCTGTCGACTAGCTACTTCCGCCCGGAGATAAACCTGATGGATTTGTATCGTCACTGGAAAACATCTATCCGTTTATAGTCTGCTAACAAGTAAACATCTTTTCTTCTCTTGATGTCGTTCGAAATATGGTCAGACGATTAGTATGACCTGATGAAGTTTTAGCTGGACATCATGGGCACACAAGTAGATAGCTGCCACTCTCTCACGGGGATTGGTTGCACCGAGTACCCGAGGTTCAGACCAAGAGTTTCTTATGATTACAAGTCCATCTCGTGGCACGGTGGCAAGGCGTTAGGAAGAAAGATGTCGATTTTTGAAAACTGCATGTGCAATCTTGTTAGAGTAGAAGCGACCGGATTCTCTGTGTTTGGCATTCGTGAAAGCAGGCGTCGGCCGACTCGCACCTAGAAAATAATCAACCTACGCTGACATCCAAAAAGCGGCGCCACAGCTTCCCGCTATCCGCCGTTCCCGTTTCAGGCTAAACCCTTCACATATAAAGAATAACTTGAACAAATGGTGACCATCGGAATAGGCGGAGGTTCGAAAACATACAAATTGGTAGCGAAAGCACTGTGAAAACATCATCCGCGGGCTTGGGCTCACTTTCTGATAAAAATGTAATCGTTTTTCAGATGAGTTTCACTTTGCTCAGTTTTTCGGGATTCGACCCCATCTTCAATAAAACTTCCGGGGAAAGATCTTCTGCTTAGCTCGATGGCTATTCGTATAAAACACTCTAACCACTCATCAGCGGCCAGATAGTCATGTGACTAAGTTAACTGGCGGTTGAAAGCAAGTTTCAGACTTGGTAATCTTTCCTCCGCTCATACCTGTCAGCTGGCACGTAGTTCTGAGGGCAATAGCATGAGGAAGCTGGGCAAAGTGTTACCTAGTCGACCTGATTCGAATTTTCGCGTCAGTTCGCGCGTCAGCACCTTGAACACTCTTCACCTATATATTTCCCACTAATCCGGCCCATATGGTTTGGTTGTTTCACATGTTTTTGATAGATCTCACGACGACGTTCATTCATTTTTATTGTGGTACGAAAGTTATTGTCAAATGTTGACAAAGTACATGGGTTCAGATGACTTTTTCATGCATCTCACATGCTTAGTAAAAGACAGAAAAATCAATGAAATACTCCAGAAATAGTGAGCTCCAGAAAGTGTATCAAATGAATGATGACGGTCTATCAAGCACCTGTTACTCGGCGAGTTAATCAGTACGGACGAGGGGCTGTTGGACTGTAGGCGGGGTAGATCAACCATGTGAACATTCGTGGGGTTGAACAAAGGACAGGACAGCATTCACCATAGGAAACATAAAGCACAATCAGCAGAACCAAATGAAAAATCCTCCGTATGAGTGGGATGGTTGTACATGCTAATTCATCTCTATCCATGTTAGAGTCCTCGATTAGTTTTGAACTATCGTTGTAATATCAACTGCATCAGTGCCTGAACATTAGAACTCCCAGGATGTACTTCAGGGCATGGTTCTTTGGTTAGCTTTGTAACCCTGGATTTTTTTCCTTCAAGCAGGGTACAAGTATTACCAAGACTTTCTGCAAAATCTAGTATTACAAATGAACTCCACGTCTCATCTTAATCGGTTGCAGGGTTTGCGTTACTTCAAGTGGCTTCGTCGCGCAGCATGCAATTCCTAGCTGTGATCTGTGTGGTAGTCCATGAAATCCATTAAAACAAAAAGGATGATTGATTCATCTGTCAGCGCCTGGGTTCAGCCTGTTCAAAGCGGCCCCGGTTTGGAGAGAAAACCCTCTTCTTAAGTTCATCCTAGAGAGGTGATCGTGTTGAACTATCGATGTGGTCACCAGCTTACTACGAACGTGGACTACCATGCTTGGTCATCTATAGTGAGTTTGTGAGAACAAGTGTAACGGTGATGTTTGAGCACCGGGTATCCGCGCACACACGGGTTATGGTTAGATGCCTAGTACATGGACTGGCTGTTTGGAAACCCCGACGTTCCTCAGACTTCAACAGATCGATGCGTTTGCTCATGTATCGTCAGCACATGGGGAAGTTCGAAACTCGGTATAGTTGCCTTGAAAGGTACTCTTGAGTGACGGGCATCCAAACGCAACGATCAGTCTGACTCCCGGTGAGAAGGCTTTGGACTGCATATCTCCTTGCAGTCGCTAACATACGAATTAATGACAGTCACTGGTCTACGATATACACGTTGATTTTAGGCGAGGCGGTGTTCTGTTTGCTTTTTTGTGGAGTAACCATTTTGGTACGTAAACATTCGTCAAATAAATCGATTTTTCCTCAGGAAGTAGCACTTTTTGTTTGAAGACACGAATGCAAGTTTAGTGGGCAAGTCAGCAGCTCCAGTGCCCCTATTTATGCGGTATTCGAATTTTCACGAGTTGTTCACTTGCCTGACTACTGATGAGCAACTCAAGTTCATCGCTTTTACTCCGAATAAAGCAGATCAATATGACAGAGATATTGTTTCGAACTTTTCATCATATATTCGTATTTTCATAGCATTCAATCATCGAATGGGCCAGTTTTATCAGACCGTCTCCAGGCCCCATCATATGGTTCAATACGACTAGGTATGCTTCCAGGGCTTCGAAGAAACTTTTATAATTTTGGGTGATTAGAGAAGAATAGCCCTGAGAAATAGTGGATTCATGCGTAACTCACCCCTTGTTCTATCTGGATAAGTTTGAGCAAGAATAAAATACGACCTTAATTCCAAACAGGTCTTGTTATTGTGAGCTCTCGGTTTTGTTACATTCAATCCCGGATTCGAATCAGTAATCTGAGGAAACCGCTATAAGCGTGCTCATCATCCGCTTACGTTCTCACGTGCTTGAGAAATCAGTATGGTATGTCTGGTATGTCTTGCTTCCTTCACGACCTGTGGTCAGTCTGGCTAAAATGGCGTACTTTTTAGACGGACTGCCAGTGTGAACGGCACGACCGAGTTGTGGAAACGCCTGGGCAGCAGCACGAAGCCGGCCCAAGCTAGGACAAAAAGTCCGTCATGCCCAGGTGGGACGTGCTATCGATAACGTTGCCAGGGCCTGTCTCCTCATTTTGGTTCATGGCCAAATATACTCAACTTTGACAGGGTAGCAGACCATTACGGAGGTTTTGAGGCGTATTAAGTGGACTTATCGAGTCCTGAAGTCACGTAATCACTGAGACATCAACGGATGTGGGAAGTATAACTGGAGCAGAACCAGAGGGAGTGATTATCTAAGGAGGACTATGGGCACTTGGGGAATATTTGTGTTTCGAGCTGACGTTCCGTTTGTCTCCAACACCTATCCTATCACTGTTTTATTCTTCTTCTGGTGCCGTTACACACCTGGCTTCAAATCAATCGACTTATTCGTCTTGGAATCACTTTCAAGGCTTGAAACACTAAATAGTGACTTTCAACTTTCCGATTCCACAAAACTGTCAAGGTGTCTAGGAGTATGAAGCGAACAGTGCAAGAAGTAAAACCCACTACACGATCAATATGTGACCACAGTAGGACTCGCTTATGGCCATCACCTGAGATGCTTAGAGAATGGAGCTCAAAATAAACTTTACCTGGAAATGGTCGTGCATTTCCTCGATCTCGCGCTGCATTTCTTCCACCTCTTCTTTAAGCTGTTCGTTCTCTTCCATCACCTCTTGGCACAGCTGTTCGACCTCGTTCAGACGTTGTTGTAGCTCACCGCTGCAGGCTAAGTCACCCATTCCAGCTCCACTCTGTGTGCCGTCACCTTGCCCGTCCGTAGGCAGGCGGTCGTGTGAGGGTGGGCTCTGATCGCTTTCTGGTAAACGAAGACGTTCGCTGCAGGGACACAAAACATAACAAAATGTAGATCACCAGAACAATCTTTAGATTTCTGAAGATATTCAAAGCTGATTGGTGATTTCGTCGTAACTGCGTGTGATTTTGACTTTAAGAGCTGAAAGAATCTTTCAGCCAAGAGGCCATTTAGTTCGCTGGACCTCTAAACTACTTGATTCTAACTACCGAGAACCAGAAGCTCACCGATAACTTTTGATCTCTTCTTCCATATGTATACAGCGCCGTTCGAGTAGTGTCACCTTTTCTCGATATTGTTCCAGCGTGGACTGTAAGTCAGCCACCATTCGTACTTTGGTCTCCAGCTCCGAAGCAAGCAGTTCCCGTTCCCGCAGCAGAGCATCGTGTTTGTCTTCGAGGGCAAAAAAGTCATTCTCCAACTCTTCAATATATCGCGCGTCAATACTGGAGGCAGAGGAGTAGATACCGGTGGCGGTGCTGGCTGATGCCCCCGAGGAGATGTTGGTCCCTGTGCGGCGTGACTCGCCGATGGTGCTGGTTTGAGGACGATGTTCATCGCCCACTCTGCATAAGAAGAACAAGTTAAGAGTAACGTTATTCAAAACTTTGAATCATATAGATTTCCGGAGTGGCAAGTCGCTCCACCTGAGCCAAAATGATGTGACAAGTTACTTCTAGTTCTAACTGTTTCAGACAAGACTCCCTTTTGAATAAAGGAAGTCTACAAGTGCTTGGCAGTTCACTTAATATGCTTCTTATCGGCATGGGCAATCCCTCTTACGTCACCTACACACCCTTCGTTGGCAAGTATACACTTTCAGGTATATCGTCCACCACTCTTTTGACCACATAATGTCCAATCATTTCCAAACAGCGAACGTGTCCAGGTTCTACAAACTCTAGGAGTACTTGAAGTTTATGTCATTCTCAACTGCTGTTTGCAGGCAAATAACGGTTCATTCCCTTCTCCCCATTTGTAATTAAAGATTGGGACGAAAGTATCTTCGTTTGGTTCGCTGTCATTTCTTTTCCTTTACGGTGAGGAGCCTGAAGGTCACCGAAATTTTATCTCATTTCTCACTAGACTTGGCCAGCAACCAGTGAACGTAGCCTGGTAGAAAAACAGATGCGGTTGATACACAAATTACGGATGTAGCACAAGTGAACGCATTGTAAGCGTTCAACCGTAGTGTCCTTTTGTAGCCGCCACACAACTTAAAACCGCAACGGGTGAGATACTCACGGGTTAACCCAGATCAGAGAGGATTGATCAAAAAGCCAGGAATCGGTTTGAGGCCCGAACCTTTGGGCTAGGGAATCCGCGCCTTAATCGTTCTGTACCAGTTTTATTCTGGTAGCAATCCGGTTGACATTGTTTCTTGTCCTGTTACATTTTTGCCTGTTCAGTTAGTGGGCGGCAGACACACGAAATGGAAACCGACAATTCGAGGGGATCTAGTTGAGATAGGGAAAGCGGACGCGTAGTCAGCGAAGCATCAGTAGTGAACACTGATGTCATGCTGTAGATGATGGGGATGAGTCAGGTGAATTCAGAGCAGGCGGAACTAACAGCAAATGAATTAGAGGATCAAACTAGTACCTCACCTTAAAAGACCACCACGATAGCCTAGCAGTTGAGGAGGATCTGGAATAGTCGAACGGATATGCTAATATAAATTAGAGATTCTCAGAGATGGGTACAGTAGCTAAATGGATTAGAGCGTCAGACGGAAGGCTAGATGAAATGACGATCAAATCTTGGGAAAGAATTGTCTATTTGATCGATGACAAGCAGTCTCCCCGTTTCAGTCTGAGCTTGCACACACTCTTGCTACGTTGGAATTTGAGAGATTCCACTTGGCACAACAGTTGGATCTTTTCCAGATAAGCCCCGCCAAAAATTTAACCCCCGCTACCCAAAAAAGCTTAGAAAAAAGAGGATATGAAATTTGCACTTTTAGTTTTTATTGAAGAGTGTGAAATTGGGACGTCATTAATAATTTGCATGAAAAGGTCCGTTTTCCGGTACCTTTGCCTCGAAACGAACTCACACAAGTAGCTGTCCACTAAAGATCGATGTGTGCCGCATTGGCGTTTATTCTGCATCTTGTAGACGTGCCAAAGAGATTCGATGGTTTGTGTATGAGCTCCAGTCGTTGGATCCACAAAGTTTTCGGTATGATCAACCGTTTCATGAGTATAATTCATGTCAATCATTGTTTCAATCCCTTGGTATGATGCCCACATATCGGAGATGATGATTGAACCGGGAGCGATGCAGGCCTGGATTGTGTCCATCAAAGTGGTCGCAGTTCGATCTGGCACTGCATACATGAACACCTCTTTAGTTTCCCGGCACATTCCTCCTAAAATTCACTGCTGGGGAAGGACTCGCCCTGCGTGGTTTTTACGGCGAGATATTAGCGTTTCATCGATCTTGACGTGTAGATCTGGGCCGCCGATAACTTGGAGTCTGCAAAGGCCGCCAAATTTTTGGACCAACAATAAATGAATAGAATTACTGTGCTAAACTCCATCTTAGACAGCTCCAGCCAAGTTCCCTTTCGAAGACCGATTTCTTGCCGATACTGTTGGTCATTACACCTCCACCTGTCAGAAACAGTTGAAAGTGTCATTTGGTGGCCATTGTTGCATAAACGTTGCTCGTGGATCACTCCGTGGTTTTGCAAAAAACGTATTGCCGTCTCCTTGTCATGAACGAGAGTTGAAAGCGTCAGAAAGTTCATTCAAGGTTTTACGTCCGAACGGAGGAAATTTCTGCACAAAATGAGCTTAGATGCGGATAAAGAATTGTTTTCACCAAAAAATAGGTCAAGGTTGTGTGCGTACATTAAACTGGAGCTGGCAAAAAGTGGCGGGACTTAACTTTTCGCACATGCACTTTTTGCATTAGTGGCGGGGCTTATCTGGAAAAGAGACCAGTTTAAGTTTAAATCTACGGATGACCAGCCTTACCCAAACTTGCTCTAATCATAGTATTGTTGCTGAACACTCAAACCTGCATAATTCGTGTTCAGACCTATTATAAACTTTATGGACAGTTCGTTCATTTGGTGATTAGTTTTATCTAAGGCTGGCTAAAAGCACGGTGAGCGCTTTCGTTTGTTTTCCAGAATAACGTTTTCCACCAGCTACCAAAATCAGAATTCACTTGCAGTTTTGAAAGTAACCATGAGCTTCACTTGCTAAAACGGGTTTTACGCTCCGGTAGCCACTACCGCATCCATTTCTTGTTGAAGAGCTGTAGATAGTTAGTGTACAGGTGTTCAGAGTTTGCGTTATCTTGTAATCGATAGCGTTGGATGGGTAGGACGCAACGCACATTATTGAAACATTGAGTTTATTTTATCCATTTTGCAAACTCTGTTAAATTTCTCATTTCATCCCAAAGGTTGATCATTCCTCCACTGATCCACTTGCATCTCGGTATCTGAGCTAGATTTTTTGAAGGTGAATCATACATTTGGACTCTTCGTGCCGTCAGAGTATGCAGAAATGTGCGCAGTGGACAGAGAAATAAACTAAAACATTGCGTCATTATTTGTGAACAAAATAAAACACCGGATTGTAACATTCTTAATGATATCGTCCCATGCGGACACTTTTGGTCTCAAGCCTCGTTCAGACCTGAGTACCGACCGGAGTGGAGTGGAACCAAAGCGCAAGCCGAGTGCCCGTTGTGTAAAGAAATCGATCTGTTTAAGTGGTGTGATTGAATTATGCGCCTGAGGATCATTGTTTATGTATTTCAAGCATATGTATAGGTGGTTCTGCTCTCTGTCACTCCGACGTGACGGTGTCAAACGTCTGCATCGGCATTTTCCATCGCTGTTTCCTTTCGATTCCAACTCAGTGAGGGTCCTTTGGACAAGAGTTTCCCAAGTAGGGTTTAGAATACCGTGAAGCGCGAGTGGAGCATCCATGTGTTTCTTTACTAGAAAGCTGCGGTCAGTTCGTACCAAAATGCTCATCAGAATGTAGCTTCGAATTCTCACGTGTAAGTCATCCAGCTGGCGACCATTACATTGTTTTACAAGACACGGTTCGAATTCGTCGCTGCCTACTTTTTCAGACTGTCTTTTTGGTATCTATTAAAAAAAACATTAACCACATCAGCCTTTGTCTTTGCGCGCAGAACTCTTAAAGGGAGGTGAAAGACAACGGGGAAAACTGGCGTAAAACCTCTCCTGGACATAGGCTGTCTTCCAATGAATCATGTCTAACCACAAACGATGCTTTGTATTGTCTAGGAGTGACCTCCTTTCGAGGTACATCCATTTTAGGAATAGTAATTATGTAGAAGCGATCCACCTGTTTATACAGAACAGGAGTCGGCGTACGGTCAGTGGGAAACCGTCGACCCATTCTGGTCACCTATATCTGTCCACACATGTGAGTTTCCGCCTGGAAACGCGTGAGTACGTAGAACAGGGAGGCAGCTAGCCGTATGCGTTTCAGGACATTTACCCTTTTGAGGCTGTTGAGAAACGGTCCGGGGCACATGCAACGAAACCTTTCCTGGACGCCAAAGGATCTGGGGATCTGGATGCTTAACAACCAGAACAGATCTCTCGGGTTCCCCGTTGCCCAGAGACTTTGGTAGTCAATCTGGCTAGTGAATTCGGACCGGTGTGTTGAAGAGAAAATGGTTTCAGAAACAGCCTTTTACCGGTTGACCTACTAAGCGGGACCTGAACGTTTTCCTCCTTCACATCTCTTCCTCTTTCTAGCCTCTCATTACGTCTCTCTACTTCCTCATTGCTTAAACGTGAAAGATTAAGCAGAATCTAACGGGCCAGTCTGTTTTCTCTTAGTCGACTCTAACTTTGGTGTACACACCTCAGTCATCGAGACTTTCCTACAGTTGCGCCATATCGCTTGGTTATTTTCATTCACCTTGTTGTCCACCAGATAGTTCCCGACCTATACAACCGGAATGTCGTTGATTTTCGTGCTTGTCTCAAGTTCCTTAGCGGAACTAAGTGTTTGACACGAAATTTAACATCCTTCCGTAAGACGCTAAGTTTCTTTTTGCTTGTTCTGCTTTTGATTTTTACCGAACGCACATAAAAACGGGAGGATACAGTAGTGCGCAGAGGGTCAAAAAATATTGATGAGCTTAAAAGTTTAGAAACCATTGCTCTGCGTAATACGCTCAATGTTCAAAATTTTGTTACTTAAGAAAATGTAGGGCTGGGAGTCAGAGGAACCTTTGGCTCGGGAGCTAATAAGCGAGCAAAATTGAATCATCTGCCACTCGGCACCAGAAGAATAGCATGTAGCGCGTGGCGTTCAAACGAGTTTTGTTCCCATATGTTCAGAATCTGGATATTTAAAAACACTGCTTTAGTCTAATTCACCTCAGGTAAATCTGTTGGCCTCGTAATTCTCTTTCGAAATGTTCAGTTGTGAGAGCCTTTCGCCTCACAGCTGTCGTGCAACTCGAAAAAAGGCCGAGGACTCGGATACTCTCAAGTTTCTCAAGCCTAGCCCGGAGCAGTCGAAAAGCCGTGGTTGGATTAGAACCACGGATATTTGGGTCAGTGTTTTCGCGCCTTAGCCGCTGAGTTATTTTGACAGTAGCTAGAAGCTCACAAAATTTCAATGACTGGTTTGTTCGGTCAGCTCTGAGCTGAACTGAAACAGTGTTTCCAAAAGGATGGGAAATCAAATCGACTAACCTCTGTCCAGATGCTAGCTTACGAGCCGTTGCGCGCGCCGCATTTCCCGATGAGGCAGTTCCGTTACGACCGTTATCCCGGCTGGTGGCGGTTTTGTGTTCTGAATGCCTGCTGGTCGAATCCGCGCAAACATCAGATTGAGCATGCTGTGCAGCGTTCGGATTGGATGACTGAGACGGTATACTATCTGTCCGCCGGAGAACCACATTCGGCCCACCGGGACCGTCGTCCTTCCCTGTCGATAGTCTATGTTCTGGTTGTGTTCGGAAGCAATTTTTACACACAGTCCGCCGCCATTGTTGGGGTTCAAAGACAAAACATTCCTTTTTGCTCTTCTGTCCACCCGAAGGAACGGGCGTTCCTGGAGTAGATTCCTGACTGTCAGAGGGCGCGGGATTAGTAGTCGGTAAGGAGGAACGTCGGAACAATCCACCGGTAGAAGAAGACATGGTTCAACGAAACGAAAATTTAGGTGTATAATTATGGTTGTTTGACGAAAGTCGGTTTCATCCGTGAACCGCACTGAGGGGCTGAATGTAATGAAACGGAAGATTGTTGTACCTGATCAAGGCATGGGCACAACAAAAAAATTGTGAGGAGAAACGGGAAATCAGATAAACTATCCAAATATCTGCGCGTACACGTTGGGCATCCCACTATCACGCCTATCAATGTGTGATGTGATGTCCCACCTGCACACGCTGATGATGATTACTGCCAACTGGCCTTTTGTTTACACATTACATCACTCAGTGGAAAAGAAAGATTCGTGCCCGCCTTGTCACCTAGACACCAGCTGCTAACCTTCAAATACCGTCAGTGCGTTCGGGTCACACATTCGCTCCCCTGTTTTACACGTAGCCAAAACATCCAGTACGCACGCGTGCACGGACACTTGTGCACACGTGCACACACTGCACGCCCAGTAGCGAACACATGTTTGTCCGTCGTGCTGATCGAGCGGCTATCGACTGACCGACCGCCGGATGACGACCAGCCACGGTTACTGTTACGTTCCGTACTGATTCACCTGGGGAGATGGGAAAACTCCCGAATCCGACCGTTGGACTGGAACAGCTGTTTGTGGGATCGATGAGCCAAGCGATGGATGCGTAACAGGCAAACTTTACGAGTGTCTGTAATCACGGCGGTTCACGAAGGGAGAACACGCTGGCGGATAATCGATCCATGGCGACTGATTGGAGTGCGGAAACAACGACGACGTAAGATGTGGGAAAATGCGCGCACCCCAAGGGTTGAGAGTAAATTACTTGCTTTTCACCATTGCTTGTACAATGCAAGTCAAGTAACAAGCAGCGTGATAAAGGACCATTTAAAAAGAGTGCACAACAAAAATAGCACTGGAAAAAAGTTTTATAAACACAATTGCCTATTGATCTTTCCAAGCAAATCAGCAGAGCATAAGGCTTTCACAATTTTACCTAGTTTTCTAGCTACGGGACAAACTTGAATAAAAGAAGGAGTAAAATAAAACAAAGCGTGAAGTAAGCTGTGCGGACGAGAAAAATAATCAAAAATTCGTTTTCATGCTGAGATGTTGAGACTCAAACGAAACAAAATGATGTGTTCCTGGAAAACGCGCTACACAAATGGCCCGACATTTTAGTATGAAAGTTTTTCCCTAATAAGAAGACAGTTATAAGATTGGATCCTTAAGAGGTCTATTGCAGGAGAGCTTTCGTCTTTACCTAAACTGGCCTGCTGTAGCCGGTGGGATCGGATACCTTCCCCTTTCATTAACGTTTCGGGTTATTAATTTCTGGGCCACACGTTCACCGACCAGTTGCCTAAACGTTTTGGGCAACCCATCATAAGTCTTGTCTCTTTGGAGTTCTTGAGAAGGGGGCGCAATGACCGTCGGTCCTATTTCATAATTGAACACCAAATCGCACAGTTCAATAGTAACTTTTGAAACTTGTTCGGCTTTAACGTGAATTTCTGGTCTATGATCTTCTGGGTCGAACCTATGAATGCTATCGTGGCTAGTCATCATCATCATCATCATCATCACCATCATCATCATCATCATCATCATCACCATCATCATCATCATCATCATCATCACCATCATCATCATCATCATCATCATCACCATCATCATCATCATCATCATCATCACCATCATCATCATCATCATCATCATCACCATCGACACCATGACATCGATGTTCAACACCGATGCTTCGCTGCCGTACAATCATCGCCGGAGTGAAAACTAACAGTTTGCAGTTCAAATCGCAATGAATATCGAAGGAACCTTGTTTTCGCATGGTTCAGTACAGCAAGACCATAACCTGAAGAAGTGGAGCTAAATACCCACTGCCTTCTCAACCGCGGTGTCCGCTGGATTTGAAGATGTGCTGATTTATAACAAGTGATTCAGAAGACGTCGCCACCAGATTTATCGTAAGTTATCGGTATCCAACAGAATGTCCTCAAAAAAGGCTACCCAGAAAGTATAGAACAGAGTTTTTCAGTCCTGCTTCATTTGGCCTGAGAACGATGGCGACTCTCAGAGAAGAGTACACTCCCAGAGGATTAGGGAGGGTCCCACGTGAGACAGAATGGAAGGTGGGCAGAAATGCCGTGTATTTCTTGCGAATTCCGTGAATGTAGTATAATATTCGAAGTGCACTTAAAATCTCTCCAAGCGATGGAAGACTTGTAAGAATCACAGCGAATATATTCCGCGTCGAATCCAAGATATTTTACATAACTCAAGGTTTCCTGCACATTGGAAGCATTTACTTTCTCTAAAGCAAGTGTGCAATTTGTTAACCAGCCTTTTGTACTCTTTACTACAATATATTAACATGAGTCTGCTAAATGATGCAAACTTATTGTTCTCCAGGAGACTCCAAACGGTTCAGCTCGATTTCATCTGACTGGCTTCAACTTAGGACCATAAAACGATAGAACTTGCTATACAGATCTATTCTAATTAAACGAGGAAAATACTTTTCCTCATCAATAGGTATGTGCACGCCGAATTGACGTATACTATTTCGTACAATGTTCCAGCTTTATTGTTTTCATTCTGTATTCTTGTGAATGGTGTTCTGTGTTCTGGCTAAACACTAGGTGTGGCTCAACCTATTCCAGTTAAAAAGAGTCGCTTCATGCTTGGAGCTGGTGTGCATCAGTCGAGCTTATCGATTGTTTACATTGCAGTCGATTGAAATAAACCGACTCAAAGGTTGTTTCCGTACAGTATTTGTGTAGTACAAAATCCGTCCTTCTCTGAAAACACAAAGTGACCCCCTTCTCTTCTAGCGGGAGAAGGGTTTCACTGCGTAAAACCCATGCTGCTCAAACCATGTCCTCGACGGGATTTTCTTCCTGAAGTAGAATTATTTATGACTGTGTGCCAATGTCCTCCAAACGGAACGTTGAACCTCGGATTCATAGGGGCTTTTTAAACCCATCCGATCCAATTTCGGGTGCAGACTGCGGACTGTTCAGCAACCTGATTTTCAGTAGGTCCCTTAACTATACTCACGACTCGTACAGAGTTAAAGGCACATCCGTGGTATTAACCTGTCTGGTAAGCCCACATCTTTTGCTCTCGGGTGCATGGTTTTATATGCTTCTATTGAAATATCAACAGCCTTCAAATCATGAAGGTATCCCACGTTTTTGCTCTTCCCTGTGGTACTTGTTACTCTTTGTGTTTTGTGTAAGTATGAGGTATACTAAAATGCTTTCTTCCTATTTACTTATCACTTTACTGGACTTACGTCATGCATAATAAGCTATATTCATTTCAGCACAGAAGTCTGCGGACGCCACGATATATCTAAAAAAAACAACTCAAACCTTCAAACACTACTTCAGAAATAATCATGGACGCAATATAGTGGGAGACTACTGAATAGATACTTGAGTGTCTTATGGTAGTATGCAAATCTCAGGACTTTTTTACATGAGAGGGTAAAAAGGTTCACTGTAGAATACGAGTGGTGTATTTACACACCAATTTATCAGCTCCCGCCTCCAAGGCGTAGCTACCTACCTCACCTCCCCAAATCACCGGTGAACGAAACTGTGGCAGCTACAACCACTGTACGACAAGCACACGGTTCTTACAGCTGACGACGATGATGATGACGAGTGGACTTTATTTGAAGCAAATGGTGGACTACAGAAAACAACTGTGTGAAAGCTACGAAACACCCTACTACTATCGGAGCCTACCCGATTCTGAAAGGAGCTTCAGTTTGGTATAGATAGGTCGGGACGCGGACAGGTATTACTTTACTGCATTACTCTAGCCGAATGAGAACCCTTTTTGATGACTTGACTAAATGCAAACCAAAGTTTCTTTAACGACCATTTATGAGTCGCTCAGCTGTCAGTACCAGGTGGTTACTTGATGCATACCAACTGGACAATCGAAATTTCGCTATCCCCCACAAAACTCCGAAACAAGTAGAGTAACAAAAATGTTGAAGTGGGAGTGCAGAGGACAAGTGTGATAGGGATAGATTGATGTGAGTTTCTCAGATGTGTGCAAAAAGGCATGACATTTTGTCACGCTTAAGCCTACTGGACAAACATTCGTGTAGGCAACAAGCATCAGTAGACAGCCTGGGGGGAACAATCTATTCTGCAACTATTTTCAGTTGTTTCAAAAAAAAGTCTGGTGCTGTCAGTGTTCCAGAACTGGGCTCATATGATGCTCCCTGCTCCTGACTGACTATGACTGAACGCGAAGCTTCCCAAAGGAAGATGACGCTGAAGATAAAGTGGTACCACTGACAATATCTGTTGGCTACCGTTCTTGTCTCCATTCTTCGGTTTTGTTCACTCTGAAGGTTAACTTCAAATCACGATCAGCAAACGTCGTTCTTTCAACAGCATAGACAGTATATATCTCCCAACCCGAGGAAAATATCTACCCATTACCAAAGGCTTTCCGTCGCCCCACGAAGTCTTTGTTGATCAAAGGCGGGCACTCATATTAGGAGTCCTTTTTCGTGGATTACGGTCTACTATTTGTCAGTGCAGTCGGTCGTTGATTTATTTGCTGAGCTGGCGTCGGACTGCAAACTTTTCACGAACGATGCTCCCATTCAACTTGAAAGTGCTCCGGATAGCATGGGTCAAGCAGTCCCCTTTATTTCTGTTTCTAGGTTAACCTTCAATTAGAACTCAGCGTACTTTACCGACGCATTTTTCAATAGGATATTTTAAACTCTTCCAGAATATCTCAACTGCAGTCTCAAGTAACCTCCGTTAAAATGTTCAAGGCCAAAATGCTTTGAAGGTCATTCGACCAATCTACAATTTCTTTCATGGAATGATCTTTGCAAAATAACTTAAAACAAATCATGTGAATAAATGAACATATTTTACATAAAATAAAATATGGAGAGTCACAATATTTTGTCGTACGTATTCAGCTCATAAATGCGATTTTGTAGCAACGGCAGATTTAATACTGGAACTTCTTTTCGGGAACATGGTGCTTCTGTTGACCAATCTAATATTTTCCTTCTGAAACTGGGTATTTGTGTTTTCATTTGCACATAACCCAGTTTCGCATATGCACTGAAGTTTCATATCTCAATATGCTGAGCATTCTTTGTTTTGTATAGAGCGGCTTCGCCGTTGTATTACGCAATTCCTAACCCGAGGGACAGGCAATGAACGCCGCTAAACCAGTGACAATATGACTGGTTGACCTGCCAAAGCTACAGTAGAGCCCATTCAACTTAGCCTGCTCTTTTCATGGCCAGTTTTGTCTTACTCTCCTTCTACAGAGACGGGAAAATCGAACGAGCGATAATGGGATGCGTTTACCTGTGAGCATGGCCTACTCAGGTCAGCTACCAATAGTGGGCTTGTTAGATCAGGCGCTGGAAACGCATTTGCACAAGCACTGCCTATCGTGGAATGTCTGACCCCCGGAATAACTGGTTAGAAAAGAGTGGCCCTGGAAATCAGTAGACTCATGTGCAATTTACCCACTGGTCTATTGGGATAAGCTTGATTAAGAATACGGCGGAGTTAGAGAGGTCTAAATTCCTATCTGGCATAGGCATGCTCATCATCCGCTTACGGTCCTCGCGCGATTTCAACATCAGTTTAGCATATCTGGAACAATGATCAGTCTGGTTAAATTTCTCAGATAGGATTACTTAGTTTTTCTACTAAGTTTTTCTCGGACTTCTAGCGTTAAAAATAGGATAGTCAACTTTTGATCGCAACCGCGAGGAATCATGGTGATCACACCTCTAATTAGCATAGATCATTGGTAAACTCGAGTTGTACTTGTCTTCCACTCCCTGAATTAGAACTTTACGGGTTCTAACCCAACGTGACTCGACTCTTCCTGACCGATTCAGGGCTTCTCTAATACCTATTCCTTCGTCCGCAGGTCAGTGAGTGACCGGGTGGCTATGAGCACAGTTTGTTTTCAGTTTAGTACTGACACGCTACTGCAAAATGCTTGGATATATCCTGTTCATCCTAACCAGCAGTGACAAGTTAGGGTCGGTAGGTTTAAAAACACTCCACTAAAGCACTTGAACAGGACACACACCTACAACGTATGGGTGATTAGAACTCAGCTGGTGAGGGAACATTCGCAAACCAGTTGTCTAGCACAAGAAACTGGTCGCTTTTAGGAGGCCCACAGTCTAACCTTCAATTATCGCGTGAACACTGGCATAAGTCGGAGGTTTACTTCAGGACTACAACTTGTTTACCCTGTGCCCCAACTACATCTGATATGAACCAGAATCTCGACTGACTAACCTGTCTGTCACTGATGTACGAGTGTACGAGTACTCCTGCAGTTACGAGAACTCTTCAGAAACAAAACAGATAGATATCTATCGGTAAGCTTGTCAGAGTACATGCCGAATAATGCAATCCGGATTTTGTCAGGACAACCGACAAATGGTATGTCACTCCACAAGCCCTCATTCGTCAAAAGCCAAATACCTGTTAGATAATAACGACCATATTAAATCAAGCAATCCATCCTAAATTTTTTTGCCCAACACAAACCCCAAGATTTTTGCCACACGAGGAACGCTGCTGACCAGGTCAAAACATTCCCGATTATATTTACGAAAACTGTAGAAGCAACCGACTGCGTTGGTTACCTTGACTCTGATCAGGTGACTTGCATAAATCAACCAATCACTGTCTGTTCAACGGTATTTGTAGTCCGAACGTTACGCTTTAGTTTATGTTGCTCGCATGTTCTAGTGACTGAAGAGACCAAACTAAAGGTTACTGTGCCGCAGCGTACGTCTTCCATCCGTTTCAAAGAGATAAATAAACCGGTTCGGAGATCTTGTTGCGCTCTTGGTTTGCATTCGTTTTGGTAGTGAACCCAACAGAAGAAAGTAGGACTGCTAAAAATCTTCTTGGAGTAGGTAGTTTCATGCTGAAAAACTACCGTTTGTATCTTCTGAAAGATTTCTTCCACCAAACAGCTGATTGCGAAAACCTTTGCAACACACATTTATTCAAATTTCTGGAAGCATTTTTATGCTGACTGAACTCTTCCAATAGGACAGAGTTCTCCTAAATCAATGGTCCTCAAACTTTCACTCGTGGACCAAGTAGCTGTCCGTGACAGATCCATTACCTGCATCACCTCGCGCGCACCTCGTAAACAGTAAAATCAGGATGGTTAGAACATATCACTATTTCATGTAATGATACGAAATATGCCAAAACGATTCTTTCCATGAAGAACAAGTTTCCGATAATCTGGAAAGCTTATAGAGGCAGTTCCCATGACTTATAGTGCAATCCCTCATAAGGACGATCACCCCCCAGCAAAGACCAACTACTCCGTAGTTGAAGTAAAGTGAAGCAGCTTGAAGGCTTGGTGGGGTGGATACTGGCTTACTAATAGGGGGCTGATGAATACTCATAAAAATCCGACACGCAATATAAAGTCTGTATTCAAAACGACGCATGCTGACTACTCTCGAAACTATCCACTTGTTGCTGTGTTGGCATTAGTAAAAGTTGGGCTTTTTACAGTTCAGGTCAGAATATATATTTATTCTTCTCAAAACTTCCTGATACGGATTTTTAGTTAGCTCAATGTCGGTCTTACTGGTAAAGTACTCTGGACATGTTATAGACATTGTCACCACTTTCTGACTGTTTTCCATTCCACTGCAATACAGAGCGCTCTGGAAGAGCTGACCAAGGTCTACCTCGGAAAAGAATAAACTTTCTGTACCGATTTCACCAAACAAACCCAAGCTGGCGACGGTTGTTGGCCAATGGGTGAATCTTGAAAACAACTCTGGTATGCGATGTACAGTCCGTGTGTTTGTACGCAGATCCATAGACCCAGTGCGGAAAGCGGAGCTGTATGTAGTGTTTTGTGTGATGTTTGCTTAGCGGTTACCCGGTTTACATGCTGAAGACATCTCGGGTTGTTTGGTCACACGAACTCTCACATCCGTCATTGCTCCCGTCCTGTGCAACTCAATGCTGCTTCGTTCTACCACCCCAAGCGGACAATTTTCCCCTTCGCGAAAGTCAAAGTAATCCCAACCTCGGGTTCTTAGGGGCTTATCAAGTGGGAGCCAGAGGCACCCGTTCTTCAAAAATATCAGAATTTAGGATAGGTAATGAAAACTAAAAAAAACCTCGCTCGTACTATTGCCAGTGAATTTCATTGTTATTTAAATAGACAGCATAAAACAAACTTTGAGCACTACTGCTCCATTGCCGCACTGTACAGTTACTGTTAGCCACATGGGTACCATTTATACGGCGTTTTTTGCCCGAATTCTTACGAGAACCCCTGCTCAATATCACAGCGAGGGAACCATTAAACTTCGTAATTTACCCGGTTTATGTGCGACTGGGCAAAAAGCTAATCTACGATCTGGTGCTACCCACAGATTGCCTTATCTCAGCGATGACGGGTGAACAACTGTTGAGTAGATACTGGACAGATCTCGAGAAACACGTAGATACAACTGACGAATTAAGTCGTTTTCATATTATAATAGGGTTAACGGAAAACAACTGAACCTGACCTGAATTTGTCATTTACGACATTGTTATAGGCATTCATGAGAGGAACACGGTAACCCCCACAAATCAGGAGATCTTGCTCAAACCTTGTTTTATCCTATCCAACCACACAGTCTTTAGATCACGTGATTCGCGAGTAATCATATATCCAGAAGATCACACAAACCATGACGAATCACTATCATCAGTGTGGTACCTAAATATCTGTTTATCTCTTCACATCACTGTCGTTCTACTGACTCGTCTATGTATCATTTTACCTTTGTACAAGCTTTTGCCCAATGACAATCTCAGACAGTTTTTTAAGCCTCTTTTCGGCTACACTGTTGTGAAATGACACTTATGAGCTAGATCCTAACGTACAACAGTACATGTACAGCTATATTTATTGCCCTGATGTCACACTATTGATGTGGCATTTTGGTTTTGTCAACTGTTGTTGGGATGTTTGAATGATGTGTGGCTAATCAGTTCAGATTTGGTTAAAGCGACTTATCGTTTTTTAAAAAAATAAACCAACCGAACTCGATCCTTCTGCTTCTCGTAAACCGACTATATTACGTAATAATCCTGTAGTTTGTCGCGCACAGTTTCAAAACCCTATTTGCGCACAGACTCCCTTCATTTGAAGCCCCATCTCAAGCACACAACTAAATGATCCTATCCGGAGTTGTGGATAAGTGATCATTGTTCTCTACTTTTATCGCAGGGCCTGCTGACAGGAAAGTGGGCCGAAGGTGACTTCTTGTTGAATCTAGTTTACGACTACTAACCACTTTACTCTTCAATACCACCACAGGAGTATTAAGAACATTGGTTGCATTGTACGATACCAGAACACTACAGAAATCCGTCATTCGGACTTGCAGTAATCGAGGGACATGGCATAACGATCTAATGTTCCAGACATCCAAAGGATAATGTTACCAACCGGCAACCGTTGGTGCAACCGGGTTAATCTGATCTATTTGCAAGTGAAGTCACCGAAAAAACACGCTCTGATTGTTTAGCTTCGTCACCTATTTATGCTGATTGATCAGGTTCCATAATATTTGCACGCAACTAAACGGTGAGAAAGACAAATCACTTATCCGATTTCCCTATCCGAATAAGCGATATCTTCTCATGCGAGGCAAGCTGACTTTACACATCCACGTGACTAAACAGTTCAACTTACCAGCATTATTGATTATCAAGTACAAGTGATCTATGACTTACCTGTTGATGAAGAAATCAGCTGCTAAGTTCACGTGTCCTCGGTTAGATTCAGATCAGAGGTTGAAAGCAAGCGAACTGGTTATGGGCTTGATCCAGATGGCATTTTATTTTTAAAAAAGCATTTTACGAAAAATCCTCTGCCTCCATTCTGACTATGCCTTTCTAAACATCTTGAAACCCATAAATTTCCCGATTTTCCGGACACGCCGAATCACGAAACAGTTCAAGGTTGCCCAATTATGTCAAACTGCTGTAGTGGTGTGTGCGCACCTATGCACACCTGCACTAACCGGCGACGTACATGTTACTATCAGGTAGAGAGGTTACTGGCGAAAATCCATTCGATTGTGCTGATTATTTGAAAATGTTTTTAGTCTGCTTTAGTATGAGTTACCAATTCTATCCTTCCGCCAGCCATTACTAGCTACACACAGACAGACGTGAGACATCTACATGATACCGGACGAATGGCACGGTGCACGGTGTAGTTTCCTATCACACATGGTTGCTACGTTGAGGTAGGAAGTGTGATATCGTGCGGCTAAGCCATGTGCGTCTATTTTCGTGGTCTGCAAGCAAAACAGAACTGCAAGACGCTAATCTTGGGGTTAACATGTATGCCAAGTACACCTATTCATTGTTAGTGCTTCATCGATGTGATATGTTCATCTGAAAAATTACCAGCGGACTGAGAGAGGTGAAAGCATTAGTCAGCATGGTCGACTGAACCACATAAAAGTGCATACTCCGATGAATGTTTCGTCTGCATGACATCCGGGAGTGTTGGGGAAAAAACCTGCTAAGAGGAGTAGATTTTCCCGGCATTAATGTGTTGGTTGTCTTTTATCGCGTTGATAAAACCTGTTTCAGCTTAAAACCTCTTCTTCAATGGAATTAGTGACGTAGAAGGGGATTGAGCATTCTGAGGGTTGTATGGAAGTGTTACAAATGTTGTTTTCATTCCTCTGACATGTTTTTTCTATCAAAATTCCAAGTAGTTTTGTATATCCGTTTGTTAGAACGACTTTATCAGCGACGAACTCCTTCAAGAGCATTCCTACCACAGAGTTCATGGACAGGAGCAGAAGAGCAGAAGACCCGAATTAGAAATTCACCTCCTTCAGCGAGGGAATAATACCGGTTAAAGCCTACCTAGATTTATTCCTGAGAGTGGAAATTGCTGAAAAGCACTGTACAGGTGTGTTAATTACAAAAGCACTACACTATCCTCCTCCAAGAGGTCGTCACTCGGAGACCCGGTTAACAAACTGCGCAATGGGGAAAGTTGACCATACTTTATGTCAAAAACTGATTCCTGTTTCTTGGCTGACGGGTAAGTTCACCAGTAGGTGCTCTGTGTAGAGGGGGCGACTACACTTACGCGGTTGTTAAGCAACCCGCAGCTACATGTTGAAGTGTTCAATTTCCATCCGGAACGTCGTGTTCGAATCTCCCGTGGAAGTCATTAGACAGACACAGGTGCTAAATGTGTAGTTGGTAGGTGGATTCGACTGTTTATGTAGACCACCACACTTTATATATGAAATTTCGATGATAAGTATGCCAGCTTGGATGTTGTGGTACGGGAACACGTATGTACATGAGACATACGTACCAGTGGAGTCTGATCGATATGTTGGCTATATTGAGTTTTTTGTTGTCCTAAACACAGCATCTCTCCTATTTGCTGACCATAATGAGTCTCCAGACCAGAGGTAAAAACGGATATAGGAGTCCCGAAGTGTAGTGGTAGGGTGTAGGGACAAAGCCTCGTTTGCTAAAGAATTCCTAGTTCCGCATAAGTTGAGAATCATCTCTTGATAAAGAGCATGTTTGGCCTTCCTCGGATGTCGCCTGTTTAAACAGAACGATGGCCATTGGTTTGTTCGCTGAGCTGGGCAATCACTTCGTAACCAATCAAGGTGACATCATCAGTGGGTTCTTAGGGAACACACGGATGGAGCGGGTGTTGTGCGTTGAGTAGTGTTGCGTGCGTGTCAGTATACGTGCTGGTATCCGGGGCCTACCTTAGATAACGATTGGTTGTTCGGTCGTGCTGTTCCGTTGGTTGCTCTGTTATGCTGTATACTGGGTGACCGATGACCAGGTGACATTTGAGCTCAGCCTCTTGTGGCCGGTGCTGGAGTGACGCTGTCTGTGGCACCTCTGGGTTCCACTTTGTAACCTTTGTTGGTCTGACTCCAAGGTGAATCGTGTTTCCTGTTTTATCAATCCGGCATTAGACTCTCCTTGAGTATTCCGGTTGAGATGTTGGTCCTTTGCACGTGGTGATGCGTAAGTTGGATCTAGTTCAATGTGTCGGTTGATCGAATCCGCCTTGGAATAGATGCTTCCAGAAGTTCCCTCCCATATCTCGTGTCTCCGGATGTCGAGATTTTCCGTATCGAATCTGCAACTTTATTGATTTTCATTCATGGATATCAAGGATAAGGGGTCATGCCTCCTGACGACCTCGTTATGTTCCTTTATTCAGATGCACAATTTCCTTCCAGTATGTCCAACATAGGACTTGTTGCAATTGTTGCAGTTGGTTTGGTTTACCACACTGTTCCTTTTGGTTTTGTCTTGGTTGTCCTTGGGCCTTGAGATCAGGTTCCGTAAAGTGGCACTCGGTTTACGGTATATGAGGACTGCTTTGTGAGCTCACAATCAGATATGTTCTTGATTTTAAGATGTAACTACCCGTCTGGTCGCCTGCTTCCGCTGTTTCTGTTGTTGAGGTTACTTCTTCTTCAAGCGTCTTTGGATATCTATACTTCTAAAACACTTTGAATAGATGGTTTCCTTCCTAATTCCTCAGTTCTCTGGCGCTGCAACTTGTCTTGGTCCTCTTGCACAGGGTTTGAACGCGGCTTATCTTGTCGCCCATTGAATGATTGCTGTTGTAGTTCAGCATTTGATCCATATGTGTATTTTTACGGTATAAGAGGACTTCCAGTGTCCCATCCATCGTTTTATTCACTAAAAGATCCAAGAACGATGGTCGGTTGTTCCTCTCTTGTTCGACTGAAAATCGGATAACTCCCAAGGTGCTGATGAGCAGTTCATGCGCACTGTGTACTGAATCTCTTTTGAGGATAGCAGAACTAGTTTACCGCCGAAAACTACCATGCAGATGAAGTCACTTGCACAGCTACTCCCATATTATGGTCACTTGCGGTGATTTTGGCCAACGTTCCATCCAATTAGTAATCCTGCAGCAGATATGCCTCAGTATTTCGATTTGCAGTGGAATGTCTTCTATATGTCATCATCATCATCATCATCATCATCATCATCATCATCATCATCATCATCATCATCATTATCATCATCATCAGACTTACAGTTGAAAAAAACTGGGACTGGAAGGAGTACCTTGGTACAAGGAGCCCACGCCGTTGACATTCGTTAGCCGCCGTATATTTCAGTGCCTCCGGTCAGGTAGGGTCGTGTGGACACTACTCTGGAAGATGAACAACGTCAGCAACACCTAAACGTCTCCTAACACCCTCCATTCCTCGTTTTGATATCCCTCTCGTTTGAACAGTCGTCCTCCTGTCCTGGCGTAATTATTCTGATGAGTCCACACCACAGGGGGAAGCACTGGACTCGAGTTTCGCTCTTATTAGATAGAGCTCATCAGCAGTACCTATTCAATAATCATGCCGGGGTTTGAACTCCGTACACATGACAAGCGAGGCGAGCGTGTTGCTAATACTCTACCAGGGCACGTTGGAAGCACCTGAATTTTCACGTCTGAATGGGCAAACGTATTCACGCTTGAACGATGTGATTGGTGTGCCCGTCTCATAATCGAACAGTGACCCAGTAACTGTCCTGGTTGTGACGATCGATTGACCCGCCTGTCAGGACTTCCCAGTCGGGTAGCACCACAGACGCTTCAAACCCGCTGGACAACCGTTTTTGATATATTTGATAACTTCTGATATCCCGCAAACCCTTCATTCCCTTCTGTCATGTCAAATTTCGTCCACTTTTATGTTTCCGCCACTCAGAACTGGGAACAGAAAACAACACTTCTCCAGGCAAGCGGTAACTCGGCATAGGTAACACATGGCAAGGTCACCTGAGATTGTAGTGCTGCCAAACAGTCTTCACAGAGATGTTTGTGTACGGGTTTGGCGGCGGTCCCATAGCGATAGCGCAATTGCAGGAAGTGCAGGCAGTATAAAAAATGTGTTGATTGTCCAACTACTCGTGTTTTCGTAAGTAGGATGGATTAAACTGCAACTTGCCACACAGCGGCGTGGTCAAGAGGAGGATAACATATTCCGAAAACCTTGTTGTATAAAGAAACCGTTGTCAGTAAGCATTCTGCTTGGGGATTCAACTAACCAGGACGTATATAAAACGCAGATGCACGTCTGAGCGATGTGTTTGTAGGCCAGGACTCAGTAGGACTTTTTGTGGAGGTCTGGAACAAAACAAACAAAATTTCTCCGTTTTGCAAATGTTTATTGACCAGACAGAGCAATGAAACAATGAAGAGCAAACACATTGCTTTGAAAAGCTGAACTAGTTGCGATTCAAGCACGTTCACCAGTCTACACTCCTCCTTGGGCATTGTGTGAGTGGGAAAAGAACCTCCATAAAAGTCATCTAAAGTTCATGTTTGCATATGGGAGTTGGATTTCACCTACTAGCAGAAAATCTGCTTTACACCATAACTATATTCGAAATCATCCACGTTTATTAAGAGGTAGAGGGTTTCGAAGGAAGGAGATGCATTCTGTTCGTGGTATCATGTTTCTTCTTCGATTATTCGGAGTGTTCCTTACGAAAGTTCTAACGCAAAAATACAAGTGAACACTGGTTACGCGCAATAGTTACTTCATAGTATGAGTCCATAAATTGCGGACATTTCGCAATAGTACAACAGATTTCTCAGTACAACGACTAAGTTCCTCAGCTCTAAGACTAATGCTCCGTGCATCACGGTAAATTTTGGATGCAGCTGCGAGAAACTGTAAATGTTTGTGGATGAATTTTGCAGATTTGTAGCTGAAGTTCTAGCCTGCACTCGAAGCCCGAAGATATAATTTGTAGTGTACCCCCTCGGTTAGCTATCCATTCAGCTGGCCAGGCATCCAAATCAACAGACCATTTTGATGAAAATCTCCAATAATCCAGGGTCACATCATCGAGTTGGAAGCACTCATTCACTGAGATTTTCTAAAGTGAAGTGGAAAACTACGAATTAGTTGAGAACTGAAAGAACGCAATTACAGTTGCACAAATTTTCATTCCCGGTCAACCAGAAAGTAGAATTCGGTCCATCCTCGGGAACGAATGTCATACGGCTGCTTTACGATTCGAATGCATGAATGCGTAGCTAGACAGAGGTAATGCTCGAAAGTGCTAATTGGTGTTGACTAGGTAACACTCAACTGCACAAGCAGACACGAATAGGATAATTATTCGATCAAGCGGAACTGAAAAATAGTCGATGTTAGAATTTTGTTGTCTAGCCCACTGAAATTCCACTTATTTATCGGCTTCGCGAAGCAGAACGTTGATGTTCACTGGGCATTTTCTTTCGGCCAGTTGGTGAGGACTGCATATTTTACGAAAAGTAATTGAGTTGACATTTCGAAGAACTGCCAGTCGAGGAGTGACAAGGACAATTAATTAGCTGTTTGGAGTGTAGTTTTTGTCGAGTAGCCTGCCAGAAAGGGTATAAATGCGCTACCATTCAGGTGGAAAGTAGTGCACAACCCGGGATGCGTCAGTTTACCTGGTCCTGCAAAGAGTCCATTGGTTGTTTGTAGCCTAGTAAACACACAGGTTGAGGAGAGCATTGAGTGGATCAACTTCAGTGCTTTGGACAGCTATGTAGCAAGACTGTACAGTGTTATGTGATCATTCTGGCCCTCTGAATGTCCACCTATTGTACTTTATTCAGATGAAAACGATAGCCAACATAAGGGGAACTTTGCCTAACGAGAACAAACACGGATAGAATCTAACCGCTGCTACGTGAAGTTAAAAAGACTATTGATCTCCGACACGTCGAGTAACAAGGGAGTTCAAGTATTTTATGAAACATCCTAAGAGGCTTAACGGAATCCGAACATGTCAAAATGTTTGGATATTACACCTGGATCAAATCATGATTGAAAGCATCCAAGCAGAAATGCCCACATGGACTTTTGCTAGCATTAGAGGCTGGCATTTTAGTTCTTAAGTTGACTACACACTAGGCTCTCTGACACGCACATAAACAACTCGGCGATCTAGCTTTCCAGTTGAGCGTCTTCCCTTCTTCGGGAGATTGTACCACCAAGGACCACAACAAATGGACATTTCTTTCTGTGGGTGTAGAATACTTCGACGCATTCAGGAAAGCCCAATAGAGTGACGCGCAAAATCACAAGCCGGAAACTATGGATTCTCGAGATTTATCAATGAAAAGCGGTACTACATGTATAAAATGCGTGACAAAAGGGTTACAAACCTCAAATTATCGGGGGTTCCGTCTAAATTGTTGCACGAAGTAGTGCAAGTCCAAAGAAAGCCCGGAGAAGACGGCAAGTCGATCTTAGTTAGCGACACACGCCTGTGCACAACACGTGGTAACGCAAAACGGTCAAAAAGCGCGCGTAAAAATAATCGACCAAACTGGTTCGACAGGTCAAGGGTTAAAAGTTCATGAGGGGTTACAAATGTACATCGAGTCTATGAGGTAAAGGCAGTAGACAGCAGGCTCAGACAAGCGAAGGAATGGAAAGTAAGTACAGTGGGGAAGCTGTATTCCCGCATCACCGTCTGTAACCGAATACTTGCTATGAGAAATCATATAATACTGCCTGACTGCCACTATGAAAACAGCATTACCCAAAATTTCTGGTATGTCACGCCTTTTGCTTTACGTCCCCATACGATCGAAACGTGCAGTCAAGCTGATGTCACTGAGTAGGCAAGCAAGAGAGAATTGTAACCCTTTCAGGAACAGCCTTAATTAGACTTTTTACCATTTGCGAACAAAATCTCAAGCTATATTCACAAGGTTGCTGAAAATTCTTCAACAGCCACGACCGGTTTCGTCCTTCTTGGGACTCATCAGGTAGGCGCAGTTTCCGAGTTTCCGTCAAACTTATGTTCTACTTGAACCCAAATTGCACGAAATTAGCGAAATACACTCATTTGCAAACAAATTTGGTTTTGTGCGTGACTCACCTGGAACCTAGCTGAATCTCTCGTTTGTGATGTTTGCAGGCAACTGAATGTCCTGCGCCAGCCGCCTCATGTTTCAGTTGCTACGATATTCGAGATATCACGATACATGTATATACGCAATGCACTACTCATAAGTTTGCTGAAAATTCTTCGACAGCCCACGACCGGTTTCGCCCTTCTTGGGACTCATCAGTTAGACGCAGTCCCCGAGTTTCCGCCAACCTTTTGTCTTACTTTGAGGGATATCGCATTCGAGGGATTTCAGCTGGGTTCTCGCAAAACCAAATTTGGTTGCGTGTATTTCGCTAGAATCTAAAGTTATTTAACGTAGTTCCGGTGGAACTGGATAAGACATGTTGATGATGTTGTTGAAAACATGGAAAGATTTTGAAGTCGTTGAAGGAGCCTTCGTGCGCAAATGAAGTCATTCTGTGCTGAGGTGCACTGTTCAGCTGTCTGATCCTTGTTGGAGATCATCAGTAGTGCGCACCGCACGAATCTCAATAAATTTGTGGCAGCGAGATCTGTCAGCTGACAATGGTGTAAAAACAAATAGCCATCATTACCCAGTGATGAATGAGAGATTCATTTTTGGTTCCATGCATGAATATGACCATGAAGATTAGATTGTTGTTCTACTGCGCACCGTAAACAGTTGGTTGTTTACAGAGTTGTTGTCCCCAATGTAAGATTGTCGCTGACTTTTACTTAAGTCCGGCTTACCACACAAGTAATTTCGGTTTCCCTTTGGTAGGTGAAGAATAGATCAATTGGCCGTCGGAGATGAGCATCTGGTCTTCTGATTAAGGCTTTATGCTGCACATGAATTACTCGGAAACCATTTAATGTTTGATGGGACTAACTCGGAGGCAATTTTCCGGCAAACCTCTGGAATGATCCGAATCCCTGAGTCTGCGGTTTGTGTAGCGACATCTTCCTGTTCGATCACGGCTCATTGGTCAGCAGTTTGTGCGAGTTGCACAACATTAATTAGCAGCTTTAAAAAGCCGTTATATGGATATCATTTTAGATTTGAAATTTAGAACATTATTACAAGTAGGATTGAGGTGCCGATTTATCAGGAAGCTATTTGTTTTAAAGGCGCAGTCTTAAGTAGCCAGAAACATCTCTCGGCGTTTCAGGTTGAAACTTTTATATGGATTCTGGTTTAAAGTGCAGTCGTTGTTACACGCGCATCGCCGCAGTTTTAAAACGGCGACAAAACTCATTTTGTACCCCAAAGACTCGTAACATGGTCCTAATTGACCGTGCTTATTAATAAACACAAAAGTAGTGAAATTCTTTGATATTTTCTGCCATGAGGCACATTTTCGCGCACGATTCTGTGGAAAAAATCCAAAATAATCCGCGCAGTAGAATAAGGCCTAGCCACAGTGTTAAGCAAACTCGCTCCAATGAAGTGCTCAGGAATACCTGAGTATGGAGTTGCTCGTTTCAATGTGTGTGTTCAGTGTTTCAATGTGTTTCAACCCAAGCGTAATTATCTGGGATACCATGACAAGGAGTGCCTTTGCGACGCGCTCCGCACTACTCGTGTATTCAGAGCAACAGTACTATGAGAATGACTAAATCTTACGGAAAAATAGGGTGAGAAGCTGTGTGCAGATAGTGAGGAGTGACTCATGTTATATATCCGTAAGGTTGCTGAAAATTCTTCGACAGCCTGCGACCGGTTTCGCCCTTCTTGGGGCTCATCAGATAGGTGCAGTTCCCGGGTTTCCATCAACTTTATGTATCGCGATATCTCAAATATCGTACCAACTGAAAAATGAGGCGGCCTGGTGCAGCATATTTAGTTGCCTGAAAACATCACAAACGGGAGATTCAGCTGGGTTCCAGGTGAATCTCTCGCAAAACCGAATTTGGTTGCAAATGAGTGTGTTTTGGGTAACCCTTGTTATACATTCAGAAAATCTCTGTGTTTGTGGCATTATTGCGTAGTTTTACGAGAAATTCGCAGCCTTCAGGTATATTCACACAGGTGCACATCCAAATTTCGCTTCGTGTTGGAAAGTTATAAAACACTCAGTGCCCAACTTGGTTGTCAGTAAGAAACTTCACAAGGATTTGGCGCACAAGGCATACAGGAAACGAGTGTTTGATAATCCGATCTATATGTTTTCTGGTTTGCACCATTTCTAGTTTGGACCATTTTCTTTACGCTCAGAAGTGATCTCTTTGCATTGCGTCTTTTATACGAATTGGGAGCCTTCAGCTTGATGCTTAAACTAATTTGAAGGATGACTCCTCCAGCTATGGAACATCCATTCGTGTTTGTTCCTAAAATCACTTCGGAGTGACTGTAGTTGAGAAGATGTGGGGGTTTTCATTTGAGATTTCATCTTATCAGCAAACCAATCTATGTTGAAAATCTGAGAAGCACTGTGCAACTGTTTCGTCCATTTGAATGAATTGGGGAAATAATTCAAATTTTGATTTCCCGAAAAAGTAGTGACACGAAAACACTTTCACACCTTGAAATAAAAACGGGATTACGCAATAATTCTAACTTAGCGATGAACTGTCCATTGATGTCAGGAAGCAGGATTGAACTCTAGAAAAAGAAGAGAAAAAGAGAAAACAATGATGACATATTTCATGAAAGTGTGAAGTGAAAAAGTCCCTCATAACTCATCCAACCTGCTTCCTACGTTGATGTATTTAAATGGCTGAATAAATTAAAACCATGGAGGGTAGAGGGAAGCACGCTCATTAAAATTCACTGTGTTTTAAAACGTTCTATTTGTGAATCAAAACAATGGAACCAACTACAAAAACATTGGCAATTTCGGTTAATTTTGAGAACCATAGGCCCCGATGGCGTTGTTCGGCTCTTTCTTTATTCACAGGAGCTGAGTCTTTTCAGAATATAAAGTACACAGAAAAACTGCTCGTTATAGATTTCCTTGTGTAAAAATTACCAAATCAGTATTGTTCACGAAGTATTCAAAATAATTCTTTGAGAGGATATCCATATTGTACGCACACCTGTCGGGTAACGAAAAGTGTAAGACTTTTGAGGATCTGGTGGCTTACTCGCTTATTCGACCAAAATGTGAGCCTAGTAAGCAGTTCCGATCTTACGCTAAGTTTTCGGACACACTTGTGTTCTACCTGTTAAATTGTTGTGACTTGTTTCGTCGTTGCTGTTTATGGGGTCACAGACAGGACTTGTGTTGCCTAAATGTTCAGGTCAAGAGACAAATTGCTTTATGCATCCGATTGACAGAACAAAAAATTTGTAGACTGCGGCGGAGTTCCAGTAGCACATCAGGAATATAAGGCCATACACGAAGAATATATAAACAGTATAGATTTTAAACTGCTGAGAACCATGTAGATAGCCGAAATGTAAGCAGTAATAGCACACAGATGAATGACTGAGCTTGAATTTCGCACAGCTTTGAGAACTTCGGACTGTTGGGCATTCAACAAGATACTAAAGTAAGGATCAGACCGAGGGTAACTGTTTGATCCAATCACAAAGTTGGCGAAGATACCTATCACCGATGCAATTGCATCTGGAAACATGCTCCAAGAACCGAGACAAAACCAAAGAATTCTTTGTCGGAAAGCCTTGACAATACAGCGTTGGAACAAATCTATTGGCGGGACCAGATGTACTGATAAGCCACAAGAAAATGGTGCGATATGTGTGCTACTCTTAGAGAGTTAACGCATAAATTGGCACTATTGAACTTTTTTGAAAGTGAACTGAGCATGGGGGACATTAAGTGGCAGTGAACACGCCTGTAATCACCCTAAGAAGACACTGATCTCGGTCTCGAAGCACCTGTAAGCTTCCGAGGAACCGTGAACCAAATCACTAGTATCCTTACGTTGTGCTAAAAACTGCGTTTTTTCAACACAATGACGTGCACTTGGGATCCAACCTTTTCGCTACCGAAGCAAATTTGAAATTGTTTTGCGACGCAAAAAGAATGAATATAAATATATGATACTGGGTGTCACGGGTGACGGAAAAAGCATTTTTTTCGAAGAATAATTGCACAACTAGAACGAGTATCACGAAGGAAGATGTTTGTTTGGCCGTGTGAAGTAAATAGCAATTTTTAAGGTGTCGCACAGACAGGAAGATAAAAGGAAATCTAAAAAAACAATTTGTGATTTAAGTGACGATTACTACAGCGATATTATGTAGAAAAGGACTGAAGTTCGAGTAATTGATGACAAAAGGTGAGAGTGTTACCTTCTTAACTCTTAACTTTCTGACCATGTTTGAAGACTCAGAACGTAAATCAATACATTGATTTATCAGTGCTTGGTAGGATAGGGTTTACCGACATTCTGAAAGATTCTCGTACCTGCTGACAGAATATTTATCTCTACACTAGATGAAGAACCATCTATGAATTTGGCCCTTCATCTGTGGTGGCCGCGTAGGACAAGTTTGTTGCCAACTTTTGACAGAAAGTATAAGTAAAGTGGGGAGGTTGGTCACAGAGGAACGACAGTAACAGGACTGAGAGAGAGATTGGTTACTGGAATATGCCATATCTTGTCCACAGAGGAAACAGAGTCGCAATGATCGTCGCCCAGATCCTTTAAGGGTTGCGTCTTGTACGAAAGGCGAAACAAATCGGACGAAGGTTACTACGGTGATAGGTCGGCACTAGTTCCGGCAGTTCGTGGACACACCGATCGGTGGGTTGAGGCATGCAGGTAAAATGTGACGAGCCTCCTCGAGTTGTTGTTGTCGAAACGTTCCATTGGCCTGAATCGGATGAACTGACTGAAGAGAAATACATTAAATTCTTGAAAAACAATCAAATCTGAAAACAAGGTGCTGAGTAACATCCACTTCGATGATGTGATGGAGGAGCAACAGAATTCGCAGGAGGTAATAAGGAGTGCCGAGAAGAAGACATCTCTCAACTTTGCACGTGGCTACAGGCCACAAACTGCATCACGAGGCTTTTTTCTCGAACCTACAGCCCGAAGATCATGGGTTTCACGCGATGTGTTTCAATCTTCGAAGCAATGCGGGGAAAATGAGTTTGTGTAACAGTGATCTTTTGGAGGTGGGGAAGTCAATTTTGATCCCCGGTACAAATATGGATCTCCGACGAGTAAGATGGAAACCGCATGCGGAAGCGCGGGAATATTGGTAGCGTTCGGATCTCATAGCTGGCAGATGCACGGCTGATGGACAACGTCGCAAAAGTAGGAGCAGAATATGCTGGTTGCAACTGCTTCTATTGTGATCAAACATCTAGAAAGGTGCTTATGGTCCTGTGCATCAAATCATCTTCGAACAACTACCATTAACGGGTGGGCCAGGATGCACCTGTTCTATACGAGTTACTTGACTGGCGAATTGTTACACCCAGGTCATCAAATTTAAAACAACTAGAACCTCCTCGGGGGTTTCTCCTACTCTGATACCAGCTGGGTCAGGATACTCCATGGTGCAATTTTTCGGTTTGTCTAGTAGTGACCTGATGGAACCACTGTATGATACTTCGTTCTCTTTTGTGGTGCGAGAGAATTGATTCTCCCGGCAAGTCGTTAAACCGACTTGG
Organism: Clonorchis sinensis; assembly: GCA_003604175.2. Lineage (NCBI taxonomy): Eukaryota > Metazoa > Platyhelminthes > Trematoda > Opisthorchiida > Opisthorchiidae > Clonorchis > Clonorchis sinensis. Next base: position 16,473,177 of record CM030375.1, read on the forward strand.
CGGTTCCAAGGACAGCGGAACTCATTGCTTGATTTGACAGTCAACGACCGGAACGGTTAAAACGTCCAGATTAACTAGCGAAGGCAAAGCATCTTAGATACTACCAAAATACAACGAAATAAAAACGGATTCGATTGTCTTCAGACTAATAAGAAGCTTCTGGACTTGCCAGGTCATATCCCGTGTTGCCATCCCTTCTGTGGAAAACTTCAGTTTTAGATCTTGCCACGGTCTTGGTCTGATGAAGGAAGTAGGTCTAACGCCGTTGGTATGGAAAGTAGACATTAACAAACCACCCTACTTGATTGGTGACAAAAAAATGCCCCGGCTATTGTCGACCTTTTCACCTGAATTTGGTAGTCGGGAGGCTTGTGGAGAAGCGGCGGAAGCGACTAACTCAGCGGTGCATCAAGGCAAACGCCTTCTAAGCCTCCAAGCGACATTATTTGGCGTCCAACAGATTATGCTTTACAAAGGTGTAGCCATCGTCCGAAGCCGGGTTAATTTGGTTGACCAAGGCCATCAAGTGAATGTCATCTCCATAGATGTCGTTAAAGCGTCTGACAGCATGTAGTTCAACAATCCCCCGCCCTGCTTAAATATACTGGAGAACAGATTCTTAGTGCACCGCCAAAATGGCTTTGAGACGAATAGCTTTCTGTAAGATTATCACCCAAAAGCTGTTAGAAAAAAGGTAGGCGTGGTCGTGGAACGAATGTATGAGGCTTTTAAACGTTTGATTTATAAGCCTTGAAAACAGGAGAAAGAGCCATCAGTGGCTTGTCATTTTCACCTGTTTAATCTCCCTAATTAGCCTCATGTGGCCAGGTGTTCACACTCGATGGGTTGAAATGGACATGTCTGTGTTTCTGCCAGTCGTAGGCGAATCTAAATTTGGAAAAATTACTCTTATTTTCTTTCGGATTTTGAGCGAATTAAGGTTATTTTCAGCACAGATTGCTTTTATCACATGATGTGCAAAACGATTGCCTGAATAGGAACTGATCCATAGGCATGTGTGGAAATATGTGGCACATTCATTGGGAACATATATTATGTACTATCACGAGGTCCACAAAATTTTCTGTGCGTTTTGGTGAGATAAACGTAAGTTGTTATACGGTATCCTTCGAACGCGATTGCTGTTAGACTCATTGACTTAAAGCACTTTCAGCCTGTCGGGTGGTGCCATCGTAGAATTTGTACCGATTGACGTTAATAACCAGATGTCTGAATTTGTCTTCCCTTTGAATCCGCATATTGTTTCCCTGTATTTTCCCGATGTGGTCATATAGAAATCGTGTGATTTCGACGTGTGTTCCAGATTATGGTGAGCATATTTATCAAGCTTGAAAACTGTTCTGTGAGGCAAGAGGCACCAACCCAAAGGGCAGTGATATCTATTTGGAGGATTGTCAGGCCGGATGATCTCTAAATTCTACGCAGCGGAGATTACAGAGAGAGGTTCTTGTTATGTTCGGGCATCTGGCGGGCAGATACTACTGCCCAGTGTCAGCTGACTGTGGAATAATCCAGAAACATTTTGGAACAAGATTCTTTAAATTTGGGCACATAAAATCTACTTGGGCTGCGATTCAGTTCATCCGATGAGGCTCGGCAAAGAATTACGTGAATTTTTTTCTACTCGAAACGTCGACACTATAAATGAAGCACCCTGGAAGTCCTGAAAGGAAGCTAATCCGTGGACTGTCCTTTTTTGGATTGCGAATTCGCTAGGCTATCCCGTACGTTGTATTTCGGAGGATGTCGTGGTCTGGGGTCCGAAAACCCAGACACCATTTCTTTTACACTGGGAGAATATACATGTTTCTCAGAAGGAGTGTTCGCATGTCCACTGGTCTTCCCTCTGATCACTGAAAAACACGGTCTCGTTGAATTACTAGGTGTCACGCAACAAGACAAGGAAAGACAAGACTTTTTTTACGCGCCGTGTCTGTTCGCTTATTAGCATTTTTTGCAGAGTATAATTACGCATATGTGTATAAGTGACATGAATATAAAAATTGTAAGGGCCTTTGATAATCCAAAGGGCAAACGGGTGACACGTAGCGGGACGAATACGCCTCAGGTTGAGAAAAAAGTTAGCGCGAGTGCCAATTTCTGAGTATTGATTCTGAAAAATGACTATAAGGTCATCAGGCAAGCGAAACAAAAAACGATCTTATATACTCGCGAAATACACTCATTTGCAAACAAATACGGTTTTGCGAAAGGCTCACCTGAATCCCAGCTGAACCTCTTGTTTGTGATGTTTCCAGGCGCAGAGATGCACGACAGTGCTGTGCAATTAGCGTTCAGCGAGGCACTTGACCGTGCCTGAAATTAACGGCTGAGAAACCTCGCAAATTAATGCCTTAGGATGATTTGTAGGGAACCATCTTGAGTAGTAGTAGCGTAACGGCACATACTACTGATGAAACTTGAAAGTAGGATCTGGCTAGGTGTTAGAGCATCACCACGGTATCTGATGGAAGGTTGGTATGAAAATTATGGAACAGTTTTGCAATGTTTGTTCCTTATTGGTTAGTACGCAAAGAACGTCCAAGAAAGTTCAAGAGGAAGCTTGAGTATTTTCAATTTTCGAAAACTCTGTGCCAAAGAGATTTCTGCTTTCGTGTCTAACAGCTTGTAATCCCTTAGTTCGTGTTTGTCAAATGAACAGGATGATCTCTAAATTCTACACAGCGGAGATTACAAAAGGAGGTTCTTTATTAGGGTCAGGCATCTGACGGACGGACACTACTGTCCAGTGTCAGCAGCATTTTAGAACAAGAGTCTTTAAATTTGGGCACATAAAATCTACTTGGGCTGCGATTCACGGCATCTGATAATGCTCGTCAAAGACTTACATGTATGTTTTTTTCTACTCGAAACGTCGACATTATAAATGAGACACCGTGGAAGCCCTGAAAAGAAACCAATTCGTGACCTGTCCTTTTTTGGACTACAAAGTTGCTAGGCAATCCCGTACGTTGTATTTCGGAGGATGCTGTGGTCTGAAGTTCGAAAACCCAGACAGCATTTCTTTTTTCACTGAGGGATTATATAAATGTCCCTTAAAAGGAGTGTTCTCATGTCCACTGGTCTTCCCTCTGGTCACTGATAAACACGGTTTCGTTGAATTACTAGGTGTCACGCAACAAGACAAGGAAAGACAAGAATTTTTTATGCGCCGTGGCTGTTCGCTTATTAGCATTTTTTGCAGGGTATGGTTACGTATAAGTGTACAGATGACATGTATGTAAAGACTGAAAGGGACTTTGATAACCCGAGGGGAAAACGGGAGACATGTAGTGGAACGAATACGCCTCAGGTTGAGAAAAAAGTTGGCGCGAGTGCCGATTTCTAAGTATCGATTCTGAAAGATGACTATAAGATCATCAGGCAAGGGAGACAAAAAACAGTCTTATATGCTAGCGAAATACACTCATTTGCAAGCTTCTCGGAACTGTTGCGGGAACAGTCAGGTTTGTTGTAGATGTTTACATCTTTGAAGGCTTCTGCCAGTAGTCTTCTAAAGCAGGCAGTTCATCTGGAATCTTGGTTCAATAGCTAGGCTTCTTAAGCTTGCCACAGAAGGCTATTTCTGTACGATTCTCTTCTCACGATAAGCTTTGATAGGTCGTCATTTTCCCCACGATATATCGTGCACCGAGCGGTAGGACGTATCATCTGTCATCCTGTCGTACTTTCGGAGTGCGACCTGTCATCTAACGCGGTGCTTCCACTTTCTTTATCAGTATTTTAATTATTTTCGGTGTTGTTTGCAACAGCTGGCGGCAGAATCCTTTTGATCAAGTTCACACAGTTCTCTACTCCACGCAACTTTCGCGCTCTCGTTGACATAGTGTCGGCGTGCAGATCTGCCCAAACAAACAACGTTTAGTGCAAAGATGATGTGACGGGCACTAGTAAAATACCACCAGGTAAAGCAGTTTGACCGGTAATTGATAAAACTGGTGTGATAGAAATTCCAAGGTCCCGCCAATGTGATGTTATCTGTTAATCTTATATCCATCTAATGCGGTGAAAACTCCGAACTCTGTGAGTTCAGAACAGTTCAAGATAGAAGGATACACTCTACGTAATAAGGTAGAATTTGAGCAACTGTGTGTGGTACCGTTCAGGTGTAATATAATATGAAACCTAGATAAGGAATGGCAACTGCGTGAACATTTAACTTGTTCACATCAAACTAATTTTGACCGAATGTGGAATCGTCTGAAATTCTGGCATGAGTTAAGAAGAAAAAGGCAGGCTATGAACTGTTGCATTTCCCGTACACTCTCTTTTTGTTTACACAGCAGTCTGGCAGCCCAGCCCGGAATTCTAGCGCTACTCTGATCAAGTTCTCACCAGTTTTGTGATAACGACAATGCATGTTGTTCAGAAATTACACCAGAATTTAAATGTAAAGTGTAGTTGACCTTTTAATTGTTCAGTCTTGTATGTAGGTATACGTAATGAAATGAAGTCGTGACGGTATTGTTCTCACTAGATTAGACGAACTGATCAGACAAAACATCGTGTTGTATAATGGAAAGCTGCTCGTTTGCCGTGAAAAGATGGATAGACTAAGTGACCCGCTGACTGACCAGACAGATATTCGGTATTTTTTGTGTAATATCAGCTAATCCGAAACTTTCAAACTCAACGCAGAACTAGTAGTTTGAGCTGGTGGTGGAAGTGGGCACGTGCAGCTGTCAGCAACTTATTATATATATATATATATCCTAGAACTAATTTTTCTAATACGAACATGTGGGAGCCTTTATCGGCTTCATTGAAGAGAAGTGCCGGCTAAGATGGGTTAACGCGGGACAACTACCATGTCTTGCTCGATAGTTCACTGGCTGATTTCAGCGTGCTTGGGCGAAACCACCCGAAGAGTCTACTACTTTTCTTTTGGGAACGAAAAAGGCGACCTGATTTTTGCGTTACTGTCACACCTACTGACTGCTCGGATGTTCAGTCAGGTTCGAGATAAGTGAATATCTCTCCGGATCTTACTACCCGGACAACCATATTGTTCTCAGTGAGTCACCCACCTCCATGATCGACCGGTTACATGACCACATGCACAATAACAAAGCGAGTAATTAGCACGAGCACGCGAAGAGTGTTTGGTCATTGGAACACACCAATCAGGTGTTCCAACATCTGGGCAACATTCTCGGTTTTTGTAGATGGGCAAATCTGCCACAGGTGGATTGTGCACAAAAACGAATTTGTGGAAATTATACGTCTATTTCCAATATATGGTGCACGTGATGAAAGCTTAGGAACTGACGAACAAAGCATGCGCTCAGACAGAGCAGTATAGCCCCTACCACTTTATAAGTAACACCATTTGACAACGACTCAGGTGTTTCCAACGTCGATATATTGTCTGAACAAATTTTTGGCTTAAAACTGCTAGAATCCGACACAAAGATGCAAACGCTAAGTCTGCCAGTTATTTCAACGTTGTAGGTGCATGTAGAAGGTAGGAAAGGCCAATAGCCGCATGCAGTTTTGATATTCTACGAAACATATATATATATATATGTTGGTCGATACCCTTCTCCATTTTCGGTAGACTACTACTGATCTTGTTCTCTAGATGAAGGTCGTTTGTTTGCACAAATTTCCCACTTAGAGTTTTCGTTTTCATACATGATAACGGTTGTCGCGGTGAACACATTCGACTACTGCATCTCGTTTCACTTCGAGGCCGAACCTTGATTTTTTAGAGGAAAAAACAGTTCCGTGAAGTTGCAATGACTGTTTCAGATGAGCTGAACTCCATTTGGCTGGATTTGCCTAGCAGGTGAACCATATTCCAACTGACACGTGAACTGTCACCTACTAGCATGGGTGGTTGTTTCGATTGAGTGCCCATGCTTTGCCGTAGGCGCACAGTGATTCCTAGTCACTTATTAGATGACTTTGATACTATGGTAGTTTGAAAAAATCAGGCTACAAGATTATCCCCTTTAAATTATTTTTAGAGCGGCATACTACTTTTAATGTTGCTGAAAACTTCCGGAAAGTTCAACACCGCTTTCGGTTTTCTTGAGTCTTCTCAGGTAGGCACAGTCTACCTCTTGTGTGTCTGTCTTACTTGAACACGGACGAAGTGCGCGAATTACACTAGTTTTTACACTAATTTGCTAGGCGTCTGTCTGGTGAACCTTAAAAACAGGAAGCCGTTCTTTTTAACTTGTTTCCTTGAGAAATACAATGTTGTATCTAAAGTCATTAACTTTGGAATCGCGAAACATTTTATTTGTTTGATGTGTTGCTTAGATTGAGGTTTCCAACAAAAAGGGAATGCGTAGCTAGTAGAAGCGTTCACTGTCATACCATCTTATTTAAGTCTAGTGATGACCATCAATGGGCTTCTGCACGCTTTCCCGCTGAACCTACTCTCTAGGCTACATGTCGGCATAAGTGGAAATACATCCAGGTTCGCGCAAACCGAGTGTGATGTACCAACCATGAAGCAGCAGCAGCACCGGTTTTACCTGGCTTCAGCTTCCAGCCCACTTTGTATCTCACTGGTGGTGAGAAAATCTAGGGAGCAACTCAAGCGTGAAGGCTTTAGAAGTCCTTATTTCCTAAACGAATCTAACTGGATAAGAACTAAACTTTGCAGATGATTGGCCGTCACCTGGAAAGGCCAAACTGCTAATTTATGAAGGTTGCCACCAACCGGAGGAAACGAAGTCGAAATATAACTCAACCTCGACGAATTTTTCGACAAATTGTACTCAGCTGGGAAAGAATGATGTAATTACAAAATTCTTCTAATGAATACAATAATAAATTGCCTAACACAGTATCAGAAAATGTGATTCCATTAAATCGACTCAAAGCGAAAGTTTTGACTGAAAAAGTTCAACCGAAAAGATGAATACCGACTTTGTATTTCTGTGCGCGAGGAAAGATTATTATCCCAATTTTCTAACTTCTATAGGTAGAACAGCAAAATAGAAAAAAACTCGGAAAAACCTATTGACTGTGTGATGTGAAATGATAGTAGCCTTTCCAACAGAGGTCTTCCAAACAGAAGACACTTTTCTAGGGAGTACATGACCAAAAAAACTTTCCAGAAAGCACGCAGTCCCCGAAAAGGAGCCGATATCCATAGACGTAATACACTACTCATAAGGTTGCTGAAAATTCTTCGACAGCCCACGACCGGTTTCGCCCTTCTTGGGGCTCATCAGGTAGGCGCAGTCCTCGAGTTTCCGTCAACCTTATGTTCTACTTGAACCCAAATTGGACTGTTTTCGAGAAATACACTCATTTGCAAATCAATTTGGTTTTTGCGAGATACTCACCAAAAACCAAATTGATTTGCAAATGAGTGTATTTCTCGAGAGCCGATATCCACTTTCTGCGTTGTGTTGAGGATGTACACAAACCGGTGTTATCTTCAGTGGTTGTTAGGTTTGGTGGATGGAAGGATACAACGCTTTGAGCATCAGGTTGGTGGCTCATCAGTGGAGATTTTAGATTCACTGTTTAGGAAGCACGAAGTCCGTTCAAAATTCTTCTGGCCGTAGTGAAGAAACTATCCATCATGTATGGCGTTGGAAACGCGAATATGCAGACGTTCAAACGTTCAACGTTCCCTCACGAAAGAATGGCGTTCTTTCTATAAAATGATGCACGAATAAGGCCTTTAGACCAAAATACTTTGAGAACAACACAAGTACTCTCAGCTACACCTGATTGTCATTCGTTCTAACCTGCTACCGCGTCCCACACAACTGTGGAGACTCACTCGAGTTTTACCCGCGACAAACAGGTGTGAGATACTAATCAGTTTGCAATGTGAAATGGTGGTCCCAGAATGTCAGTCCTAGCACCTCCGTGGCTTTGACATTCTGTATTATCCAAACTTTTAAAGTGAGCTATTTTCAGACCTTGGGAACAGTCTAAAATTTAAGGCCAATTTTGTCTAATCTGAGTCAACTGGACACGTGCATCATCAACCCGTGTAACCTAGGTTGAATCCGCAAGGCATTTAAGGTTAGCCGTGTTTTGATGCTCATCTATAATAAAAAAAAACAGCGCTACGATCCACTGATCTGCATACAGCGAAGATTCTGGCCGATATTGTGCTACTTGGTAATACAATGACAGGTAGGTGAAAGATTTACATACGATTACCCTGGTCGGCAGTTTATCTAAAATAACCACTCCGTTGTCAAAAGTACGTACGTTTGAACCACATCTCAGTTGTCCCACGTTGCTTGCCCTTCCCCATTACTGCTAACTCTCCCCCACTCCATGACGTCGTCCCTCTCTGTTCGCCTGAGAAAAGCTGGTCTAGATTAGTCACTCCAATTTCCAAAAGCCCGATACATACTGCATAAATGAGCAGAGGCAGCGTTTGCCTCGAATGAGCTCAGTTGCGGCCGGCTATTTGGTGCCCTAAAGCTTTTAGAGACAAACATTGAGCGGGGCCAACATTTCGGGAAACCCTAATTAAAGGTTATTCCTACCTGAAGAAAAAAGATTTTGTCTTTGCAGCCTAATGAAGTAATAACTCTGGCGTGAGAACAGAGGCCTTAGCAACACCACCAGATTTCACTTCAGGCTACAGACACTGATTTCTGACAAGAATTATCGTTGAAATGCTGCCTGATGTCCTTAAGTGATGGGAACGATATGGTAAATAACAGCAAAGGAGATGTTTCATGAAATATAGCCGAGAAGTGGAAATTCTCAAGTTTTAGGGAAAATGGGTTGTATTTCCACTGAGTTAGACGCAGCTATCAAAATCAAATCGGGTACCAAACGCTTTGATGCCTTCCCAGACGGAACATTTTTGTCAACTGGTCTAAAAAACATAGGATAGAATTCACAGCTTTGTAACGTTTTCTGCTTACTATTTTGTTGAGCAAAAACACCTGTAAATGCAATGGAATCTACGGAAGGGTTCTAGTCACCTGTATGATTAACAAGCATGTTGACGCTTGCTTTAATTTTATCCAGAAAATATTATCCGACGGCACGCCCTCTTCGCCCAATTTTGAATGTGGGCAGTTCAAGGGGAAAAGTTTGTCTGTAAAAACTACCACGTATCAAAATTCTGTGATTCTCTACACGGCCTGGTATCTTGCTGTCCCCGATTGATTGCGTAAGGCATTCTTACCACCTCATCTCGTTCAAGCCAATTGTTTTGGACTGGGATTTTGTCCTGGGAATAAAGCCAATCCGTGATAAAACGCCGGAAAATGGTGTGCAGCTGTCTCATTCTTATTTGGAATTGCGAAACTCGAATAGGGAACTTTGAACCTCTGACCTCCCGGTTAGCGGCCGGTAACCTATCCCGACAACAGCTGAATAGTCAGCAAGCTTCGACGGTTTGATGGCTCTAAGAGCGCCTGATTAGCTAATTGGCTAATTGTTTCCGAAACCGATCACTCCTTGCTGTATTCACACGATATGTTACACCCAAACAAGTTGTAATAAACTGCATTCATATCACTGTCGTTCAAAACGGTCATTCTCGTGTAGTGGCGCAAGTATTCTAGACCAGACTGGCACAACAAAGCAGTGAACTCGAGTTTCACTTGTACACCTTCCCATCATTAATGTGTATCCTTGACCGCGCCGGGAGTTCAGACAGCTGAGATGCGAGACGATGGGCTACCATCACTCTAATGCCGCATTCTGGAACCAAACAATCTTGAAGGTGTTCATTTTTGATCGGTGTTATCGGTTTGCGCAATCCAGTGATCATCGTGGTCTTGCCAGTCGATTCACCTACCTGTCAAAACCTCCCAGTTAGGTAGTGCACTGACTGTTGGAACCTGATACATAATTTCTATTGGTTTAAATCAGTTATTGGATTTTTAGAAGTGGATGATGTAAGCACGCATTATATGAATGCCAGTGAATGCTTAATTCATAGGTGAATTTCACTCACATGGTTACGAGTTGCGTTCTCATTTCCCACCCTTTCACTTTTTTGAAGAGCTTTCGGAAAGGTACGTAAGAGAATTTGGGACTTGATTCTGAATAGAAGAATCTTCTTCTCTAGCCACCGCGAACGAGGAGTTCGCTGAAGTGCTAGAGCTAGGAGTAGTTTATCAGTAGTATGCAATTTTGATTTGGGTTAAGTTAACTCATGTAAAAACAGGCAGCGCAGAATAAACAAGTTTTTTCTTAAGAAATGAGCAATCCAGGCACATATAGCATAAGGAAAAGGTCCTCCTTTAGATGGACTCGAACTGCTAGCATACAATTTATCAGATACTCACCCTCCATTCTTAATAGCTCAAATACCATAGCGTTGTTTCAGTAAGCGGGAGATTGGAGTTTCACGTTGAACTCTAGGAATGTCTTCTAATTCGTGCTATATGCTCCCAAATTTCTCACTTCAATGTCTTCGAAAACTTCAGCGTTCCACTTAGTTTATTCTGAACTTTAAAAGTTCGCTCTTCAAAGTAAAAAAAACAGGGTATATATATTACCCATTATCTAATAAACTTATAATAGCTGGTTCCCAATTTGTCGGTAACTTGTCCTCAAAATTCTCCACGTTGCTCTCTTTGTTACCCTCGAAAAGGAAAAAATAAGACCGAAGTTGCTAGCTCGCTAATTTCGATCTAGAATTTGGAAACTACTGGTTGAAAGGCGCCTTCCCCCCCCTTCAAAACTGGATAGAGCGACGTCATAGTTTGACAGGTTATTAGTGTCAAGTGGATGTAAGATATGGTTTGTGTATTGCAAAATACTCTATCATTTTCGTTCCATCTAATGGAATCAGATGCCAGATAAAAGGGGCACGGAACACAAGTCTGCCAGACTGTGTGATGAGCTACTGTTGTGCTAGTTCTTTACCTGATGCGTAGGTGACACAATTCTCGCGACAGGAGAGACAACAGGTCCTTTCTTTTTATCATGATCGTTGTCATCATGGTTCAAGGAGTGAGAGTTAGGGACATCTGGGAGAATAAATCTGTATTTCAACATCGAAGAATGATTGACAATTTGAAGACGGAGGTGAGAGGATGCTAATGCTGACCTGAGGAAAAACGTGGCATGCGCAGATGTGGCTGTATCGGGGATGTGGTCGTACGTTTGTTGAGCGGACAGCATAGTTTTCAAGTAATTTATACAATCTTGTGGTTAGATCAGTCTTAGAAGTCTGTATTCGGAGACAGACAGATCAGCTATATAGAAGATGTTAACCAGATCCTTTAGCGTTTGCTGTCTAACAAAAGAAAACCGCACCGCAATCGGTTCCGTGCTGTCTTGATGGGGTGAACTGGAAACTTGGTGTACGAAGAGAGATAAAGCGTGTCCCGATCAAGACATGTGACTGCGAAACAGTGTTGCAGAGGCAGTCATTAGTGCATTGGTGATCACAAAGTGGCATTAAATTTGCTGGCCAGCGACAAAGCCTGCATCACTTGTTAGTGATCATAACAAGAGGATGAATTTTCAGCAACCTTATGAGTAGTGCATCACGAATATGCATGTATCGCGATATCTCGAATATCGTAGCAACTGGAACATGAGGCGGCCTGGTGCAGCACATTCAGTTGCCTGGAAGCATCACAAACGAGGGATTCAGCTGGGTTCCAGGGGAGTCTCTCGCAAAACTAAATTTGTTTGCAGATGAGTGCATTTCGCTAATAAGATAACTTTGTTTTCGCTGAAAACTACATAAACACGGTATGACAAAATTAAAGTCAAAACACAAACTAACGTTTTCAATGTTGGTGATGGCTTCATTCGAAGACCTGTAAAACTCTTTACGTATGGAGGAAGATCAATGCACCCTTGTTAAAATGTCATCCTCTTTCTAAAAAAAATTGAAGATACGCTAGGGTACGGTTAACATGAGGTCGACTTTCGACACTGCTTTGTATGAAAACTGTGGACAGACGTCTGTACGAATGGGGCTAGCGGTGAAAAGAGGAAAGCCCATCACTGCGAAGTCTTTTAATAGCAAACACGAACTAAGCAGTTAAAAGTTACTGAACAGGAAAGTAAACGTCTCATATGCACCTAATCTTCAAAAACTGAACATTCTCACGCGCCCTCTTGTACTTTCATGTGTTCATTGACTTACACAATAGCAAATGAACACTGCAAAGCAGCTCCGCAGTTTTCATAATGGGCTTCACCTTCTATCAGGCACCAAACGGCGATTTCCGTAAAACTAATGCATCGCTCAACACTAGTTTGTACACCAATTTAGTTTTCACGGGATAATCACCTGAATCCCAGCTAAATCTCCCGTTTATGATAGTCTTTAATGAAAAGGTACTGCAATAACTCGAATATCGCACCAATTGAAACATGAGACGGACTCTGTGCAACAGAGTCTCTCAACAGATTCTCAACCTGCATACGGTACATGGAAAACTTCAAGGAGGTTAACCATACCCAGCTGTCAGCTGCCTAGAATTTTTAAACTAGTTCTCCGTGTTAATACGACACGGACAATGTTCAAGTTTGCAGGATAATAAAAGTCTGTCATTCATAGGACGATCAGGTAGGAAAAATCTGTTATCTGTGGGAGTAGCTGGGGCCACACTATGCGTTGGAGTTTTCTAATGATTGCAAAAACATTGTAAAACACTGGAATCCGCGGAATGAATTAGAAGACAATCCTAGCCACTAATGAACGTTGATATAGATTGTCTTTTTTTGGGGGGCACAAGAAAAGAACTAACAAGATATGTTATTCTTTATAAACAGTTTTAGTGGGGTCCGCAACTGAGAGATCCGACGGTGTTTCATTTATCATTAGTTCATCTCAGGAAACTATGTAGACCTATCTTCATGGCATCTGGCTAGCTTTAATCTGATTGGGCTTCATTCTCCACCGATAACATTTCATGTATAGATGTTTCATCTGTGCTTCGCTGAACAGTACTTGCAACAAGTTGACATGTGTAAGTCCTTTTTCCGGATTTCCATATAGAACCACCACGTGCTCCACAACACCATGTTAAGCAGGTTGATGCATTCCAAGGGACAGATTTACATAAAACTAGTGACCTAGAGGACTTCTCACGAAATAATATTACAGAGGATAGGAAAGGGAAGCGAAGTGATCTCAGTAGTGTGTTTTTAAGAAGCCGAGTGCAGCCGTTCGTCAGTAGTTGGGCCTCGATCGGCGTGGTAATGTACGCGCAGCTGGCCGATACTGATCTCCAATTAGGATCGATTGTCGGATTGGCCGGTTCTGTTTGTTGGCTCGTTGGCGGATGTTTCAACTGTTCTATGCTCACGTGACTTCCGAGTTCGGTCTCCCCTGCCCCCATAAACTGGTTGTTGCTGGAGTGAGCTCCGAACTTGATCTCCCTGGGCTCCACCGAATATAGATAGCTCGGGTGCGCTGATTGATTGTTGGTCTGTTCGCCGAGCTTGGCAGTTGGATTGCAAAGGCTTCATCACCAAGGTGACATCGTCAGTGCGGGGTTGACGACGTCACGTCGATTGGTGATGAAACGTTTGCAATCCAACTGCCAAGCTCGGCGAACAGACCAACAATCAATCAGCGCACCCGAGCTATCTATATTCCACATTGCCGAAAGTGTATGTATTTTAAAATTTGTTTTTGCGAGGCTTAAAATAGGATGGTTATAGGCTACAATGGAGAAAACAATCACCAGTTGTCTAAAAAAATCCATATGGATGTCAAGACCATATTCGTTTGATTTAAAAAGCTCATACTTAGGGTACTATTATGTCGCGGAAGTTGTCCGTCCAATTTAACTTCATGGTTATTTTCAATCCGAGTGGACTGAAAGTTTTTTCAAAGCAGTGGTGATGTGCTAATTTTCTTCCTGTAAAAGAGGCTTCGTCCATCTGTCTCCATCTGTTTTTCTCTCCACGGAGAAGGCAGATTCAAAACGACTCTTCACGATCTGGGGGTGAAAACGGCGCAAACAAAGAAAACAAAAATTATTTTTCATGAGACGTGCTCAGTATTGAGGTGGTATCTTCAGCGAGAGAGAGATTCGACTGTAGAGCAGTTCGGCCAACCAGTTGCTGACCTGCGTCTTCCGCAAAAATTATGGAGTCTTTTCTTTCATTTTACTGTTGTCCTTTCCGACTGCTGTAGCATCGAAATAAAACAGCAAAATTGCATCAACTTCTGCCAGCTATGTTTTTACCACCGTACAGCTGAGAATAATAAAAACTCGACTAACATTTCCGCAGTTTGTTTCTTTGGTAATTTAATTTAACCGACGAACCCGTGCGAGAACCCTAGTTTACGGACAGGAAATGGAATGCGAATCCTCTTTGCTCCGGTCGGAATTTTATCACAAATTCAATCTGAAATATTTTTCAGCATTTCTGAAGCCCACTTATTCAACAATCAGATATCGGCTAGTATCAATTTCCGTGACTGGAACAACACCACTAGGATGAGTCCTTCATTTTGAGAGTAAAACGAACGGAATCTTCACCAACCCAAGATTTTGTTCGAGCTAATGGACAAATTTGTTGTCGAACAACAGCGGGAAAGCTGAGTATATCAATCTTCGTAAGTAGCATGCATAACGAATGTCACGCAGCATGTAACGATCACCGTTCTGATATTTGCGCATTATTTTTGGAAAGCATGCAGTCCATCCAGAAGAACTATAATACAAGTACTGTCCTTATCACGCCCAGTACTCACTACAGCTCTGAGGAGCATTTCAAAATAAGGGCATGCAACAAAAGACATGATTCACAGTCTTTCGTAAATCGGCAAAATGGAACAGAGAATTCCGACTAGCGAACGGTCCGTTTTTATCCAATCAAGAGGACGACAGTAAGAATAATTATCCGGCCTAAAACGTCTTATAAACATACTTCCTTTCTACTGAAACAGCATTATTTCTATAGTCAGCCCGCTGGAAGAAAAAATAATCTAAACGTTCTCTTTGACCGTTTGGTCTGTTATTGAGCTTGAGTCAACGGATATTTGACAGTGTAAAAAATCAGACTCTGAAGGTTCAAACAAATGCTGTGAACTCACCAAACGTCGCTGTTAACAACAGAAACCTTCGAAAGTAAACTAACAACGAGACAAATCATCATTTTATTGCAAACCACGTTAGTTTCATCATCCTCATCCATCAAACAAACCGCTTTAGGAAGGACGTAAATAGATTCGAGAGACAAATCATAAAAGACGTTTCTGTTCTACTGAGGGAATTCGGACATCATGAACTGGGGGGGGGACATTTCTTAAGTGAGCTTTTGGGATGATATCTCCCTGACCGTTATAGCATGTTCCACATGTTCTCGCGTCTGAGAGCCACCACTATAGAATTGCAAGAGAAGGCTAAAATGGTTTATTTCCACCCAAGGACAACATGGTGAAAGGAAACACAATAACCGATGTATTCTACACAGACTGACCACTAAGCGCACTCATGATGGGCGTGAATGAAGCAATCGATCTCAGCATATATTTGCTTATGTTGTCTGTATCATGAGCTATCATGATACAGAGCTATCATGAGCTTGGAGAGGTTCAGTAGCAACACAGTTAACCCGCTAATAATAGTCGGACTTAGTTTTTGTGAAGAAATCTGTAGGGTATCAACCTTTTCTATTATTTGATGGCGCAAAGAACCCCTCTCTGAATGAATGACCTAAGAATACCCTTGACTCAGTCCAGTTAAAATTTTGTTGCCTGCCATCTTATTCGTGGGTACCACCAAATCCGCTCACTCGTTTACGCTAGCGGCATTTTCACATCGGCAAGGCTCGTCTCCTCTGAGGTCTCGTTTGTTCAGTGTGCACTCAGGCTCATCTTCAGATTTCAGGTAGGCGTAAAACAAACTGATCTCACCACATAAACGTGGATAGTCCGACTGTATGGATGCCTTGATTCAGGTATATCTGATCTGCATTTTTGCAGTTGTGGTAACACGCTCATCTCGCACTTTAAGTGTCTGGATAAGACCAGTACTACTAAGAATGAGTACTGATATTAAGCCCTGATAAAGATCACACTCGTTGAATGCCTTCCCACTTTGGTGTCGCGCGAAGCCTGGAGGGTGTGTTAAAAGAGAACTAAACTAAATACCTAGACAGCTGAATTGTGTGGTGCATTTGCTCACACATTTGCCCGCTACATACATTTTCAGCCTGCCAAGCAGGTCATATTGGCGAGGGAGTGTAAGGGCGTGTGACAAGCCTACCGTTCGGATGACCCATTCTGGTCGACGCTCAAGCAGAACATCCGTGGGACAATCTGACTGCAACGGTATCAACCGGAAGCGGAGAGAATTGTTTGTCCATAAACGCCGCACACCAGTAGGCGATACGCGAGACGCAGACCAGTGAGAACAATTAGAAAACGTGAGAGGTAAGGAGGGTAAGTGAATGTAAAAATTTGTGAGAGTTTGAAGTGAGCGAAGTAGATAAACATGGCTTTAAGGAGAGGTTGATGAAGCCAGAAATAAACTATTGGGTGAAGTTGGGACAAGCAGTGAGATACTAGGAAAACAGCCAAGACAACCGAAGTACCTCACACTAGTAATGTCTTCTTGAGTTGTGATGACCTTGACCGGCAGCTCGCCCTCCACCTAAGTAACAGCTAACCAAGATAATTCTTGAGATTCCACGACACCTAGAAAGATGTCCTGACGACCTGATGATAATCCTTGTCAATGAAGCTCCCTCTCGGAAAATAGTACAAGTAGTGGGGAACCAACGAGTGAGAGGTAGGTGAACAAAAGTCATTCTAAATTGCACAGCATAAGAAAACCAGCTGTCTGACCCCACCAAAGACTGTATGGTAGAACAAAATAAGGTTACTTGATATGGTTACAGCGAGGCATTCCACAGCAGAAGTTCACGGAGGAGGAGACGGATACCAGTTGGGCGTTAATGGTCACTGAGAAGACCACCGTAACTCTGGCTGAAACTTAGAGTAAAACAATGCCTTGAAATTTTGCGTCATTGAGTACGGGGTTGCGCTCACCTGCTCGGCTAACAACCCCATTCAGTACAGTTTATAGAAGCTGATCGGTTTCTAACACACTGCAGTGATAGTCACCCACGGACGATAACGTTGGTGATGGGCCATCCCTCAGGTACCAAAAGAAAATGGACGAGAAATAAAACCATGATAGACACTAGTGTTGGTGGGAAACAAAGACGGAAGTCAGTATACACTCTTACGTGCAGTTTGTGAGGAAGTTTTGAGATAGTTTTGTCGAACTCTGCTCACCTCGTGCCTCGGTGAAACGCTTCACCAATTCTCTCGCAAGAAGCATCAACGCCATCATTACAACGAGAGAAAAACAGACGTAAAACATCGGCTTTTGAGTACAGCTCTAAAAGGAGGGGGTAATCTTGGCTTGAATTAGCGTCCTATGTGAGACACGAGGCTAATGATATACGGATTGGCGCGCGTCTGAGTAAGTGTCCAATAGAGCACATTTCAACTGATTCAACAGTATTCCTTCAGACAACTTCTGAACAGTGTAAGGTGAAAGCTTTTGACTCGAATTACGCTGACTTTTTCTTCGGAGTCGGTGTTATTCCGGCCACCCACAAACAGTCAGCTATTTTCCCAACTGGAATTAAGTTGGCAAACAGGAGGGGTTTTTATTCACTGAGGACTGAAGCACACTTTGAGCAACAAGCGTGACAGATAATGAGGACCACATGCTTAGCCTGCCTTGATTGGATGCGGATTTCGTACGCTTCTGGTGTTATGCAATGTATGGTTGTGCACCCAGCGTTGGCGGTGAATACGGTAGATCTACCAAGTCTTTGTTGATTTTTCCATGGCACACAGCTTTCGGCCTTCTTTAAATAGTTCCTCCAGGATCCTCCATAGCTCTAGGTAGAATTTTTGCCGAGGCCAGCATTGACTGGTACATCGATTGCTCACCAACCTCTGAGGGAACCCCATTTTTTCGAGCGTGCTCTTTTGCCTCCCAAAGGTGTTTGTGCTCAGCAGGTGAACAGTACCAACGTCTAACCATGGTAAAATAGGTCAAAACAGGACTGTAGCCATGCAGTCATTTTGTTCCCTGAACAATATTTTGTACGGGTGTACGATCCAAAGTCACTGTGACTGCATTTTTCTCCAGCTGCGCGGAAAAACAAGAATTTTAAATGAACGGAAGTCGCAGGTAAGTAAAACGGCTTTGAAAGGAATGCAATGAAACACGGTTCAGTTGACGTGCAGCGTGAAATGGTGAAATCAGAAAGCGCGTGCAGCTGAACGGTTCATTCTGTTGACAGATACTAAAATAGAGGCTTCAAGTGTTCCTATGTTGAAGAGGGTGGAAGACTACTTTCAAGCCAAAACCATCTTTCTAGGCTCCGGAGGTCAAAGTAAAATGGTATTCCAGCAGCCCAGCTGATATAGATTAACCATAGATTAGTTGGCCTATTGACAAGACGCGTTTTGTATCAGAGGGACGAGTGAAGCTGATCAAAATCGGATAATTTCAGTAGCCTGAAAAGTTAGGAAAAGTCGAGGAAAACAGTTGTTCTGTACTATCTTCATCTGGTTGGATGAAAATTCATCATCAAGTCGATAGCCATAACGTCAAAGTGTCATACTGTCACTAAGCCGGGTGTTGTGAAACTTTAGGTGAACAAATCGAGTCGTGGGCACCTGCTGAGATAAATTACCTGTCAATGACGATGGTGCGGCGCAAACATATGAATACAGGGGCAGCTCTTCTTAACGCGTTGCCTCGATCACCATATTCTGTTGCTGCATATTCAGTGAGAGGACGGTTGAAAAGCATAAGTATTGCACAGCATGAAGGTTTTTCATCAACAGCACTATCCAGACAAAACCAGAAAGTTTCAATCAGACAGGAGCTGCCTTAACTTTTAAGCGACCAAGTGGAAATGGTAGGTATATCAACGGATCACACAGGGGAACGATTGATGCTTACAGGCCACGCCGTTGTCATTTGAACGCAGCCGGTTCTGACACTCAGTGACACCCAATATTTCCTGTTCTACTGGGTCTATGTGGGAAAGAATCTCAGGTTTTCTAAAACATTTACTGTCACATTAGTGAAACGACATTGTGGCTGAGGTTCAACTAAACAGAATGAGAAATTACGGCAGAAGCTGGCGCCAAGCTAATCACTTTGAACAGATGACAATGAAAGATGAATTTCTGGGATGATTAAAACGTGAGCGACAAAATCAGCGATGGAACAACAAGGAGAGGAGTGATAATTGGGGTGTTTCGGATGAAATCTGGTTCGGACCTTGTTGGACTGATTGAGCGCCATGTGGTGTACAATTTGAAAAAGTTTAAAGTTAAAACGCTGTGTTTTGACTTGAAAATTTAAGAGGAAATGGTCTTTAAATGGTCCTGGTTTGAACTGTCTGATGGACCTAGTCTCCCCTGATTTCCGTAATGCTGGACAAAAAACTAGGGGACGCATCTGTTTACAAAATGAGTGGATGTTCAACGGACCAGCCGTATTTTTCTATGAATATGATAAAACCGAGTGTAGTGCTCCCTTCCTTTGGAGTGGACTAACAGGAATAGTCTCTCTGGAATAGGATGAGGACGACCAAATCACAACAGAACAATCATAAACAGAACTGCCGAATTGAGCTCATCCGGTTGGATGAAAATTCATCATCAACTCGATAGCTATAACGTCAAAGTGTCATACTGTCACAAAGCCGGGTGTTGTGAAACATTAGGTGAACAAATCGAGTCCTGGGCACCTGCTGAGATAAATTACCTGTCAATGACGACGCAGAGACAGCTCTTCTTAACGCGTTGCCCCGATCACCATATTCTGTTGCTGCATTTTCAGTGAGAGGAATGAAAGAGGACGCTAAACAGACGGTCGAAAAGCATAAGTATTGCACAGCATGAGGGTTTTTCATCAACAGCACTATCCAGACACATCCAGAAAGTTTCACTCAGACAGGAGCTGCCTTAACTTTTAAGCGACCAAGTGGAAATGGTAGGTATATCAACGGAACACACAGGGGGACAATTGATGCCTACAGGCCACGCCGTTGTCATTTGAAGACAGCCGGTTCTGACAGTCAGTGACACCCAATATTTCCTGTTCTGCTGGATCTATGTGGGAAAAAATCTCAGGTGTTGTAAAACATTTACTGTCACATTAGTCAAACGACACTGTGGCTGAGATTCAACTAAACAGAGTGAGAAATTACGGCAAAAGCTAGCGCCAAGCTAATCACTTTGAACATATGACAATGAAAGATGAATTTCTAGGATGATCCGAAGATGAATGACAAAATCGGCGATGGAACAACTAGAACAGGACGAGATACCTGGAGTGTTTCGGATGAAATCTGGTTCGGACCTTGTGGTGTACAATGTGAAAAAGTTTAAAGTCAAAACATGGCGTAACGGAAGATCTTATAATCCGACATTTTGGTTGCTGTGGGTAACCATTTTCAAGAATTCCGCATTCAAACGGTTGTAGAAATTCTTGAAAAAAGTTTGCTCACGGCAACCCAAATTTTGGATAGTGACATTTTCCTCCACTGCGCTGTGTTTTGACTTAAAAATTTAGGAGGAGATGGTCTTTAAATGGTCCTGGTTTGAACTATCTGATGGACCTAGTCTCCCCTGATTTCCCTAATGCTGGACAAAAAACTATAGAGGCCCTTTATAGATTTTCGTGAATCAGACAGAAGACAAGGAGAATGTGGTTTGAGTATTTCCACCGTATACTATAACACCAGTCTGAAGACCTAAATAGGCTGATTCACGTGGTACTGTTAAAGGAGTTGCGTAACAAAAAGGAAAAAACCTAGGTGAACGTAACCATTAGTGAACATTTATTTCGTTTTTATCACGAGACTTTCCAGTGTACTGTTTAAATTGGTCCACTTATGCCGATTTTATAGGCTTTGTTAAGCATATGCAGTCGATAAGTGGAACCGAGATGTCTGCATACACTAAAAGATGCGTTTTTTTCAGTTTGCTTCCCCAGCAGATGCGACCACTTTTGTGTTTGGAAGTTTGCTGGTGGAAGTCAGCTAGTGATTGCAGTGCTGCTCAGATAGGAAAGACAACCAACCACATGGTCGAAGTTCTACCAGCAACGACGTTCGTGTAGGACTCCTCGGAATAAGTTACAACAAAGCACGGGTGACAGACGAATGATATCTATTCACCAAACGAATATTTCCCAGCTTCAGCTAAAAGGCTGTTTGGTGTTCATCTACATATTACTGAAAATATCTGAGCACTTGGTAGTAATGATACTTGGGGACGCATTTGTTTACAAGACGAGTGGATGTTCAACGGACCAGCCGTATTTTTCTACGAATATGATAAACCCGAGTTTAGTGCTTCCCTCTTTTGGAGTGGACTTACCGGAATAATCTCTCTGGAATAGGATGAGGACGACCGAATCACAACAGAACAATCATAAACAGGACTGCCGAATTGAACGCGCCCAACGAACCAACCAGACACAAAAAATTGAGACCAATTCAGTTTCACAGGCGACCTATCAAACTACGTGATGACCGCCTTCAGAGATACCAGATGCTATATAGAAGCTATATAAGCACAGGCAGAATAGGCGGAATTCACCCACTTACCCCCGCACTAACGATGTCACCTTACTTGGTGATGAAACTTTTGCAATCCAACTGCCAAGCTCGGTGAACAGACCAACAATCGGGATGAGGACTGTTCAGACGAGAGTGAGGTGAACTTGAAGTATACAAACCAACTGCAATAACGAGATGATATTCTCCGGCTGCAGAGTTAAGTCACACAGTAACTTAATCTATCCGTAAAATGTCTCAATTCGGGGCAGTGATGGCAGTGGTAAAAGCAAATATCTGCCTCCCTGCATTTCAAAACAGAATCTTGGAAAGAATTCGCCACATCAATGATGCTTTAATGATCGACCGTGGCTTCGCTTCACTTGTTCCTCCTTCCATACCTCAAACTTAGTCCGCAAGCTTCTTACAAACCGTCACTTTCTCACCGGGCAGTCCACTTATGTCCGTCGACAATGGTCCACAACGTTATTAACATGGTATTAACGATGAATCTTGACTAACAGCGTTTATCTCCAGGGTCATCCCAAACTTACTGTGTTCTCCAGCGCTTTACTCAAATGCACAGGCTACAAAGAACTCGGCGATGGAGATAATGGTCAAACCGTTCTGGTTTAGTAACACAGGTCAAACCACATTTTTTCAGCTCTCGAATCATAACCGCTTATCATGGTTTGACCTGTTCTGAGTGAGTGAACTCTTGGTGTGTTTGGCTTCGGGCACGAAGAGACTCAGAGCATATGCTATTTTCTCAAGCACTTTTATCCTGTCTAACTGCACCGCTGACCAACCACCCGTGGCAGAACGGACTAGTGTTCATAATGACTATCTCGGAGGCCACGAGTCCGAAAATTCCTGGAGTTTTGTGAGATGCGCATTGTTGGTGATTCCCAATATGGACGAAACAGCTGTACAATGCTTCTCGGATTTTGGCATCGAGTGGCCTCATTTGCAGGATGAGACCTTGAATGAAATTTCCAAATCTCTTCACTATTAGCTGTTTTGTTTTTATCTGGTTTGCCAGCAAGTATACGTAGATATGGACTACTTTTTCGAGAGGGAGACAAGGCGTCCTCTAATATCCTGGTAGATGGTTTTCCTTATAGAAGCACTTAAAACATGACAAATGTGGGATGGCTGAGATTGTTTACTCCTTAACACAGGTGTGGCTGACAGATGTGGGGTTTTTTTACATCAGATTTTCATTAGACAGAAATTTTAAAAAAGAGATGTAGCCTACTCATAAAAAATGTTTTTCAATGGTCAGTGTTGTGAAATTCCATGATGATACTGATTTGCTTAAAGAAATACGTGGGCAATTCAACCCTTCTTCAGATTATCTGTTGCAGCCCCGTTTACTCCCCACTCCATGAAGTCAGCGCTTTTTTCACAACATACCACAACATTTGATGATAACGCACAAACGAATTCCCAAAAGGGTTGGGGGTAATTAAATCGGAGGAAGATTTTGTTGTCGCGTTTCACTTAACCTAACTCTATGATGAGGAGAAAACGGACACAATAATTTACTTGAGGAAATCAAACTGACGCAAACAAAATTACAGCCGGCGCATCTTCAATTACGGTCGACGGACAGAAATTACGCATCTCAAGAGATTTTCTGACGATCCTGCCAATAAGTGTCGCACAGTTCCCAGTGGAATGGAGTAGCTGAGTGTCCTTCAGGTGGCCGAAAAATGCCTGAAGAGTTTGTAAGTCGGGACGGCGTTTATTGCAACAAATGACTGTTACTCGACTGAAAACACTATACTCTAACAAATTTGAGCCGGAAGCAACCTCAAGTGTTTTCTTTACCAAAAGTTTGTTTGTATATGTATATAGTTTGAAAAAAGTGCCAATGCTTTTTGGTCCAGCTTCAGCTTAGATTGGCAAAAATAAAACTTGTATCAACACATTTCAGCTTGAAATGCAAACTCAGCTGCAAACGACCTAATTTTTCACTGATAATCAGACAGCAAGATGTTTCGGTGCATTTTTGACAAGCTGGGATATAAGAGGGATAGAACTGTCAGCCGACGCCGCACACGTCTTGGTCGAAAAACCTTGGATAAACTTATCACTATGTAAAGTTCCGTAACATGATTTTCTTTGAAAGTTTCGTGGGAGAGGATAAGAGCTCAGTGATCTGCCTGCACAGTCCGTTGAGCAATGTTTATAGGATCAAGCCTGCTAGGTTGAATAACAAATGGAAATGTGTGCACTTGGTTGCCTCAATCGCCTCAAATTGGCGCCAGCGGTTTTGGTCGACAAGGTGTAGTTTACGAGACAAGCAGCTGGAAATGAACTACATTGGAACGATCACAATGTTTGTCCTCAGCAAATGACGAGGGTATCAATAGGTGGTAACGACAACATCGATTATCTGCTTCCCTGTATCATATCCACCGTCCAGCGATTATAAACCAACTAGATTCTTATGATATATTCACGTAAACCCGAGCCCAGAATAATCCGGTGATATTCACGAAACCAAACAAAGGAAAGACAAGGATTTACTGAATGTAGGGTAAAGCGTTCGGTCAAAAATTGGACAACTTAGTTTCCAAAAACTTGTAAGGCCACGCAGGTTTTCGTAATAAGCCATGATTAAGCCTTTATAAGCCCTCCATTAGATGCACAGTCTACTGTTGAGGAGAACAGAACTAACGGAAAAGGACGAAATGGGTATTCCAGTCCAGGTAAACAACAAGAAAATTTGCTTGAGCATGTTTGAGGATTTCGTTGAGAAAACACTCTAATTTGCTAGGGAAAAGGGGTGAGCAGAGCCATGTCCTCAAAAGAAGAACACACTCACAGGTGTGCTAGTCCCAATAAATCAAAGCACATACGCAGCAAAATTCTCTGAAAAATTCTTGCGATGAGGCTGCTCGAATGGTGTCCTATTATTTTGGAAGAATTAACGCGGACAGATTTGTTCTCTCATCACTGAATAAAAAGTTTCCTCCAGAGAGTTTAAAGAATGAACTCAAATTTACCTATGGAAGGACAATTCACGAGGAGGATAGCGGTGATGTTTGCCCTACAAGGTATACTTGGTCGATTCCGACCGGCCCACTTCGCGCTCAGTGAAGGAGAGTATCACTGCCATATTCAGGGAAATGCTTTATACTGGAAGTTCAAAAACAACTTGCCCCGTTTGTTTCGAAAGTGTAACAACAAAATGCGATAATGGAACTGTCAAAACTTAAGTCCATTAGGGGCCAGTATGCGCATTTTTACAGTTTTACGGTAATATGCCATGAGAGGCTTAGTGAGCAAGCTAAGAGTTCATGAAGGATACAGGGTGGTGTTGGAAGCATGTGGCCACTCAGAGCAGTTCAGTAAAACAACCTCATCTACATCCATCATGTACAGCACAACTAGCGATCACGATTAAAAAAGTTGCTTTATAATAAAGATAGGGCATAAACTAAGTAAAACAATTGGCTGCTCTGAGCCACTTATTTCCCACCACTTTTCGGAACCTAGCGGCCTAACATAGGGAGTATCTGTTTGAGTAAGGAGGTTTTGGAATTTTCCATGGATTTTTCGTGGTCCAACTGAAGTCAGTCTGCTCTGAAAAGCCGAGAAGCACTGAACAGCCGTTTCATTTTTATTGGCAGTCAGCCGTACTGCACATCTCACGAAACTCTAGGGAGCCTGGAACCCTCAACCTCTCATTTAGCGGCTTAACCGTTCAGCCACAAGAACCTGATCACTAGTGTGATAAACCGATCCTTCACTCACGGGATCCACATTACTTGGTCACACCTATTGACCGGCTACTCTGGTGATGACCTCACAAAGTGATGTTTAACTTTCATAAGGGAAACTACTCACAAGGTTGCTGAAAACTCTTCGAAGGGACTCCATCAAACTTGTGAGTAGTTTCCTTTATGAAAATATACTCCGGTATCTCGAATATCGTACCAGCTGAAACATGAAAGGGCCTATGTACAATGCATTCAGATGAAGAACATCATAAACTAGAAATTCAGTTGAGTCGACCGAGAAAACCAAGCTGATTTGCAAATGAGTGTATTTGTCGAAATCAGTCGAATTTGGGTTCAAGTAGAACATAAGGTTGACGGATTCTCGGGGACTGCGCCTACCTGATGAGCCCCAAGAAGGGCAAAACCGGTCGTGGCCTGTCGAAGATTTTTCAGCAACCTTGTGGGTAGTTTCCGTTATGAAAACATACTGCGATATCTGGCATATTGTACCAACTGAAACATGGGGCGGCCTGTGTGCAGCACATTCAGTTGAGTCTCCTGTGAAAACCAAATTGATTTACAAATGAGTGTATTTGATGTTTAACTCTTCAGGTGAATTTTATTCATCATCTGAACCACTACCAACAGTCTAGAAGCATCAAGTTAGCCTACAAAATCAATGTTAGTTTTCTTATAGTCATTAAGAACAACACGGCTGCGGAAATCACTGTGCAGTCGTCCAACCGAATTACAACTGCCGGCTGATTTGAACAGGTTAATGCATAATTTTTCAGCTTTGAAGTTAGATGAAGCATGGTGTGGAATTCTGAAACTTCAGTTCAAGTTATCAGCAACGCACAGGAGTGCTAGTAGACTAGATACTGAAAAATTGTGCACACAGCCTTCTGAGCTGAACACCAACTCCAGTGACCTACCCGACGGGTTCAAGTTCGATCTGCTATCAATACAGTTGTCTCAAAGCAAAAGGAAACAGCCGGCTTAGAAGCATTGCGAGGATGAGGGTCACTACGAAGTAACGAGCTACCCAAAGAATATCTTACTCTAACACGTGATTCAGTTAATCTTGCATGAGCGTTATTGTGTTTTTTTTTCGCAGGAGGCGTTCCGAAAACATTAGATGTGAAAGCATGTACAAGTACTTTCCGGCTGTACATTAAATTTTGCTTACTGTATACGTATCATGTTATGTCACTGAGAGGAGAGGTAACAGAGCAAAATATTGAACAAATCAAAGGGATTTTTTTATCTAGATCAGTCGATTCTAATAGTCGCAAATAGCCCTAGAGATCTAGACCCCTGTGATGAAGGCAAGTCCGCCTGTCTCTGTGTCCGTCTTCGTGTTCGAGAGCACACTATCCAAAAGCCAGAAATGTTGTGAATTTCAAGCCACACCAAATCGAAACAAGAAAGTGTCTATTATGTTTGCAAGATAGCTCTTCTATAAGATTTTCGCTCTACGCTTAGGCGGAATTTTGGTGAACATGTGGACGTCTTATTTTCTATACTGTTGCACCATCGGGGGAAAATATCCACCTGATGGCATAGGAGCCGGTCAAATCATAGTATCATCAATCCATAAGTAGGTCAGTGCAGGAATAAATTCACAAGATGTGTGCCACTTCAGTCTGAAAATCCGTCACTCGAGGAGCCGGTCAGTACGGGACCACGTGATGTAGATCCCGTGACTGGAGGAGAAGATGCGTTATGTCCTGTGCCAGCTAATCACGCTGTTGATCAGGTGCTGTTGACTGCGCGGTTAAGAGTTCAAGCTACTAACCAGAGATCGCGGGTTAGAGATTTTCTGAGGTTTCATCAGATGCTTGCTGCTGATAAATGAAACAGTATACAGTGTTTTTTCAACACAGGTTGGCTTCTCTTACATGACGAAATCTCCACCAGAGATTTGGGGGCACCTTTTGCTAAAGTCTGAATCTACGCACATTTTGTGTTTTTTACCAGTTAGCCTCAAACGAGTCACTGCTTAGATTGTCAGTGTGAGGGTGAGCTCGTGGAAAAGTAATTGACTACCTGAATGAACACGTAAACAAACAATCAGTAATACTGTCATCGTCAGTCGCACAAAATTCGGGTCGTTGGAGGGTCAGGCTTCTATAGACAAAACACCTCGATATCATGTTACATGCCAAGAGCCTGGGCCAATCAGTTGTGATAATCCAGACGGTTGACTAGCGGTAACACGCTCATCTCGCACGTCAGATATCAGGTTGAAATGTCCGCACGACCAAGTATAAGTAACGCTAATAAGTCATGGTGAGGAAGAATCCCAATCCTCTTCGTGTACAGTAGACAGAAAACTCGTTTCAAACCATGCGGACTGTTCAAACGGAAGCATTCAGAGATACCTACACATCAAAAGTCCTTCGTTTACTGCGGTATAGCCTGAAAAAGTCACCAGTGTGATTGTTTAGGTGAAATTTCTGTACCTTTCAGGATAGAATAAAATCAACTCCGTTTGGCTAACTTATGATTTTATAAATAGGTCTATGACTTTGCACAGTAGACTACATAATATTTCAGATAGTTACTACTTGTGTCGTGCTTTCCTTCGAAAGACAGCTATCCACATCGGTCTACTATTCAAAATTGGCTCTATTGCTGAAACAATACGATGCGGATTGGGGGAATCGTAAAGTCTCTTTTTGATAAGGCAGTATTTCATTTTCCATCCCAATGTGTTTGTCCTCAAGATACTGCCCGAAAAAAAATCACGTCATGTAAGCTCATAACCAAGATACTTGGTCTTGTGTGCATAAGCTGAGCATTAAGATGTCTGACTGTATGTCAGAGGTTGATGATGCCAGTTTATGTGAATTGACTGAGACGCACCACGCGCACACGAACCCCCGGACCTTTGAATTTGACATGCTCTACGGGGTTATTTCTCTCTCTCTCAGTTTGATGCTTTTCGCAGCCGGTTCAGTCTTTTTATTCGCGTAATTTACATATTCGTCCCTCTGTTTAGACTGTTCGTTCTCGTAACCGCACTGTACACTGTGACCCGTCAAGCTTTGTGGTGCATTGCACAAAATATTAAATTAGTTCTATGGTCATATCCTCACCAAAAAAGATGTTGTTGTATCTTTCATCGGACTGTGTGTGTACCCTTTTGAACGCCCTTGTTGAATAGTTCATACAGAAGGTAAACCCGGAAGGAAGTGGTTTGCAACCGGAACAATGAACCCCCATGCACTTCCTGGCCATCTTCACAATGAACAGCTATCGCAATAAGCAACACCCAGTAGTTCCTGTGCCTACAAATTATCGCTGACTGGTTAGGACAGGTCTGTCGGGTCGTGTCAGAAGCACTTTCATTCTTTTCAAGATCCCGCTCCACTAATAAATGCACTCATATCAATGGAAGTTATTAACACACTCTGACTTGCACACTTGTTAGCCTGTCACTCCCACTCTTGCTCTTGCTTGTACAAACCACACCGGGAGGCGTTTCAGCTCGTTCAAGCTATGCGTGTTGTTATACTTTTCAATTCATCATTAGCCAACCCCCTTCTACTTTTCAAACGTTGTCAGCATTGTCAGATATTGAGTTTCTTTTCCATAGTTGGAACAAGAATCCGCTTTCTTGGCAATTTTCCAAGCACTCATCCTGAACGTTCGCTTCTTCAGGTGTGAAAATTTGGGTACGTTGAGCGTCTGTCAGTAGGTGGGTGTTTGCGTGCCTGTCTGGTGTACTAGCAGGCCTTCGGCTTTTTCATCGTACGATTAAAGAGTCGTTCTTCTGACGGATTCATTTGTGGGGAAAGCTGAAACAGTCTATTTCGTATAATTTTAGTCGTCCAGAAAGATCTGGTTAGTACAATGGCAAGGCTGTTCTCACAAGTTTGTGCAGGTAAATGAAAGCATTTGGAAATATTCTGACATGTTGCTTGAAAGCACTATTCATTGTTTTATCGATCTACCGGATAATTGACAAGTAAAGTATACAAAATTAAGACGACGAAAAATTCGGAAGAAAAAAACTGACAAACGACCGAAAAAATGGGCTGCACAACTTTGTTCTTGTTCCACTCTAGATAGGATGACTGAATTTTATTTGCAGAACACGTGCACATCCGTTTGCTTACTGAACACCCTGAATCCGCCGGGTTTGAAAATGTCGTTTCTCAGAGGAATTACATTTCTTTCACCTACTACGCTGTCAACCATGATGTGCGCAATGTTTCCAACGGCCTTAAGCCTGATGATTTCATTCATTGTGGAAGTTTTTCCGGAATCCTTGGAACTTACGTTTATGCCTTTATATAACTTTTTAGTCTCCACGCTTCAGTTCACTACAAGACTCCGCATTCGCTTGGGAGA
Source organism: Clonorchis sinensis (assembly GCA_003604175.2). Classification (NCBI taxonomy): domain Eukaryota; kingdom Metazoa; phylum Platyhelminthes; class Trematoda; order Opisthorchiida; family Opisthorchiidae; genus Clonorchis; species Clonorchis sinensis. The sequence goes on from CM030375.1 coordinate 16,502,789, forward strand.
AACCATGCGTGGCTTAACAACCGGCGCACGGTCACCAACGCGTCTTACCGTCAGTAATTTGTGATATAATTTTTGAAACAAGAGCTTTTAACTTCCAGGTTTATTTCACAAGCGACTCCTCAAAAATTATTAATACTTGTCAAAAGCGAAATAAAGGCGTGGGGACGATTCAGGAAAAGACACGACTAGGTTCATTGTTTGTGCTCATATCCGCATAAACCGTTTTGAAAACATCAGCTGTTTAAGCAAGCGACCGATTGTACCTACCCTACAAAGGACAATACAATTAAGAAAAGAGAACCTGTGATCTATTTCATGGAGAAACCTCTTCCATGGGATTATCGAATAGATCGTGGTTGACATGGAAGCGTATTGCGGGCTTTGAAAGACGGTTGTGCTTACAAATATACTCATTTGCAATTCAGTTTGGTTTTCACGGGAGACTCAGGTGAATCTTTCGTTTATGATGTTCTTCAACTGAATGTGCTGCGCACCAGCCGCCTCATGTTTCAGTTGGTACGATATTCCAGATATCGCAGTACATTTTCCTAAAGGAAAATGCTCACGAGATTGCTAAAACTCTTCGACAGCCCACGACCGATTTTGCCCTTCTTGGGGCTCATTAGATGGGCACAGTCCTCGAGTTTCCGTCAACCTCATGTTCTACTTGAACCCAAATCGGAATGATTGCGAAACCGGTCGTGGGCTGTCGAAGAGTTTTCAGCAACCTTGGGAGTAGTTTCCTCTATGAGGACAGTTGTGCCTCTTTTACTGAGGCAGGAGTGAAGCCGCAGTAAAACCTACAACTGCTGGCCAAAACATCCTCTAAAACATCATATACGTTGTGGGAAAACGTTATCGAGTGAAGTTTGAGACTTGGAATGGAAAATAAGTCATAGGAATTGCTGACTATAGGCTAAAGAGTTTCAATATATTCAGGCTCAAACACTTTTGTCACGACAACTTTAGCTAGGCCGGTAGATTTAGAAGATTGGTCACCTAACTGAGTAGATTTTGATTCGTACGGCAGATTTAAAAAAACTTCACAAATCCAAATCACATCATTTTATACAAGGAAATATTACCTCTAAAGTTTCCAAGAATCCGAGTAATCATGGTTGTGAATCACAGTTGGTGGTTACCTCCCACACAGGACCCATTGAGGGAGAACTGTTTAAGTAAGCGGGTTCCCCTCAGTAACGAATTGCGTTTCGTTCCACGTAGAAAACTTGCCGGAAGCAACACAAACAGTACGCGAGGGGTGCAAAGCGAGCCAAATTGTCTAACAGGTCGGTATGGTGTGATCACATCACAATCTTACTGTTAACTGGACAGAGAGGAGAACAGCCTCAGGACTCCTGTAGATTTATACGGGCAACCAGCTTTGAGTTATCTAGTTATGCTGCTGAGCATCAACCCAGTGCTCACGTGCGCTAAGCACTGAGATACATTTTCACTGACTTGGCCAGTCAGACATACGCCACGTCATTTGGACTGGACCAAACAGGAATCCTTGGGTGCTGATCACGAATCGGACCGAGCCAGAGGGGATTAGAGTAGTTTAACAACATTCGGATGATTTAGTTCAAAAAGTTATATTCAATTTATTTTAACGGATGGGTTAAAACAATGGAACCAGCATCTTTGGAGGCTGCAGAGGCGGAGGGGTGGATGGAGTTAGACAAAAAAAAGCAGTGAAAGACGATAAAGAACTTTAATAACGTGATTATATATTTCTGGGACCTCCAGTGGGGGTTGTCCGTTTTATGAGAGACAGGAAACATAAATCATGCTAAATGGGAATCCTTGTTATGCAATCTACGGAATACAGGTTTCCCACAACGGTGTTTACCCGCAAATAACAGTACTTAGACTGCGTGGAAATTGTGTGCGCACGGTGGATGTTCACTTGTGTATTAAAGAACATTTTGAAAAAGAAAACAAGATGCGTCGAAAGCCATCTGTGCACTTTCAAACAAAAGGCGGCACAAGCTGGTCTGAGAATTCTCATCTAAGTTTCAGAGAATCCCACGTGGTCGTGGGGCTTGGCTTGTCTAGTCTGCACAGAAGAAGATCGGCGTTGTTGCGGTGCCTTTCTTGGTTGTTCACTCAGGTCAGGTTAACAGCAAAGCAGAGAGAGTTTCCCTGAAGAGAAATTACTCCCGAAAACGTCAGTGACGAGTTAGTTTAAAACATCTCTTCAACAAAGACCACACGCAGGAAGAGGCCTGTAACTTCAGAGGTTACCGATACAAATTGGTGCCAACAAGTTTCTTACTTATGTTTCTCCAGAAAGAAAAACCTATACCCAAAAGAAGTGAAAATTGGCCAAAATGTGGGAAGAACATCAGTTCACGCCAAATAAATTGACTTGAAAAAGACCGTGCACGAACACATTAAGTGCCCGCCCTCTATGTCCATGTTCATTAGCTTTAACATCAAATCGGAATTACAGTTGGATGTTAGAATCCTGCCAGATTTTGCCTAATCGACACAGTATTAGCCATGGCCTATCTGGGTGAATGATATTTGAGTGTGTTCCTTATAGGTTTTTAGGGCTTAGACGGTAGTCCTCACGCCAGCGAAGCATCGACGTTTAACACTGACGTCATGCTGTCGACGATGATGATGGCAGTCCGGCCTTGTATAGTTTTGGCACGCCACAACAGAGCTCGGTGATTTTCTCTCGACCTCGAGTCATGATGGACAGCCATCCATCATGTTTTAATTTGACATTGATTTTACAAACTTCCTTACATGTACCTACGTGATTGCTTGAAAATGGCTTCTCAAACGAGCGTCATCAGTGACCTTACCTTAGGTTCTGCTTGATCCGAAAACCGAAAGGAAATGACTTATATCAATTGGGGTTGCCCAAAGTAAAAATTTATACAAAAAAAGGCGATTGGCGGAAAAACTCTGTATGCCTCCCGGCAAACAAGATGCTTATGAACCGCAAAGCCACATACGTGTCAGTTGCAGATTTACTCCGGCCTTCCAAAGCCGATCACCCTGGGAACGCGCTTTTCTTTTCATTCACTCTTGTCTGTCGCAATCTGTGCAGGTAAAACGGAATAAAATGCAGGAAATCATTAGTTTGGTCGCATCGTTATTGGCCTAGCCATTCATGGAGAACTCTTCTTCAATTGCGAGTGACTATACACAATCTTGGAGGTTTGCTTCTGTTTCATACGTAGCGCACCGATTTTGGTAAACTTAACACTTCCGTACCGGATCAAACTTGTCAATCAGTCAGCGTTCTTAATCGCAAATGCCCATGATGATACAAAAATATAAGGGTGACTTTGGATAATACGGTTCGATGCGTTCGATGCGGAAAAACAAGGGAATAACCTTTCTGAAGGAGCCCGCTACTTTTTAGGTAGCTGAACGCAGCCCACGACCGGTTCCGCACTTCTTGGGGCTCATCAGGTACGCACAAACCTCCTGGAGTTATTGTTAACTTGTTTGAATATTGGTAGCGGATCATGTGTCCAATCTGATACGTCCAAACTATCACTGAACAAGCAACTTAAAAATACGTTCTTGGTGAAAAAGCAAGTTGTTTGTAATTTGCATGGTTCAGACTGAATTCAAAAGACGTAAACCCAGGTATTTTTTCATGACACCGGGCAGGTTAACGATGTAGCCGTACAGAAATCTTTTGTAGCCCACAGGTATTTCTACGACAAAACAATCAGCAGGAAATTATGTTCAAAAAGAACTTTTGTATAAAACACGTGTACATTGCACTTTACGGCTGACATAGGATGGGCAGCAGGCTGAAAATCTGTTCTATGTTTAACACAGTCCATCAATAGGTTGCAATGAGTTTTGAGTTAGAAATGAGAAGTAACCTTCTTTTTTGAACATTTTGTTTACCAGGAGTACTGATGATAAGATATTTCGCTCCGTCTACAGAAGACCTACGTGGACTGCGTATTACTTAACTTTCACAACTCCTATCCCACTCAACACAAAGGTGCCTTGGTCTAAGCTACATTTTTTAGAGCAAGACTGATTTGCACGTCAGATTTCAGGTGACGGAACGGCACAGTTATGTGGCGTGGTCAGAGAATACTTCTGAACGTTTCACGGAAAAACAGTTCAGAACAAGTGATAAAGAAGAGACGCAAATCATAATACGAAAATATTTTGTTTACTCCCAGGTGCAATACACCTGTGACCACGTTGCTAATCATTTTAAGCGCAGCTATGGGCCCAATATACGGTGCGGAAACTACAACGGCTACGCTAATGCCGCCTGTCGAAACATTAAAGTTAACTTTATCAAGCAGTCATCATACTAATCCAGTGGCTTATAGTTGCGGAGACACACTGGTAGAACCGAACAAAGGCTTGAAACCAGAGCAAAAGCTCATATGCCCAAACAATTTCGCACAATGTTGTCGCCAAAGAATTTCGTAAGGGTCTGGATACTGCTGCCGAAACTGAGATCACTCAGCTGTTCAGGAAGTATGCAATTCGTTTATCGTTTATGTTCACGTGTGCCAATTTTCCGAAGTACCTTCCATGGATCAACTTGTTTGGCGAAATCAACTTTGAAACTATTTTTGTACCTTTTGAACCAAGAGTCAAAAGTTCGATCTGCATCCAGTCGGTGGCCGAATCAGCAATAAAGTCTGCGGATTAAACTGATGGTTGACTTATGCTGCTATCTGGGGTCTGAACACTCATAATTTTGGTCAGCATTTCAATGAGTTTCAGTTACGTGTGCTCAGCTTGCTTTTGTTGCCACAGTTGCGCGTGCTAAAACTGCTTTTGCTGGTGTTCGCAAATCAACTGTCCAACTTAGTCGAAACAGTTAAAATCCTGCTGGGTTAGCGGGGCTCGTTTAATCTCGTGACATCTTACACCGTCACCTAAATTCAGCAGAAAAATTTGTAACCAGACACTGGGGTAAATATCGGAGCACGTGATTATAAAGTCGCGCGTCACAAAACGGGTGTTGGAAAAATGTGAAAAATTGAAAATACCCAAGGACCAAGTTGCAAACTTTTAGGGTAGCGTCATGTTCCTGGGCCTGGCAAAATTAGCCCGGTAACTGGGCGGAAAAGTGTAAGTTGAATCACACCAGTCAGCCACATCTGTCCGTCCAGTGTGTCGACTACAGCTAGGTTCAGTCGGTGCTCAGGACCGCCACGTCCAAGCATATCATTTGCCTAGTCCATTTCCCATCATTTATCTGACTCTCAAGCCTTGTTCCGGCAACATATAGTTGCAGCATATTCGGCATGGTGGACTAAATTTTGGTCGCCGTTCTTGAACTGTTTTGCTTACTGATCATCATGCCTTTACAAAGAACCTAAGGTCGGTGTCAGTACTTCATTTCGTTTCGCCTTTCTATCCTACCTTCAAACATTATATATAAAATGACTGCGTTGCGCCTGACCTCTATCGTCGAAAATAAACTTATTCGTCTTACCAGCGGCAGAATCCCTCAGCAATAACCACAGATGACCTGAGTACTGTAGACGTTTTCAGAGCTAATGGCAAATTTGCATCCGTTTGCACACTAACTTGCAACTGTCTACAGTGCGCATATAGTTGTTTGATGCACGTTATGCGACTCGTGCAAGAACGACCTTGTTTGCCAATCTTCACCGCGATTTCGGATTGATTTAAGATGCATACGAACTACTGGGATAAGGTTAGGCCACACAACCGGAAAGGCTACCGTTTACTACAACCAAGAACTCAAACCAGGGTAGGGGCTATAACGATCATCTATGGGGTACATACAATCTAGTCTGAAAATCCATCACTTTCATTCTTATTGGGAATCATCAGCAGTACGCATTTCACGCACCTTCAGAGGACTTGAATCTGCCACTTTCAGGCCAGTAGTTGAAAAGCACACGTTTCTGGTCAGCAGTGTGAATGATTCGCACTTAGTCATTTGATACCAACTCTCATCCTTTAATCACGGAATCCACGTCAAGTGGTCACACACTGTTATGTCTGCTGATTCGCCAACCTTTTGTATCTGACTCCTGACCCGCTCCAGCGTCTAATGCCGAAAAAAAGACTCACAGAAGGGAACACAACAGCTATATTCCGAACAAGCGAGCGCGAGAATACAACGGTCTCAAGCAAGTCATCGGAGGGACACTGTCTAACTTGGTCCAATGCTGACGCACGCGGTCTGGCCTTGGTACAAGGCTGAGACGCGCTGCACATTGCGGGGGCGTTGTCTGACCTTGATCAACGCTGACTCGCGCTGCCTGGTTTTGATACAAAGGTGTGAAGCGCTGTATATTGAGGGGGCGTTGTCTATCTGGTCAACATCTAGCAGAGCTGAGGGTTTCAGTGGATTTCGGGCATTCAGTGGTTGCTTTCAGGAATCTGACCTTCCTGATACACACACATTGACTGGTTCCTCGAGTGACTACTTCTCAACGGCTAATTTCGATTGCTATGTGAATTATTCTCCCCTATGAACAGCTTAGTAGTAGGTTAGTACGAAGCTGACCACACACAGGTAATATCAGTGTGCTTCAATTGATCTGTGTCTTTTGTTGGGAATTCTTGAATCATATTTGCAGTTCAGCTCCCCCTCCCAAAAAGTCTTCAACTGAGAACCTCTTATTGCGGTTGTTCTCTAGTGGTTCGAGTAAACTCAGAACTACAATGACAAAACAGCTGCGGATCCCAGTCTATCGCTTATCACTTTGTTGAATAGGACTCAGAGGTGTTGTCTTGCAAATGCTGGACATATGTATTTTCGCTATAATGCTCTACGCACCCACAAGCTTCGTGAAGTCGAAAGACTCTTGATCAACAATCCCTAACCTTGTATTTGCCGGGGTAACATTACAAACGCTGCACACACAGGCGTCTGTAGATAAATTTGTAACGCTCCTTAGCCTTTGTTTTCAAGATCGCAGGGTGGATGCTGCTCACTTGTACTGATCAAGGGCCTTGACAAAAGCGTCAGAAAACCCGAAGGGGCTAACCCCCAGCAAAAGGTATCGTTTCAGCTGCTTGTTTTCCTTGCATTCGGAATGACTCGTGAATAGACTAGAGGTTAGTCTAGACAACTTGATGAAGCACACTGCCCAGCAATTGCCCCAGGCGTCATCCTTCAATGTATTTCACCATGAAATTTTGGTGAAAATCTCATACAACGGAATGATTGTTTTCCGAAATACTGAACGTTGTGAAACTGCGTTGTCACTGTTAGAAGGCAACAATTTGGAATTCGGATCTTCAAGTTTTCAATCATATCTGTAAGCCCAATCAATGGCTAACAAGCACCAAATCGCCGCGGTAATTTTACTTTTAGTGATAAGTGGTACACTGCGTTCCGGTGTCAGAAATCCCCTAGCTGTAATATCATATGGAAATCTAAAACGTGAGTTGCCAACTTGGAAAGGGTTCTGAAAGCAATTCAAATTCTGCGTACGTATAAGAAAGCGCTTGAGGAGTTTGTGGGCTGTTTCTACGAAGCCGGAAGCACTGGTATTCAGATTGGCGCCCCCACGTCCTACGGGCAGAAATCATTTCCTTGACATCGTTCTCTAGACAACAGATACTAGGGTCAATGAAGGACGCATGTCAGAGGACGCGTGAATGTGTGGACAGATGCCTGCAAATGTCTGTCTGCCTGCACCCCTAGCACTCCTAGTCGTTGAATGAAGTTGCTTATGATGTTATTTCTTCGGCGCTCTCCAAGTAGGAGTTTGTAGAGTTTCCGATTTCACTTGGAGTGTCATGTCTGAATAAGTAAACACATAATTGTAAAAGGTTCCGCCACAGTGTTAGCATCTCAGATGTGTGCAATAGGAAATCCACGATGACAAATAGTAAGAGTTCTTCATTCTGATAACAGATTCCATTGATCCACCGCGCTTTTTTGGTGGTCGCAACGTTAATTTCGTGCATAACGTTTCCTCGATGATTGGCGATTCGTCTAGGTGTTTGTTTTCATTTGGGACAGTGAGATGCCAGCACGAATACCCGAGCACCCAGATAATACTCTCGGATTTTGCATCACGATGTCATGGTAATTCTGCATCTTTTAGTTGTGTTTGTTGGCCTGTTTTCTGCGGTACGATTACTCCAGGAAAGCGGTTTTGTGGGCCTTCAAATGAGAAATCTAAGTGTACCTAACATGAGCGGACCATTTGCGTGGTTCGAATGCACAACTGTGACACGAACCAAGAGTTCTCCGTATTTCATTTAGTGGAGCCTTCATGCATTAGGTGGAGACCGGTCGTTCGTGTACACCTCCAGAAATGTCTTACCACCCAGGCTACTGTAATTAGAATCCTAAGTTCAGCCCCTCCAAGTTTCCCGTCCACTTGCCACTTCCCGTCTGGAACAGTCTATCCCAGGCTTCAAAGTGACTCCCATTTTGATGGATATCGTGGGATGCGGAGGTAAATAAACCTACCAAATTACGCTGCTATTTTATTGTTCGAAATGAAAGGACTCAGTCGTCCCTGTCATTCAATATACAATTTAATGTTTGTAAATCTACACAGGCGATTGTTTCCTGTCTCCGGTGCAACTGTCATGATCACGGAGAAGATGCACGCAGAATCGTTCAACAAATTACAAATTGGGAGATTATGGTTTTGCGCTTGAGTGCACCTTTTCTGCTTTTTTTCTTGTTTGACAATCCCCACGCAAGCACTCTAATCAAACTGATTATTTTTATGCCCCAGGCGATCCACGTTTTCGACTGTCTACCTTTCTACATTGGGACTTACTCCCGAAATTGATTAACGTAAGCCACAAAAGGTCCGACTGGACAAACAAGCAACTTAATCAGTCAGACGTATAAATCGGGACAAATGGAGGGTGTTGTTGCTATGGTTTCCCACTATCATCCATAGCTGGTAGCCTTTTCATACATCGTATAGAAACACAATTATTCTATCTAGTTTTTTCCAACCCACTCAGGTTGGATGAGATATTCGATTACATCACCCAACCAAAGACAAGGCTTTCTGTATTTGTTGGCCAATCAGTGCAGACCAGTAGCTTTACCCTGAAAGATGCAAAACGTCCAAGGCTTCGTTGAGAACATGGTGTTCTCAGTGTGCATCCGCAGGACACGCACACAATATGATAGGTATGTTTCCTACAAATCTTCCCAGCGCAGACGCCAGAAATATAGTCTCGACTGAATCCACAGGAACAAGACAAGATACAGTCAACAAAACCGGAATCAATCATTGAGCAGCAACTGATGAGGGTAGTTATAGAAAGAGTTGGGCCAAAGAACCAGAACGATGTATTTGCATGAATAGATTTAGGTGGAAATGGTAGACTCAGCTAAATCTCCCGTTTATGTTGTGAAGGACGAAACTGATAGTGGGTTGTCCAACATTTCTCAGCAACCTTATGAGTAGTGTGTCAAGTGTCAATTAGTGGCAAGAAAATACACTTCGGTTTCTCGAATATCCTAATAACCAAAACACGAAGCGGTTTTTGTGCAGCACATTCAATTGAGGAATCAGCTGAGATTCGTTCGGCCCCCGCTAAAACGAATACAATTGCGAATTAGTTTTTTTTACGCCCCTTGCGCTGGTGTTCAACTAATACACAGGGCTGAGGAAAGTCGGGCATTACGCCTACCTGATTAACCCGACGAAGGGTGAAACCGGTCTTAGGTTATCAACAGTCTTATGAATAGTATCTCCTTTTGGTTCCGTATGTCTTTGATCGGTAAGCCCCATAGAAGTGCGAATTGTATCGCTGCCCAGAATCTCCATAGGACTGTCGTCTTAGGCGCTCTTCATGTTGATAAAACCCCTAAACGATACCTGTTAAGAATTAAAAACATCATTGACATCAAAGTCCTCACAAATTACGTTTACAGTACTCGTTTCATGGAATGACCGTTGAAGTAGACAGGCCAAAAGACATCTCGACGAACGTACTGCAGAGTGCATTCTAAACAGTCCACTTCAAAAACTTGTTACAAAGGATTTTAAAGGGCCTGGCAGTAGCTCGGTCACTGCACCGCACTCACCTATCAAAACCATCCACTACAAGGCTCATCATCCAAGTGCATGGCTCGGTAATTATTTGGTTTTCCATGAATATCTCAAAAAACTTGGGTATATTTCTAGTTACTCATCTGTAGCGAGATTTTCAAAAACCATAGCGAAGTCCGGATTAAGCTGAAAATGATGTCAGTGGTCGTGTCAGACAGCCGCGTCACACTGCATCCAAGTAACCAGTCCAAATCGAGATAACTCAAACTGCTTTTTCAGGACTGGCCATTTCTAAACTGACATCCGCTTCAAGAAACAGGGCACTCTCAACCCACGTCGAATGAGCTTAGAAGTTGTGCCACTTGGCTAGGGTTTAAGTCGACTGCAGACAGTTTTGAGAAAGTTTATCCACTGCATCCTGCGACTAGGTTTCCAGGGAATTTAAGTGCCAATAGCCTTCGGCAAATTATTCCTAAATTTTTGGGTTTGTGGACTGGTTGTACTTACAGTTTAGCACTGAATGCATACAGTTCAGAACCGAATGTATTCACAAAATAGTTTGTTGATAGCTGTATATATGTTTGTGGGAGGGAAAGAGATGATATACATTCTAGATCATTTTTTGAACTTTTCGCTCAAAAGCCAGTGGTTTCAAACCGGTGTTTGTTAGTGAAATAATTTCTTCAAAATAAACTTCCAACAAAACTATCGTCCTTCTTAGTATAGCTAAAAGAGAACGGAAAGGTGTGGGTCCATCTGAGCGGTTTTATGGAACGAAGGTCCGACTAGGTTTTTACTTGAGCAGATTCCGTGGTCATAAACGAGTCTGAGCAGCAGGTTTTCGGTTCACTGCTTCGGGAAATCAGCAAATGAACCCTGGTTGGAAATTGCGAACAAATTTCATCCGACATAGGCCCACCTGCCGTTGACTTTTCCGTTCCCTTTCAACCAGTGGTACTTTCACCACACACCATACAAACGAAACGATTCTTGGCTTTCAGACGTACAGCTACCAGAACAACACGTTACCTACTGAAATTTTGCAGAACTTCAGCGGAGCCGATCCAAACTCGTTGCGAAAAGAAGCACATGTTAAGGTATGCGAGGCAGTTCACCGTACATCACTCAAATATATTGCTTCGCATACTTCTTATGGAGATCAGTGGAATTGCTACTCAATTCTTTTGTCGACTTTAGCTCATCCTTGTTGCAAAGACTTTGTTTCGACTCCCCTTACTTTGCAGTCTCGGTACGCCCACAAGTTTTTGAACGCCTTTATGTCCATGGGCAGTTGCAGGACGGCCTAACGATCAGATAACCAGGAGAGAAAAGATGAACTAGTTAGTCGCTTAGATCGGATGATGCGTTGCAATCTCTCCTAATACCTCCTCCAGAAAAGATGGAAACTTTTTTCAACCTTGAAATGTTTGACGGCGCGAAATCGGTTAGGGACCATAGAGGTTCCTGCATTGTGAATAAGGCTACGGCGAACTCCTCATTCTCGGTTCGCAAACACTGCCAGCAGCAAATTCAGCTTCATGGACCGTCCAAATGGCAATTCTTGCTTCCACTGCTGGTAGATTTTTTCCAGTCGAAGGTAAGACCACCTACTACCTCAAGTCTATGCTGTTTGCACTGATGCCTGCCACGTGTTAGAGCTTCGAGCGCGAATGCTATCAGAACGTTTGGTAAACATTCTACTCGTTAAATATAAATGTGGATTGTTGTCCTGTGGTCAAACTGCTTGCACTTGTGTATTCGCAATCCCCAGCAACATCCACTTCACACAAGTTCACAGAGCTTGCGTTAAAACTCTGGTATTTTTATGCCCACCCAAAAAGATGAAGTAAAATTTTGCGAACGACACATTTCGAATGAGCAAATTTCGCTGCCTTTTAGTGGTTACCCAATAGTGCATCTTTTTAGGAATGTATATTTTGTGGTTTCACGAAAACTGAATCGCCCACTATCTCCGATTTGGCTGAAGCGAATAATTATCTTATTCATATTGAGAAGATATGTCATTAGGGCCTACTAATTACGATCAATAATTCTGTAACCCCTATTATCGGTTGAATCCGTGGGCATCACATACAGCGAAAACAGCTACGGGAAATTATCAGTAAGATCATTTAAGTGACCTTAACAGTAAAATACCAATTCGGTTTTGATGGGCGAATTACCTGGAACCCAGCTGAATCTCTAGTTTATGATGTTTTTAAGCAACTGAATGTGCTGCATCAGTCCGCCTCATGTTTCCGTTGGTACGACATTCGAGATATTTTAAACGAGAGATTCAGCTGGGTTCCAGGTGAGTCTCTCATCAAAACGAAAGTGATGTAAAAAATAGGTATATTTTGCTAATTCCGTGCAATTCGGGTTCAAGTAGAACATAAGATTGCCAGAAACTCTGGGACTGTGCCTAATTGATAAGGGCCAATAAGGGCGAAACCAGTCACGGGCTGTCGGAGAACTCTAAGAAACCTTATAAGTAGCTTATGACCTTGATGGTGTTTCGTACTCTCACAGCACAATGCACGATCTGTCGCGAGTCTGTACACGTCCAAGCAAACTTTACCCTAACCCTTTGGCAGGCTTGCTGGATAATATAATGTGCTAATTTTAACTGGAGTGGAGGAAATTTTTTAATGGGTGTGACGGTATGCCAATAGCTGTGGGGAATCTGGTTCAAATGGTTGTCTTGTTCAGTGCGTTCGGAAGTTGAAACGGGACTATTCATTCCGGAAAAGCTTGACCGATCTTCGGCTTCCAAGGCCGGCTTTTTACTTAATCCGGCGCCTGTGCAAAAACGTTTGAGGGACTGTTACCAATATTGTTTTTTGCAGAAGTTTATTTTGGGGGTTGTTAAATTGTCACTCACGCTTGCTATGGTTTGTACAACCGCGGTGACTTCTAATGCTCCACAACTAGCGTGCAATGGGTGAGCTGTGTCAGGAGGTGAATTCTGGTGACGTCATTTACTTGACGTTAGTCTGCCATAATCCTATCCGTTCCTGCTCCGTTTAGGCTGGTTGGCTGCGCATACGGTTACTTCACAACCATCATGCGCGACAGATTCAGTAGCATCCAGCTATTTCTTTCTCTTTGCAACCAACTCAGCGGGTAAATCAGAGTAGTTGACGAACTCTTCTCATTTCGTGCGAGTAAATCAGTTCGGCCGACATAAGGACCATGTGTCCATTTTTCGCCCTAGGAGGTCTACATATTTTTACTCGTATTTTCCAAAACATATTGCCTCTCTAACGCTCTAGTGGCACTATTAAATAAAACAAGTCACAGTGACTGCAAGAAAAGCGATGTCACTGAGGTCCGCTCAGTTGTTGTATAATTTAAGAACCATCTTAGTTCCGGCTTTTCCAGAAGCACAGAGGATGCTCGTAAAAGAAGGCGCAGTATGGGCATAGTATGAATATATATATATACATTTATAACAGCTAACATCGAGGATAAATCACCTTACAAAACACGAAGCGGCTAGCAAGCAAGTGGAAAGTCAAAAGTTAGTGAACTTTTAATTTCCCGGCAGGATAAACTCCTAAAACGGGTATATATATGTGATTGATATGAAGGAATCTAAATACAGCGCACAACATACTCAACTGTTGAAGTCGTTCCCAGAGGTAAGCACACCCCATTCTTTTTCTAGCTCGATCAATCTTCCTCTGTCTGACTTTCTTCAAAACCACCCTGCAGGCTCAAACTTTCGGGTATGTTTAATGTCTTTAACTTACTGATAATCGGTTTCGGCTTAGCGCACGCCTGCTATCCCAAGCGGAAAAAATGCTTACAGCTGGCAAAATGTGAGCGGAGTGATTTTTGATACGTGCACCTTCGGTCATCGATTATTCGATTTTTAACACTGCCAAGTATCCCCTGATAATCATTCATACTGTTATGGCTGAGAACCTTTATATAACGGCCAAGATATCTGATTCAACCTGAATTACGGCAATAAAAACCTCAGAGGTGGTTTTATGTTCTCGGTACCGACCTCGTACACCATATGTTCTGTGACCCTCAGTAAACTTCAGTAAACATGCTACTCGTGAAACAAAGGCCAGGCGAGCGAGCATAAGGGACTGCTCTTGCAACAGGAGCCTCAAGAAGGACGAGACATGTCTTGGGCTGTCAAAGAATTTGCGGCAGTACTGTCTGTCCAGACAGCACAGCGGTACAGTCTGTTCATTCTGTGATATCTGGAATACCACACCGATTGAAACGTGAGGCGGTTTCCTTTGCAGCACATTCAGTGAAAGAAAATCATCAAACGTGAGTTTCTTTCGACCTTTTTCCCCAAAAAAACATCCATAATTTCCCGACTTTATGTTTAAAGCCGCACTTTTCTGATGAGAGCAAGTTCTTTTTTCTTCGCGATGGATCGCACTTTTCTTGTGGTAAATAACTGTGCGGATTCCTTTTAAATTCATCTGCAAAGCGGCTTTGTTCTGGCCTGTCTACCGTTTTCTGACCAGGGGGTATTTTCAGCCGAATGGAAGAGAAAGCGGAAAAGACTGAGTGAAAATTTCACTGTGTAAAATGTACCGGTGCATGGTGTAAAGTCTCTTCAACTACTAAGAATGGTGTTTTTGCAAATTTTGCTCCCAGACGGACATCATTATGAGGTTATGTGCTCTCCGCTACAAAAACAAGAAATATGTTGTGTTCTACGCAGGCAGTAAGATTAGCATTTAGATGGGCGATTATCTCCAGTTAGTCAGCTTGTCATGATTTCTCAGTTTTAGGGAATTTTTAACAAAATCTGGTGAGGCTGATTTCGCCTTTTCTTGCCGTTACACCGAACAAAAAGCAACGCGTTTCTTGGAAATTTATCGAGCGTTTACGAGCTTACAGAGGTTCCGCTTCAGACTGAACATTTGATGTTCCTCTTGTGTGAAGCATTCTCCACTCAATCCTTTTTCACCATTATTAGGTCTGAATCACGCAGTTACAAATCCAAATTAGGTAATTTGCATCCTCGTCCACCTGACTTTCTATGGCTTTTTCCATTCTGTCACCTGTGAGTAGTTCACCAGAGAAAACCGGGTACGAATGGGGCTCAGTACTTCTCGAACATTACAGATCCCCTCTGGTCAATCCCATTCATCTTTATTGTTGAATTATTAATACCCACGACATTAAAGGGTAGAACATGCGATACCAGAGGTTCCGTTGACTTTATCATCAGACTCACTGACTTCCTCAGTGACAGCGCTGTTGTTCTTTTTTACACTTATTGTCGACTGTAAAATTACCTGAATAATTCCGTGCTCTTCCACGGTCACGCTGGTTTGATTCTTTTGGCTACTCGTTTTCAGGAAAATGAATGAGGGTAGCAGTATGAGGGGTTTCTTAAGTTATGCCAAAAAGCCAAGAACCACCCGACAGTTGTTCCATCCTTAGTGGGTGTCAACGGCATTGAACATCTGACGAGTCTTCGGAACACTCGAAGCTGCCATTTCCCGGCTTGTATTCGAAAAATAAACCGCTCCAAGGCAGACAACTGATCAGCAGTCTGACTAAATTGCATTTAGACAGGATGTAAGGCCACTTATCTTTCACCTACGCAATTCAATATCGACCACTCCCCGAGGGACATCGTCTCAGATGAATGATACATGCAAATTGCGGCTTGTTCCTCCTGGGCCGCTAGTGCTTTGCGTGTGGCGAGAAAAGGTCGCGCATTTTTGGCACAGATTAACTTCACTTACCATTTCGACTGAAATTGCAGAGAATTTGAGCTGAACATCCATCAAGGCAACGGGGGAATTTTGAGTTACTGTCCACATCGCCGTTGATTCACTTTTGGCACATAGTTTTCAAATTCCCTGCGACACATTTATTAATAATTTCAGTTGAAATAAAAAAAATCAGTTCCTCCGTTTCTTCAACTTGGTTATAAAACAGGTCTCTTGTAACTTGTTCATGTGACACATTTCACCTCCAGACCAGCTGACGGGTGACGCCTGCAACTGACTGGTTTTATCCCGACAGTTTTAATGTTACATGCAAGACATTTGGATTCGGCATGCGACGGCAAACATTGCTTCGTTTTTTTTGCGAGCATTTGATATAAATTGTTGCAGTTGAGTTACTTTCTAGTGGTACACTTAACTTTAACAACGAGGGATTTTGACTGTATAAATCCAGATAATTGGCTAGTTTTTTTTACTGACTTTTTCGGCTTAACATTCATTATTGGTATATCCACATTATAAGTAGTCTGTCAAGTATTGGGGAATTTGCCGAGACTTATAAAACGTAACACAGCAATAGTGCAGCGGATCTCTCTTTGCCCGCTTTTTGCCTTTACAAAACGTTCGATAGGGTGTTTCAGTTTTCTTTTTAAAAAATGAATGATATCTTTGGATCGATCTATGAAATTCACCGTAGGATATCATGTTACGTAAATGCATATGTATATAAACACTATATATATATATAATATCTCGGATATCAAGACCCTCATAACAGCCGAGGTCAATGGAATCTAGTGTTCCTACGTGCCCAACTATCCATGTGGACAGGCCGTGTGAAAACAATGGCCGATGGTCGCATTACTAAGCAAGACGTTTACGGTCACTTGAAGAAAGGGAGCACAAATCCGAGGAACCCGAAACTTTTTAACTAGGATAGCTTGCCCGTATTTTTGTAAAACTGCAAAATTGGTTTCAGAAATTGGGAAAATCTAACACCTGGCAGAGCTTTTGGTCTAATCAAGATGTATGGGATATTAGTTCATTCTTTTTTCCGAAAGACTAAAGAGACCACACTCTGAGACTCTGTATTTCCACAATTAACTATATGCATGAGGACGTTTGGTAACTGTCACAGCTGATGGCACCCTGACTACCGTAATTGTAGGACCTGGTGTAACGGCGGATACTACTGAAGGGACATTTGAGTAGCCTGTGGCCTTTTCGAGGCTCCACCGCGCGTCCAATGGATGGTGAAGTTTAGTAAGGAACTTGTGGAACTGTTTTGCAGTGTTCCTTTACACTTGCGTGATAGTCAATGAATATCGATGAAAGTTCAAGAAGACGCGTGGGAATGTTCAGTTTTTTTAAAAAAAACTATGTGCATATGAGACGTTTACTTTCCTGTCCAATAGTTTGTAACTGTGTAGTTTGTGTTTTCTAACAAACAACTTCGCTGTTCCACGTCGACAACGTCCACGTCAGATGACCGACAAACTGCGGATGAGATGAGAAACAGTTGGATGAGAAGTATAGCCGGTCAGCTGGTTTGGGTTTACGTGTCACCATACCTCAAACGAAGTGCATGAAAAGTGACGTGCATATGAGACGTTAGAATTTTTGATTCGCGTCAACCAATGGGTGGCTGTTTGGCTTTTAAGACCAGCGAGGTAACTTTTGACGGGATGCCCACTTGGATCACCGGACCTTTATCGCTTACAATGGGGTTCGAACATACCTCATACCACATTTGACCTAGTATCTCTATTCAAAGAATGTGGTCAAGTTCAGTCAAAACTCACCTACAGGATTTGTTAATAGTGTACTCGTTCGCCAGACCACCAAATTGGATGTACAATAATAGAGGTTGTTGAAAAGGTCTTCTGTGTATTATTTGCAAACAGTTGTAAAAAGGGACCTCTTGACCTCCCATTTTACATAAGTTCCCCTTGTTTTTTAGTGTACATCCCGCCCAGTTTAAACAGAGCAGTTTCCCAGTAGCTAACGAAGGGACAAAAGCAAGCGAAAAATTTGGGCGAGGAACTGCGACCTGCACAACCACTCGAGGAAGTGAGATAATTTGTCGACAGGACACATATCTTGGCTTGCTCTTCGTCCCGCCTACGTACTCCACTTAGAGCCATCATCCCCTCACGACAGCCTGTGGCAGATTAGAGCGATTTCGCTTTACCCTCACCAACGCACGGTATCGCCCCCGTTGAAGATCATGGAATCGAAGTCAAACATTGAAGATAGACTTGACGGTCTACTTCTCCCATCAAACAGAATAACTTTTCACCAGACATTTCAATGTTTAAACAACCCATCTTGGTAATGAAATCTTAGCAGTTCAATTCATTAACGATATTTACTATAATAACGATTGGGAGGCCAATTTGTTAGCGGGTCTTACCCTGAGCAGACCTTGTTAATTCATTAACAATCGCCCCACTCAATCAAAACTCTTACGTGACAAAAGATGGATCCTCCTCGAAAACATTCTCGGCATCAGTGTTTCTGTTAACAAATGCCGAACATCTATTGGATCCGATGAAACTTCTACAATCCGAATAATCATCATGTCGTTCACGGCGGAAAATCGAAAAGATGCAGGATTCATTCCCTGGCCTCTTTCACACCGCTAACACAAAACAGCACTAGCTGTACACTGCTCACCTGCTTCCATATCTTCGGGTTATCCTTACAATTCACAAGCTTATGTTTTTGCACTCTGTCAGACAGAAAATTCATTTTAACTTCTTAGTGTAACATCCCTTTCTATGCATCTCAGACTTCGTATCCTCCTTTGGGAAAGCTTTTTTGCAGATGTCCTGTCGCACTCACTGGGTAATTCCAGGGAGATTTGTAATCTTATCTTGCAGTTTAATTTAATTTAGTTGTAATTTAATTTAATGTAATTTCACTGGT
Source organism: Clonorchis sinensis (assembly GCA_003604175.2). Lineage (NCBI taxonomy): Eukaryota > Metazoa > Platyhelminthes > Trematoda > Opisthorchiida > Opisthorchiidae > Clonorchis > Clonorchis sinensis. The sequence goes on from CM030375.1 coordinate 16,521,399, forward strand.
ATCATAAGCCTCTGTCACGCCAGATAGACCATACGTTTAAATTTAGATGTGGAACCATGGCGAAGCACTTTTCTACTGGTTTTTGAGCTGAGTCAAGTAATTAGGTGTAAAATGTTTCATTACTAGCTGAGGTGTCGTTTTGAAAAGAAGCACTGCGCCGCGCTAGTGCACGGCAAAGTGCACATCAAAGTGTGCCAGTCCTGTGCTTCGGCCAGTCGTTCCAACCAAGGTTACGATGAGTGCCGTCTAGATGAACTTTTGTAATTCGGCGGAAACAGTACAAGGCGAAATGCATCTGTTTGTATTTTCGATCGCGACATTCGATGCAGATAACTTGAGTGTCTCCATTGCTAAAACTAATGGGTTGGGCTTGAGTATCCTAATCAAGCATCCGTCATTTTGATTTTTACCTTTCCAAGTTCTTGTGCAGCCAGTTTTTCTGTGACCTTTCTAATGAAAAGTACAACCCAAAGTTTAACGGCCTAGGTAAATTTTTTTTGTCAGGTTCTCTATGAAACTGATGCGTCACGGTTCATCGATGTCAGCAGGTCAGGTTTAATCCGGAACCATCACGCGTGCATCTTAAATACACAGATTCGCATCCTCCAATTATGACATATATAGGCGCCTTGAAATTTTACAATGAACCGGCAGCCCACACGTTACCCTGGTTGAAAGAATTAGCTTCTTTTGTACGAAACAGTGTACCAAGTAGTTTAAGGTGAGATATAGCTTTTAGTCCTAAAAATCACGGACAGGTTTATTTTGCAAAACGCGTGACTCGGCGTTACGTTGAGTAACAGCTTCCTGAGCCACACTAAACAACCCACTGGTAGGAAAGCTACATCAGAAAGTCGAGCATTTGGTGTACGACTTTGTGAAACAGACAGCACCCCCTAGGTATCAGGAACATCCCTTCACAAAATCATTTCGGGAGGTGCACTGATGTGTAAGCGCAGTGAACTTGCTTCTGTTCTTGAGCTTGGTTTATTGGTCACTGTATTTGGGTTCGGCAGCGAGGTGAACGTTAACGGATTCGTAAATGTGGTAAAGTTAATCCAAACCACCTACAGAGGGATTTGAGTGATGGCAGTTTTTTTTTCACTAATCCCCGAATCACCGTTTTTGCGTCAGTAAGATAGTTTGAAGGCCTGTGTGAACATTTGCCACGAACTCTGACAATTTACTTGTCGCGTGAACTACGGCTGTGAATGATTGGTTTGCTGAAAACTTCCCATCTGTTGCTGTGGTGTTTCTTACATCTGCTCACATAAATAAAGGCACATTTCAAGTAGTCTGGGGGCTGTAGTGGGAGGGTAACATTAATCGTAATAATACACATGAGGAAAATGCGGCTACGATCCGTTTTGTAGCTTCCACAGCTAAGGTTTGTACATCACGAGGTTGCCATGGTTATGCGTTTTTTAGTACACATTCAAGAAGGTTCACAACTAATCATTTGACAGCACGAAGACTGACATTTCAATGAAGATTTCGTTCTAACGATGAAATCGAAAAGCAAATAAACACTATACCGTTGTTCCATCCTCATTGGGAATACTGCGCATCTCGAAGATCTCCAGGGTTTTTATGAAGGAAACCACTTACAAGTTGCTGGAAACTCTTCGACAGTCCACGGCCGGTTTCGTCGCTCTTGGGGCTCATCAGGTAGTGGCAGTTCCCGAGTTTCCGTCAACCTTTTGTCTTACTTAAACCTAAATTGGACATACCGTGAGCGAGAGATTCAGCGGAGTCTCTCGCGAAAGCCATATCTATGTGTATATTTCTGGTAATCTATGTGTGATTGAATTGCACTTAGATAGAATATAGCGTCACGTATCCTTCATCCACATGATTCCTATCACATGAGGTCAAGCCTTTTACCTCGGTTTTGATATCGCTATTTTCCACAAAGAGCCTGTCATCGGAAATGCCATTGCGACTACTACATGGCACCTGCTAGAGAATATGTCTAATTACATATCAGTTGGTGATCCTACCGACAGGCTGATGTATCTAAGGTATTCCTTTGGCAGTGATAGTCATATCTGTGTCCCACAAAGTAGCTCTTGTTGAATACTCAGTTTCGTCACTGTTGCCATTATCCGGACAAGCATCAGAGAAGAGCTTTTTAGAAGGCAGACTGGAAGGTATCTCCACCACAGCTGCTTGAAACTATCTGGATTCAGATACACGTTTGATACTCATATGAAATATTGTAAGTTGGATAAGATGAAATTATCTTGCCACGTTTGCTAGCTGAGGCATTGCAATCAACAAAGTGGCCGGCCATGAAGTCCTATTTGAGCCAAGCAATATGTTAAACTTGTTGGTCTAGAAGGTCTGAAATTCAAACGACGTGTATTTGCCGCGTTCGATTTGTCACCTTTTGGCCTGATCCTCAACTCAGATTATTCCAATGAACTGAGCAATAGAATATGGACAAGATGAGAGCAGGCTGGAAGGTTTGCGCGTGTGTCAACAATTAATAAAGATTTTCAAAGACTGAATTACCAGAACCAAACCTAGGAGCCATCTGAGGAGTCAGTCAGCAAGGGCCAACGCGATGTGGATCCCGTGATTGAAAGATTAGTGGCGCTAAATCCTGTCTTACTGCGATCATGTCACATTGCTGCTCAGCTGCTCATGACTGAACTGTTACGTTAGTTCGAGGGTTCTGGATTTTCCGGAGTTTTGTAGGCTGTTGATAATTTCCAGTTAGGGTGAAACGGTTGTATAGCAATTTTCGGCTTTTTAGAATAGATTGGCTTCACTTACAGAACAAAATCTTCACTACTAGACAAACTAAACAGGGTGAATCCAATGGTTATGATTGGCGGTAACAAATGGTCTTCTGAAGCATGACAGTGCAATACAATACAGAGGAGTAGTTTAGGTTTTTTATGGCAGTATGATTTTCCAATTTTCGGCTTCATCTGCTCCTCAAGGGAGAGATTCTCTTGGGAGACTTTCTTTGTCAGAATGCACATTGGGATATTTAACTGGAAATCTCTGGATCTTCTTAAAGACAGCCGTTTGAACGCATCATAACATCACCTTCGGTCAATCGTCTGGTAACTGTTTTCCTCTGCTTCAATTGAACGCAACCCTCAAACCTTATTTACAGAGGAGATTTTATCTGTTCAGGACCCAACACGCAATCCGTCGTCTCATTATGTACTAGGTAGTTCACCTACATTGCTATTCTTCAACTGCCGAGAAAATGGAATTCACCGATGTCAATTTGACTTCTAAATGTTTTAATTAAAACCTATTCCGACAAATACATTCACCTGGATACCAATCTGGTTTTGAAGAGGAAGACTCAACTGAAACCCAGCTGAATCTCCCGTTTAAGATGTTCTTGATCGACGGAAATTGCTGCAAAAAGGCTAGTTCATGTTCAAGATACTGCAACACAATTTTACGAAGGTCGTGGGCTTTCTTTAGTCACCTTATTAGTATGGTGTTAATTCTATGCGACATATTGCGGATACATTGCGAATATAGTGCCGCCTGAAGCATCAGGCAGCCTGGCGCAGCGTAATCAGTTGAATGAGAACGTCATAAACGAGAGCTTCAACTGTGATTCAGGTAAGTCTCCCGTGAGAACCAAATTAGCATGCAATGAGTGCGTCAAACGTATTTCGTTTTCATCAGCGCCATTCCTAAAATACTGGGATAACTCACCCGACGTGGAACACGCAAAAACTAACGAAATTCGAGGATGCATACGTTTTCGATCGGTCAATGTCGACAGTTTTTCCACCTTAGGCGATAGGTCATTCCCACTTTACTAAAATCAACTCGATGGGATCTAAGTGCTTCTATTACCGGTAATACGGAGAATGCGGATTGCCGCGTGAACCACCAGGTACTGAAGAAATCTATTTCACGGCTCAGTGGTTTTTAAAATTCGTCCTAACTCACCAGCCAAACTGCATCACCTTTGTGCTGATGGGATGCACGTAGTAAAGTATTCTTCAGTATCGTAGGACAGGTGGCAAAATTTTAGGCGAAAAACTTTCAAGTGCAGCAAAGACTATGCTGGATAAACTTGGAATCTTTACATGGATGTTTTAGGATGGAAGTTAAACTGAAGTACCAATTAGTAGCATGCGTTAACTGCAATCGTGATCAACCGGAAATTAACAATACCTGAATGATTATTGAATCGGTTATTCTCGCTGAACGCGCTCACCATAATTCAACAAACCTAGGGCAACAATGTCCCGGCAATATTCGATCGACTCATCCTCCGTCATGTGAAAGATGAAGCCTTGTTTCAAAAAAGAATGAAACCATTTTGGGCTCGTATCCCTCATTAGAGGGCTATGACCAAAAATTAGCAGAGTATTGTTTCTTTGCGTGTCTTACTTAATCAGTAATTCAATCTCTGTTTTAAATCATGTTCCATTAGCTCTGCAATTCATAGAACATGAGAAATCTCCTGACATTGGTTTATATGGTTGACTTTTGTCATACGTTAACTGCGCCTGAATGCTGGGCCATGCATCTTGTGCAGGTTTGATCTTGCCTGCCATTGTGAACAAAGTTTATCACATAAAGGGAACTACACACAAGGGTGCTGAAAATTCTTCGACAACCCACGACCGGTTTCGCCCTTCTTGGGACTCATCAGGTAGGCGCAGTCCCCGAGAATCCGTCAACCTTATGTTCTACTTGAACCCAGATTGGACTGATTTCGACAAATACACTCATTTGCAAATTAGTTTGGTTTTCACGGGAGACTCAAGTGAATCTCTCGTTTATGATGTTCGGTCGTGGGCTGTCGAAGAGTTTTCAGCAACCTTGTGAGTAGTTTCCTTTATGAAAATATACTGCGACATTTCGAAGATCGTACCAACTGAAATATGAGACGGCCTGGGCGCAGCACATTCAGTTGAAGTACATCATAAACGAGAGATTCACTTGAGTCTCCCGTGAAAACCAAATCGATTTGCAAATGAGTGTTTGTCGAAGTTTATTACACTTTAATCTGATGCTTTATTAATGCCCTATAATGTGGTCACACGACAAAACCTCCGACTCCCAACTATCGATCGGGGTTGACAAAATGACTTGCGTGAGTCATTAAAAACTAACAAGCTAAGAGCACAAGTTACAACAAAGACAATGATATTCTGGTTGTATCTGCTTTTCTCCAAACATCTGTTGTTATCTTATAGTACATGATTCCATCTTTTCCGAATTGAATGCACCAAACAACCAGCCTTTGAGAAACTTTCCAAACTGAGAGATGTTCCCGACTTGTTTGCACGTTGTGTGACAAGTCCACCCTCAAAGAGTGATGAAAAAACAAGCATTTAATGATGTGTATATGGATAACCGAGTCACCATCATTGCGGTGTTGCTTTATTCGTTTGTATCACACCAATCGTCGTCCTGCTGTTCTGGGCGGACTTGTTTGGTGGGTCCAAACCAACGTCGGAAAAACTGGACTCGAGTTTCGCTCTTATTATTGATCAGAAACACTGCTAATCCTTGTCCTAATAAGAGCGAAACACGAGTCCATTGCATTTCCGTACAGGCAAAATTGTAGCACTTGTAAACTGCTATTTTTCATGCTCAGTATCATCTTCCTTTTCCCCATCAACATCAGTCACATCACTGTACAAAAGTTTGTTTTACTACAATACAACCGCTACCGCCCGCTTCTTGGGTCCAACGTGACTTTGAGATTTTTGCTGAGTGACTGTTGTTGTGACTGCCGGTTGGCTATAATTAGCTGCTGCTAACTCTAAAGGTGAACAAAAAGTTTAGCTAAAAACGCTGGACTAATCTATTCGCACCTGTGGATTAATATTGCGATCACCGGGGATTTGGAATACCTGGAAGGTGGAACTTCTCTTGGTGTGGTGGTTTAACGGAATACGGAACTACGGAATCTCCTATTTTGAAATGTGAGTCAAGATTTACTTGGATTTTCTCCTTGTGACTTTGTATCTGGGTTACATTGTTAATTTGTTCTGTTCAATAGAGACTCCTTAGGGCCGTTAACCACTACAGATGTATGCCCTCCGGACTAATTATGCCAGGAAAGAAAGAGGATTCCTCAAACGAGAATGACGTGGACGTAGATGAAACAAATCCTGCAGTCATCTGCAACTAATGAGTAGTGGCAAGCCACATTCTGGGTGAGTAATCCCTGATTCAGATGGCCCATTGCTAGGTCCTCTTTAAAAAAAACTGATGAATAAGTGGTTCGTCCCGGCCCTGACCGGCTCGGTTTCCTCATTTACAGTATGATTCTAACCGGATCAGCGTGTAGTGTAGTTGGCCTTTAAGCTCACTTTCAGTGCAGATTTTCCATACCCTGTAAAAAACAAATCAAACGAAATTTCTTTTATCTTTCAGAGCGAAAAATGTAGCGTATTGGCCGATTCAATTTGGCTCTGAGAAAACAGAAAGTTTACATGAGCCATCAGGTATTCTCAGTCGACGTGCGCCTGGGAAGCATAAAGAGTCCTTATCTGAGGAAATGGTAAACTTCTACTGATATGGTCCCCATTGAAGACAAGTTCTCATAGCTGCTGGAGCTTTTGACGGATTCTACTCAAGCACATCCGGGGATTCATTGTGTACAACTAAAGACGGAGATAAAAACTCAGCGAGATACACTCATTTGCAAACAAATTTGGTTTCGCGAGAGACTCACCTGGAACCCAGCTGAATCTCTCGTTTGTGATGTTTCCAGGCAACTGACTGTGCTGCACCAGGCCGCCTCAGGTTTCAGTTGCTACGATATTCGAGACATCGCGATACATGCATATTCGTGATGCCTGGAAACATCACAAACGAGAGATTCAGCTGGGTTCCAGGTGAGTCTCTCGCGAAACCAAATTTGTTTGCAAATGAGTGTATCTCGCTGAGTTTTTATCTCCGTCTTTAGTTGTACACAATGAATCCCCGGATGTGCTTGAGTAGAATCCGTCAAAAGCTCCAGCAGCTATGAGAACTTGTCTTCAATGGGGACCATATCAGTAGAAGTTTACCATTTCCTCACTAAAATGAGTTTACCAATTCTCAAGGTGCCTCAGGAACGCATCAGTGGGGAGTGGTCCTGCGGGAGAGCACATTACGAATTTGTAAGTACAACTTTTTGCTGAACCGGAATGGCACACCATAAGCGCATTGCCATAATAATTCCTTAAGATCATTTTTAGGAATATTCAAGTCCGCATTGTTTTATTTTGTGTAACAACACAAAAAACTGAAATTTTATAGGAGCTGGAAGTAAGGGAGCAAGGAAGATACGTCCAATGAGACCACGTGATTCTTGTTCACACTGACTATCCACGAATGGGTCTTGAAGACTGCATTGACAAGACCTACGACGAAATCGTTCACGAATTTCGGCTGATCGTTAAGCCACGACATGGTAAAAAGATCTAAACTTAATAAAGATAAGTCTCGATGGACGGTCTGGTTTGTGGATTTAGATATCCGATACAGTCTTAGAATAAGCGGTCCGAAGGTTTATACGTAATCAAAAGTAGTCTGGATAATGGTCCCTTCATTCTTCATCCGCTTCAAGTCGCTAGGTCCGTCGTTCTCAGTTTGATTTGAATTTTTCGAGCATCTGCATTGAAGATAGTATAAGGTTCCTGGTTTCTTTATACATGTTCTTAGACCAAATGTTAATGAGTAATCGCCCAACATTTATCCTCGAATTATCCAAAAGATTAAATTCCATGAAAATTTTAATCAAGTCCAACTGTGAAAGTGCTATATAGACATGCAAAAAATATGGTTGACGGAACTAAGGGACTGCTCTGATCCGATGAGCCTCAAGAAGGGTGAAACCGGTCGTGGACGGTCAGAGTTTTCAGCAACCTCGTAAGTAGTTTTCATTTTGCTGCGGGCATACTTCATAGATTATTTTGAAAACGTGTACGAGTCACATCACTTCTTTTTGGCTGGCAGCGGGATACGGAAGGGCAATTACTGACGCACTAACCGCTTAGTTGTCTGATACCAGTCGTGTTAGTTTGTTCCATTTTATATTAACTAGCCGTATAGTCCGTACGCAGCTGTTTTCAAAAGTTCACGAAAAACTTCACAAGACTTTGCGCTAAAAACCAGCTTGAGTAATTGGCTTGCCGACGCTTGACGTCGGCTATGCCTTCAACACTAAATGTCATTGTGACGGCAAGCGATATGCACACATGTTGCATGAAAATACATACTCGTCGTTCTTTTATTAAACGAGATAGAGAACCGTGATCTAAAAGAATAACTATTTGCAAATGTCACTAGAACAAAGATACACCGTTATCTAGGACAACAAAATATTTCATACTGAAATGCCAATTTCATGGTCTCGATATATATATATATATATATACTGTGCAGATGAACACACTACTAATTAGGTGTGAGTAGAAGGTTGAATCCTCCGCAAACAACAGTTGAATTAATAACAGAGAGTGGTAAGTTGTTTCTATCAACCTACATGGGAGTAAACTATTACCAGCAAGAGTGTTAGCTTGACGTAGCTTCTAAGTGTCGTCTGATTTTCATAAGGTTGGCACCTGTGTCTCAAGATGTCTGTTGCGACAAACCGGGAATCACGCGCGCAAATCGCTCTTATGGTTCACATTATCTTAAGGTTTATTGGCTTTCTTGTCGACCTCGAGACCAGCACACGGAACAACCAACCTTGGGCATAACGTAAAAAGTTTCATGTGGCGCAGGAAGCCGGCTGAAGACAATATCCTTCTAGGGATAATCTGAGTTCATTCCGCTTGGACGTAGCTAAATCATAGCGGGTCTTTTAGAAACAATGTTGGATAATTACCTTCCATGCGTTCATCTACCCCAGACTACAGCTGGGTAGATTTACCTCCATCCTTTTTCTGGACCTGCACCCCGATTTTCTCACCAGGATCGTTCCTTTTTCCACTCCGCAAATGATCCCTTAGATCCTAGGTTTAAGGTACATATCGGTCAAATTTTTTGCTTCAATCTTTCTGGGTTTTTTTCAAAATGCACTATTTTACGGTCATACCAAAATTTTGTTTCATTTCGTGGCCATGGGATATTCTTGCTGAAGACATTGAGGTAACTACACACAACACAGTAGGAGGGCCATTGTTGAGAGGGTAGATTCAAGGTGGCCTGCGCCGCAGCCACACACTAGTATTAACAATCAAACTGGGTGGTATTATGTGTGTAGAATTAGGTATATCTCTGATGTTGCGGTGTTTTTTTAAAGTTTCGCAGGTACAAGCGGATGGGCTAAAGATTTAGTGAACTAAGTTTTGAAATTTCTCACGATACAAGACACGACCTATGTAGGATGAGTGGAAACATGAGAACAGTGTTTTTGAATCGCATTCGTAACCATTCGAGTTTAAAAGATGTGCTAAAACTCAGCTTTTGGTAATAACTTTGGAGGTTGCGCTGATAATCCCATCCTATTCTTCCTGGGCCTCAGGATAAGAATTAATTGTCCAGCACGATGCGGTTATTTTATCTAATGTTGGTCACACTCAAGTGTTTAATAACTCGACTGCAGAGCACAGTAATATTACTGTGGCTAGGCTCGCCTCACATCAAGAACGGCATGATGCACTCGGATTTCAAGTAGGGGCACGCGAAACACGGAATATGAAGGGACGAACTTAAGAGGTTCATCAAGCAAGAAGAACTGGGATTCTCATTTCGGATTCTGTTGTTATCCTGGACAGAATTAGGTTAACCACAATTGGCATTTTGCAACAAACTAGGAGTGCACTCTTAGTTTAGGCATAAGACAAATATTAGTTCTTTCCCGTGATGTGCTGGATTATGGCATCTGATTAACTAAGCCTGAGCTTGGATAGCTCAGCTGGAGATCAACAGGCGCTTTTTCCGCAGAGCTAAGATTCCAGTCCTTGTTTGGACGTTCACCCTGTTACGTGTAATACGAATCTCGCAGGCTTTCATCGAGGCGTCATTCGGCTGGGCTGCGATCGGAAAGTCTACAGGGCACTTTCCTTTAGAAGTGCAAATATTTGTAGTTTAATTTTGGGTGGCCTGGTTTAACAAACCCTTCTGAAACGGAGGTCCTTCGATTGCTTCCAAACTTTTACGGTTGACTGCTAACCGAATAGTGTTCACACAAGTATCTCTAGCCAAATCAGTCCACAAGCTCTCATATTCACTCATGTTGGCGAGGTGTCATCTACGTTGTTAGTTCACCTGCGGAACAGTTGATGGATAGCATGTTCAAAACGAGGCTTCCCAATTAGAATGGTCAAATTCACCAGGAAACATTTATACAGCCACCCTATGCATGAAGACAACCACCACGTCTTTTATACCTGTGATAGACGTCTAACCAGAAGAAATCATTTGTTTTGTTAAAATTCGAGGTCTTCATTGGGAAGGAAGTAAGGTTGCTGACCCGGATTTCTCCGGTGTTGACTTTAAATCCGTTCATCCTTGTGTTAATCTTGCTGATTTTGCTACGAAAACATGGATTTCTTGGGATTAATAATGGGTGAGCAAACATCAGATTTCGAACGCGTGCGAGTCAACTGAGGTGCAAGAGTTCTGAGAACCAGCGACTTATCGGCAACTCTCATCTTGCACTATCAATGTGATCTAACGCTGTCCTGACGGAATGAGATAATTTCAACGGCCTCTTTAAGACATTTATTCAACCAACGTTTTGAAACACGGGATGTGTAGAGCGAGGCACATCTTTTTGCAATACCTTTACTGTTAGCTTGCTTTTGGCAATCCACCGAACTAGAAGTTTTTCTACGAACATGTGCGTCATTCTTGCCCATCACTTCTTATGGCATTTCCATCGCGCTTGCAGACGGGAAGAGTTGCTTATACAATTAGGGAAAACGTCCACGAACTTACCTAATGAAGCTGCGTTTTTTTCTAATGATGGATTTTTAAGCAATAGCCAAACGAAACTTTTAGCCCCGAATAAAATGGCATGCAATTCGTCTGAATGCAAATTTAATTAGGTCTGTTTTGTTATGTAAATTCCATTGGCTTGCTCATGTTTAGCTTATTACGACTATGCATTTTCATCAAGCGTTTTATGACCTCACCGCGATTGATTTGTGCTCTCAAGCACACTTAGGTTTGTGCATGCCAGTTTATTTATTTGCCTTTGTCATGTTCCCGCTGCGTTTTCGACAAAACAAACCTACCAGTCTTTAGTCAATATAAGGTAGTAGCACTTGTCAGACAAGGCTTATTTTTACTGTTTTCTCTCACCAATGCAAGGGAACGAGTTACAAACATTCATTTTTCAAGTTTGACGGAATTTGACAAATACCATTGCAACGGTAACTTAAGTAAAAGGATAACCACAGTAAATACATCGTTAGATATGACGTATCGGTTGACTACTGCCAATCTTGCCGTAAGTGACTGAGCTACTAAACAGGAACGCAGTATTCACAATAGTAAGTACAGAGGACAAAGACAACACACATGATGCGAGAACTATGTTTCAGGCCACAGAGACGGATGACCCCGTCGGTGGGAATCGCCAGGCCCCCCATTGTGGAGAATGATATAAGGTCAGTCGAGCTGACCCATGGTGGTGTGCGGTTATCAGAAAGGGCAGTCATCAATAGAAGTGGCTTGCATCTGAAGCGCGCCCAATCTCATCCACGCACCCCATAGCTAGATTGTCTTAGCACTTACAACCACACAAAGACCAGCAAAATTTACCAGTGGCAACCATGGTGAACCATCGGTTGAAGCATCTTGAACCGGAAGATCAAGGAACCAAACTTGATCAAAAATAATTTGAAATTTCCCCAACCCGTCAACCGTAAGCTTTAAACAACCACACTAACCAACGAGACCCTGATAAAGTTTTTGTGTCAAAAGCGAAACGATGCCCAGTTAAAAACTAGTGATTGTTTACTGGACCCTTCTGAAGCACATGAGCTTTGGTTATGTGATATTATTCGTGAAGCAAAACCACCATCTTCAACGGTTTTTCACTTTTGTCTGCGATTTGAGGTGCGATTTCATCTTGATGTAAATGCCAACGACATCCAGCAG